>CP141130.1:33517500-34760000 GCA_035236585.1 Warburgia ugandensis | reverse complement strand
CCTACTAGTAGTGATAGACTTTGCTTTCTCATGAATCATAGGGTATAGGAATAAGAGCCAAATTCAAACTAGCCCTTATGGTTTGGAATGAACTGACTAGGAAACTGTCCCTTTTCTCTATCATTCAAAGTAGTTGACAACTATCCAATTTGCATTTCTAATTTGGCAATAGCTTGAGAATTGATATTTAATCTCTGCCTACTATCAATGATGGCTTATCTATTTTCATCCTAGTGTTTTAAAGTTTTTTCCATAAATGATTGCATAGTTTCCTCAAAGGTTGGTTCCTTTAGTTGCTGAGGGAATTGAAACTAGTTGGCTATAGGGGAAGTAAAGCTTTATGAAATTTTGTGTAGGAAGGTTCATAGATGAACCTCCTTAGTAATTGTTCTTAGACCATGGCAAATTGGAATGCCAATCCCATATTGGATTATAAGTACCAGAGTAAGTATTGTTTCTACAATATGCATTCATTGCATTCACCTATTCAAAAAAAGATATTCTATGTATACTTTATTAGATGGACAAGCTGTGGTTAAATGGGTTGGGCTAGAATAAATAGCATAAACCTCTTGTAGAGGTTGAGTAGATGCATTAGCAGCCATGTAGGCATCTATTCTCTAGAACATACTTTTAACCTTGCCCATTCTTTCATTCAAGGAGTCAAGCTTATATGACATATATGAGGTCACTCTTATTTCATGCAGCCATCCTTTCTTCTGAGGTTAGGTATTTCTCTCTCCCTTATTGGAATAGTCCCATTGTTGGAAATTATTAGCTAAAGTTTGAAAATATTCCCAAGCCTCTATTTCTTTTTTCAACATGAGGTCCCCTCTACTAACTGCATGTATCATTTGTCTATGTTGAGGTGTAAGTGCCTCATAGAAGTATTGAACTTGCTGCCACTTTCCAAATCCATGGTGGGGACACTTTTGCAGCAATTCATTCCACCTTTCCTACCATTCATAATATTAGTCATCATCATTTTGATGAAAATTAATTATCTCCATACACAGGGTGTTAGTCTTATGGATGGGGAAGAACTTGTTCAGGAACTTTTTAGACAACTAGTCCTATGTGACAATCAAACCAACCTCTAAAGAATTCAACCATGATTTGTCGTTATCTTTTAATGAGAAAGGGAACAACCTAAGTCCAATAGAATCATCCGAGACATTTTAGAATTTAAATGCAGCACAAATATCAAGGAATTCCTTGATATGTAGGTAGGGATCCTCTCTCTTGACCATAAAATGTTGGGAGTAACTGTATGACTCCATGCATTAGTGGGTGGCAACGTGATGCATGATTGGGTATTTAGTTGGAGTAGAGCTTAGAAATCTCTAATTGCTTTATGCTCAACTATAGCTTGTGGGTCTACCATGCAGGTAGGAATTTCATTTCTTACCCGTTACCTATGGGTACGTTCTATCTCAGGATCTAATTATACTAACTCGGTGTTCTAAGATCAGCAACCTTGCATGCACTATAATGAAAAATTAACTAAATTATGCAACCGAACTCTATATATGATGTATAATCAATTATAATAGTGCATTAACAAGTTGTTTTGATAATCTTTGTTAACCTATAGGTTGGTAGATTTTAGACCTAGAACTAGACAACTCTTCTTTTTTACTAGGCACGACTAATGCTTACCAGTTAGGTTTTCCTCTAAAGTGGTTAATACAATTCTAATGGAAAGAGGCCTTTAGAGCTCAACAGCTATCAATGAAAGTGTGGAAAAATAACTTGGATTTTGGATGCCCACTATAACCATGATACTCAAAATCCATTGGAGTGATGATAGATCTTCTCTTTCAAAATTTAAATTAAGCTATCAAGGGTTGTGATCATGAACATACAAGGAATTGATTTGATTACCTAGGTGGGCTAAGGATTTATAATGAAATTCAGTCCTTATCTTATGAGGGTTCCTGTGGGGCCCTTACTATTAATGTGTTCCATCCACCATAAAGTAGTAAACATGCAATGCAAAACAAGAAAGGAAAACTAATGCCTACATATATGCTATCCAACAAAGTAAAATTTGTTAAATAGGTGCAATCCAATGCAACAACCCAAAATAAAATGCAACCAATATAATGAATGACCCTAAACTATATGAGTTACACTACCAACCAATATGCAAACAATACTAAATGCAACTACACTAAGAAAATAAAAGAGAATGAGAGAAGCTTATAGAAGGGTTTCTAATAAAGCTCAAGTGTGGGCCACCATACCCCACACTTGTCATGTATTATTACACCTCTTTTAACATTGAACAATAAATTACAAATTACAATGGGGCCTCACTACATGTTCACTCAAAATCCTAATCTAAGAAAGCAAGGAAATCCTCATTAAGTTGATGAAGCTTTGGCCCACAAGATCGTGTTGCTCCTTTTGCCAAATTCCTCTTGTATAAAGCAAGAAAGATGGTCAATTTGTGAGGAATTAGCAAAATATAGTAGAATGACCCAAAAATCCTAATCTAATGCAACCTAAAACTACAACTATAGATAAAAAAAATATAAACAATGATCCAACCATAAATTAGTTGTAATTACCTGGCAACGACACCCAAAATTTGGTGTACTTTAAATTTACTTGCAAGCAAACAAATCGAATTAGTAATTGCATGTGAGAGAGGTTGATCCCATGAGGAATCTCATGAAATTTTCAATTGATTGGATCTTGTTTAAATCACTTATCTTGAGCAAAAGAAAGATGGTTATAATTAAATCAGGAAAGTAAGCAACATCTAATTGGAAGCATGCATCAAATTAGAAACTACAACTGAAGGAAATTTTTTAAAAATAAAGATTTTTAATAAAATTAGAAACTTTCCTAACTAATATGCATTCAATAAAAGAAATTAATGCAAAACTAGAATGAATGAATGAATGAATCTAGAAAACAAACCTAAGGAAACTTAAAAATGGACTTTCCTAAACTAACTTTTTCCTAATACTAAAATTTGAAACTTACTAAAAATAAAACTCTCTAAACTAAAATAAGATGCAAACAACTAACTAACTAATGCTAAACTAAGGTCAAACTATAAACTAAGAAAAACTTAAGGAAAAGTCACCCAAGTACCATGCGCATGACCCATGTGCACATGATTCATGGGTTAAAAATGGCTAAAATTCATGAATTAAAGTATTCCAACATGAGATCTAATCAAAGAACCAACTAAAAAACCTAAAAATCTGAATGGGTTTCTAAGGAACCAATCAAATAAGGTGTATGGACTGCTGGAAATTATGCATGAATATTGGATGGAAAAATTCTAGAAATTAAGTATTAAAGATACTCAAATCTAACAAGGCATGGAAAACAATTGAACTAGCACTTTTTATGTAAGATAAAACTCAAAATATAAAGTAATTTAATACTTAAAATATAAAATAATAATAATCCTCAAATAACTTTATTGATTAAGCAACAAATTACATCCCAAATAGTGCCCATAACACATATATGTAAATTTGGAAATTGTGCACTATTCAAGCTCCTAAAACTTGATCCAAATCAAATAAAAAACACAATAAAATTCTCTCACACTAAACTAAGATGAAATTAAAGTGAAACACAAAAGATAATTCAAGAGAAGAAATGGTTAGATGATGGGGAGATCCTAAGAAAAAATTGCCTAAAATTAAGTTATCTTCTGAGAAGAAAAATGTGAATTTCAAATAGGGAAATCAAGGATTCAAGCTCTTTATTCTCTTAGATTTTACAACCAAAGAATATCTAACTTCAATATTTTATGAATAAGCAAAAAAAAAGTAAGAAGGTGGAAGCAAGAAACTAAGGGAAGGCAAGGACTACTGTGTGTGAAACTTAAGCAACAAAATAAGAACATAAACTATGAAAGGAAGAATGTAAAGAAAACTACTAACCTAGAATTGAATTGCATGAGCAAGAGAATAGAACAATCCAAAAGAAAGCCAAAGTCAAAGCTCCAAGAATTACCTAACAAGAGTGCAAACTTTCAAAGCTTTTGTTTTCTTTTTTAGGTGGAGGAATGAGATAAGCAAGGTGACATCATGGTGGCTGCCATCTTTAGAAAGGGGGGAGGCACCACTTTTTTAGGAGGTGTTGTGGTGCTCCTCCCCTTCTAATTACATGTGGTTTAGCTATTGGAATAGAGAGAAAATTGGAAATCAAAATGGTAGGAATGATTGGGAAAAAATTTAGAGTTGGAGATGTTTTAATTGTGACTTAGATCTAGGGGTTTTCAACTTAGCAAACCACTCGAATTAGCATTTAAACAAAGGGAAGGCACCACTTTTTAGGAGACACCTTCCTCCCTTAAGTAAAAATTCATTGAACACTAGGGTAAGATGAAGAAAAAAGAGTGAAAATTATAAACAAAAAGTATGTTTTTCTCTCCTAATGGGTCCACATATGCACGATCATCTTATGCTTTACATATCTCCATTAAAACCTTCTAATTATCTCTTGACCACTTTTAGTAGGAGTAATTGTTTGAAAATGTGCTCCAATCATGTGAATCCAAGTGGCATGTCTACATGTGGCTTGATAGCTCACTTTAATGGCTCATTCCTTGATGGCTTGGGTGGCTTGAGTGCTTTGCTTCAAGGCTTGAATGGATAGTGTAGCTTTTCACCCTTTTGCATGGCTTAAATGGCTAAGGTAGCTTACATGGTTCCCATGCAAAGGCGGTGGAAACGCATGACTTGTTCATGGGTCAATATTAGTCACCTTCGGCTTCTCCAATTGCTTATTTACCAACCCTAGTATGATCTTGAACCTTCATCACACTTTGGATTGATCTTTTGATCTTGATCTTCAATTTTCATCTTGATTAAGCTTGGTCATTGGATCACCTTCTTAACACCTGCAAAAGATTTAAAAAAAAAAAAAAAAAACCCTAATTAAATCCTAAAAACAATATGATCATTCACATACTCTGTAATAGCTCCTAAACCCACAAAATATATATCTTTGAATTATTAGGTTAGAAATACATGTGTTATGAATTTTGAAAAATATCACTATAATTTATAACACATGGGTAACTAATTGGGTACTTTTTTATACAAAATTGAACACTTATCATAGCACCCTAGGAAAGAAACAAAGTGATAGAAATATGAGTAGAAAAATATACGACATTTTTCCTCAAGCTAGAAAGTCTAAAAGATGGTTACTTCAAAGATTTAGAAATAAGAGAGTTAAGACGTTATTCATCTTCAAAATAGGGTGAACCATAAAAGAGGCTTCCTACCTTAAACATAAAATAGAATAAAAGGAAAATAAAGGGGGGACACTAGCCCTTGGATTATGACTCACCAATTTTGGCCTTAGGAGATGAAGCAAGAGATACGTACATGGTGTAATCTTACTCTTCAACAGTAAGTCCTTAGCTAAGAATTTAGGTGGCTTTATGGATGGATTTGGATGTTTCCTCAACCTTACTTAAGAAATTATAAAGTTCCCTTATTGACATATAAATACATAAAATTACTTTCCTTTTCCTTATTCCAATTCCATAAAAATAAATTACAAAGAAGAGATAGATAAATGATGCATGAACTAGCTAATATGGACTATGTTTGCAATCTAAAAATAGAAAGTGTGTGAGTGTTTTATGGAAATAGAAAGTGAAGGAAAATAGAAAGATGAAAGATGGTGTGTGTGAGTTAAGGGGAGTGAAAGTGAATGATGCTTTAATATAGCATGAAAAAACACCATGCATGTGAAAGTAGAAGGGGCACGTGTGTGTGATAGGAATTACAAAGTGGTGGATGTGTGCAACAATGGTGACTATGGTGCATGGATCTAAGATATAGTGCATAGATTTCCCATTGGGTTATGCATTCCATATCTAAGAAACTAACATGTATGGGGTTTCTAAAATGATCTTAGAATGAATGCAAAGAAAATTAAATAGTCTACTTAAGCTAAACAAGAGTTTTTAAATTAGGACAATGGCATGTTTCTAAATTAAAAAAGTACTAAATCTAAGAATGTAACATGCAATTAGTATATAAAATGGTTCTAAAGTAATTTAAGATCTATGGAAAGAAAAATGAAAAGTTACCAAAGTTAAAAGAAGGAATCTAAGATCTAAACATGAGATTCTAAATTTGGAAACTACCATACTTCTAAATTATGAAAGTGGTCAAAACAATAAAAACTAAAATGATGAAGAAATTCTAAACTAGAACAATTATCTATGATGCTTCTTATGTTAGAACCAAAGTGAAAAATGCATGCAAACCTAGCGCTATGCATGCAATCCTGAAATTAGAAATTATCTAAAAATAGAAACTACCGTGCTTATAATTAGAAAGTGCTCAAATCCACAAAATTAAATGATGAATGGATGCTATGCTATGCTATGGAATAAGTGTGTAATGTTTGAAAGAACTAAATATGAAAAGCTTCCATGCATGAAAAACCTATCTAAATAAGATCCATACATTTACTACCTAGAAGGTGATATGCATGTATGCAAGGATGATGGATCATGCATGTGATACCTAAGGAGTTTCTAAGATGCATGCAAGATCTAAGATAATCCTCGGATTGGATACAAAAAAAACTAAATGTTCTTGTAATTTTATATGATGCATGCAAGAGAATGGAGATGGAAAATAAAAATAAAAAGAAAATGAGCAAGAAAGGAATTGGAATAGGCTGGGACCCTACCTTTATCTTCAAAGGATTGGACTTTGATGCTTGAAGGGAGCTAGGGTGAGGCTGATCTTCGACCCTTTATTTATCCTAGATTTACTTTTCTACTCTATGGAAAGTTGAAAGATATGTTTTTCTTCTCCATTATCTCATATTTATAAAGTTTTAGGAGTGGAAGACCTTTGGATGGATGGATATTATCTAAGGATTAAAAGGAAGAATGGGTGAGATGATTTCAATGATGAGAAAGGAGTGGAGAAGGAGGAAAGGCATTGAATTGAGTGTGGGAGTAGTATTTGATGTTGAAAGGAGTTTGCGAATGAGTTGGAATAAGAAAGTTGGGCAAGGAAGGAGATAGGTATGGGTAGGAAAGAAGGTTTCACTAGGATATGAAAGGTGATTGCTTGGGAGGGAAGGAAGAAACAAAGATTACGAGAGAATCTAGGAGTTAAGTGGGATTTGGTTTGAATTTATAAAGTGGATAAGGGGGCCAAGGCATGATTTCCATGGCAATGTTTTGGAATGTGATTCATTGGATGGTAATCAATGGTGGAGATCTCTTTACCTTAGGACATTATTTGACTTTTCAACAAGGGTGAGGTGGCTAGGGTTTTCATCTTTTCAATTATTCATTCTTAGTCCTAAGATCATCATCATCCTATCTTGAATGGCTGAGATTTAGTTGGAGTAATCTTATGCAAATAGAAATTTTCCTTACACTCCACTATTGGATTGGACTATCCTAGAGTGAATGACCTATATTCCTTAGAGATTTCCTTATCATCTCTAGGTTTCCCACATTTTTATTCTAGCCTATAGTATTCCACATAAGAGGGATGTCTTTTTCCTTATTTGTAGGAATCTCTTTCCTTGAAATTTGTGTATCTTAATAAAAAATTCTCAACCAATGGTCTTTCAATTTGGTCTTCATTACAATCTAGCTTCTTATTGATCTGTCCCTACTTGAATGTGTCGTCATTGGCTACTTAGGATATTCATCTACAAGGTTAGATTTTGACGTTTAAGTGCTTGAAAAGTAAGATGGCTTTCAATCATCCAATCATCTTTATTTCTTCACGTATTCCGCTTGGAATTAAGTGGGAGTCACCACCTTAGCATGAAAATTTTGTGCTTCCCTTAGGTGGTCCCTTCCTTAGGTTAAGTAGGAGAGAGAAAGTAAGGAATAGGTCTCTCATGGGCCCCCTTCTTCTAACTCGTTTTCATTTAGAAGTTCCCAATATATATGATCTCATTGTGCATCTTTTGAGCTTCCTTTAAAAGTTTCCCAAGTTTCTAATATCCATGGATACTTGTATGGAAAGTTTTATCACCTTATTTTTTATATGAACACCCTACTTTGAACGAATAAAGTTTTATTTTCCATTTAGGATTTCAACTACTCTAACTTTGATTTTGACATCCAATGATTATTCTAAACTCCTAAACTTTATGATTGGCGTATATGGGGCCACAATGTATCTTGGAAGGTGAAACTGCTCTTATAGGGTTAAAAGTATCAATTTTGAGCATTTTTTCATTTGTACCCTGGTCCTAGAAAATTGTAGAATTAACACTAATTATTATAATTAAGTGATTTTTGGGGCTTAAACCTACTAAATATAGAAGTATGTATGTAATATTTCTATATATATATATATATCACTGAAAACATAGGATTTTCCTAATTGAGTTAGGACTCTTAACTGGCCAAAACCTAAGAATGAAGGAAATAAAATTTACATTTAATTGGATGCTTGGAACATGATTGCATCCTAAGAGAAATAGGGCTCTTAGATGAGTAGGAAAGGTGGATGGTTGTTTATAAGTAGATGCCCATTTTCCCCTTTTAGAAAATTGTTAAAGAGTGTGGAAAATAGCATGGAGAGAGGCAAGAAAGTAAAGGAAGAAGAAGAGGAAAGGAGAAAGAAGAGGAAGAGAGGAAATCTTTATATGCATGTCGATCATTGACCAGTAGGTCACTCTAAAGTTACCAATTTTTCTACATTTTCAAATCCTCTTTTTATGATGAAAGCCACACCTTTATTTTTTATTTCATGCTTAAGATTAGATTGTAACATCATAGATGAAACCAAGGAGTTATCTTCAAGTTCTTGCTTATGTGTTTTACACCTTAAATAATAGGCATCTAGAACCCTATACACCTATTGTTTTTGGATGATTTGTTTGGGTTGATTCTGATATGCATCATAAATCATGGTATATAAAGAATTATTATATATTCATACATTTATAATATTTAAAACTAAAAATTACTTAATTATCAATAATTAAGACTAATTCTATTATTTTGTAGGTCCACAATATGAATGAAAAAATTTGTAAAATGACCATTTTACCCATAAAAGAGAAATTTTGAAAACCGAGCTACATTAATGAGCCATACATGCTAAATAAAATCTTGGAGGTTGAAAATAATCATTGGGTGTTATTGTCAAAGTCAAAATAGTCAAAAACCTACATACAACTTTGACTCAAATGAGGATGAAAAAGTTAGCAAATTCACATGCATAAGGGCATGCACACATGTCACCACCTTTGGAAGCTTATGGAAGAAGCTCAAATCATATACAATAAAAGAAGTATGAGACCACATGAAGATTTTTTACTTATTTTCTCTCTCCTAATCGACCAAAAGGATGAAGAATCAACCAATGAGTGGATGCCCTATTCATAAAAGATATTAAAGCACAATTGGCTCACGTGAGCATATGAAGATCTACAAGAATTAAGGCCATTCAACTTAAGGCAATCCAATCCAATGATGGAGCAGAAATGAAGTTTAAAGAAGATTTACATGTCATAAATGGATCCTGGGTGTAGTGAAAAATGGGCAAGGTAGCTAGTGTATTCTCTCAGAAGTGACATGCAACATTGGATCCCCTGTGCAGTGGAAAATGGGCAAGGCTTGCTAGAGCATCCCTCGTAAGCAAAGTACTACATGAAAACCCAAGTGCAAAGGAAAGTAAACATGGGTCCATGTCATGGGGTTCAAGAAGTGCGTGGGTGAATAGGCAATCTCAAGAGCATAAGATTCATATCTCCACATAGAATATAGGGACATTGATAGGTAAGAGTCTAGAATTAGTAGATGCGATGAAATGTAGGAGAGTCAACATAGCTTGTATTCAAGAAACCAAGTGGAAAGGGGTTAAAACTAGAGAATCGATCGGTATAAGTGATGGTATGTAGGAAAGGATAATAACAAAAATGGTGTAAGAATAGTGGTGGATAAAGAATTAAAGGATAAAGTTGTAGACGTTAAAAAAATTAGTGATAGAATTATATTAATAAAACTTGTTCTAGGAGAGCAGACCATAAATGTTATAATGCATATGCACTACAAGTAGGGTTAGAAGATAGAATCAAGAGACAATTTTGGTAAGACATGGAGGGATTCATGCAAGAAATTCACAACATAGAGGGGATACTTATAAGAGACTTAAATGGCCATGTAAGAAAAGAAAAGAAAGGATGGGATAGGGTACATGGAGGGTATGGTATCGAAGAACAAAATGAGAAGGGGGAAACTATTCTTGAATTTTCTTTGGTATATAACCTAGCCTTTGTAAACACATTTTTAAGAAGAGGGATGTAAACTTAATAACCATTAAAAGTGGACTCCATAAAAGCCAAATAGACTTTTTGTTATTTATGAATACCAAAAGATCAAGGTGTAAGGATTGTAAGGTGATACACGGTGAGAGTTTAACCTCACAACATAGGTTAATGGTTATAGATATCTACATTAAAATATGGAAGAAAGAAAATGATCTTAATAGGTATCCAAAAACTAAGTGGTGCAACATAAAAGGAGAGAAAATAACCTCGCTCATAAATAAGTTGATGGTAGAAAGAAACTAGAACAATGACACAAAATTAAACACCATGTGGATTAATATGGTTGAGTTCATTAAGAAAGTGGCAAAAGATGTCCTAGGAGTATCTAAAGGTAAAAGGAAATTAGTAAAGGAAACTTGGTGGTGTTTTAAAGCATGACAGAAGACTAGAAATAATGAAAACTATGAACAATAGAATAATGCCAAAAAGGTTGCTAAGAGAAAAGTAAGTGAGGCTAAACTTAAGGCATATGATAGAGTAGGATTAAGACAAGGTGAGAAAGATGTATTTAAATTTGCAAAAATAAGACAACAGAAGGTTAAGGACTTATACCATGTTAAGTGCATTAGAAGTGATGATCAAAGAGTATTTGTCAAAGATGATGAGATCAAACAAAGGTGGGAAAGTTACTTTTAAAATTTGTTAAATGATAATTGCCCCAAGAATCTAAGGATTGAAAGTTCTATAAACCTAAATAACATTGGAAATTATAGATACAACCATAAGATTAAAATACCTAAAGTCAAAGAGTCTTTGAAAAAGATGAAATCATGGAAGGCCCTGGGGCCCAATGGTATTCCAATAGAGGTTTTGAAGCATATGAGAGATACTAGAGTAGTTTGGTTGACCAAGTTGTTTAACAAGATTATAAAATTAAAGAAAATGTCGAATGAATGGAGGAAGAGCCCTATTGTACCAATTTATAAGAATAAAGGAGATATACAGAGCTGTACTAATTATTGGGGGATCAAACTTATGAGCCACACTATGAAACATTTTAAAAGGGTGATTGAGAAGAGGTAATAACATGAGACAAGTGCATCGGAGAACCAATTTGGTTTCATGCCTAGGAGGTTTACCATGGAAGCTATTTTCATACTAAGACAATTGATAAAGAAATATAGACAGAGGAGGAAGGACCTACACATGTTCTTTATTGACTTAGAGAAAGCTTATGATAGGGTCTCTAAAGAGTTAATATGGAGGGTGTTGTGCAAGAAAGGGGTTTCACAAGGGTATATAAACATAATTAAGAATATGTATGATTGTTGTTTTCAATAAAACTTGCAAGCACACAAATTGTTTGCAATACAATATACTAGTGAGACCGATTCCACGAGGAGTTGAACTAATGTGATGCTAGTGGTCCCTACTTTAAACTATCTAACCTAGCCAAAATTCAAGATATATTTTTAACTTAAACTAGAATTGGAAATTAACACATGAAATTGGAAACTAAGAAAAAATAAGAAACATGCTAAATTGAAAACTTTCCCAAAACATGCGCATTCTAAATTAAAACTTTCATAAATTATCAACTTTCCTAAACTAACTTTCCCAACCATGAATTTAGCAACTATTTTAAGGAAAACATGCTTTAACAAACTAATTTCCTAATCATGTAAAACTAAGAAAACTAGTCAAATCAACTACTTTAGCAACTGTAACAAAATTAATTACTTTTCAGCTAAGAAAGATGCAAACTAATGGAATCTAACTACAACTAAACAAGAGAAATAAAGGAAAAATTACCATTAATAAACAATGAAAGGAAAACTATCCAAGCATCGTGCACCTAATCGTGGAATGGTATGCATGATTCATTGGATAAGAGTGGATTTAATCAACTACTTTGGAAACCTAAGCATGCAATCTTATTCTACTATTAACCAAGCTATCTAAAAATCTAGTTGGGCTCTTGAAAAATCAAATGAACATGAGTTATATGGTGCCGGAAATTAACATAAGCCATTCTTGAAAAAAAATACTAGTAGTATGGTAATTGAATCATTTAATGAATAGAACATGTAAAGCATGGAATTAATCACTTTCTATGAATCAAATATTCAATAATAAAGATAATTAACTTCTGGACACAAACATGAATTGAAAATTCCAATTAACTATATTGAATCAAATAAAAAATTCATCAACATAATAACCCATACATGTAATCCAAATCTAATATTTAAATGCAATTACAATAATGTTCACTTCATGTCAATCAATCCTTAATTTCAAGCCAATTCCTTCTTCAATTGTTCCAATATTCACTCATGAATAAGTATTCTTGAAATCAAGGTAAAATCCTATAGAATAATAAGGAAACAACTATTGGAAACTTAAGCAAACAAAGCTGGAAA
The DNA here is from genome assembly GCA_035236585.1 of Warburgia ugandensis. Taxonomy (NCBI): domain Eukaryota; kingdom Viridiplantae; phylum Streptophyta; class Magnoliopsida; order Canellales; family Canellaceae; genus Warburgia; species Warburgia ugandensis. The sequence continues at coordinate 34,747,323 of CP141130.1, read as the reverse complement.
TCAAGATGGCTAAAACAGAACAAAGATGTAATAAGAGGTAAGGGGCAAAACTAGATTCAAGATGACTTCCCTTGGCTGCCACTCCAAGGAAAAACCAGCCTAGAATCTTTGTTTTAAAATCAAGAAAAGATAAAGGAAAGCAAGGAAAGATAAAGGAATACAAGGCAAACTAGCATGGAAAGAAGCAATTTCAAGCAAAGAGAACAAGGAAGCTAACAAACCTTCAAAGATGAATCAAACACTTCAAAAATCCTAGGTTGAAAACTTGAGGAAGAAGTACACACCTTGGAAGGGAGTGGCAGCCGCCCAAGAAAAGGGAAGACAATGCAAAAAGGGAGAGAAGGATGAGCTAGGAAGAGGACGTCATCCTCCAAGTGGAGGAGGTGTCGTTTTGTTAAGTGGGAAAAGTCTCTTTTACTTGGATTTTTGTTGGCTTTTTATGATTGTTCTCCTATTTTTTCTAGAATTCCCTAATGCTAAGGTGTGGTGGGTATTAAAGCATGTCAATTTGAATGGCTAGGATGGGGGAAATGTTAGGATGTTCAAAAGAGGAAGTGGGTAGAAGGTGGCTATCTTAAGGAAGGGGAATAGGTGGGAGACGCCACCTTTTTAGGAAGGGGCATCTCCCCCCTTCCAAAGTTGTTGAACCTCCTTAGGAAAGTAGGTGAAAATGAGATGGGAAAGAGATGTAGGGTGTGAGGTGGAAAATTTTGGTTGGTTGAAAAGTTTCCTAAGAGGTGGAATGTGATAGAGTTTTGGAAAGATGCAACTCTACAATGGAAATTCATAGTGTATCTTAAGGGTGAGGTGGAAATTGAGGAAAATGTGGAAAATGTGAGAAAAATGTTAAAAGTGGAATGCTCTTATCTCATTGGTCTACATGTCATCTTATTCTAATAAGATTACCCTTCATTATCTTCAAAATATCTCATGGATAATCTTCTTGAATCTCCTCCAATCCTAACCTTCCACTTAGCTTAACTTGATGTCTTAGATGGCTAACTTTGAAGGCTCCATAGGGTAGGCTTCATTGCTGGCTTTGGAAGCTTTCTTAGCTTGACTCCATGACTTGTCAACTTGTCCATGGGTTGAATATGGCTTAGTGGCTTACACGCAACCCATTACAAGGTGGTGGGAATGCATTGCTCACTTCATGGGCCAACTTTGGCCACCCTTAGCTCCTTTAATTGCATCCACTACTAGTCCACAAGATGATCTTAAATTTTGGTTTCATGTTGGATTAATGATTCTTAGGATTTGACTTGATCTTTTGATCTTGATCTTCAATTTTATCCCGATCGATCTGGATCATCGGATCATCATCATTCTTCCTACAAAAAAGGAAAATTCTAATTAAATCCTAGAAAAATATGATTAATCACACTCATACCTCATATTAGCCTCTGGACCTACAAAATATCAAACTTTTGGGTTATTAGGTAAAAAATGTATGCGTTACAAATTTTGGTCTAAAAGCCCTAATTTACCCCTATAAGTTGTAATACATGGGTAACTATTTAGATGGTTTTTATGCAAAATTAAACACTTATCATGTATGAAGGAGAGGTAACAAATTTTATGATCACTAGCAGAGTGACAGTGATTTTTCTATCACTGTAGGATTGCACCAAGGATCGAAATTGAGCCCACAACTTTTCATGTTGGTTATGGATGAGTTAACAAAATATTTGCACTAAAAGATTCCATGGTGCATGCTATTTGCAGATGATATAGTTTTAATCAATGAGATAAGGAAGGGTGTAAACACAAAGCTAGAGTTATGGAGAGAAGCAGTAGAACCTAAAAGATTTAAAATCAGCCGAACTAAGATGGAGTATATGAAATGCAATTTTAGTAAGGGGAGGAGTGAGAGTGGAGCACCAATAAAGATTGATAACCACGAAGTCCTTGTAAAAGCCACTTTTGATACTTAGGATCAGTGATTCATTAGAGTGAAGAGATTGAGAGGGAGGTTACCTAGAGAATTCAAGCAGGGTTGAACAAATGGAGATGTGCATCTAGAGTTTTGTATGATCAGCGGATGCCACTCAAACTAAAAGGAAAATTCTATAAGATGGTTGTGAGGCCAGCCATGCTCTATGGATTAGAGTGTTGGGTAGTTAAAGAACATATTCATAGGCTGAGTGTAGCAAAGATGAGGATGTTGAGATGGATGAGTGGGATGACAAGAAAGGATAGAATTAGGAATGAAAACATTACAGAAAATTTAGGAGTAGCGCCAATAGGTAACAAGATGAGGGAGATTAGACCTAGATGGTTTAGACATCTAAAAATGGCACCAATCAGAATGAGTGAAGCAATGCAAGTAGAAGATTCTAAAAAGGAAAGGGAAAGGCCCAAAAGAATGTGGATAGATGTGGTGAGAAAAGATTTAAAAACATTGGGACTAAATGAAGCCATGGTACTTAATAGAGGGGAATGGAGGAACAAGATTCATGTGGCCAACCTCTAGTTGGGATAAGGTCTTGATGATGATGATGATGGTGATGATGAAATGGATCTCATCTATTCAAGTCAGGGTAAGTATGATCTAAAGGCTAGGAATGAAGTATTGAAAAGATGAAAACCCTAGCCATCTTTCTAGTGTTGACAAATCAAACCAAAGAAAGAAAGATCTCAACCATCCATTCTCATCCAACATTCATCTTATCCTAGGTTTCTAAATTAAACACACACACCCCCATGTGCATTCCATGCCCCCCTCTTTGTATGAAAAATCCAAAATTCTCCCACCAATTTTTCATTTCTTTCACTTTGCATCCTACCAATTTATTTTCTTAATTATTCCTTATCTCTCCATTTTGTTCCTTTTTATTTTCAACCATTTTTCAGCCCCACTTTCCTATTTTGAATTCCATGCCTCTCCCTTCCAAACACCACCTTCCTATTTGGTTTCACTCCCTTCTCTTCCCTCTTAAGTTATCTCCTTAGTCTTCCTTTCTAATTTTTTTTCTTTTGCTCATTCTTTCCCTTCATCCCTAAGAATTTCATCTTCCTTATCTCCTGCCTTTCCCATATTTTCCCTTCCATTCTCATCTCCCATTAACCTAATTGAATTCCAGCATGACTTCCCCCCCCCCCCCCACACTGACCCATCTAATTCAAAATCAACTTAAGTGGTTTTATCTTAACCATTGAATCACCTAATTCCTTATGCTAGAAATCTATAAATAGAGGCATTGTGAATAAGTTTTCATATTTCAAATTCCCTAGTGTTCAAATCAAAGGAGAAATAGAGGGAGGAAGATGACCCTACACCAAGGTCCCTTCAAGCTTCCATGGTTCACAACCTTTGGAGATAAAGGTAGGGTCTCAACCTAAGTTCCGACTTCTTTTTTTCTTTTTCTTTCTATACCATCTTCTATCTTTTGTAGTGACCTTCTTCTAACATGCATTCATGTAGATTTTTCTTTCTTAGATTGTTAAAATAGTTACATGCATCTTTCATGTAATTTAGATTTACATGCATGCTTCCTTTTGTATTTTTCCCTATTTTGCATGATAATGACTTACTTTTCTTATTTATATTTCATGTTTAGCATTGTAAATCCTATCATCATTTGATGATATGATAGACACATACCATGTTTTTCTTCTAATTAAATAAGCTATGCATGCATATAGGTATAGGGTTTTCAACACATTCCCCTAGATTTTGGTAGATGCATCTTTTTCTATTTCTTATACATAGCTTAATTTTTTGAATAACTTAGTAGCATTCATGGTAAATTTGCATGTTAGTTTTCTTACTTTAGGTTAGATTTTACTTTTTAGATATATGGTGCAATATAACTTTTGTTTTAGCCTGCTTGGTTTCCATGTTGTTTAGAACTTTCCTATTTTAGAAGTAGGTAATTTCTAATTTTGAATTCCATGTTTAGATCTTAGATGCCTTGCTTTTTAGTTTTAGAAACTTTCTAATTTGATTTTCAATCATCTAAGGAATGTTTTTGGATTAGTTTAGATCCATTTCACAAAGTATTTGCATGGTAGCTTCTTAGATATAGCACTTTCCTAGTTTAGAATTAGCACTTTCCTAATTTAGAAACCCATGTTTAACTTAGTTCAACTTGCTATTTTCCTTTGCTTACTTTCTAAGATTAGTTAAGAAACATCACACATGTTGGTTTATTAGAACTAGAAAGCATTCCTAAATTAGAATTCCATGCATAGCGTCATACTATCATGCATTTAGTGTTAAGCATTATCACTTTCCTACTTAGATTCACATGCACACACACTTTCTAATTTGCATGCCGGGATCTTTCCCTGCTAGATTTGCATGCATCTCACATTCTTTCATCTTCCATTCTCACCTTGGTTCACTCACATACTCTTTCCATGTTTCCTTGTCTATCCATTGTCTAATTCCATACACTTTCTAATTCCATACACCTTCTAATTTCATGTTTTACAAGCCCACTTCCTAATTTTATATTTCATGCATAATCCATGTTAGCATTCATGCATCATTCCTATCTCTTTATAATTTATTTTTATGGAGTTGGACAAAGGAAAAGGAAAGGATTCTTAGAAATAGGAAAACTTTCTAAATCCTTAAGTGAGGTTGAGGAAACATGCAAATCCATCCATAAGCCACCTAGGTTCTTATCTAAGGGCTTCGTGTTAGAGGGTTATGGGTAAACCATATACATAATTCTCACTTCATCTCTTTCAGCTAGGAATGGGTGAGTCCTAAAACAAGGGCCACAGTCTCTATTTTATTTTATTTTTATTTATTCTATTTCATGTTTAGGGAAGGAAGCCTCCTCTATGGTTCAACTTCCTTAAAGAAGATTGACCTCTAATCCCCTCTTTATCTTAACTCCTTCAAGTTGCCTTCTTTCTTTTAAGAGTTTCAGCATAGGAAAAATGCATTAACCTTTTTTAGTTCCTTTTCCATCATCTTCTTTCTTTCTTGGAAAGTGATTACTCAGAAATTTTTTTTTTAAGATTCCTCTTATCTTGGTTGCACTAATACTTCATTCCTAAGGATTATTGGATGGGGTTTGTTGGTTTATGGCATGTCGGGGTATGGAGATAAGAAAAGCTTGGTAGTAACTTTGGTGTATTTTGGGTTAAAGAGAAGTGTACAAGCTCCTATTGCATGACACAACATGTAAACCCTACAACAGAATTCAAGCTCAAATTTAAAGGACCTTACTTGCTTCCTTCCATTGTTTATGTAGCAAAAACTTGTAAATTTTCCATTTTTTATAAATGAAAGAGCTCTCTTTTTCTTTTGTTCGTTACTTTATTCCTTACTTAAATTTTCTAGTTAATTGCAGTATTAGAAGGTTAGTTTAATTTTCTAGTTACTTGTAGTTTAATAGTTTCCTTAATTCATAGTTAGTTGTAATTTAGGTAGTTTCCTTCATTGTAGTTTTAGAAAGTTTTCTTTTCTAGTTAATTGTTGTTTTAAAAGTCTCCTTTTCTAGTTAATAGTAATTTTATAAAGTTTCCTTTTGTAATTAGCTATGGTTTTAGAAAGTTCCCTAGTTTATTTTCTTGTTTGTTTAGATAGTTTCTTAGTTTCCTTAATTACTTGCTTTCTAATTTAGGGTTTACTTTCTAGTTGCTTAGTTAGTTTAGTTGTTTCCTCTTTAGTTAGTTGCTTACTTTATGTATTTATTTTCTTTACTTTACTTGTCTTTAGTTTTACGCATAAATTGGTCCTTCTTATAAATGTTTGGCTAGGCTAAAGTAAGACAACCTAAATTCTAAATAACCATGTTTATCAAATTAAATATCACTAATTAGGGTCAATTCTCCATTTTGCCCCTAAAAAAGTAATTTTACTTTCCAAGCTGCATTGTTGACTCAGGCAATCATAAGTTCAAGAGTTTAGACTTGAAATTAGATGTCAAATATGAAGCTAGAAAAGTAGGAAACCATAAATGGAACATCAAGTCTTATTCATTTAAAATAGGGTGATTGTATCAACAAAACTTGCCATGCATGAATAAAGGCTAGCCACCAACTTAGGAAGCTTCTAAAGTAAGCTGAAATCATATACAATAGTAGCTTTTAAAATAAAACAAATTAAATGATTGAGGCTGGTAGAAGACTTTTTTATTACTTTCTCTCTCTCACTATTTTACCTATTTTCTAAAGTATTACATGAAAAGTTAAACTCAAAATATTTATTGCACAAAATAGCTACATATATAATTTAAGTTGAAAAGAAAATATTACGTAGAGATCCTAAAGAAGATAAGTGAACACTATTAACCCATGCAAGTTTAGCATCATTCTTTCCTTTTGAGGGTTATATATAAAATCAAAACTTTCTTCAGCATACAATAATTTCTTAGTTGGTGTGGTAACCCAGATTTTATTTTATTTTTTTAAGTACTTCTCAAAATAGTGAGGCCTTTAGTTTGAAATTTCTTTTCCAAATCAAATCCCAGAACTATACATTTCTATCTAAAATCCAGAAGAGTTTCCTCTATTTTTAGACTTATACATTTAAAGCATGCGATGCGAAAACACCCGATAACATTTATAAGATCAATATAAATATAAAAATTTAACCTTCTCATTTCTTATAGTCTCAATACTAGTCATAGACTCAAACACACTCATTAATCAAATTTATCAACTTAAAAAGGATAATAAGTACATCCTTAATAACTAGTCAAGTTTTATTACAATTAGAAAGTAAATAGAGTCTCACAATCTTTTCTAAATTAAAGATCTCCTTAGTAAATAGTTTTCAAAAATAATATCATCTTTCTCATTATTGTAACTTCCACCTAAAATTGTTGGTTGTAAGGGGGTGAGTATGATGACTCACTGTGAGAATTTACAAGGTTATATAGAACCATGTCAAATCAAAATCCATATCCATATTTAGTATAACATTATAAGTCATAAGATAGAATTGTCAAGTATAACTCAATGCATCCAAAATTGTCATTGCTCATAAAATTTAATAAATCTTCAAAGACACAGTGATTTCAATAAAACAATTTAGCATCATTAATCACAATTTATTTAAGCAGCAATTATCAAAATTGATCACTAATCCTCGAGGATATCGACATGTGTGAAAACATGTCTCACATACAATATTTAAACATAATGCCCACTAGTAAGCTATGGCTTTGCTATGCATCATAAACATTCCCGGATACCTCGTCCACTACACCTCCTCCATGGGAATGAATGGATCAATATAGGATGGAGTCTATTCCATGTCCTCCTCCCTTAAATCATATACCGATATTTATATCAAAAGTATCCAAGGGCTAAGCTGGTCCTATGCCATACATAGCTAGGGCAAGTGTCTAACCAACCACTCACCCAATGTAAAATAATTTTTGAGAGCCTAACTACTCAAGTTAAAATTCAGTATTTATATGGATGCCCATGTGGTCATCCAACTGATCTAATTATGTCTTTGGACATGATAGTAAAATTCTTACTAGATCATCATCAAAACATTTCGGTATACAACACTTTCCTCATATAAACATTCATATAAAAAATTCTCATTTACAAAATCAAATTACTAAGGTCTAAGAAAATTCTTTTATTTCATTACATTTTCAACTTAGTAGTAAGTGTAAGCAAAAAATTTCAATACTAAATTTTGAAACAATTATGAGTCCTCACATTAAAATACAATTGATAACATATAGGTCCCTTAGTTACTTACTTACATATTATATTTATAAGATTTTTCATTTTATTCATTGTGATCCTCAACTTAAGTTGTCATATTTCTATTTTATAGTTATCTTTCTTTGCTACTACTTTCATTATTAACTCTTTATTTACTATTGTTTTCTCATTAAAGTCAAAGATTTTCACTGTTAAATTACAGGTGAGATTAAATATGATATGTGTAGTTAATTTTGTTGTTAACATTTTCATCTAATTTACACTCAATACCCTCCAAACACACGTTTCTCATATCTATATGGTATCTATAGTATTTATGACTTATATTCTTCAATATATGAGTTTAAGGTTAATAAAATCAAACCATGTATAATTACTAGATTAGTTCTTTAGATTAAGGTTCATTAGTCAAGATTCAGATCTAGTACTATCTCTTTTTAGCAAATTTTGACTCCATTACCAGTTTAGTACTCTTAGGTAGCTACTAAATGTTGAGAAGACATTATTGACTAATAGATCGACTCTTAGATAAGATTTATATATGTTTAATGTCTGAAATGAAATAGTCACAACTGGTCCAACAAATATTCTATTTGTTCTATGATTGATCTTTCCATTGCACAACTAAATGCTAAAGAACATTAACAAGATGTCTAATGACGAGCCTTAGTAAAAGCCTCCATCATATGGACTTACTCTTTATGGACAGTTTGACAAAATAGTCCTATAAGCCAGTTAGTATAGAAAGTTTCTAACTATTTGTACATCAACGTAGGATTAATTTGTGGACTGGCAGCTAGTATGGAAAGTTTTTAACTTTTTTCATACCAGCATAGGATTTATTTGTAGAATTTAAGTCATTAATAGGAGATTCATAGTATGGGTATGGATTAGACAATTGTCTAACAAGTCATGAAAACAAAAGTTCTTCATTGATTAGTTAGAAGATTTTCTATATTAATACCGATTTTCTATTAATAGTAGCATTTCGAATTTATATCAGAGATAAAATCACTTCTACGTAATAGATTATTATTAGTACTGAAATAGAATTTAATGTAAAAGGATTATGAAATCAAATCATATTTTAAATATATAAATCAAAGGATCAAAATCCATCACATAAAATTATATATATATATATATATGAATCTAGAGTTTTTCTAACTAATAACTATAGTAAAACCTAACCGAATCACATTAAAAAAAATTGTATAATCACATATGGAATGATCTAAATTCATGGTTACTATTTGACGGTTCCAACATAACATAGTTGCTATCATACAGAATATGATTTAAAAATTTTCTAAGTAATCCAATAAAATATATGAATTGTATATCAATTATATAGTCCATGTTTCAAAGTTTGAGAAATACAGATTTTAATTATACAAATCATGTTTCAAACATTTAAATTACTAACTTCCAGTAAAAATATTGAAGTTATATCTAAACAAGTAAAAACCCACTTTTCCCCTTACCTGTACATACTTTTCTCTCTTTCAAATTTGATCTTCAAGTTTTGAGTTCCAACAGTAAACTACAAATGCCACTTTTTGTAAATATATCTTCAAATAGGTCGTTACTACTTTCAAAATTTCACACATAGGCCCATCTTGAATAAGATTTGTTCTATACTCTAGTACTTCTTTGTCTGTGAGTTCTAAGAATGTAGGAGTCTAGGTCTAGTGGATGAGCAACAATCATGTGGTCAATGCATGACAGATTGCTCAAATTTTTTCTTGAGACCTTCAACTACTGGAGGATCGGTCTCATTGGCTTTGCTAGTCTGGGCGATCATGTGGTAGTCTGTCAAATCTACATGGATTGATTGAAATCGTCATTTCCTATTTCCAAACCATGATCTAACAAGGATTTGGAAAAAGCTTTCCATGCACACTCCTCCTCTTGACCTCATTCTTTCTTCTTCCTTCTACTTCTTCTTATCTATTTGCTTCCTTGTGCACTAACCCAAACCCAACAAAATCTTCCTCTTATGGATCTCCCACCCAAAATCCCCTTTTGCTTTCTTTCCTTTTCTTCCCAGCTGTTTTAGAAAAAAAAAAAGAAAAAAGAAAAAAAAAACTTTTCTTTCTATGGTTTTCACATTAGAAAACCTAAGCCTTCTTTCCTTTTTAATAATACATGTGTTTTTAACTTACAATTATATTACTTATTCTAATTAGTATTTCTAAGTGAATCTTAACCATTGGATTGTTTTTAGTTTTTTATACTTTATTTTGAACCGTTGGATCATCATCTAATGGTCATTATTTGTAACAATTTTTCCCTACTCATTGACTTCTCACAGTTCCCTCACATGGGATTTGTATTGCATCATGTGGGTTTCTATATTTATATGTCCGCATGAAAAAATTCATAATAATTAATTACTTAACAAAAAACTTGATTTTCTTCCTAAAAATTGTCAAGGAGATGACTTGAAATCTAGACCTTACCTTTACAAGTTGTAATTGGGACCACTTAGCTTAGGTCATCAAGTCTTACCATATTATAATTTTATTATTCTGTTAAAGATAATAATATCCTATTCACACTGAATTTCAGTAATGAGTTATAATTAGGAAATTCATCTAGGCTTTATTTCAACCCACTTTTACACCTTCATAGTGACCAATTGATTTAATAAATTCCATATTTTACAAATATAACAAATTTTTATTTTCTCAAAAATATGGGCCATTACAATCTTCCCTCCTTTTAGGAATTTCATCATTGAAATCCCATTACTCTACCTATGCTATACATCAAAAAAATAGACAAAGAAAACTACTTCTCATGTCTTCCTTGACTTCCCAAGTAGCTTCCTCAACAGAAACGTGTTGTTATAGAACATGGACCAAATGAACACTCTTGTTCCTTAGAGTCTTTTCCTTATAGTTCAGAATTCTTAGAGGTCTCGTCTCATACATCAGGTCTGGCTATAGTTCCATAGGATTTGATCAAGAATATGCGTTGTATTAGAAATGTACTTTCTCTACATCAACACATGGAATACATTATGTACATCTGACAACAGAGGTGGTAATGCTAAATGATATGCAACCTTCCCAATCATCTTTAATATCTGAAATGGTCTAAAAAACCTTGAACTCAACTTCCCTTTCACTCCAAATCTCATGACTCCTTTCATTGGTGAGACTTTCAGGAATACATGATCTCCAACTTCGAACTCAAGGTCTCGACATCTCGTATCTGCATAACTCTTCTGTCTACTATGTGCTATCAACAACCTCTTCATAGTGAATCTTAACCATTGGATTGTTTTCAATTTTTTATACTCTTTTATTTTGAGTTGTTGGATCACCATCTAATGGTCACTATTTGTAACAAATTTTCCCAACTCATTGATTTCTCACATTTCCCTCGCATGGGATTTGTATTGCATCATGTGGGTTTCTATATTTAAATGTCCACATGAAAAAATTCATAATAATTAATTAATAAATAAATAACTTTATTTTCTTCCTAAAAATTGTCTAGGAGGTGACATTAAGTCCAAACCTTACCTCAACAAGTTGTAATTAGGACCACTTAGCTACACTTAGCTTAGGTCTTCATGTATTACCATATTATAATTTTATTATTCCTTTAACAATACTAATACCCTAATCACACCCAATTTAAGTAATGAGTCATATTGAGAAATTCTTCTAGGCTTTATTTCAACCCACATTTACACCTTCATAGTGAATAATTAACTTAATAAATTTCATAATTTGCAAATATAACAATTTTTTATTTTCTCAAAATTGTGGTCCACTACTATCTTCCCTCCTTTTAGGAATTTCATCCTCAAAATCCTATTACTATACCTATGTTATACATCAAAAAACAAATAACAAAAACTGCTTCTCATATCTCCTGCAACTTCCCAAGTAGCTTTCTCAATAGAATTGTGTTGCAATTGAACTTCAGCCAAATGAATGATTTTGTTCCTTAGAGTCTTTTCCTTGTTAGTCTAGAATTCTTAGAGGTCTCGCCTCACCTGTTAAGTCTACCTATGGCTCAGCAAGTATTTGATCAAGAATATGTGTCGTATCAGGAATGTACTTCCTCAGCATTGACACATGGAATACATTATGTACACCTAACAGCTAAGGGGATAACACTAAATGATATGCAACCTTCCCGATCCCCTCCAAAATCTAAAATGGTCCAACAAATCTTGGTTCCAACCTCCCTTTCACTCCAAATCTCTTGAATCCTTTCATTGGTGAGTCTTTCAGGAATTCATGATCTCCAACCTCGAACTCGAAAATCGACATCGCTAATCTACATAACTTTTTGTCTACTATGTGCCTTCAACAACCATTTCCCAACTAGTCTAACCTTCTTGACACACTGCTCGATCAATTTGGACTTCACAAACTGCCTCTCTCCAACATCACTCCAACAAGTAGGCATCCTACATCGTTCGTACAATGCTTCATATGGTGCCATGCCTATATTGGAATGATAATTGTTATTGTAAGCAAACTCAATCAAAAGCAACTATTCATCCTAGTTACCCAACCAATCCATAGCACGAGCTAAGCATGTCTTCAAATTTCTGAATTGTCCTCTCGAACTATCCATCAGTCTATAGATGAAATTACGTACTAAACTTTGTAGCCATTCCAAGTCCTTCATATATACTTTACAAAAAGTGAGATATGAAACGACTATCTCTATCATATATGATAGTCAAAGGAACTCCATGTAAGCTCACTATCTCCTTAATGTAAAGTCTAACAAAACTTTCCAAAGATTTTCTCTATCTTACTAGTAGGAAGAGTGCTAATTTGGTCAACCAATCCACAAAGGCGCAAATTATGTAATGTCCATTAGAGGTTCTAGGTAGTCCAACCACAAAGTCCATTGTGATGTGATCCCACTTCCATTCTAGAAGTTCCAAAGTCTGTAAAAGTCTTGTTAACCTTTGGTACTCTACTTGACAAGTAAGACATCTAACAACACAATTCCCGATGTCCTTCTTCATCCCATTCAACCAAAAACTCTATTTCAGATCCTATTACATCTTAGTGCCACCCGGATGAATGGCATACTTTGAAGTATGTGCTTTGTTCAATAATTTCTGACTTAAACATTCTATAGGAGGCACTACCAATCTACCCTAAAATCTTATGCTTACATTAGCCTCCTTATTGTAGGCTTTACTTCCCACTAAGGCATGTACCTCCTCACAATTCTTTTGTGCTTTGAAGAACATGATCTATAAACAATGATCTTACCGATATGTTCGTCAACACACCCTGAGATCTTTGACTCAAGGCAACCATGACCACATTTGCTTTCTCCTATTAATATAGAATCAAAAATTCATACTCGTTCAAGTATTAACCACTGACATTGTCTCAAGTTAAGGTTGCTTAGTGTGAATATATACTTCAAAATTTTGTGATTTGTGTATACCTTAAATTTTTCCCGATAGAGATAGTGTCACCAAATCTTAAGTGCAAAAACTACCACTACCAGCTCTAAATCATGTGTCACATAATTTGCTTCATGGGTATTCAATACCCTAAAGGCATGTAGTATAACTCCCCCATGCTGCATGAGTATACACCCTAAGCCCTTTCCTCAAGCATCATTATATACTACAAAGCCTCCCCTCCTCGAGGATAATGCCAAAATAGGAGCCGATGAGAGCTTATTTTTCAACTCTTGAAAACTCTATTCACACTAACTTGTCCACTCAAATTTAGTTTCCTTTCTAATTAATCTGGTCATTTATTGAGCTATTCTGGAGAACCATTCAATAAAATGTCAATAATACCTAGCTAATCCCAAGAAACTTCTAATCTCTATATTAGTCTTTGGTGTCTCCCAGTTTATAATGGCTTCAATTTTTGGAGGATCAATGAAAACTCCTTCCTTTAGAATAATATGACAAAGGAATTGTACTTCATCTAGCTTATATTCACACTTGTTGAACTTTGCATATAATTGATGCTCCTCTAGTATGTTGATATAATCCTAAGATACTTCATATACTACTCACTAGATGAGTAAATAAGGATGTTGTCAATGAAAACTATCACAAAATGGTCTAAATACTTTTGGAACATGTGGTTCATCAAATTCATAAATGTTGTTAGGGCATTTGTTTGTCCGAATGGCATCACTAGTAACTCATAATGTCCATATCAAGTTCAAAATTCTATTTTAGAAATATCCTCATCCCATATCCTCAACTAATGGTAGCCATACCTCAAATCAATCTATGAGAATACTCTTGTAGATTGTAACTTATCAAAGAGGCCATCTATACATGGTAACAGATACTTATTCTTAACCATAACTATGTTTAAGATTTAATAGTCAATACATAACTACATAGATCCATCCTTCTTCTTTATAAATACTACTGGTGCTCCCCATGGTGATACACTTGGTCAGATAAAGCCCGAATCTAATAATTCTTGCAATTTTTCATTAGGTTCCTTGAACTCTACAAGTGCCATATGGTAGGACGCCTTTGAGAAGGGAGTTGTATCAAGTATTAACTCTACGGTAAAGTCCATCTATCTCTTGGCCAGTAACCTTGGTAACTCATCAGGAAACACTCCTCATCTATGTCTTCTAATTTCTATTTGGACTCCTAAGTCACCACCATGCTCACCAAGTATGTTGTATGGCCCTTGGCAATGATTCTGGTGGCCTTCATAGTAGATATAACATGAACTCCTAATGTATCAAGTCTACACTAAAAAGCATAAGGCTACCATCCATCTCCTCCAATCGTACCCTCTTCTTCTGACAATGAATTATAGTTTCATATCTTGACAACCAAACCATACCCAATACGATGTCAATGTCCATCATGTCAAATAAGATTAGGCTAGCTAGAAATGTCTCCCATTCAAATCCCTATATCACACATATTTATCAATAATAACTAGTCCTTCAGGTGGTATATTCATCTCTAAAATATTCCCTAAGGGTAATGCAGTACAATTCAAAATCAATGCAAAGTGTTGTGATATGAAAGAATGTGTAGCATAATAATGTATTAGTACTTAGAAAACTAACTAAGAATGGGGAAGGTACCTTCAACGACTACGTTTGGAGCTTGGCCTGCTCAATAGTTAGGTCAAAAACCTGTCCCTGAACACACAGCATAATTTCCTATTTTTGAGTTTGATTTTCATTCTTTTTCTTAAGCCAATTGTTTAGAAAATGTTCTTTCTCTCCACACCCATACACCTCCATTCTAGAACATAACATGGCTTCCTTGGATGCTTCTTTCCATTATTCTTGCAATTGTTTCAAACGACTTCACTCCTTTTAGGAATGATCAATCACTTTACCTTCTAGTTCTCCCTATTTTTGAAGTAGGAAAATTCTTTTCTCTCATCTCCCTTAACTCTCTCTCACAAATAGAGGCTAACTCAATTGCCTTCACCAAAGTAACAAGTTGTGACATAAAAATATGACTTCAAATATTTGTGCACAATCCACGAACAAACTTCTTAGTATCTTTGAGTTCAGCGGGGCAAACCTCCTACACGAATCTCCTCAACTTACTAAAATGAGTCTTGTATTTATCCACTATCATAGAACCTTGGACCAGGCTCATGAACTCTCTCTCTTCCACCTCCACAATGTGAGGTAGATCATACTTTTACCCAAAAGCTCTCTAGAACTTGTCCCACATAATGACTCCAACATACGAGAAATACATTTGCTCCATAGTCGACCACAAATGTGCGCTTCTCCTCTCTATGTAAAAGTAGCAACAGTGATTTGTAGATCTTCTAGCACCATCATTCGCTTGAATAGTCTCTCGAGCTCATTGAGCTAGGTCTCAATTGTCTCTATTCCCTCAATAGCAGAGAACTTTGGTGCAATCTTCTTAAATCATCTTAGTAAGGTATCACTCTTAACCCTTACGTTAGAATCCTCTTCCAACGATGCTTGTAACTCTATTTCATTTGTTGAAATATCAATTGCATCACCTCACTGGCCAAATTTGTCGGTGCGCCAACTCCTGATTATGCTTGTACCAGTGGCTCTAGTAAGTCTTATTGAACCTCCATAGGTACAATTGCAAGTGCAAATGTAGGTGCCTAAGTACCAAACTCTCTTGCAGGTAATGATATATTTGTTCTACTACAATGATGCAGCATTTGTATTTTAACATAAAATGCTTAAAAGAATTTTCCAAAGCTATCTAAGTTAAGATATCCCTATGACTCGTCATCTCATCTTTGATACACTTTAGCTTCTAGGTATGTTTGGCTATGAGCAATACATATGCTCTGAAACGAACTATGTTGACCCTTTTTTTTTAAATACTTTTTTATATAATAGGGCCCCTAACTTAAAAAAAAATTTTCAAATCAAATAGTAGAACTATACATTTCTATTTAAAATTCAACATAATTTTCTCCATTTTTTAGACTTACACATTTAACCCATGCAATGCAAAAAATATCTAATAACATTTATAAGATCAATATAAACATAAAATATATAACTTTCTCATTTTGTCTAGTCTCAATATTAATCACAATATCAAACACACTCATTAGTCAAAATTATCAACTTAAAAAGGATAACAAGTGCATCCTTAGTAACTAGCCAAGTTTTATTACAATTAGAAAGTAAACAATGTGTCACAACCTTTTCTGAATCAAAGATCTCTTTAGTGAACAGTTTCAACAGCCAATCTCTTCTTTCTCGTTTGTTATAACTTCCACTTAAAATTGTTGGTTGTATAGGGGTGAGTACGACTACTTACAATGAGAATTTACAAGGTTAGATAAAACCATGTCAAATCAAAATCCATATCTATATTAAGTATAAATTTAGAAGTCATAAGATTTCATGTTAAATCATCAATATTCCTATGAATAAAATCACCTATGATAGAATTGTCAAGTATAACTCAATACATTCAAAATCATCATTGCTCATAAAATTTAATAAATCTTCAAAGACATAAGAATTTCAATAAAACAATTTAGCATCATTAATCACAATCTATTGAAGAAGCAATTATCAAAATTAATAACTAATCCTTAACAATATCTTAATGTGTACAAACGTGTCTCACATACAAAATTTAAAACATAATGCCCACTAACAAGTTGTGCCTCTGCTATACATAAAAAATGTGAGCAGATACCCCAGCCACTACATCGCTTCCATGGGAAGGAATGGATCAATATAAGATGGAGTCTATTTCATGTCCTCCACCCTTATATATTCATATTCACATTACGAGAAATCAGGGACCAAGCTAGTCATATGTTATACATAGCTAACACGAGTGTCTAGCTTACCATTCACCAGGTTTAAAACAATTTTTGAGAGTCTAACTAACCACTCAAGTTAAAATCTAGTATTTATATGGATGCCTAAATGGTCATCCAATTGACCTAATTATGTCTTTATACATGACAATAAGATTCTAACTACATAATCATTAAAGCATTTTGGTATACAACACTTTCCATAAGTAAACATTCATATAAAAAATTCTAATTTACAAAATCAAATTAATAAGGTCCAAGCAAATTCTTTTGTTTCATTACATTTCAACTTAGCACTGTGTGTAAGCTAAAATTTTCAATACTATATTTTGAAACAAATATGAGTCCTTACTTTAAAATAAGATTGATAACATATAGGCCCCTTACACTTACTTTGAGGTTATTCAACCCATTATATTTATAAGAATTTTAATTGTATTCCTTGTGACATGCTCAACTTAATTTGTTATATTTCTATTTTATGGTTATCATTCTTTATTAGTACTTTCATTATTAACTCTTTACTATAATTTTCTCATTAAAGTCAAAGATTATCATCATTAAATTACGAGTGAACTTAAATACAATATGTGTAGTTAATTTTGTTGTTAAAATTTTCAGCTAATTTACACTCAATACCTTCCACACACATGTTCTCCTATCTATTTGGTATTTATACTTTAGATGTTTATGTATAACAACATTAAGAGTAATAGAATTTTATTTGAATTGGAGAATTAAAATTTTTGAAAGGATCACTAGTTCTAGTTTCATAAATTTTGTTCTATGTTAATCTATAGTATTTATGACTTATATTCTTCATGATATAACTCTACCTATAATTTTAGTTCTTTATGTCATTATCGCAGCCTATCCCAAGCTTGGATAAAGGAGGAGGGTTTTGCATTAGTTGCCAACTGGTAAGGAAAACCTATGGCAAACTCCATGCATGAATCAACTTATGGCATTCCCTTAGGCTAGAGTGTTCCTTGTGAGTGATGCATGACACTGAATCCCAGATGCAATGGAGAATGGACATGGGGAGCCTGGGTGTTCCCTCGAAAAAGGCATGTTGCATCGGATCCATGGTGTAGTGGGGAATAGGTAAGCACTACTAGAGAACTCCCTCAAAAGTGGTGCACTACATCAAAACTCGAGTGAAGTGGAAAGTATGTATGGGCTCCTACACCATTCAAGAAGTGTGTGGTTAAATAGGCTATGTTAGGAAAAAAAGATTTGTATCGTTACATGGAATATAGGTATATTAACATGTAAGAGTCTAGAGTTAGTGGAATGAAATGTATGAGAGTTGATAAGTGTTTAATTTTGCATAATAACCACCTAATTAGTACCCCATTTGTTACAACTTATAGGGGTAAATTGGATTTTTTAGACCAAAATTCATAACAAGTGCATTTTTAACATAATAATCCAAAAGTTTGTTATTTTTTCTAAGGTAAGTATGTGATTAATCATGGTTTTCTAGGATTTAATTAGGATTTTTTACTTTTTGTAGGAAGTAAGATGTTGGTCCAATGGCCTAGATTGATCAAGATGAAATTGAAGATCAAGATCAAAAGATCGAGTCAAAGCCTCAAAATCATCACTTCAACATAAACCAAAGGCCAAGATCATCTTGTGAAATAGTAATGGATGTGATTAAAGGAGTTAAAGATGGCCAAAGTGGTCGCATTAAGTAAGTCATGCATTCTCACGACTTTACATGGAAGTCACTTAAGGCACCTTAGCCATATAAGCCATGAAAGAAGATGACAAGCTAAGGAATTCAAGCCAAAATCATACAAGCCACTCAAGACAAGGGTTGAATCCAAGAAAGCTTCCTAAGCCAGCCATGAAGCTTAACCAATGGAGCCTTCAAAGTTAACCATCTAAGCTATCAAGCTAAGCTAAATGGAAGGGTAGGATTGGATGAGATCCAAGAGAGTTATCCATGAGTTATTTCTATGATAATTAAGAAAAAATCTTTTAGAATAAGATGGCATATGGACCAATGGGATAAGAGCAACCAATTTTTAGTTTTTTTCTCTCTTTCCCCCACTTTTTCCCTAATTTCCACCTCACCCTTAAGATGCACTACTAATTTCCAAAACTCTATCACATTCCACCTTTTAAGAAACTTTCCAACCAACCAAATTTCTCCACCTAACACCCTCCACTTCTTTCCTAACCTATTCCCACGCAATTTCCTAAAAAGGCAAGCATTCAATGACCTTGGAAGGGGGGAGATGCCCCTTCCTAAAAAGGTGGCGTCTTCCACCTACTTCCCTTTGTTAATCCCAGCCAGCTTCCACCCACTTTCCTAATTGGAAAGTCTTGCCTTTCCCTTATCCTGTGTGACGACCCGGGTTTTTATATGATGAAAATTTGATAAAAAGGCGAGATCTCTTGTTTTATAAATATGAAATGCATGAAAATCTTTTTGTTTTGGAAACCAATCTTTCATAAAAACCTCGAGTGTCAAAACACATTTCCAAATTATCAAGCCATGGCATAATTTTAAATTGAATCTATTCCCAAGAAAGTGTTAGTCACAGCCTCAGCTATAGAGAGTAACTACAATCAAGTAACATTGAAAGATAAGGCAGGGGTTTACTTACTTGCACTTAGTCTAGGTGTCTTTTGTCACAAGCGTTCCTTGGCCTTAAGTGTTTACTATGTGTCTGAAAAATGTTGAGAATTGGGTGAGTATATACTATACTCAGTAGGAGTCCATCACTACTAGTTTTATAATGCATGTGAAGTTTAAAATCATATGCTCTTTCAAAACATGTGCATGTCTGAACACTCAAGTTCAATATCGAGATTAAAAACCATCATCGAATTGGAATATTGACGAACTAAGAAAATCACATAATCCAAGTCGAAAGTATCATATATATATATATATATATCATAACATAATGGTGTGGATAAGATGCTCCACTGAATCCAACTCATGGATATATGGTATGGTCGACCAACCTCATGTCATGCCATATGCAATGCAAATAAATCCTCAAACCACTGGGTCCAACTATGCCCATGACCTCACCGCGTGTGGTCCCCGGGTACCTGAGGACACTTGGTCATAGCCTCAACGAGGCATATGACACGTCGACCCAGTGCCGTGACACCAGTGGTAGTCCCCTGTACCACATGCAGTCGACGTAGGGACGTTGCCCTTTTTGGGCGTGGTACCCATCCACCTAATAATGGTAGAGGCTGGAGGCCAACCCAAACCTCTCGACATAGCGCCCACGAGCTTATCAGCCCAAATCATATCAGATCAAACAAGCAAAAACCTCTTTTTCAAAACCTGTCCTCTTTGGGTACCTCACAACTGCCTACCCAGCGTCTTTTGGGCACTCTAGCATTTTTGGTAACCCTCAAGGACATGCAATCTTTCAAAAACTCACTGCTCACTGCTCACAAATCATACAATGTATGCAATTGTTTGCAAAACATATCTATGCATAATGTATATGCAATTATTTGTAAAACATATCTATGCATAAAGCATTTATCATATGTACACTGAATTCATTTATAAGATTAAGTTATAGCAAACAAATCATATAACTTATACTTAAAACATGCATTCAAAACAATCATGGCTCTATTTAAAAGTCTAATAGCGATAGAGCACCTACCTGGCTAGGTCGCGCTAATCCCCTTGTCCTCGTATCCTCCTGAACATGGTTTGGGGAATAAAGGTTAGTTTGGCCTATATTTTATAGGTTTTAGAGTGGTTGGTCTTACTACTTAGGCATTAACGGTTCATCCCCATCCCTATGGGTGTCCTAAGGTCCTAATTGGGCCTTGGTATCATCAAGTTTTCAAGGATTTAGTGGCCCCACACCACTATCATAGTCTAAGGGTCGTTCCCACCTTATATTGGGCCTTGATTAGGTATTTTATAGTTTGGATGTGTCGGACACAACGCCTTTCGCGGCGCCTCAATCGGAGCCCTATATCTCAAGTTATAGCCTTTTTAGTGCCAAGTGTTCATAAAAGGGTCCACAGACGCGCCCGCTGGTTTCTCTCGAATCGGGATGCCCTGGTTCGACCCTGTCGAACCAGTGCAGCCCAGGGATCGTCCTTGGGTCCATTGTGACTCTCCAGGGCCTGTTTTTGCATGATTTTTCATGCAAAAACCTAGGGAAACTTAGCCTAGGACTAATGGGAAGACGGGTTTGGAGGTATTTTGGGCATACCTAGCTCATTGCTGGGTTTTTCTCCACGTTTCTCCTCTTGGTTGCTTCTCCAAAACGGGTTTTTTTCCAAACTTTTGGGCTGCCATTAGAGGCGCCCAAGAGCTCTATTTATAGAGCTATAAGAGGGTTCTGGAGGGGGCTCTCACTGCCCTTGAATGGCAATGGAGAAACCTCCAGAATGGTAGTGATTTCTCCTCCAAACACCATCGTTCTAGAACCCTCTAGGAGGTTGAAGAAAGGGAGTGCCCGTATCAAAACGGGCCCCTGTGTTTTTCAAGCTAAATCCGTTTTTTAATAAAAATTACATTTTTGCCCCTGAACTTCAAAGGGCCATAACTTGCTCATTTTAACTCCATTTTGGGTGATTTTGGTCTTGTTGGATTGCTTTTTCAGAGACACACCTAATGGTACCATTTTCAGGACCAAATTTCTGGGTTCAGTCAAGGTAAATAGTGAAATGACCAAAATACCCTTATCTCTAGAAAGTGAACTTTTCATTGCTAACTTGGGATTTCAATGTTACAAAATTGGAGTCATTACATTCTTACCCCCTTAGGGAAATTTTTCCCCCAAAATTCTACAATATATACAGTTAAAAGATCTCAGGGTACTTTTCTCGCATTTCTGACTCTAGTTCCCAAGTCTCTTCTTCCATGTGTGCATTTCTCCACAAAACTTTGACTAAGTGTATGTCCTTATTCTGCAGCTTCTTACTCTTACGATCCCGGATCTCAACTGGTCTCATCTCTAGCTTGAGATCCTCTGTCAACTCTCTGGGTACCTGGTTGATGACATGAGCAAGGTCAGGCACGTACCTCCTTAGCATAGATATATGGAATACGTTATGCACTTCAGATAGCTGAGGGGGTAGTGCGATCCTGTAGGCCACTTTTCCCACTTTCTCCAAGATTATAAAAGGTCCTATATAACACGGACTAAGCTTGCCTTTGATACCGAACCGCATAACTCCTTTAGTGAGAGATATCTTCAGGAAAACGTGCTCTCCTATGTCAAATTCTAATGGTTTCCTCCTTCGATCAACATAGCTCTTTTGGCGGCTTTGAGCTATGAGGAGGCGTCTTCTTATGAGTTTGACCTTCTCGATGCATTGCTCCACCAACTCAGACTGGAGTACCCTGGACTCTCCAACTTCACTCCAACTGGTGGGTGATCGACAGGGTCTCCCATAGAGCGCCTCGTACGAAGCCATGCCAATGCTCGACTGAAAGCTATTGTTGTATGCCAACTCGACTAGCGGTAGGTTTTCATCCCAGCTCTGCTTCCAATCGAGGGCACAGGTTCGTAACATATCTTTGACTATCTAGATCGTGCGCTCTGACTGTCCATCGGTCTGTGGATGGAAGGCTGTGCTATAGTTCAAGGAAGATCCTTAGGATTTTTGGACGAACTTCCAGAGTTGTGAAGTGAAGCGGCTATCCCTATTTGAAGTGATACTAAGGGGTATGCCATGTAGACTCACTATCTCTTTGATGTATAGCTGAGATAGGCTGTCAATGGATTGGGTATGGCGTATAGGAAGGAAATGGGATGTCTTAGTCAATCTATCATTAATTACCTAGATCATGTCATGACCCTTAGAGGTCCTGGGTAACCCTACGATGAAGTCCATGGTAATATGGTCCCATTTCCATTCGGGTAACTCAAGGGGTTGTAACAATCCCGCAGGTCTTTGATGTTCAGCCTTTACTTGTTGACATGTTAGACACTTTGCCAGAAATTACCCTATGTCACTTTTCATACCATCCCACCAATATTGTTTCTTTAAGTTTTGGTACATCTTAGTTCCTCCCAGGTGTATAGTATACTTAGACCGATGAGCCTCTTTTATGATTTCTTGTTTTAACTCTTCATTAGTTGGTACCACTAATCTTCCTTGCATGTAGATGCTACCATCTTCCTCTTTAGTAAACCCTAGTTTTCCTATGAAAGCTTGCATATCCAGATCTCACTTCTGTTCTTGCTTAACCTTTTCATTAACAGCTGACTTTATTGTTAGACCTGCCATAACGATCTTGTGCTTACTTATATCTGGTTTCCATGTGATTACTTCTTGTAATAGCTTCCATCTCTTAGTTAATAAACTTACACACACCCCTTGGGTTTTTCTACTTAATGCATCAGCTACCACATTAGCCTTTCCAAGGTGATAATGAATGGAGAAGTCATAGTCTTTTAGGTATTCCATCCATCTTCTTTGTCGCATGTTTAAGTCTTGTTGGGAAAAGATATATTTAAGACTCTTATGATCTGTAAAAACTTCAAACTTTTCCCCATATAAATAATGTCTCCAGATTCGCAAGGCAAAGACTATGGCCGCTAATTCCAAGTCATGGGTCGGATAATTGACTTGATGCTTCTTAAGTTGCCGAGAAGCATAAGCAATTACCTTCCCATGTTGCATAAGTACACTAGTCCTTGTGCGTGGCATCGCTGTATATCTCAAATCCGCCACTTCCTGAAGGTAAGGTAAGGACAAGTGCTGTAGTTAACCTTCTCTTTAGTTCCTGGAAGCTTTCCTCACATTTATCAGTCCATTCAAATCTTATGTCTTTCCTGGTCAGCTTAGTTAGAGGTAAAGCAATTTGTGAAAAACCCTCGATGAATCTCCTATAATATCCGGAAAGTACTAAGAAGCTTCTTATTTCTGTGACTATTTTAGGTCTTTCCCAGTTCTGTACTGATTCAACCTTAGCGGGGTCAACTACTATGCCATCCCGAGAAATAATGTGTCCTAAGAAATTAACCTTTTCCAGCCAAAACTCACACTTACTGAATTTTGCATATAACTTGTGTGCTCGTAGGGTGCTTAATGTTATCCTTAGATGTTCCTCATGGTCTTCAGGAGTTTCTGAATATATCAAGATATCATCCACAAACAGTATGATGAATTTATCTACGTACTCCTTAAACACCTTGTTCATGAGGTCCATAAACGCGGTTGGAGCATTAGTTAAACCAAAGGACATCACTCTGAATTCATAATGGTTGTATCGAGTCCTGAAGGCTGTCTTGGGAATATCTTCTTCTCTAACTCGAAGTTGATGGTATCTGGATCGTAGATCAATCTTAGAGAAGACTCTGGCTGACTAAAGTTGATCGAAAAGATCATCAATTTGGGGAAGGGGGTACTTATTCTTAATGGTGACGCTATTTAGCATCCGATAGTCTATGCACAATCTCATGGAGCCATCCTTTTTCTTAACAAAAAGGACTAGAGCTCCCTACGGAGATACGCTAGGTCATATGAACCCTTTGTCAAGTAGTTCCTGTAACTGGGTCTTCAATTCTTTTAGTTCTGCAGGAGCCATTCGGTAAGGAGCTTTGGAAATGGGGGAAGTACCGGGTATAAGCTCAATGATAAACTCAATTTCTCTTAGTAGAGGTAGACCTGGTATTCCTCAAGGAATACGTCAGGAAATTCTCGAACTACCTCGACATCCTCTAGCTTTGGTTGGGGACTCTCAACAGATTCAATCTTGGCTAAGAAGAAGGGGCATCCTTGAGCAATGTGCTTAATTGCTTTCAAGGCAGAAATAACACACGCTCCAGAATAATCCTTTTTTCCTTGGAGAGTGAAAGTGTCTCCATTAAGTAGGGTAAAAGTGACACGTTTCTGGTGGCAATCAACAAAGGCTTGATGAAAGGCTAGCCAGTCCATACCTAGGATGATGTCGAAGTCATTCATATCTAAGTGAATAAGATTGGCATGTAGCAAATGGTCCTTAATCAAAATGGAGACATCCTAGAGATAAGAATAGGTGGGAAGTGCCTAGCCTACAGGAGTCATGACTTCTAGAGTTAAGTCCAGGTCCTGTGGTATAATGTCCAAGGATGATGCAAACTCCCAGCATATGAAAGAATGAGTGGAGCCTGTATCAAATAGAACTTTAGCAGGTGTATCATAGATAGAAAGAATACCTTCAACTACTGCATTTGAAGCCTGGGCTTGACTAGAAGTGAGGGTAAAGACACGTCCTTGGCTTTTTGGAACTTGATCTTCTTTACACTCTTGTAGTTTCCTTTTTGGACAATTACTAGCAAAATGTCCTAATTCTCCACAACTATAGCAAGTGATGTTGAAAGTGGGACATGGTTTGCCTGAATGATTTCTGTTACACCTAGGGCATGCCTTCCAATCTGGTCTTCTTCCTTTGTTTTCAAACGGCTTCTTGAAAGGTGGCCTGGGTCCAGATGACTAAAATGGTCTCTTTCCGTTATTTCTCATGGTGTTGATGTTCTTATTTTCCTTTATTGCCTGGTTCCTTTAATAATCTTTTTCGTATAGGGAGGCCATCTCTACAGCTTTGGCTACTGTGGAAGGTTGGAAACCTAGAACTCTGTTCCTGAGTCCTGGGTTAAGCCCATCTACAAATCGTTCTACCGCATCTTCCTCATCAGCACAAGCACGTGGTGCAAATCTTCGGAGGCTAATGAATCTACTTTCATACTATTGGACAGTCATATTTCCTTGTTCTAAGTCCATAAATTCCTTTTCTTTCTGTTTTCTTATGTGTTTAGGATAATATTTGTCATTAAAGACCTTTTTAAACTCTTCCCATCCTATTGTTTCTCGCTGGTCAAAATAAGTCCTTTCTGCTGTTTCCCACCAAAAGGTAGCCTCTCCTCTAAACACAAATGTGGCCATGGGTACTTTTCTTTCTTCAGCTATGTTCATGGCTTTAAATATCTTTTCAATATCAATTAACCATTTTTCAGCTGTAGATGCTTCATCTTCTCCTATGAATGAGGGAGCTAATTTCTAAAACCTTTCTAACTGAACCTCAGTCCTATCTATCTCTTTATTAGGGGAAGGATCTCGTGTGGTAGGGGTTTTGGCTTTGACTATTCATGTATTGTCCCATATTCTGTAGGAATTGCTGGAACAATTCAGCCATCCCATTGCCCGACCTAGTGGAGTCCACTGGTGGGGCTTCAGGTCTTGGAACATTGCTTCCTTTCTTCTTAGGCATCTGTAATCACAAGATAATTTACCAAACCTTAGTATGTGTTATCCTATTACCCCTTACTCTTTCATGGATGAAACTTGATTATAAGTTATTCTCCTCATAACTGGGCTGTGAGTAATGTCAAACAGCGCTCTGATACGAACTATGACGACTCGAGTTTTTATATGATGCAAATTTGATAAAAAGGCGAGATCTCTTGTTTTATAAATATGAAATGCATGAAAATATTTTTTTTTTGGAAAACAATCTTTCATAAAAACCCCGAGTGTCAAAACACATTTTCAAATTATCTAGCCATGGCATAATTTTAAATTGAATCTATTCCCAAGAAAGTGTTAGTCACCGCCTCAGCTATAGAGAGTAACTACAATCAAGTAACATTGAAAGATATGGTAGGGGTTTACTTACTTGCACTTAGTCTGGGTGTCTTTTGTCACAAGCGTTCCTTGCCCTTAAGTGTTTACTTTGTGTTTGAAAAATGTTGAGAATTGGGTGAGTATATACTATACTCAGTAGGAGTCCATCACTACTAGTTTTATAATGCATGCAAAGTTTAAAATTATATGCTCTTTCAAAACATGTTCATGTCTGAACACTCAAGTTCAATATCGAGATTAAAAACCATCATCGAATTGGAATATTGACGACTTAAAGAAATCACATAATCCAAGTCGAAAGTATCATATATATATATATATATATATCATTACATAATGGTGTGCATAAGATGTTCCACTGAATCTAACTCATGGATATATAGTATGGTCGACCAACCTCATGTCATGTCATATGCAATGCAAAAAAATCCTCAAACCATAGGGTCCAACTATGCCCATGACCTCGCCGCCGTGTGGTTCCCAAGTACTTAGGGACACTTGGTCATAGCCTCAACGGGGAATATTACACGTCGACCCAGTGCCGTGACACCAGTGGTAGCCCCCAGAACGACATGCAGTCGACGTAGGGATGTTGCCCTTTTTGGGCGTGGTACCCATCCACCTAATAGTGGTAGAGGCTGGAGGCCAACCCAAACCTCTCGGCATAGCGCCTACGAGCTTATCAGCCCAAATCATATCAGATCAAACAAGCGAAAACCTCTTTTTCAAAACCTATCCTCTTTGGGTCCCTCACAACTACCTGGCCCTCACCACTGCCTACCCAGCATCTTTTGGGCACTCCAGCGTCTTTTGGTAACCCTCAAGGACATGCAATCTTTCAAAAACTCACTGCTCACTGCTCACAAATCATACAATGTATGCAATTGTTTGCAAAACATATCTATGCATAATGTATATGTAATTATTTGTAAAACATATCTATGCATAGAGCATTTATCATATGTACGCTAAATTCGTTTATAAGATTAAGTTATACTAAACAAATCATATAACTTATACTTAAAACATGCATTCAAAACAATCATGGCTCTATTTAAAAGTCTAGTAGCGATAGAGCACCTACCTGGCTAGGTCGCGCTAATCCCCTTGTCCTCGTATGCTCCTGAACATGGTTTGGGGAATCAAGGTTAGTTTGGCCTATCTTTTATAGGTTTTAGAGTGGTTGGTCTTACTACTTAGGCATTAAGGGTTCATCCCCATGCCTATGGGTGTCCGAAGGTCCTAATTGGGCCTTGGTATCATCAAGTTTTCAAGGATTTAGTGGCCCCGCGCCACTATCATAGTCTAAGTGTCATGCCCACCTTATATTGGGCCTTGATCAAGTATTTTATAGTTTAGGTGTGTCCACATCGTCGACATGGGCACAACGCCTTTCGCAGCGCCTCAATCGGAGCTTTATATCTCAAGTTACAGCCCTTTTAGTGCCGTGTGTACATAAAAGGGTCAAACGAAGCAAGGTGGAAGCCTGGGACGCTAACGCGTCCCGTGTCAGCAGCATGCGCCTCAGCGGGCGCATCTGCAAATGCGCTGGATTTCCCACCTGACTTTTTCATTTGCGGGCGCGTCCACGGACGTGCCCGTTGGTTTCTCACGAATGCGAACGACGTGTTTCGCTCAGTGGGGAGTGTTTCGTTCAGTGGGGGACTAGGGCGTCCTCGGGACGCCCTGGTTCAACAAGGTCGAACCAGTGCGCCCTAGGGATCGTCCCTGGGTCCTTTGTGACTCTCCAGGGCTCATTTTTGGATGATTTTTCATGCAAAAACTTAGGGAAACTTAGCCTAGGACTAATGGGAAGACGGGTTTGGAGGGATTTTGGGCATACCTGGCTCATTGCTGGGTTTTTCTCCACGTTTCTCCTCTTGGTTGCTTCTCCAAAATTGGTTTTTTCCCAAGCTTTTGGGCTTCCATTAGAGGCGCCCAAGAGCTCTATTTATATAGCTATAAGAGGCTTCTTGAGGGGGCTCTCACCGCCCTTGAATGGCAGTGGAGAAACCTCCAGAATGGCGGTGATTTCTCCTCCAAACACCATCGTTCTAGAACCCTCTAGGACGTTGAAGAAAGGGGCTGCCCGTATCAAAACAGGCCCCTGTGTTTTTCAGGCTAAATCCGTTTTTAATGAAAATTACATTTTTGCCCCTAAACTTCAAAGGGCCATAACTTGCTCATTTTAACTCCATTTTGGGTGATTTTGGTCTTGTTGGATTTCTTTTTCCGAGACACACCTAATGGTACCATTTTTAAGACCAAATTTCTAGGTTCAGTCAAGGTGAATAGTAAAATAACCAAAATACCCTTATCTCAAAAAAGTGAACTTTTCATTGCTAACTTGGGATTTCAATGTTACAAAATTGGAGTCATTACATCCTGACCATCCAAAATATATTGATTAAATCTCCATCACACCTTAATATTATGGTATCCTAGGAGAAGAATTATAAAACCCAGTACACTTCTAAGCATATACACACTTTTTGTGAGGACCCAGGTTTTTCCATGTATTTTTAAATGCAATATCTAATTCCTAAGGTGGGATGCATCCCTATTTGAAAACCATTTTATGAAAACAATGCAATGCAGCAAAAAATCTTTTGTTTTAAACTCATTTTGAAAACCCCGAGTGTCATTTGCTTTCATAACATCCAAAGTAGTTTTTGAAAAACTTCAGAATTCATAAATGTTTTTCCCAGGTCTATCCAAATCTGACTCACAAAGACAACTGTAAGTAAATACAAATACATGTCCAAAGGGTAGAGTGTTTACTTACATGTATAATTGTCTCTTCTTGATTTACTTGCTCGTAGCACTAACATTTCCTGAGGCCTCTTCTACTCGTGAATGGAGCTGTCCTGAAAAATATTAAGGATTGGGTGAGTATATACTATACCCAGTAGGAGTCTATCACTACTAGTTTTACAATGCATGCTATGTTTAAAATCATATGCTCTTTAAAACATGTGCATGCTCGAACAATCATGTTCAATATCGATATTAAAAACCATTGTCGAATTGGAATACTGACAACTTAAAGAATCGCATAATCCAAGTCGAAAGTATCATATATATATATATATATATATATCATAAACATAATGATATGCATAAGATGCTCAACTGAATCCAACTCATGGATATATGGTATGGTCGACCAGCCTCATGTCATGCCACATGGAATGCAAGTAAATCCTCAAACCATAGGGCCCACTATGCCCACGACCTCGCCGTCATGTGGTCCCCGGGTACCTAAGGACACAGGGTTATAGCCTCCACAGGGCATATGACACTTCAACCCAGTACAGTGACACCAGTGGTAGCCCCCTGAACCACATGCAGTCGAAGCAGGGACATGCCCATTTTGGGCATGGTACCCATTCCACCTAATAGTGGTAGAGGATGGGAGGCCACCCTAGACCTCTTGGCATAGTGCCCACAAGCTTATTAGCCCAAATCATATAAGATCAAACAAGCGAAAACCTCTTTTTTCAAAACATGTCCTCTTTGGGTCCCTCACAACTGCCTGGCCCTCACAACTGCCTACCCAGCGTCTTTTGGGCACTCTAGCGTCTTTTGGTAACCCTCAAGGACATGCAATTTTTCAAGAACTCAATGCTCACAAATCATGCAATATATGCAATTATTTGCAAAACATGTCTATGCATAATGTATTTGTCATACACATGCTGAATTCATTTATAAGATTAAGTCATGCTAAACAAGTCATATAACTTAAACTTAAAACATGCATTCTCAAAACAATCATGGGTTCTTAAAAAGTCTAGTAGCGATAGAGCACATACCTCAAGGTCTCCTGGAGTCACGTCCTTCATCACTCAACCCATCCTTGGGACTCATTTATAAACTCCTAGATATGAATGGATACAAGGAGTCCTTATCAATTTCAATCTATTTAGACATCAGATCGGTAGATCTGCCTTTAAGGGTCCATGGTCCTTGCCTAATTCATTGTCAGGCTAGATCCTATGATATGGATCTACTATTCAATAGTTAAACTCTATAATTTGTCCTCTGATCCTAACTTTAAAGTCTCATTAGGTCCACGTGTCCCAGTTCCCAGGATACCCGTGCATCCTGGTTGAACCGCGATCGCCTCCCATGCATGCGCACCCAAAGACCGTGCCAGGGACCACGTTTTGCACACGCACATGCATGCTCAAGCGACACGCTATGATGCGCGCCCTGGATGGCATCGCACAGACGCACCTTTGGTGTAGCATGGCGCATCTCAGCTCCCAGGGCACCAAGTGCATCCTCGTCGAGCCAGGACCCATGCCCCATGTCGCACATGCACCCGGACCAGGGACAGTGTACGCACTGTCGTACGCCTGGATCCCATCCTAGGGACCCTGTCCCAGGCGCACGTGGAGCATGGCGTCCTTAGGATGCCTTGTTCATACAGGGCCGGCTAGAAAAACTGGCTGGGAAAAGACCAAATCCAGCATGGATCTGGCTTGGAGGAAGCAAAACGGAGAGAAACTTTATGCGGGTAGCCTGGGACTCCCCTCTTCCCACTATGCTTTTCCCTCTACGCTTGCCGAAAATCCATGTTGTCTGGAACCCATGAAGAAGGGGGAAAACCCCACTGTCGAGCAAGATTGGAAAAGAGAAGAGAGGGGAATGGGAAGACAGGTAAAAGAATGGTTGGCCTGACTCAGGCCTGGCTGTTGCCGAAAATCGTAGGGAAACTGGGTTTCCAATTTTTGCCGGAAACCCTAGTCCCAAATGACCGAAAAAAACATGTTTTGAGGAGAGGGGAGATAGGGATTTTTATAGCCTTGCTATGGCGGTGCTGTCAGGTGGCAGAAACCTCTGGAAACAAGGTTTTTGGAGAAGTTTAGAGGAAGAAGAAGATGGGGTTCCGTTATCAAAACGGCCCCCTGTGTTTTCTGTCTTTTTGTTTAAATTACAGAAATGCCCCTAATCTTTAAACGGCCGTAACTTCTTCATACGAACTCCATTTTCGGCGTTCTTTGAGGCGTTGGATTCCATTTTTCAAGTAGAATCTAATGGTACTAAGTTTTCTTACAAATTCCTTAGTTTAGTATTTTAAATAAAGTAAAACATTCAACACAGTTTATTTCCTATAGAATGCCCAATTTAATAACCTAAATGACTCGGGGCATTACATTATTACCTCCTTAAAAGAATTTAGTCCTTGAAATTCCATAAATTATCATCTTCAAGGTATTTTGTCTCTTAGATAACTTCTTGGTGAATGCATTCCCCCCTTAAGAATCAAATCTATGCTCAACCTCAATTTATCATTTTTATTGTTCCTTCTACAAGGCCTTACCTATAAGGGCTGCTTTCGCTGCGTACTCTGATGCATACTCCCATACGTGCCAGTTTAACAATACTGGTTTCAAGCTGTAATTCATCTATCTCAAAATCCTTAGATGCTTATACCTTTCTCATCATATATAGGATAGTCTCCTCGTAGGATCATGCTTCTTTATTCATGTATAAATTACTCCATACTTCTTTGAGATCATATGATCTTATTTCTCCTATTTCATTTTGAATAGCATAGGATAATCCCCTTTTTCCTCTTGTCTTCCATCTAGTGATCTATTTATCATCCACATCTCCTTTTAATGGTTGGTTGTATGTCATTAGTAAGTGTCCAACAAAAAAGGTTACATTCTTTTTATTGTGTTTAACTTGTATCTTAATTTCTTTGCTTCATGTTTTCCCCCAAGATACCTCAACACCTAATATGGTACCATGTGTCATCCGATTATATCAATGATAAAAGCCAAATCCTTGATTAACTTCGAATTTCAATTGTCCGTCGCTTTCCATATGTGACTTGATTCCTCAACTAAAGTTACATTCAAAATAAAACCATGAAAGCCAATTAGTAGCTTCTTCCATCGAGGACCTTATCATATACTAAAAGTAAAATGTCCTAACTCTATATCCAGTTTCATAATTATTGAATTCATTAAACACTTTTCTCATGTCAAATGTTATCATCCAGAGGCCTTATCTCACTATTCACATCAATTTGTCATTAGGATTTTCAATAATGTTCCCATTTATGCAAAGCAAAAAGTCTCTTATTCATAACCGAGTACCCGTACTAGGTCATAGTTGAATCCTTTGTCATCATCCTCTGTGTCCTTTCTTTGGTTGATGGTTTTCTTCAAAATCTTTCAGTCCAACAGTTCTATACTCAATCTAGTAGGGTTAGTCCTTAGGAAATTCCTTCAATTGATTTTTCGTACTTGGTATCTGCACCTAACAACTAACTTTTTGTCTAAAGGCAACGTAACATCAAATCTCACCTTATAATGTGTTGGCCACCTCAACTTTTCTCCTTCCATTCCCTATGTCAATATGTTGTTCAATCTTTTATTAAGGCTTTATCATCAACCATGCAGTCTGTATTGTTAGGAGGTATAAGTAGTGATTTTCTCAATTCCTCAAATTTTATCCTTCAAGTGCCTCCTCATACTTAGCTTACTATAGCAGTTCTCGTTCAATAGCTACTACATCAAGTTATGCTAAAGCTGTTAAATCATCAAATTTGAAAAACACTCAGGTAAGCATGGAACATTTTTGTAGACATATAGAAAGACTTTATTTGATTACCTATTGATCTCTTTCCAGATATATCTTTGTCATAGGCTCAAGGGTCTCTAAAGTTATTGGTACTTATCTACCTTTCTTTTCAATCCAAGTTAGCAGCATCTTTCAGACCCACAGTGATTTCTATGATTTGTCATGGTATCTATTCAGGTTTGGAAAAATTTGTCTCACTGGTGGAGATTGCTCCTTATTTTTGCTTCTGTCTCAGTTGTTACTGTATTTATTGTACTTGTAGCTCCTCCATGATGTGGCCTAATCAACTCCATGATGTTGCCTAATCAACTAACCTCATACCCTCAAATGACTTAGTCTAACAAGTAACTTCTTTTAGGTAAAACTCATGTCCAAATACTTATAATATACCTCTAAGTATATAACTTCGACTACTAACTCATAGATACTAACATACTTGATTAATTAGCGTGGGATACCTTTATTTAGTCAACAGTACTCTAAAGGTAATGACTAAATAATGGTCTTAAGATATTTGCTCTTCCAAATCTATGATAGTAAGACCTAAATTTGATCCTTGATGGTACCCTACTTGCTGAAGAAAGACAAATGGACAAGTCACTGTCCCAGCTTAATTCCCTTTTCAATTTACTTTATTTACTCATGTAGTGGCAAGGTAGGATATCACCAAATTTTTCCTTTTTATGGACTATATCCATTGGTGTTCCTCATAAGCTAATGGATCTGATAAGATTCTAATTATAATAATTGATATCAAACCATTTGTAGAATTTAATTTCTAGTTGGTCACCATTCCTCTTCGGAAATTTCTTATCGCATAATCTACTGATATTCGATACTCTACTCAAAGTCTTAAACCACATATGCTTTCTCTCTTTTATACTCTTTTACAATAAGATCACCAACTCATCTAATATTATTCCTTTGCATTTGTTTTATCTACCTTCCTATAGGATTCAAGATGAAAGAATTGTATGTATCTCCATAGAGTCATGATCTTCTTCTTTTGAATATTCAATAGTCATCAAATACTTATAGTTACATCTCTATCTCTTTCTCTCTTTTCTTTAAAATTCTCATTTTTGTCTACCTAGATCAATGCTTTCATTTGAGTGGTTGCATATATTTGATCTACGCGGCAGTCGAGAGAAACTTAATACTTCCAAGAAATGTTGAAGTTTTCTAATATCATTGAAATCCTTAATTGCCTATAGCCTCAAGAAAATTCATACAATGTCTTAATAATGTCATTGATCTTTTGGTCATGCTATACTTCTCTTATAAGTTCATGTTAGGATCAATCTATTATTCACAGATCTATCATCCCTAATATTATTATCAAAATCTTTTGATAACTTGGTCGAATTTATTTCCCTATCATATTCGTGTTATGTTTCTCTTAATCACATAATATGTCACTTGTACACATCTTCTGATTTGCTCCATAATACTCAGGTAGTTATTATTCGATCGAACTTCACTCTTTATAAGACTCCAATTAGGCTAAGTCATTCAGGATCCATGCCTTTGTGATCTAGTACGAGTCACAGTTATCCCCTAGTATCATCTTGTATGCTCATCCTTATTAGATTATCATCAAAATCTTCTCAAAGTCCATATTTTACATCCCCTATCATATTCATATTCTGATATTCTTTAAAAGGGTAAGATAGGTATCTAGGTTCTTCGATTTTCTCACCTTTGGTGAGATTACTCTATTACAGGTCAGAACTATCTACTAACAAGTTCACTAACATCTTCATTCATCATTCTCATCATAATCTAATTTATATATGAGTTTCCTAGTTTGCACCACTGCACAACAATCCTTATTGATAAGATTTAAGCCATCCAATATCTAAGTATTTGCTAGACCCATCTCCTTTTTCACCTCTCTGTTTATGGTGAAATGCCTTGAGCATTAATATTGTAATCTTCAAATAGAAGTAGTCATCTCTACTACTCCTAGTTATACTACTTCTTCTTGATTTTCTCTATTGTCTATGACCCTTGGACATGCTGGACTGGCTATGAAAGGATAAAACCTGGGCTCTGATACCAACTGTGACAACCCGGGTTTTTCCATGCATTTTTAAATACAATATCTAATTCCTAAGGCGGGATGCATCCCCATTTGAAAACCATTTGATGAAAACAATGCAATGCAGCGGAAAATCTTTTGTTTTAAACTGATTTTCAAAACCCCAAGTGTCATTTGCTTTCACAACATCCAAAGTAGTTTTTGAAAAACTTCAGAATTCATAAATGTTTTTCCCAGGTCTATCCGATCCTGACTCACATGACCTAGCGTAAGTAAATACAAATACATGTCCAAAGGGTAGAGTGATTAAGATTAAGTGAATGTCATTGTAATAGAATTTCAATTTCAGATTTGCATTACATGTACGGAGTATTGTGTTGATGAACTTTTGATTTGATTCAATGAATGTAATTGGAAATTTCAATTCATGTTTGTGTCCAGCAGTCAATTATATTTGTTATTGAATGTTTAAATGCATTAGAATTGATTAATTCCATGTTTTACATGTTGTATTCATTGAATGTTTCAATTACCTTACTGTTGGAATCTCTTAGCATGAATGGTTTATGCTAATTTCCAGCACTATACAGTCATGTTCACTTGAATTTTTCAAGAGCCCAGTTAGATTGTTAGATAGCATAATTAATGTTAGAAATAGACTGCATGCTTAGGTTTCTAAAGTAGTTGATTAAACCCACCAGTATCCAATGAATCATGCATACCATTCCATGGTACATGTATGTTAATTGCATAGTTTTCCTTTCATTGTTTTTACTAATTGCTTCCATTTATTTTTATAGTTGGGTTGTAGATAGATTCCATTATTTTATATCTTAGTTAATTGGAAAGTAATCAAATTTTTCATACATATTAAAATAGTTTACATGGTTGTTAAATTTTCTTAGTTATGCATGATTAGGAAAGTAGTTTGTTAAAGCATGTTTCTCTTAGATTAGTTGTTAATTTCATGTTTAGGAAAGTTGCTAAATTGAATTTTAGGAAAGTTTCACTTCAAGAAAGTTGTTTATTATGAAAGTCAGAAAATTAGAAGTTTTTAATTTAGGAAATTTTAATTTTAGAAAGTGCATGTTTTAGGATAGTTTTCCATTTAGCATGTTTCTTTCTTTTCCTTAGTCTCCAATGTCATGTTTTAATTTCCATTCTTAATTTAAGACAAAAATAACCTGAATTATGACTAGGTTAGATAGTTCAAAATAGGGACCACTAGCATCATAATAGTTCACTCTTTGTGGGATTAACCTCACTAGTGTACTACATGGCAAATGATTTGTGAGCTTGTTAGTTTATTTAAAATAACAACAACAGTTAACATTGTTGTATCCAAGAAACCAAGTGGAAAGGGGCTAAGACGAGAGAATTTGATGGGTATAAGCTCTAGTACATTAAAGGATAAAGTTGCAGATGTTAAAAGAACCAATGATACAATTATACTACTAAAACATGTTTTGGTAGAGAAGATCATAAATGTCACTAGCACATACGCACACAAGTAGGGTTAGATGACAGAATCAATAGAGAGTTCTAGGAAGATATGGAGGGAGTCATGTAAGAAATTTCCAACATAGAGGGGATATTTATAGGAGCTGATTTAATGGTCCTGTAGAAAAAGAAAAGGAAGGATATGATAAGCTACATGGGGGTATGGTATTACAGAAAGAAATGAGATGAGGGAAGTTATACTCAATTTTTTCTTAGCATACAAGCTATCTATAGGTCTATACCAAAGTATGTAAGAAAGGAAATGAATTAATAGGTATTTAAAAACTATGGTGGAACTTAAAAGGAGAGAAGATAACATCATTTACAAACAAGTTGATAGTAGAAGTAAACTGAAATGATGAGATAGAAGTAAACACCATGTGGACTAATATGGCCATGTCTAATAAGAAAGTGACAAAAGATGTCCTAGGAGTATCTAAATGTAAAAGCCAACCAATAAAGGAAACTTGGTGGTCGAGTGAAAAAGTGTAAAAAGTTATTAAAGAGAAATGTGTGTGGAAAGTATGGCAACAGACTAAAAATAATAAAGCTTTGAGCAATATAAGAATGCTAAAAAGGTTGCTAAGAGAGTAGTAAGTGAGGCTAAATTCAAGGAATATGATGATCTCCATAAAAGATTAGGAACAAGAACAAGTGAGAAAGATATGTTTAAACTCGCAAAAGCAAGGGAAAGGAAGAGTAAGGGCTTAGATAACATTAAGTCTATTAGAAGTGATGATCAAAGGGTACTAGTCAAAGATGACAAGATCAAATAATGATGGGAAAATTTCTTTCAAAAATTGCTAAATGATGATTACCTTGAGAATATAAGGATTGAAAGTATTGTAAACCCAAATAACGTTGGGCATTATTGATATGACCATACGATTAGAATATCTAAAGTGAAAGAGGCCTTGGAAAAGATCAAATCAGCAAAGGTTCTAGGACCTAATGGCAAACCAATAGAGGTTTGGAAGTATATGGGAGATACTAGGGTAGTTTGGTTGACAAAATTATTTAATAAGATTGTGAAATTGAAGAAAATGCTGTATGAATGGAGGAAGAGCTCCATTATACCAATTTACAAGAATAAAGGAGACATGAAAAGTTGAATTGATTATTAGAGGATTAAACTTATGAGCCATACCATGAAACTATTTGAAAGAGCGATAGAGAAGAGCCTACAGCATGAGACAAATGTATTGGAGAACTAGTTTGGTTTCATGCCTTGGAGGTCTACCATGGAAGCTATTTTGATGCTCAAAGAATTGATAGAGAAATATAGAGAGATGAGGAATGACCTCCACATAGTCTTTATTGACTTAGAAAAGGCTTATGATAGGGTCCGTAGAGAGTTAATATGGTGGTTGTAGGCCAAGAAAGGGGTTACACAGGGGTATATAAACATAATTAAGGATGTGTATGAAGAAATGACAACAAATATTTGGACCACTAAAGGAGAGACTACTGATTTTCCTATCACTATAGGATTGCACCACGAATCAGCATTTATCCTATACCTTTCCACATTGGTTATGGATGAGTAACAAAACATTTGCATAAGGAGATTCCATGGTGCATGTTATTTATAGATGATATAGTTTTGATTGATGAGACAAGGGAGGCTGTGAACATAAAGCTAGAGTTATGAAGAGATGAATAAGAATCTAAAAGATTTAAAATTAGTCAAACTAAGATAGAGTATATGGAATGCAATTTTAGCAAGGAGAGGAGCTAGAGCGGAGCACTAGTAAAGATTAATAACGAAGAAGTCCCCCTAAAAGAACACTTTCAATGATTGGAATTGATAATTCATGAGAGTGGAGAGATTGAGAAGGAGGTTACCCAGAGAATCCAAGCGGGTTGGAACAAATGGAGATGCACCTCTAGAGTTTCGTGTGATCAGATGGAGTCACTCAAACTAAAAAGAAAATTCTATTGGATGGCTCTAATGCCGGCCATGCTCTATGGATCAGAGTGTTGGGAAGTTAAGGAATAACATGTACATAGGATGAGTGTCGTTGAAATGCAGATGTTGAGGGGGATGGGTGGCAAGACAAGAAAGGATAGAATTAGAAAGGAAACTAGCAGAGGAAACTTAAGAGTAGCACTAATAGGTCACAAGATGAGGAAGATTAAACTTAGAAGGTTTGGACATGTCCATCTTAGACCAAAAAGGGAGCTAGTT
Source organism: Warburgia ugandensis (assembly GCA_035236585.1). Taxonomy (NCBI): domain Eukaryota; kingdom Viridiplantae; phylum Streptophyta; class Magnoliopsida; order Canellales; family Canellaceae; genus Warburgia; species Warburgia ugandensis. The sequence continues at coordinate 34,708,484 of CP141130.1, read as the reverse complement.
AGAAGGAGTGAGGCACTCCAAGTCAAAGGTTCTAAAAGGGAAAGGGGAAAGCCCAAAAGAACATGGAGAGAAGTGGTGAGAAAAGAATTAATAACTTTGGGAGTAAATGAAGCTATGACACTTAATAAAAGGAAATGGAGGAAAAAGATTCTTGTGAATGACCCCTAATCGGGATAACTTTGTAATGATGTTGATGATGATTCTTCAAGATACACAGTTTAAGGTTAATAAAAGCAAACTACGTATAGTTACTAGACTAATTCTTTACATTAAGGTTTAGTTGTCAAGCTCTGAACCTTGTACTATCTCTTTTTAAGAAATCTTGACTCTATTACTAGTTTAGTACTCACAAGGAGTTACCAAATGTTGAGACGACATTAATGACTAGCAAATCTACTCTTAGATAATATGTATACAAGTTTAATGATTGAAACGAAATAGTCACAACTAGTCCAGCAACAATTATGTTAGTTCTATGATTGATATTTCCATTGGACAACTAAATGCTAAAGAACATTTACAAGATTTCATATGAGAAACCTTAGTAAAAGCCTTCATCTTATGGAATTATTATTTATAGATAGTTTTATAAAGTAGTCTATAAGCCAGTTAGTATAGAAAGTTTCTAACTGTCTGTATATGGGCATGGGATTTATTTGTAGACTGCCAATTAGTATAGAAGGTTTTTAACTGTTTGCATATCAGCATACGATTATTTGTGGACTTTAAGTCATTAATAGGATTTTCATAGTATAGATATAGATTAGATGCTTGTCTAACAAATCATCAAAACAAAAGTTATTTGTTGATTAGTTCAAAAAAAATCTTTATTAAAAACTATTTTTTTCAACAATGTACTTCTTATTTATCTTAGAGATAAAATCAATTCTACATAACTAATAACTATTCATACTAGAAACAGAATTTAATGTAAAATGATTATGAAATCAAATCACATTTTAAATATATAAATCAAAGTATCAGAACCTATCTCACAAAACTATATTTATGAATCTTGAGTTTTTCTGACTAATAAATACAACTATCCGAATAACATGAAAACTTTATATAATCACATGTGGAATGATCTAAATTCATGGTTACTATTTGAAGGTTCCAACATAATAGATTTGCTATCATACAAGATGTGATTCAAAAATTTAAGCTAAATAATCTAGTAAAAAATTCAAAATTTGTATCAACTATATAGTCATTGTTTCAAAGTTTGAGAACACATTTTTATCACACAAATCATGTTTTAGAGATTTAAGTTATTGATTTCCAATAAAAAAATCAAAGTTAAATCTAACAAGTAAAAACCCACTTTTCCCTTTAGCTGTAAATATTTTTCTCTCTTTCAATTCAAAATTTGTATCAACTATATAGTCATTGTTTCAAAGTTTGAGAACACATATTTTTATTGCACAAATCATGTTTTAGAGATTTAAGTTATTGATTTCCAGTAAAAATATCAAAGTTAAATCTAACAAGTAAAAACCCACTTTTCCCTTTAGCTGTAAATATTTTTCTCTCTTTCAAATTTGATCTTCAAATTTTAAGTTCCAATGGGAAACTACATACACCATTTTCTGTAGATTTATCTTTAAAAAGATCATTACTTTTTTCAAAATTATGTGCATTGACCCATCTTGACAAGGATTTATTCTATAGGCTCATACTTCTTTGTCCATGAGTTCTAAGAAGGCAATGCCAAGGTTTGGTGGATGAGCAACAACCATGTGGTCAGTGCATGACAGATAGCTTGAATTTTTAGATGAGATCCTCAACTATAGGTGGATCTTTCTCACTCGTTTTGCTAGTTAGTGCAATCATGCAGTGGTCTATCATATTTACCTTGGGCATATTGAAATCTTCATTTCCTATTTCCAAACCATGATCTATCAAGGATCTGGAAAAAGTTTTCCCTGTGCACTCCTCTCCACCTCATTCTTTCTTCTTCCTTCTTCTTCTTCTTCTTTATTTTCTTCCTGCTTACTCACCTAAATCTTCCTCTTCTAGATCTCCCATGCAAAACCCAAAATCCCCTTTTCCTTTCTTCCTAACTATTTTAGTAAACAAAAAAACAAAAACCTTTTCTTTCTACAATTTTCATGTTAGAAAACCTAGGTCTTCTTTCCTTTTCCATAGTACATATGTTTTTTTAATTGCAATTATATTACTTAGTCTTATTGGAATTTCTAAGTGAATCTTAACCATTGGATTGTTTTTTTTTTACACTCAAAGTTTTAAGCCATTGGATCATCAATAAAGTCAACTATGTAACAATTAAATCACTACTCTCCTTATCTGTAACAATTGGATCATCATCTAATGATTATTAACTATAATAATTTTTCCCAACTTATTGACTTCTCACATTTTCTTCACATGGAATTTGTATTGCATCATGTGGGTTTCCACATTTAGATGTCCACGTGGCAAAATTTGTAATTAATAATAAATAAATAAAACTTGATTTTCTTCTTAAAAATTGTTAGGAAGGTGACTTGAAGTCTAGACCTTATGATGATAGGTTTTAATTAAGACCACTTAGTTACACTTAGCTTAGGTCATCAAGTCTTACTAGATTATAATTTTATTATTCCTTTAACAATACTAATACCCTAATCACACCTGATTTAAGTAATTAGTTATAATTAGGAAATTCTTTTATGCTTCATTCCAACCCACTTTTACACCTTGATAGTGAACAATTGACTTAATAAATTTCATAATTTGCAAATATAATAAATTTAAATGTGGACCACTTCAGTTGGTCTCATTATTCTTATTTTGGTTAACTATTGAGAAAACATCTAATAAACTGTACCAATTGTCTCTTGAGTTTATGTTCATTGAAGTCATATGAAACATAGAAAATGATAGAGGTCATCCTTAGTAAACCCAAAGCCTTCGACCTTCTCTAAGTTATTTTTCCCCTAGTAAACCCCTTGTGCCTTTTTAGTGAGCCTTTTCCTTTGTGAACACATTAACCAGTACCCTTATTAACCCCTATAATATATTCATTACCCAATTTACTTTAAAATATGTAGAGATTGTTAAAGAAATATCTCACAAAAAGTATGAGCAATATAGTTCAAGAGTTGAATACATAAAGGGCTAAAGAGGAGAAATATTTAAAGAAAGGCTATGCTAAAAGATAAAATGGGAAAAGAAAAAAGATAGCCAAAGAAAAAGGAAATATTCACTCTTATGGGTAGAAAAGAAAGATGTGAATACAACTTAGAAGACCTTTACATATTTTTTCAAAATACCTTTATTTATCCTTATACCACTCTATTGATAGCCCTATCCTAATCCCATATTTTATCCTATTAGAAAACCTAACTTGATCTTAGGAGAAGTATGAGTTGAATGTGAGTATGAATGAGAAGGAAATTTGGTAGAGTGTAACATTCCTAATAGTTAATATCCTTTCATAAGACTAGTATTAGATTCTTTCTAAGTTATCATTCTTTTGTAGGAAAATATGTGAGAATTTTGGTCTTGGGGAACATTATTATATGAACATAATAATGGGAGATTTACCTCTTTCTGAGTAACTTTTCTGTGAGTGTCAAGTATATCCCATGAGAATTGAAATCAAAACATACTCATGAACTATAATTTGGGTTATAATTTCCTTGGAAAATGATAATTATACATATTAACTATATATTCACACACACATTCTAAGGCTTAGTGAAATAATGAAATATCTTTGGCATAAGGGTAGGATTTTGCATTGTTGATCATTTATATTAGCATGCTAAAGTCAGGAATTTAGTGAGTGCTAAATAGAAAGAAATTTCTTTAATATAAATAAAGGACTTTTGCAAAAGTTTTGAAAATGTTTATGGGTATCATTTCTGGGAACCCTCATCCACTAGGGATAACCTAGGGGTTTAAAGGTTTTCTGTATATGCTAAATGTAGACGAGAGCATGTGAAACTAGTTAGGATTTTTTACGGGAAATCTATAGTTGAAATTCATTATACTCTTCAAGCACTTAAAGCCCAAGATGTATCCATTTACATACACATTATAAGCATCCAATGGATACATACTCAAGAAAGGATAGATCAATCAGAAGTTAGATTGCAATGAAAACCAAATTGAAAGCCTATTGGTGGAGAGTTTTTCAATGGGCTGTGCACCTATTTTCAAGAATATTTCCACCTAAAAAATAGGAAAAACACATCCAACTTTGGGAGAATTCTATTGGTTGGAGAAAAAATAGGTAAGCTAGGAGAAAAATATGGAAAAACTAAGAGAGGATAGGAAAATCAATGGAATCTAGGCCATCTACTCTAGGGTAGTCCAATCCAACAGTGGAGAGCAAAGAAGCCTTAAAAGAAGATCTATTTGAATAAGATCACTCCAACCAAATCTTAGCCACTCAAGATAGGATGATGATGATCTAAGGCCTAGGCATGAAGCATTGAAAAGAGAAAAGTCCTATTAGCTTGCCTTAATTGAAATTTTAAAATCAAAGTCCTAAAGATCTTCATATATTTACTTTCATTGTAATCAAGTTATATTAATGAAATAGTTGTTTTTCGTTTCCTTAGTTAGTTTAATTCCTTACTTGTTAACTTGCTTTATTAATTGATTAGGTTACTTTCTTAATTTATTTCCTTGTTTTGGATTAGTTTGCTTAGTTTAGATACTCTAGTTTAGAATACTTTCCTTTCTTTGAAGTTGGATAGGTTAGAGTAAAGCAACTTAGGATTAAAAGAGTCCTTGTGAGATTGACCCATATTTGTCAATTATATTACCCCAATAGAGCCATGCACTTGTGGTAATTATTAAGACACAATAAGATGAAACCCTATTAGCTCTTGACCTGCCCAACCTGATTCTAGTTCATCGGCCAACATTGCAAGAGAGATCATGCATTAATTTATGCAGTAGGTAGTGCCTCACGGTGGACCAGGACCATAAAGCAAAAATGCCAATGGGCTAGACAACATGTTAAATCATTTTAAGAATATGGTCCAAGCCCTCTTGGTATAAGATCAACTTGATACCACAAAGACCTGAATGCTTGAGGTCGAGAGGGTTCTCAAGGTGATGAATGTCTAGGGGGATTGTACGGTTGTCATGGAATCATTTATCATGAAAACAGAGGCTACCTTTTGATGCAAACAATAGAGTAGACCTTGTTTATAGCTTGGGATGAGTTTAGGGAGGCTTTCTTTGCCAAGTATTTTCCCTCCCATATTTACCGAGAGAAGGAGGAGTTTGGGGCCTTGAGTAGGGGATAATGATGAACCTCAATACAAGAACAAATTCACAAGGATCAAAAGGTTTGCTTTAGATGAATGTGCTTCATTTGTATAAGCAACAGAGAAATTTGTTGGACTTACTACAGAATTAAGGGCTATGGTCCTCTGTGTACAACTGACCTTGATGGCTAAGGTGGTGGAGATGGCATCAATATTTGAGAAAGATTTCAAACAAGCTAAAGCTGAGAAGAAAGACAAGGTGGTCCCTATAGGAAGTAGATTTGGGAAAGACAAGAAGTTAATATAGTTGACTGGATTTCAACAATTGAGAAAGCATTCATTAGGCAAGAATGGTAATGCTACAAACTCTGGACAATGTCCTAAGTGCAGGAGGCACTACTCAGGTAAGCCATGTTGCATTCTTGGCAACAAATACTACAGTTGTAGAGAGACATGTCATTTTACAAGGAACTAGCTAAATAAGAAGAAGACTAAGGATGAAGTGCCCCAAGATCCTATTCCTCGTAACCAAGGTCGCATCTTTTCCATCACATCTGGTGAGGCACAGACTTCAAATGCCATGGTGGAAGGTACATTAGTCATCTATGAGAGAGCTACCCAAGTATTATATGATATTGGTTCAACTCATTCATTTATGTCATATGAGTTTGCACAATGTGTGGAAAGTCCAGTTCAGAACCTAAGATTCCACTTAGATGTCACAACTCTAGTGGGTAAGATGATATGCTCTTAGGAGTACCTTTAGAATGTTCCCATTATGGTTACAGATAAATGGATGGATGATAATTATATCTTAGGGATAGATTGGTTGGCACTACACTGGGTGATAATTGATTGTTGGAAGAAGCGAGTTGTCTTTGAAATCCCAGGGGAGGAGACTATATCAGTTCTAGGTAGGAGAGACTAATCAAGAGCATGTATAATTTCTACAGTAAAGGTGGCTAAGCACATTGCTCAAGGTTGTTAGGCCTTTTTGGCTGAGGTGGAAGCCCTAGACGATGAGAGACCTTGGCTGGATGAGGTGGTGGTAGTTTGGGACCTTTCAAACATGTTTCTCAATGATTGATTGTGATTACCACAAATATGGGAGATTGAATTTACTATCGAGCTAATACTGGACACAGCTCTTATCTCCAAGGCACCTTATAGGATGACACCAACTGAACTGAGAACTAAAGAGTCAACTCTAAGAGCTATTGGATAAGGGGTCTATTTGGCCAAGTGTATCACCATAGGGAGCTCTAGTACCTTTTGTCAAAAAGAAAGATGGGCTGATGAAGCTGTGTATAGACTATTGGGTGCTGAATGTAGTGACCATAAAAAACAAGTATCCTCTACCTCAAATAGAGAACCTATTTGACCAGCTACAAGCAGCTAAGGTGTTTTCTAAGATTGATTTATGGTTAGGCTATCACTAATTGATGATCAGGGAGGAGGATATATCTAAGACAGCTTTTAGGAGTCGATATGACCATTATGAATTCAAAGTCATACTATTTGGACTGATGACTGATCCAGCAACATTTATAGACCTCATGAATAGGGTGTTTAGATAGTATCTGAACAAATTTGTGATTGTATTAGCCAACAATATCCTAATATATTCTAAGAGTCTGACGGAGCATTAAGAGCACTTACATACATGTAGGACGCATCAATTATTCACAAAGTGTGATTTCTAATTGGAGGAGGTGAACCTTTTAGGCCACATTATCTCCAAGGATCAAGGGGTAGTGGACCCTGTAAAGGTAGAAGTGGTGGAGAAGTACGAAACACCGAATATGATGACTGAGAAGAGTTTCATTGGGCTGGTCGGATCTACTATAGATTTGTTGTGGGCTTTGCACAGATCGCTCTAAAATTAACCAAGCTAACAAAAATGATGAGAGGTTCATGTGGGCTGTAGCATGGAAGACTAGTTTTTAGGAGCTGAAGAGGAAGTTGACCACTATGCAAGTGTTGACTTTGCCACTAGTGGAGCTTGCTTATAACAATAGCAACTATTTAAGTATTCATATGGCTCCCTATGAGGCTTTCTATGGACCTGGAGAATGGAATCATGTTGTTTGGTATCAAAGGGAAGCAAAATCCTCATTATATTGGACCCTTTGAAATTCTAAAGAAAGTTGGTGTAGTTGCATACGGATTGGCTTTGCCCTAGCAATTGCAAGAGGTTCACAACATCTTTCATTTGTCCATGCTGCGAAGGTACATACCAGAGCCATCCCAAGTACTTAACAAAGTACTAATGGAGTTGTAGCCGAACTTGATTTTTGGGATTAGGTCTATGCAAATCATGGATAGGAAAGATTAGGAATTGACAAACAAGACTTCTTTAGTCAAAGTCCTTTGGCATAAACATTCAATTGAAGAGGTTACATGGGAATTGGAATCATAAATGAGAGAGAAATATATAGTTATTTTGAGAAGAATTTCAAGGATGAAATTCCTTGAAAGGGAAATGCTATAATATTTCTAATTTGTACACTTTTTTAGACTTGAACAAATTCCATTATGTAATAAATGCTTAGGACATTCTAAAAGTATATTTCACATAGCCTAGATGATGAAAGAGAGAACCAACAATAACGTAGGGATATAAGGGTTCTAAAGTGCAAAATGGAAGGAAGACCTAACTAGATTGAACTAGAGTTAAGGAGGTCAAAATGGTTGATCCAAGGCACCTAACATCATGGGCTTGAGGTCCACTTAAGACACATTATTATGGATGTTTTGAGCTGGAGAAACCCATGTTACCAAGCCCATTTGAATTAGGATCCATTGATCCATGAGGACCATGAAAGTTATGGCTTTTCCCAAAGTTTAGCTCCACCAAAGACAGCCCAAGTCCATAAGCTAAAAATAATAGTTTCCTACTCGAGTTAAGCCTCTTAACTTGTGACGACCTAGGTTTTTGTAACATTTTTTGTAATATATTTTGAAAGGCAGGGCCCTTAATAGTAAAAAAAAAAAATTCCAAAACAAAGCAATTGAAATTCTTTTCTTTAAAACTTGTTTTGTAAAACCCAAGTCATCACTTCATACATAACATAAGTACAACTTTGTACAAGATAAAATTCCATTGAAGGAATATACTTTTATTAAATTCCAGAATCCATCCAGTGGTTCACAGTATAGCCAAATCCATTACAATACTTGTCCTAATTACATAATCCAAAACTCAAAGTTCACCATACAATGAAACTCTCATTACAATACAATACTCTCAAACAAAGCAGAATACATGTCTTCAAGGGGTATACCTTGAACATTATTCTCTTCAAGTCTTCTATCATTTTGAGCTCCTAACTCTCCTTCCCTGTATCTGAGATATTGCAACATTTACAATATCTCAGCAAGCAATGCTTGGTAGGGGATTCAAGAAGCATAATAATTGACAATATAATTCTAATGCTTCATAATCTCGTTATCCCTAAACATATTCATGTCTCTACTCTTTACTTTGTAATATATGTACATCCATATACATACATACTATACATGCGTAAATCAGTTAAATTTATGAAAGTAGTCAAATATCATTCCCAACTAGGCTGATTAATTCTCTCCATTATGAGAATTCAGTATTTCAGCTAATCCTACACTAGAAATTTCTCTTCTTAGGAAATATTGGTAATATACAATTACCTAGCATTTCATTAGGCTAAAACATAAAGCATTTCACTATGCCTACTCTCATATGCATCATAGTGCAAAATAATCAAAGGGCTACCATGCTGTAGCTAGATCCGTACTAGCGCGGTCGGATAACTGCCCTATTCACCACTAATACCACAGTGGAAAATATTATGTCACTGCCCATATGGGGAGACAAGACTTTCATAGTGGTGGCCTTTCCATAATTTCCCTACCCTACTTTTAGCCTCTCATAAGGCCAGTTATCATCAAATTATCAAATTTCAAGAAGTGGGTGGCCAAACCCTCATAACTCCTCTAGCATAGCATCCCCTAGGCTTATGCCTATTAAAACAAAATCACAAGCCTCCAAGCTTGTATGTAAAATAAATTTCATACATATCAGACAATTTGTTTGTTTACTTAGGGTTGAAATACCTTCTAGTTCCCTATTCACTTAGAGTTTAGTCCTTAACCATTTTATATGTGTTTGGTTGGATCATAACGGTTTCAAGGGATTTAATACAAGTATTAACATTACTCTTGTCAACATAAGCTCATGGGTTCAATCATGTACATCCCATGTAAATGCATTCATCAAATCCTCCTACCTTCAAGTAGTGATCCCTTTTTCCCAGATTTTTCATGATCCTGACTGATGTATGTAATCTGTACATCCATACATACTGTCAATATATATAAATTATGAACAATCCTATTGATCACTAGATCTGATGTTTAGAATGATCTTTAAATCATTCATATCTAAGTATTTTCTATCTCTAAGTCTTTGTGTGTTCATCTCCTTGATCTTGATCTTTCATAAATCCTTTGATATATAATCTATACTTGTTGATAGAGATCAAGGTCCTAGATCTTTTATCATCTAGTTCTTCTTTGATCTAAGTGCAGTTATTGGATCATCCCTAAGGAGGATGATCTTGGTTTTCTTCCATGAATCATCTTTGATCAAGGGTTTGGATTATCTAATATAATGAACTAGATTTGATCTATACCATGCATACTAAATACAATACAATATTCTCATTCTTATTGTTCTTAATCATTCAAGATCTAATGGATCTTGTTTGATCATCCTTATCTTACTTACAGTTTTTATTAGGGTTAGATAATTTACTAACCTTTTATGCTCTTACTATTATTATTCAACCAGTTAATGTTTTGCTGATTGAAGGTAACTTATTTCAGCCTAAGTCTACACTGCTCCTCATATTTTCAATTGGCTAAGGCTTACTAGTTGAATGGGTGAACACAAAGTGGTTACTTCAATCCTCATGTAAGGAGGCATTTAGGCCTCACAAACGTCAATGGAAGGTAGGGGAAGAGCAAGGCTCTATTAGAAAACCCCCTCAACCTTTATGTTCAGCATCCACTAGAGTGACCTTAGCTCAACCTTTCATAAGGTTCTTATAAGCATGTTGACCCTAAGTACTCTTTCTAATTGATTTTAATTACGTTCATGAACATTTACAATGTCATTCATGGGGTTTATTATTCTCCTAGTTTGGGCCAAGGATTTGATAATCCTTATATTGTCCTACTAACTATAGCCCTTACTAATTAAGTCCAAAATAATCTACTCTTATTTGTGTCATAAAACTCTACTTTCTCATTAGATTCCACTTTTGGTGTTTTATGCTCTTTATCGCATAACATGTAGATCTACTAATGAAATTTAACCATAAATGAATTATAAATTCAAAGCATAAAATGACATAATTGAACAACTTAATGATAATGATACAAGGTACTTAAAATTACACTAGCATGATTTTCAACTAATATACCTTAATAACTCAATTTAAACTAACATGGACCTAAGGTATAATTTCATACTATAGTATAATCTTACATGAAATCCTAGCATGGTCCTAAGTTACAATGGCATAAAATCATACTAACTTGGTCCTAAGTTACACTTGTATAAAAGCACACTAACATGTCCCTAAGATAATTCAATCTAACAACCTCATATAACAATCTAATCACATATCATGCTAAAGTCTAAAAGTTGCACCAACATGATTTATAACATAAATCACATTAAAAATGTTTTTATCAATTAATAGAAAATGAAACTAATTATATTAATATTTTTAGAAACCTTTGCTTATGATCCAACCATTAGATCTTAGATCTTTCCCTTTTTAATCAAGGGTTTTAATTACATTTAGGGTTTTTTCTTCATTAAGGTCCAAAGATCATATTGCTTTGTTTTTGTCATATTCAATCCATGATCTCCTTGGATTTCATTATATTAACATTCATTCAATCCATCCGAAGGATCTGATCACACTTGATCTCATTGATCAAGTGGGTCCCTTTGTATTTTAGGGTTTTTATACCATAACGAGTAAATCCCTTAATATGTCTCAAATATGTCCAAATAAACCATAGATATCACTTTATTTCAATAGTATATCATTATTAAAATAGATTACCAAGATCTGATCACCTCAGATCTTGGAAGTTGAAAACTTATTTCCTAAATACAGAAATTTTCATAAGATATTTACTCCAATTTATCATTTCATAAGAAACTAGAGGTTGTAAACTTTCCATAGCTTCTCTCCAATCTCAATTTGGAGTTCATATGACTCCTAAATTTAGTCTAGAAGTTCACAATCCATTCCTAGGGCCTAGATCTGACCGGGCCCATCGAAATGGATGGCCCAGATTGTTCTGGTGGAACGTTCGGGCAAAACGCTCTGGTCGTCGCCCGCGCAGTCACCGGGATGCAAGATGGATGCTTCCGCTTGGGACTACTGCTTACGCACAGCGTGCAAGAGGAAACACTACGAGCACGGTATTTTCGTGCGGCGTTTCACACACCGTCCTAGGGAACCCGGTCCAATCGGGAGATCGAACAGTCCATTCTGGATCATCCAATCAATCCCTCTCAATTGAGGGTCCAAAACTCAATAGAATTTCATGAAACTTTTACCCTAGGGGTTTTGGACCCTTCTGAATCGATTGGAAGGGTTAGATTTTTCATTTGATCCCTCAATCATCATGATTTGAAGGTTCTAACATTTACTTTATTTTTACAATTTTTCACCCAAATCAAATTACAGTAAAATAAAATTTTCATCAAACAATAATAAATATGTCTAGGAAGTAGTTCCACCTACCTGATTGTAGAAAAATGCTGGATATATAGTCCAAATTAAGAGAATACCAGTTTTGATGATAAGATAGCCCAAGATCCACTTGTCTTGTGATTTTCGTTGTTTGAACCATTGGATCTCGAAATTTATTTTGGTTTTTTGTAGCTAAGGTATGGTAGGAAATTTTAGATGGTGAGATTTGTGATATTTGATCTGGAACAGAGTGCCTAATTGAATTTAGGTCTCTTGTTTCAATCTAAAGAGAGGAGAGAGAAAATGAAAGAGAGATATCTTTTGGGATTTTTGGGATTATGGGACTGGATCTATGTCTAGTTTCGTAGGGGAAGTCAAGATAATTTAGTGGAAATTTTATGAAAATTTTTAGAGAATTTTTGGGAGTGTATTTATAGGCATTTTGGGTCTTTTTTCATTATTATGTGTAATGATTATGGTTTATTTTTTATTATTTAATTAGCATTGGATTCTCCTCCTCCACCTTTTTCTCCACGACCAGGTGGTAAGGGTTTGACCCATGATTTTATGTGGGCTGGCCATAGGATCCCTTTTGAGGTCCCTTGTGGGCCCCACATAGTGTAAAAAGACCATTTTGCTCTTTATGTATAAACAAATAAGTATTTATTCCCATGATCTCAAAATTGAGCATACTTAGTGGCGTTGGATTCATATTTCTTAGCACATTCTAAATTTTGATGTCTAAGATCTTGATTATGGGTAAAATTACTATTTTACCCTTTTGTCCATAAAATAAAGAAAATTGAGGATTTTTCATCTGAATTCAGAATTTGTCGTGCTTACAATCATTCTGAAGGATTGGTTGAGTTCAATTTCAATTATACATGTCTCATCCCTTGATTATACTTTTATAAGAAGTACATTCTAAATAACCCTAATATTCTAGCCCAGAATTTCTGAAACTCAAACTTTATTGATTTTCTCAATTAATTACAAAAATTGGGTTATTACATAACTAAGCTCCAATTGAAATGAATCTATACTTAATTGGATGCTTGGGATATGATTGCATCCTAAGAGGAATAGGACTCCTAGGATGAGCAGAAAAGATGGCGGTTGTTTACAAGTAGACTCCATCTTAAAAACTATTAGAAAATAGGGAAACTAGTTGGCATAGAGGAAACGAAGGAGAAAGAAGAAGGAAGGAGAGTGAAGGGGAGGAAATCTTGCTCATGAACGTGAATCATTGACAGGTAAGTGACTCTAAAGCTACCAACTTTTGTACTTTATTTAGTCCTCTTTTCATGATGAAAAGACACGTTTTTACTTACTAATTTCATGCTTAGGATCAGGGCGTAAGATCATAGATGAAACCAAAGATTTTTCATCAAGTTCTAGTGTGTTTCCTGAACATGTTTTACACTTTAAATAATGGGCCTCTAAAGGCCTGTAAACTTCCTATTTTTGGATGATTTTTGGGGGTTGATTCTGATATGCATCTTGAATGCCATGATTTTAAGTTTTTTACTGCTATATATGCATGGATTATATTACATTTGATATGGTAAACCATGTTGTCAAAAGTGATACAACCAGTAACTGGATACATCCAACGTACTATTTTAGGAAATTTTTCTACATGATTGTTACCATTGTATTTTGAGTTTTATGGCATCCTTCCTTACTAATGTAAGTGTTTGAATAAAGCATAATCCCATGTTCATCAATGAGATATGCATGCTTAATTATGGGATGCTTCTAGGTTTGTTTACTAGTTCACATTATTATAGCATACAAATTTAAGTGGTTTTCAAGTCTTGCAAAAGTTTAAAAACTAACAGGTTGGTTTTGAATGATTTTCAAGTGTGAAACTCATATTTTGGAACTAAGAGTTTCCCATCTATTATCAAGTTGGTTTTCAACTTGTTTTAATAAACTACTCTAGTAAGAATGCTTGATTTGAAAGCCAACCTATTGTATGATATATTTAAGTCCTAAAAGAGGCATTTTTATGCATGATTGAGCATGCTGGTTATGTAGTACAAATATCTATTTTGAAGGAACATTCCTTTTCAAAAATGGTACTTTTGAAATCCAAGAGTGGATGTGAAAATTGGTAGATTTCCAATTATCTAGTTTTGAGAAAACTTATTTTGTGAGCATATAATAAAGTTTGAAAAATAGCATGTTTTCAATGATGAATTTGATTTATATTATACTTAGTTTTGGCTTAAGTTGCACCATATATTTGACATTTTGGAAATTATTTTCCAAAAAAAAAATCATGATTTGGTTTAGCTTGAAACTGAAGAGAGGTGTGCACTTGTATGTTGGCCTAAGGGAGCCGAAGTATTATTGTTTTGAAAAAAGATTTCAAAATGGGTTTGGGTTTTGTGGTTGATTTTAGCTTTAAAGTTGGCTAAAATGTGCTTTATATTGTTGGCTTGGAAAAGAGCAGGTGAAATTTTATATGCTTATTTTAATTTGCATATGCAAATGGCATATGGGTTGGAGTGCCACTGTGAGATGAGCTGTTGAGCCAATGGATACTATGCTAAGAGGTTGTATTGGTCTGCCTCCCAATCTCTAACCACTAAAGGTGGAACGATATCCAATGCCAAAACTAGCATTTTCTTGAATGGTAGTGAATTCCACTATAGGTGGCTCATGGCACCCTTGCAAGACTGCCCTAGGCCCCATGAGCATGTGGTTGGAGTTCCTTTATGAGATTTCAGAGGGCCCATGTGATAGCAAAGCTACCATCATCATGGGTTTTCTATGTGGTTTTTTCTTTTTGTACTCCTTGGAGTGTTACTATGGTTCAATAGATGAGCTACATGACTACTTAAAATTATTGATAAACATGTCAATGGGGGTTTCAACGAAGCTCCTTGAGCTCTAGAGTGTATCTTATTGGTTACTCTATATCCAAAATTATTTTAGAGTTAATTGGTATGTGAATGGTTGTTTATTTTCTCTATATCACATACATATAGAGAAAATATCAGGCATCACAATACACTCACACATTTTGCAAAACCTTAACCAAAAATCCATCTATGTACTTATCAAAATCATTTAAGATGACAATAGCTCTACTAAACAATTACATAAATGCATATCCATAGCTAACTCTTGAGCTAAAACAAGTGATAGTATCTCTTTCAGAAATCACTTTTAAAAACAATAACATCATGGTACAACTTACGCTAAAAATCAAGCATTGTTTAGCTTTGAAATGCATGGTTCTCAACTTACACTCAAAACATCAATACTCTAGCATATTTTTGTGCTAAAACCAAACATAATGTATGTTTAAATCATGTTCTAAAATTTAGAAATTTTTAGGTAGGAAACATGCTCAAAATTATCCCAACATACCTCTTTTAAAAGCTTTTTTTTTTCAAATAACTTAACAAACTTGCAAATGATCCACTTTTCATGATTCAACTTTAGGTCTCACACATATTATTCTCATGTATTGTTTTCAAGCCAAAATAGTGTTCAAGGATTTAGGAATTTCCATTCAAAACTAAGTATTCAACTTTTCCAAAAAGTCATGCCTTAATCCACTATTTTCAAGTGCAAATGACTTTATGAAAATTTTAGTTTTTTTAGATTTAAAATTGAAATCCCATGAAAAATAATCATTGTAACCTAGAGGTTTTAAACCTAGTTTTGATGCATAATCTTCTTTCTCATAAAAACAACTTTTTCAGCCCTCCATTTGCATAGAACTTTTCATGAATCATGTACTCAAATCATGTTCACTAAGATAGTAGTAAATTCACTTTAAAAAAATAGTGTACATCTTTGAAAACTTGTTCCAAATAGTGAGAAAACATGCTATCAATTAAGCTAAAAATTTAGCCAATAGGACCCATGAAATTCTATTGTTTATAAATATTGAATTCAATCATCCAATCATGCTTCAATTTTTTAATAACATTCATGAAAATTTTGGGAAAAAATAACCAAATTAGTGATATTCTTAGGCTGCAAAAACTGATAATAGTGAGCACTTATATGCATTTCGAAAACACCCTCAAAACTCCAATGTTTGGATCACAGCATATGTAATTTTTACTAGTGCTTAATGACACCTAAAATAGACTAACTTAAGAATGAATAGAATATATTAAATCATCTTTAAAATAGCATAATCTCACCCCCAAAACTGTGCATGGAAATTATTATTGAAAAAATGTTAGGAAATACATGCCAAAACTTAATCTAAACCTTCCTTTCACAATCATAATCATACTCCATAATTTCAAGCCTAAAAATAGTAAGAAAAATATGTATCTTTTCTTTGTAAAATGTATGCATAAGTATTGGAAACCCTTGTAGTTTTAGATCACCTACCTACAGTCATTTTTTTGCAGTTGAACCATTTTTCTCCTCTACTTTTTTCCTTTGCTCCATGTTTTTCCCCTCTAATTTTGGTCTACTAAGAGTGTCTAGCTTCTCCTCTTTCTTATCCTCTCTTTGTTTCCTTTTCCCTTTCTCTTTTTCCTCTTTCTTCTCCATGTTATCCTACATTTGGGACATCTTTTCTTTTGTTTATGGTTCTCTTAGTAATTCCTTTCTCCTTAGTATTCCACTTTGTGACGACCCAGGTTTTATATGATGCAATTTCATAAAAAGGCGAGATCTCTTATTTTAGAAATATGAAATGCATGAAAATCTTTTGTTTTGGAAAGCAATCTTTCGTATAAAACCCAGAGTGTCAAAACACATTTTCAAATCATATAGCCATGGCATAGTTTCAAATCGACTCTATTCCCAAGAAAGTGTTAGTCATAGCCCCAGCTATAGAGGGAAAGTACAATCAAGTAACATTCACTGAAAGATAAGGTCAGGGTTTACTTACTTGTACTTAATTTGGATGTTCTCTATCGCGGGTCTGTTGCAAGTATATCCTATCCTTAAGTGTTTACTTGTATCTAAAAAATGTTAAGGATTGGGTGAGTATACACTATACTCAGTAGGAGTCTATCACTACTAGTTTTACAATGCATGCTATGTTTTAAACCATGTGCATGTTTGGACACTCATGTTCAAAAGTCATTGTCAAAATAGAATACTGACAACTTAAATAATTGCATAGTCCAAGTCAAAAGTAGCATAGATATCATAAACATATATGGTATGCATAACATGCTCAGCTGAATCCAACTCATGGATCTATGGTATGGTCGACCATCCTCATGTCATGCCATATGCAATGTAAGTAAATCCTCAAAAACATAGGCACACTATGCCCACGACCTCATCGTCGTGTGGTCCCCGGGTACCTAGGGACTCTCGGTCATAGCCTCCACGAGGCATATGACACTTCGACCCAGTGTCGTGATACCAGTGGTAGTCCTCTGTACCACATGCAATTGGAGTAAGGACATGCCTTTTTGGCATGGTACCCTTTCCACCTAATAGTGGTAGAGGCTAGTAGGAAACCCCAAATCTCTCGGCATAGCGCCCACGAGCTTACTAGCCCAAATCATATACGAGCAAACAGGCAAAAACCTCTTTTTCAAAACATGTCCTCTTTGGGTCCCTCACAACTGCCTGGCCCTCACAACTGCCTACCCAGCATCTTTTGGGCACTCCAGCGTCTTTTGGTAACCCTCAAGGATATGCATTTATTCAAAACTCAATAATCACAAATCATGCAATTTATGCACTTATTTATTGTAAATCATGCAATTTATGCAATCGGTTGCAAAACATGCATGCAATGCATAAAATCTACTCATGTTAGTATCGCATTCAAAGGCATAACCCTGCCTAGAAGCCTACCAGCTCTCTCTAGCCCACCCTCATCGGCCCTCCCTCATCAGCCCACCCTCATCGGTCAAGGCTACACTTATCATGCAGACAAGAATCCTTTTTTTTCAAAACATGTCTATGTATGTAACACATGTCTTGGCAATCTATGCGCAATGTATTTTTCATATGTATGCTAAGTTCATTTATGAAATCAATTCATGTTATACATAAAACATGCATTAGAAAAGCAACCATGACTCAAAACATGCATTCTCAAAGCATCATGGGTTCTTTTTAAAAGTCTAGTAGCAATAGAACACATACCTAGTTTGATCGCACTAGTCCCCTTGTCCTCGTACGTTCCTGGTCATGGTTTAGGGAAAAAGGTTAGCTTAGCCTATTTTTATAGGTTCTAGAATAGTTTTCCTCACTACTTAAGCATTATGGGTTCATTCCCATGCCTAAGGGCCTCCTAAGGTCCCTAACTGGGCCTTGGTATAGTCAGGTTTGCAAAGGTTTAGTGGCCTCACACCACTATCATGGTTTAAGGGTCACTCCAACCTTAGATAGGGGCTTGATCAAGTATTTTATAGTTTGGGTGTGTTTGCACCATCGATACGGATACAACGCCTTTCACAGTGCCTCAATCGGAGTCCTAGAACTCAAGTTATAGGCATTTTAGCGTTAAGAGTACATAGAAGGCCCACAAGGCGCGTCCACCAACGCACCGAGCCTTCCGCCCGTTCTTTCATTTGCGGGCGCTTCCACGGACGCGCCTGGTTCAACCTCGTCAAACCAGTATGCCCTAGGCACTTGCCCTGGGTCTGTTGTGGCTCCCTAGAGCCCCATTTTGCATGGTTTTGCATGCAAAAACTTAGGGGAATTCAACCTAAGACTGAGGGGGAGATGGGTTTGGAGGGTTTAAGGCGTACCTGGTTCGTGGCCGAGTATTTTTCCACAGTTTTCTCCTCCTGCATACTACTCCCAGATGGATTTTTCCCAGGGTTTTGGGCTTCCATTGGAGGCGCCCAAGAGCTCTATTTATAGAGCTTGAAGAGGGTTCTGGAGGGGGTTTCAACCGCCATGGAATGGCGATGGAGAAACCTCCAGAATGGCAGTGGTTTCTCCCCTGCACACCGCCATTCTAGAAACCTCCAGTATGTTTGGGAAGAAGGGGGGTGCCCGTATCAAAACGGGTCCCTGTTTTCTCAGGCCAAATTCATTTTTAAATTAAATTATAATTTTGCCCTTGAACTTCAAAGGGTCATAACTTGCTCATTTTAACTCCGTTTTGGGTGATTCTAGTCTTGTTGGATTCCTTTTTCTGAGATGCACCTAAGGGTACCATTCTAAGGACAAAATTTATGGGTCTAATTAGGATAAATAGTGAAATTACCAAAATACCCTTATCTCAAAAAGTGAACTGTTCATTACCAATATTAGATTTCAAGATTACCAAAAATGGAGTCATTACACACTCTCAATTGGCTTCCTTGCTGCCCAAGGATTTCTATATTTGGTCCATGTTCAAAGTCTTAAATTACTAAACTAACACTTGTTTCAAACTTGGTCCTTAGTCAAAGCCCTAAGCTAACTAGGAAATTTCACCCATGGGCAGAGACATCTAGTTGCTTA
This sequence comes from Warburgia ugandensis, assembly GCA_035236585.1. Taxonomy (NCBI): domain Eukaryota; kingdom Viridiplantae; phylum Streptophyta; class Magnoliopsida; order Canellales; family Canellaceae; genus Warburgia; species Warburgia ugandensis. The sequence goes on along the minus strand of CP141130.1, from coordinate 34,689,094 downwards.
TGGACATAGACTTAACTTTAGGTGGACTCTAGTAGGTGGTGTCCTATCCCATGTAAAATGTTTCCTAGGCCAAAATGTGCTAGCCATGTGTAATATCTCCTAATACCATGTCAAACCCAATAAAGTCCAATGCTTCACTCCTCCTTATCTACTAGGCTATTTGGGCCCTAAATCTTAGGTAATAAAGTATGGGCCTTGCTAGGAGATGTTCCTAAGTCCACTAGCATTATGGGATAATTTCAATTACTCACTCTTTTTCTTAGTTGAAAATGTTCCCTAGTAGCTTAAGCCCATAAACCTTCCATCGTTGCATTATAATTGCATGTAACTATAGGTCTCCATCCATGTAAGATGCTTATTATACATGTGATTTTATCTAATTCGCATTCCAATATTTGGAAAGAATCATTTTTGTTATAAATAGTTGTAAAAATTCAAGGTATTACATTATCTCCCACTTCAAGTTATTTCATCCCCAAAATTTTACTAATCATTAGTTACAAATAATTTTGGATACTTCTCTCTCATTTTAGGCTCCAATTCTCATGTAGCTTCCTCAAGTGTATGTTATTGCTAAAGAACTTTGACCAGAAGAATCTCCTTGCTTCTCTACTTCAACTCTTTCTTATCCAAGATCCGCATAGGTTTCATCCCAAACATCAAATCTAGTTGTGACTTCATTGACATTTGATCCAACACATAAGAAGGATCTGGTACATAACCCCATAACATTGACACATGGAAGACATTGTGAACTTCAAGCAACTATGGGAGTAATGCTAATATATATGCCATTACACCAATTCTTTCCAAAATCTCAATAGGTCCAATGTATCGAGGACTCAACTTCCCTTAAACTCCAAATATCATACTCCTATGATCAGGGAAATCTTAAAAAATACATAATCACCAACTTCAAACTCTAAGTCCTACACCTCTTGTATGTGCATCTCTTTTGCCTACTCTATGTTGCTAGGAGTCACTTTCTGATAAGCTTTACTTTATTGGCACAGTGCTCTACCAATCAAACTATATGATTTTGTCTTCTCTAACTTCATTCCAATAAGTCAGTGAGTGATAGGGTCTTCCGTATAATGCCTCATAAGGAGCCATCCCAATTCGAGTTGAAATTGTTATCATACGCAAACTCCACCAAAGGTAAGTTCTCATCCCAATTGCATGTCCACTCTATAGCAAACACTCTCAACATGTTCTCAAGAGTTTGAATTGTCCTCTTAGAATGACCATCATTCTAAGGATGAAATGTTGTACTATAGCTCAATGACAATCCCAACCACTCCTTTACGTAACTTAAAAATTGATATGTGAATCAACTATCCATATCATAAATAATTGTAATGAATATCCCATGTAAACCCATCACCTCCTAGATATATATTGGCACCAAACTTTCAACTCTAAGATTTTGTTGAATAGCAAGAAAATTTATCACTTTTGTCAACCAATCTATGATTATCCATATCATATCATGTTCTCTCGATGTCCTGGACGATCCCACTATGGAACCCATAGTGATGTGATTCCACTTCCACTCAAAAAGCTCAAGGGGCTATAACAGTCTCATCAGCTCTAATGCGTTGCATATAATACATAAGCACACTAATGTATTCCAAAAGCATTTTTCTTAAATGCAAGAAAATCACACAACTAGCCACCTAGTCACCTCATGCAATGCATCCACATCCAAATGTATCAATATGCAATAATCAACTCTCTCTATAGAGCATATAATTACTTGACAATTCAAGCATAATTGGATGCATAATCATATATCAACGTATTGAGATAAAATAAACAACAAGATACACTCTAATGTCCAAAAAGCTTCATTGAACTCCCATTAGCATGTTGTCAATAATCTTGAGTACTCATGCAACTCACTATTGAGCAAATGTAATAGATCAAAAGAGTAAATAGCATTTTTATGCAAATTGCTTAGTCAAACCATAACATAATAGGATAGTAACTGAGATATCAGATAATATAATGACAAGATAACATGCAAATGTGTTTATAATTCAGTAATAATAGTCTTCTAACTTATGCCAATAATGTGGATGAGGTACTTCATTGGTGGACGCATACTTCCTATTTGCTAGATGCACTCTTTGGCAACCAGGAATCATTTTGATCATCATATTGGATATTAGGTAAATTTTTCATGTTTCCATATTACTTATTGATAAATGGTTAAGTATTGCAGTAGAAATTAAAGATTCCATATCCAATATTCTAGAATGTTCAAATGTTTCTATTTACCTTAATGTATTTTATATGCAATTGCAAGTCTTATCAATGCTCTCCCTAGTAGCAGCTAGTGCAAGCGCTGGTGTAATAGGTTGTAATATCCTTGAATTTTGTGAGTTTTTAATGAGAAATTGAATTTCCAAATCATATACTTTTATAGAAATCAAATCAAGGGTCGAAACATCAATAACTAGATTGTGCTCAAAAAATGGAATCCAATGACACTAAAAACGCTAAAATCAAAGTCCAAACAAAAAAAATCCTAATTAATTTTATTAAGGTATTTAAGATATTTAAATTAAAATATTTGAAGGGTAAATTAGTAATTTCATTATGTGTGGGTCCCACTTGACATGACACAAAATCTGGATTAGGTAACAGCTATAAATGTTGATTTAAAACTTTCATGGAATTAAATGTAGGTAATCATTATGTATAAAAAAAAATTATTTAATTTTCTAGGTTTAAATGAGGTTTTCTCACATTTACTCTCCCTCCGCCTCGCAACCACCCCCACCCCCCCCCAACCCACCCCCACACAACATAGGCATGCCCTACCTTCGTTGGCTAGCTAGGTAAGACCTCCTTCTCCCCCATCCACCATTTCTTCTCTTTTTCCCATGCTGGACTGGTTTTTGTCGGCCAAAGATCCATCAATGAATGAATCCAACTAGCTAGGAAAAACTCATCATCTAAATAACTTAAATGGAAGATCTAGGCCATTCATTGTGATTGTGGACCCAAAAAATTAAGAAACCATAAAAATAGATAAAATTTAATGATCCAGATAGATCAGAATAGAACAAGAATGAACGGACACGATTGTGTCGACTAAACGTCCTGTTGGAATTCTGCTCCCAAGACACACATGGCAGAACACATGCTCATAATGCCTTTGGGCAAGTGCGAACGCCATGCATGTCATTCGTAGAATGCACAGGATGCAAGTGCATCATGGTGTCCATGACACACCCATATGTGTCCTAGTGACCATGACGTACCCATATGCATCCCAAATGCATGTCACAGATAGTGCATCATCATGGCATAGTTTCATCCTGCTCTCAATCCAAATTTTGATCTGCACCATTAAAACTTATCTAAAATAGTAAATTTGAAATCAAGAGGCTATATAAGCCCAAATTTTGATCTTAAACATCCTTTGAATTTGTCTTGACGATGTTGACCTGATTTTATAATAAAACTTACGATCTTGCCTCATCTGAACTAGATCAAAACATCAAAGATCATTGGATGACCTAGATCAACTTGATTAGGAGATGATCGGGCCTTAGAAATTGAGCAGCTATATGATCTAGTAGGTAAATTGATAGATCTAATAGTCGAATCATCTAAATAAACTGATACTTTTGATCAAAACCATCAAACAACATACAAACTATAGATCTGCCAAATCAAAGACCAATTTGATTGTCAGATCAATAGATTAACTAATAATACACCTGTGAATCTTGTCAAACACTAAAATAATCAAGGATTGGGACATATGAGACCCAAACTAGCCAATTAAGACACCTAAAGGAGTATTGAGAATGATCCAATGGATAGATCATCTCAAAAACCCTGTTTTAAGGGAGATTAGACCTTTCAGTGATCAGGGAACATAGATCTGACTAATCAAAACCAGATTTGACCATAGGATCAACAGACTAACTATTGAAATGGGGCAAGTGCTGATTTTGGAGGCAATGATCAATGTGAATGAAGTAAAACCAAGTGATCTGAACTATTGATGTAAGATCAACTACTAATATTGGAAGATTAGACAAAAGAATTAAGGAATTAGATTTACATTAGGGGTAGATGAACCAAACCATGTAGATTAAGAATGAATCATAGTTTTGTGAATCAGAGATGAGCACATATCATGGTAAGTGACAATGTGTAATACTTGTGACCTAACAGGTACTCTAGATGGGATGGATTAGTGAAGTCGCACATCTTAGAGGGTTGTTTCCCTTGTGGTTAGGTGACAACATTTAATATTAGCATGTTTTCTTTTGAAATCTTCAATGATCATGATATTGGTTTTATGCTACATAATGAATGCAAACCATGTTTATCATAGCATTGTGATTTTTGTTGAGATTCGTATGTGTCATGGATCCTATATGTGTGTGTGTGTGTGTGTGTGTGTGTGTGTGTGTGTGTGTGTGTGTGTGTGTGTGTGTGTGTGTGTGCATGACTTCCTAGTTTTCTCTGCTATCATGGGATATGATTTGTGATGGTGCACTGAGGCAATTTGATGATCTGTTGTCTTTTTTAATTATGTTATCTGTGATAAGGGTAGTGGTCTAGGATGGTAAGCCATAAGTGCTCATGTGTTTTGTGAATCGTATACCTTCTTATATTACTTCCTCACTAAGGTTTGAAAGTTTTCCATGATATTTGGGATTTTAGCAGGTGCTTTCACTTGGTGGACATCATGCTAGGAGGGATTTAAGGTTGGCCACTTGCCCCCCATAGAAGGGTGAACACCATAAGGAGTGGTATCATGGGTAGTCCACACTACAGTTTCGATCCTCACCCATGCAGGACAAACACTTAGTCTCCCATTCTTATGTCGATAAGGAGTGGCAATAAATAGACCCAAGAGTTTGGTTACCACTGCAGCATGATGATCCATGAGATTGTTCTATGTTTTGCTACAGCCTTGATATATCATTTTGAGCTTGGATGTAACGATGCTTAGTGGAGTAGTATGAGTACTCATGACCAGATGTACGAGTGGATAGGACACTTGTGGGACCTACTCACCTTGGGTTGCCCCTCTTGTTGACATACATGTTTACCTACGATATTTATAAGTTTTTATGCATTGCATCGATGCATCCATGAGATTTAACACATTGTATCATTGCATATCATATTATTATTCTATGTGTTTCCATGATTTATCACACTAGTACTACTTTTGACACCGGGAATCATATCAATGCTATTTGCTTATGATGATCAATCCTTTCATACTGTAGAGATGTTATTGTTTGATTTATTCATTATATGAAATTATTCAAGTTAATGTTAAATGTCTATGAACCTACACAAGCAATAGCTTGATGAGGCATTGCTTTGGTTTGCAATGCCTCATATATTGAGCGTGATAACAAAAAAGACAAATAGGTAGAAGGTTAATGAAAGCATTGAGGGCCTTTAGCTTTTGCAGAGACTAACATTTTGATGTACATAATTAACCAAATTTTGTTTCGGACATACACATGGGTTGTATATGTATATGATTAGACTTTATCTTTGGCACTTGAAATTGTGGACATATTATTTTGCACTTGGTGTAGTGATATGATGGACAGACCCTAAGCTATCTTACTTCTATTTTCTTCACACTATTATTGTTGTTTACATCAACAAAGTCTTTAGTTTTGATTTCACCTATCTCGCAATGTATGTCATTCTTATATTTCATTTCATTATATTTTCATGGGTCATATGACCCTTGGGGTTTTAAAAGCTAATGCTATAGATTTCATGAGTCATATTTGATTTCATTATATTTGATTTCATTACTATTATTGTTATTACATATTTATTTGTGTTAGTAAAACCTAGGTGTCACAGTTTGGTATCAAAGCCCATTCTACTCCATCATAAGCACTCCAAGGATCCACTTATATTTGGCAACCCATAAGTCATTACTAAATAGAAATTTTGAGGAAGAAACTTTACCAAATTGCATTGAAATGTTTCACAGATTCCTCCTTGAAGGAATCGAGGTCCACCCTCGCTCATAGTTGCCACCCTACTAAGTCCTCAAGACAAGGGGAGCACGATCCAAATTTAGTGACCCAAGTGATATAGGGTCTGATACCACACATAAAATAGCATATTCAGGCAATAGGGCAGGCCACGAAACTCAGCACCCATGGCAATGACTACCGCAGACCTGGTGGAAGCATCAATTCAGTCATCCCACTAGGTGCTGATACCATCAGCTCCTAAAGCTACTAAGGGCAATGCCTCAAAGAGTTTTGGTAGACCAAACAAACTGCGAGAAAGATTTCAGAAGATGGTTCCACACTTCCATGAGGAAGGTGACATTAAAGAAGCAAAGAGGTGGCTATTTGAAGTTGAAAGGGCATTTGACTCTATGAGAGTTCCAACAAAAGACCAGGTGGGCTGCCTACCTATTGAAGGGTTAGGCAATTTTTTAGTGGCAAACCTTTTAGAGGATACACTTTTCTCCCATAGAGGCAATCACTTGGGAGGCCTTTGATGATCAATACTTCCCACCTCATGCACTACAGGCAATGAAGAAGGATTTTGCCACCTTGGAGTAGCAAGATATGACAGTTCAGTAGCACTTGAACGAGTTTACCAAACTGAGGAGATTTACACCCAATACCTTCTCCTCAGACAAGGAGGTTGTTGACAAACTTGTAGATGGACTGACACCTGAATTGAGGAACTGGGTCATTTTCTCACATCCTGCAATAGTACAAGAGGTTATAGATATGGCCTCAAAATTAGAGAGAGATTTTCTCAAGACTAAAGCTGGCCTAAGCCAACCCAATAAGGACAAGAGACCTTTTCTACCGACACAGTCACAGAGGGCTTCAGGTCACCAACAACGAACTAAGTATTGAGTTTTTTGCAAGTGCACAGGCTATTGTAGTGTAGTGTGTGCAAGTACAGGTCGAGCCCACAAGGATCGCTTTAAGAATTTGGAGTTTAAAGAAAATTTAATTTTTCAAAAATTAAAATTAAATGAAAAAAATTAACTAAAAGAATAATTAGACTTCAGATATATTTAATTAATGAAAATTACAGAAGTCCAATTCAAAATGACAGAAATTTAACTAAAAAGAAAAAAAGAAAAATTCACTTCCCTAGATTGATTATTATCAATTTCTTCAAATCTAGTCTAATAAATTTCAATCAGCCTTTATCAATCTCTTTCTAGTACTTCTAATTGATCATCCACCGAATGGATTAGGCATATTCCCAAAAATCTGAGAGATCTAGGCTAAATAAGGATTTTGAGATTTGGATGGTTTAGATCACTTTTTGAATTTCAGATTTAAGATCAGAGGCATTAATCAAGTCAAGGGATGTCCTAAGAATGTAATCTGGAAATTAATTAAAGATTTGATGTGAAATAGAGGAGAAATAAAGAGATATTTATTGTTAAGGCTAACCCATTGATTAGGTTAAGCCTTAATTAAATGAGTTTAGATTATGCAGTTCCTAGATAACAAATCATAGACAAAATAAAATGGGAACAGCAATAGGGACACAAATGTAATTAAAAAGGGAACGCTATTAGAATTAAATAAAATCTGCACTGGTCAAAAATGGAATTTCAAAATTTTGATTAAAAGGAAAATAATGAAATAGAGAAAGAGGAAACTCTGCTGTGGGGGAGATGGAAGCCGGAGCAGTGAACTATGGTAGAAGAGGGGGCGATCTAGGTCGAGCTGTGCATGTTGGCTAGAATGAAGAGGATGATGGGAACTTAGCCAGTGGAGCAAAGAACGATGGAGCAGTGCATACGAGGAAGAACAGAGGCCGGCCGTAGATGACACCATGGAAGACTAGTACGGTTTGGAAATTGGTGTCTTCCTACATCTGGAATGGAAGAATGCCCAGTCTAGTTCAGATGGGGGCAGACACTATGGATGACAGGTGGGGCGCACGTGGGTCTGTGCTATTAACATGGACAGGGTAAACTGACTGGTAATGGGGTGGAACAATGATGGGAGGTGCGGTGAACACAGAGCAAAAGATTGGGTTGGCCTAGGCTATTATAGAATGAGAGTTGGAGATGAAGAGAAGTAGAGAGACTGGTGCATGGACAACTAGGCAAACTAGCTGGTGCGTGGTGGATTGGGTGTGTCGGTGAAGTCTAAAAACTAACAGAGTGGTGAACAAGGATGGTGAAGCAAAGAGAGGGAAACTGAAGGAGAAAGGGAATGGGATGACGACTAGGTGGAGAAGAGAGGGAAAATGGAAGGGGTGGTGATTGAACAGTGAGCAGGGAAAGCAAGGAGGTTGGTACAATGTGGAATGGACTAGCAAGTCAGAAGGGAGCGTTGAAGAGTTGGGTAGGGGAACCCAACAGTGAAGAGATAAGCATGTGATGGGTGTGGTAAAATAAATAAATAAATAAACAAAGATAGATGGATGAGTAGGTGGAGAAGATATGAAGAGGAGGTTTTCCAACTAGTGAGAGAAATAAGAGAGATAGAGAAGTGCAATGGGGTAGTGGTGCTTGAAAAGGAAACAAAAAAAAAAACAATGAACAGAATTCAAGTGAAAGAACAAGAAAACGATGAAAAAAAAAAAGGCAAGGAAAGGAAAGATAAAACTAAACTAAAAACTCCCCCAGACTCCCATGGTTTCCCTCTTATAAAGCCTTTCCCCTTCTAATTCCATTCTCACTCACTTTCCTTATCCTTTAAGAGTTAGTTTCCTTCTAGAAAACTTCAATCCCTTTGAATCTTATCCATGATCTCCTTTCCCTATTAGAACTCCTTTTCTTTTAGGAAACCATCCAATCTTACTTGTGAATGATTTGGTTTATTCAATACCCCCTAGATAATCTACACCATTGATTAGCCATTCAAACTATGATCTATTTTATCTACAAAATATAAGACTAGATTAGAGTAATCTAACTATACATTAAGCATTTCATTAGCTCAAATGATCATGTGATTGTTAAATTTGACAATTTATAGTTGGATGATCAATTTGAGCTAAAATTTATATTTTATCCAAAAATCATCAAATTGATGAGTTAGATGATCTAATTAAATGCTAAACTAGGGGTATTTTGGCCACAATTAAACACTTAACACACACTCCAACCAGCATTTTGCAAACCCTGAGCAAAACATATGAAAAATCATTTTACAAAAACTAATACAAGGTGCCACTTTTGTAGGTACTCACAATTGCATTTAGTTCATCCAACAAGCCCTTAAACCCTTAGGTTACCCCTAGTGGACAAGTTATGCCTCATGAGACTTTATAATGAATATACTCACAAAATTCAATAACGTTAAGTTCCTATTTTATCTCAGAGAATCCCCATTCATTAGCAATCTACTAGTTTTTCACAACTTAGTGGAGAAGATTTGACAATTTTACACCTCATACACATATTAAAGACATTTTATTTGAGTTATTTCTCGGAGTGCATGTGTGTGTACAACCACATAAATCTTGACTTCTAACTAAATATGCTTAAATTCCATTGAAAACATGTCTTGACCTCAAATACTCACAAATATACTCTCAAAACTAAAAGTCTCAAATAAGGGTTTAAACATATTTCTCTCATTAAGTGACTAAATCCAACAAGTTAATGGTTGACATAAATCTTTTAAATACTCATGAGACAAAGGAAATTGATCCTTAAGAGTGGATGTCATCACCAAGAATATTAGGGGTAATTTACCTTAATTCCTTTCTTTTATCTCCTCTTTAAGGCTATGTTCCACCTAAGATCAATAGGTCCTTAACTAAGATCAAATGTAGGCTTAGAACAGGTTTAGAAAAGAAAGGTATAAGAATTTCAAAGGTTCAAAATTGAGTAGAGGTTTTCATATTTTTGTCTTTCTCTTTCATTTTTTTCTTTTTTCTTTTGGCTTCTTTGGAAGAAAGACAGCTAATTTTCACACTTCTTTAACTTCTATCCTATTTTTGAACTTTCTCTACTAACTCTACTCATTTTGACAGTGGGTAATGAATATTTATTTTACTGGTTTATTTGTGTTAAGGTAAGAGGGGTCAAAAAAGAAAAGGCTTACTAATAGGCTTAAAGGGCTAAATAGTGGCATGATATACTAGGTAGGCTTTATGTCTTTAGGCTGAGCAAGGATGGCCTATGTCATTTCTTAGGTTCCCTAAAACCTATCAAATTTCATAATTTTTTTGAAAATACAGCTATTACCCCTATTTATTCTTGATGTTTAACCAAAACAAGGATAAAAGGATCACACTCATTCAAACATGCTAAAGAAATTCTGGAATGACTTATAACATTCTGAAAGAAGATAGTCTCTAAATCTCACTAGGTTATAGGTCTCCACTAGTTTTCCTTAGGGTCTCCAAGTCATACCTATCTATTAGTCTTGATTATGTACTATATGTAAATGGTTCCCAAGAATTAACTTTCATAAACTGCTTCAACACACGAATAATATGTAAAACTAGTCATATGCATTACCATTAAGAGATGAAAATAGTGCAATAACCAAATTCTGAACATCCAGTTCTCATCACAGTAAAGGAACTCTACCTTAAAAAAACATTATTTTAATTTTTTTTCAAAAGAATTAAGAAAACTTAAGAAATTACAAAATCTCTATGTACACCTACACCCCCAACCTGAATGAAACATTGTCCCCAATGTTTGAAAATATAGGATCCTATATGAAAATTGAGTGATGTAGATATTAAAACCCTAGGTTGCCTCCTAGTAAGCGCTAAGTTTAACACCTTTAGTCATACGTTAATAATTAAATTTACAATGTGTAAGACAGGCCTTTAGTGGATCAAAGGTAGATAATGGTGGTAGAACATGTGAAATTAGATCTTTAATCATGTTGCAAGAGTCATCAAGATCTAATTGTTGATGATTGGCATTGAAGACATTGAGCTCAACTTTCATATTGCCAAAGGATAATTGTAATAAACCATTTCTACAATTTATGATTGTATTGGACATTACTAAGAATGGACGTCCAAGAATCACCGGGATCTTACTACTGAGGTCTACTACAAGCTAGGTATCCAGGACAATGAAATCGACAGGGAAATAAAACAAGTCCACCTATATTAATACATCCTCAACCATGCCACGAGGAAACTTAATTGATCTATCGGCTAACTGCAATATGATGTTGGTTGGCTTAAGCTCACCAAGCCTTAGTTGCTCATAGACAGAATATGACAACAGATTAACACTAGCCCCTAAGTCAAGTAATGCCCTATTTATGACATGATCTCCTATAATGTAAGAAATTGTAGGACATCCTAGATCTCTAAATTTTGGTGGGGTCTTGTGTTGAATTAAAGAGCTCACCTACTCGGTGATGAAGGCTTTCTTTTGCACATTATGCTTTCGCTTTGCAGTGCAGAGCTCTTTAAGAAATTTGGCATAAGAAGGAATATCGTTCATAGTATTGAGTAATGGATTATTGATTTGTACATGTTTAAACACTTCCATTATCTCATTAAAATTTGTTCCTTTCTTAGCTTTATTAAGTAATTGAGGGAAGGGGGCTTTATGCACATAGGGTGCTTCCACTATAGGCTCAAAATGAGTAGGAGATGTTTATTTAATCTCTTTCTCATGTGTTTTGGTTGCCTCTTTCTCCTCTGCAATTTCCTTAGCCAGGCCACTTTGTTATCGATCTGATGACTGCCCTAAGGGTGGTTATAGATGTGGCATTCTCATGAGGTTAAGGTTTTGAGAACTTAACCCTATCACAAATTGGACCTTAGGGTTGGGGATGGGTTGACTAGGGAACTGACCATTTCCTCTATTATGTAGTTCAGCTAACAATTAGCTTACCTACATTTCTAACTTGACTATGGCTTGAGAGTTGACATTGGCTAAATGTTTGCTCTTATTTTGTAAATGGTGTAAGGCCTTTTTAATGTCATCATTATCTTTTGCAATTTTTTCAAGCATGGTATGGATGTTTTTCCCTAAAGATGATTTCTTTTTTTGTTGAGGTTGTTAAAAGCCAGGTGGCTACTAGGGAACTGTAGTTCTAAGAGAAAAGTTTTAGACAATAGGATTTATAGATGGTCCCCCTTGGTGGTTATTCTTTGACCAAGACAAATTGGGATGCCTAACCCATCCAGGGTTGTAGGTCTCAGAATATGGGTTGTTGCTAGGTGGGTGATATGCATTCAATGTGTTAACTTGGTCAACAAGATAGTCATTTAGCGCCCTATTTGATGGACAAGATGGGGTGTTATGGGCTAGGCTAGAACATATAGCACAAACCTCTTGTGGAGGTTTGTGGGATAAAGTGGCAACCATGAAAGTTTCAAACATGGTTTCAAGTTTGTCCATTCTTCCACCTAATTTTTCAACTACAGAGTCAAGTTTATGGGATAGATTAGTATGATGTCCTATCTTGTAAAGACTGCCCTTCTTAGTGGGCTGGTTGTTTCTTTCTCTCCTATTTGAATATTCACATTGCTGAGAATTATTAGCCACTATTTAAAAGGACTCCCATGCCTCACTTTCATCCTTTAGCATGAGGGTCCCTCCACTCACTGCATCTATCATTTATCTATTTTGAGGCATCAATTCCTCATAGAAGTATTGAACCTGTTGTCATTTCTTAAATCCATGATGAGGGCATTTCTACAATAGTTCATTTCACCATTCCCAACATTCATAATATTGCTCATCGTCCCTTTGTTGAAAATTGATAATTTCATGATGTAGAACATTTGCTTTGTGAACAAGGAAGAACTTGGTCAAAATCTTCTTAGACAATTTGTCCCATATATGTATGGAACCTACCTCCAAGGAATTAAGCTATGACTTGGCTTTATCCTTAAGTGAGAACAGGAATAGCCTAAGCCTAATAGAATCATCCAAAAAAATTTGGAACCTAAATGTGGCACAAATATTAAGGAATTTCTTGATATATAGGTAGGGAGTCTTCTCGGTCTCAACCATAAAAAGTAGGGAGTAATTAAATGACTCTCAGCTTTAACTCGTAGTAGTCAACATTTATGGGAGGTAAAGCTATGCAAGAAGGGGTATTAAGTTATAAAGGTGCATAGAAATCTCTAATTGTTTTATGCTCAATCTCTGCTGGTAGTTCAGCCATGGGGATAGGAACTAGGTTTCTTTCCCCTTGTCATTGGATGTGTTGAATCTCTAGGTCTAAAGGTACCAGCTTTGGGTTCTGAGATCGATGCCCTTGCATAAACTACCCTAATCTAAAATGTCCTTATCTAAATGCTAACTCTAACTCTATGTGATCTGTCAATAAAAGGTACAATCAAATACTCCTTAGACTAATAAGCAGCAACATTTTGACTTTCTTGAATTTATGTGGGCACAATGCTTTTAGATTAGCCTAATCTAACACTCATCCTCTCTTTCAGATTTGACTATTGCTTACTAGTTAATTTCTGCACAAGGTGGTTAATACAATTCTCATGTAAGGAGGCGTTTAGACCTCAACAAACATCAACAAAAGGCATGGGAAAATCACTTGAATTTGAAGACACCCACTATAACCACAGTGCTCAAAAGCCACTGGAGTGACAATAGATTGTGTCTTAGTAAGAGGGTCCTACGAGCATGTGATGGCCCTATAAGTCTCTTCTAATTAATTTTAGATTAATTTGAAATGTAGGGTTGCACGCTTATGGTTATTATCCTTAGTGGGCTAAGGAATGGTGATAAAATCCACCTTGATCTTGTGGGGTCAAGGGCCCTTACTAATTAATTTTCACTCTCTATGGTAGTTCAATCAACATATATATCACCTTAAAGCAGAACGTGTCCCAAGAATGCAATTAAAATAGTAAACTAGTACAAAATCCTAAAAATGCAACAATTAACAAATATGCTTTCTATATGCAATTATACTACCAAGCAATGCAAAATTATTCTAAATACAAACCCTAATCTAGGAAATAAAAGGAGTGAGGAAAACTTACAGTAGGATTTTTTATGAAGATCAAGTGTGGGCCACCTTATCCACACTTACCCTATTTTACACAATCCTTTTAAAATTGGAATTGAAATTGCATATTACAAAGGGTCTCACTACAAGATTCACTCAAAATAAAAGGAAAATCCTATTCTAGGAAAGCAGGAAAATTTCTATTTTGATGAAAATCCACTTTCCATTTCCTTAAAAAGAAAAATAGAAATAAGTATCAAATTCAGGAAACAGGGTGATTATGCACTAAGAAAATAAAAAATTGCACCTAAAAATGTCTAAAATACTAAAAGTGTGCAACTCCTAAAAAAAATTATTTTTCTAATTTTTTTTTTTTTTTGGATTTTTATTTTTTGGATTTTTAATTAAATTTTATGAAAACTCCATTGTAGGTCTCCAGCAATGGTGCCAAAAAATCGTTAAGCTTTTCACAAGTGCACAGGCTATTGTAGTAAAGCGTGTGCAAGTACGGGTCAATCCCACAGAGACTCCCTTTAAGAGTTTGGACTTTAAATAAATTTTAATTGTTTAAAAATTAAAATTAAATAACTAAAATTAACTGAAAGAATAATTATACTTAAGATATATTTAATCAATGAAAATTCTAATTCAAAAAGACAAAAATTTAACTAAAAAAGAAAAATTCACTTCCCTAGACTAATTATTATCAATTTTTTCAAATTTGGTCTTACAAACTTCAATAAGCTTTCATCAGTCTCTTTCTGGTACTTTTGATTGATGATCTATTAGATGGATTAGGCATATTCCAAAAAATCTGAGAGATTTGGGCTAAAGAAGGATTTTGAGATTTAGACGGTTTAGATCACTTTCTAGATTATAGATTTAAGATTAGAGACATTAATTAAGCCAAAGGATATCCTATGAATGTAATCTAAAAATTAATTAAATATTTTATATGAAATAAAGGAGAAATAAAGGGATCTTTATGGTTAAGGCTAACTCATTGATTAGATTAAGCCTTAATTAAATCAGTTCAAATTATGCAGTTCCTGGATAACAAATCACAAACAAAATAAAACAGAAATAGTAGCAAGGACACGGATGTAACTAAAAAGGGAACACAGTTGGAATTAAATAAAATATGCACTAGGAAAAAATCTAATTAAAAGGAAAATAAGGAAACAGGGAAAGAGGAAACTCGACAGGGGGGGAATGGAAGCTGGAGCAGTGAACAGTGGCAGAAGAGGGGGCCGATCTGGGCCTGGCTATGCGTGTCGGACTAGAATGAAGAGGATGATGGGAACTTGGGCGGTGGAGCAGAGAATGGTGTAGTGTAGACAAGGAAGAACAGAGGTCAGGTGGGGCACGCCTAGGTCTATGCTATTGACTTGGACTGGGTAAACTGACTGGTAATGGGGTGGAACAATGATGGGAGGTGTAGTGAATGCAGAGTAGAAGATTGGGTTGGCCTGGTTTGTGATCGAATGAGAGTTGCAGATGAAGAGAAGTAGAGGGACTGGTACATGGACAACTGGGCAGACTGGCTGATGCATGGTGGACTGGGTGTGTTGGTGAAGTCTGGAAACTAATAGAGGGGTGAACAGGGATGGTCAAGCAAAGAGGGGGAGACCAAAGGAGAAAGGGAACAAGATGACGACTGGGTGGAGAAGCATGAAAAAATGGAAGGGGTGGTGATCGAATGGTGAGTAGGGAAAGCAAGGAGGTTGGTATGGTATGGAATAGACTAGCAAGTGAGAAGGGAACATTGAAGAGCTAGGTAAGGGAACTCGATGGGGAAGAGGCAAGCGTGTGATGGGTGTGGTAAAAAAAAATAAACAGGGACAGATGGATGAGTATGTGGAGCAAATATGAAAAGAGGGTTTTTCGACCGATGAGAGAAACAAGAAAGATGGAGAAGCACAAGGGGGTGGTGGTGCTTGGAAAGGAAATAATAAAAAAAAATGAACAGAATTCAAGTGGAAAGAATAAGAAAATGATGAAAAAAGAGGCAAGTAAAGGAAAGATAAAACTAAACTAAAAACTCCCAAAAACTGTAATGACTCCAATTTTGTAATATTGAAATTCTAAGTTTAACAATAAAAAGTTCAGTTTTAAAGATAAGGGAATTTTGGTTATTTCACTAGTTTCCTTGACTAAACCCAGGAATTTGGTCCTAAAAGTGGTTCCATTAGATGCGTCTCGGAAAAAGGAATCCAACGAGACCAAAATCACCCAAAACGGAGTTAAAATAAGCAAGATATGGCCCTTTGAAGTTCAGGGGCAAAACTATAAATTTTACAAAAACGACTTAACCTGAAAAACACAGGTGCCCGTTTTGATACGGGCACCCCGTCATCTTCAACCTCCTAGAGGCTTCTGGAACGGCGGTGTTTCAAGGAGAAACCACCGCCATTATGGAGGTTTCCCCACCGCCATTCAAAGGCGGTTAGAACCCCTCTAGAACCCTCTTTAAAAGCCCTATAAATAGAGCTCTTTGGTGCCTCTAATGGCAGCCGAAAAGCTTGGAGAAAACCAGTCAGGGAGCAGTGACCAAGAGGGGAAAACATGGAGAGAAAGCCAGCCACGAAGCAGGTACGCTCAAAAACTCACCAAACCCATCTCACCCATAGTCCTAGGCTCAGTTTCCCTAGGTTTTTGCATGAAAAACCATGCAAAACAGAGCCTGGGAGAGCCACCAAGGACCCTGGGACGTCCCCAGGGCCGCACTAGTTCAACAGGGTCGAACCAAGGTGTCTTGAGGATGCCCCGGTCCCCATTCGACGCAGACATTCTAGACGAAATGTGACGCGTCGAACACATCAGAAGAAAACCAACGGGCACGTCTGGGGACACACCCGCTAAAGGGACAGACGGCCGGAGAAGTCGCGCGCGTCTACAGACGCGCCCGCTGAGACGCACGCCGTAGATGTGCAGTGCGCTAGCACACGTCAACTTCTTTGTTACTTAAGGAAGCAGGGCGCACGTTGCAGACGCGCAGCGCCCTAGCATTCCGTTTTTTTTTTTTTCTTTAAGACTCTATGTACATACAATACTAAAACGCTTATAACTTGAGATCTAGAGCTCCGATTGAGGCTCCGCAAAAGGCATTGTGTTCGTATCAACGACGTGGACACATCCAAACCATAAAATCCCTGATCAAGGCCCAATAAAAGGAGGGCATGACCCTTAGAATAGGATGGTGGTGCGTGACCACTAGAACTTTGGAAAACTGAGAATACCAAGGCCCAATTAGGACCTTAGGACACCCATAGGCATAGGGATGGAGCCCTAATGCCTAAGTAATAAGACCAAACTGCTCTAAACCCATAAAATATAGGTTAAACTAACCTTGAGTCCCCAAACCATGTTCAGGAGCGTACGAGGATAAGAGGGTTAACGCGACCTAGCCAGGTAGGTGCTCTATCACTATTAGATTCTTTTAAAAGAACTATTGTTATTTTGAGAACATATGTTTTAAACATATGACTTGATTTGCATGAATTAATTCAGCATGCATGATAAATGATTGGTTCATAGCCATGTTTTGAAAAGATTGCATATACATTATGCACATATATGTGTTGCAAACAAGTGCATGCATTGCATGATTTAAGTACTGCAAAGATTGCATGTCCTTGAGGGTTGCCAAAAGACGCTGGAGTGCCGAGGGCCAGGCAGTTGTGAGGGACCCAAAGAGGACAAATTTTAACAAGAGGTTTTGACTTCTTTAATCTTATGTGATTTGGGCAAGTAAGCTCGTGGGTGCTATGCCGAGGGGTCTGGGTTGGCCACCCGGCCTCTACCACTAATAGGTGGATGGGTACCACGCCCAAAAAGAGGCAAGTCCCTACGTCGACTGCATGTGGTACAGGGGGCTACCACTGGTGTCACGGCACTGGGTCGACGTGTCATAGGCCCCATGGAGGCTATGACCGAGTGTCCTCAGGTACCCGAGGACCACACGGCGAGGAGGTCATGGGCATAGTGGACCCTATGGTTTGATGAGTTATGTGCATTTCATATAGCATGATATGAGATTGGTCTACCATACCATACTAGAGATCCATGAGTTGGACTCCATGAAGCATCTATTGCATATCATGATGTCATCATATATATATGATACTTTCAATTTTGGATTATGTGATCTTTTAAGTCATGAGTATTTCAATTTGATTATGGATTCTTATACTGATATTGAATGCGAGTATTCAAACATACGCATATTTTGAATGAGCATATGATTTTAAAACATCTCATGCATTTATAAAACTAGTAGTGATAGTTTCCTACTGAGTATATCATATACTCACCCAATCCTCAACATTTTTCAGATACATAGTAAATACTTAAGGGCAAGGGACGTTTGTACTAGGAGACACAGGCTAAGTACAAGTAAGTAAACCCCTATCTTATCTTTCAATGTTACTTGATTGTAGTTACTCTCTAATAGCTAGGGCTGTGACTAACACTTTCTTGAGAACAATATTGATTTAAAACTTTGCCATGGCTAAATTATTGGAGAATGTGTTTTCACACTCGAGATTTTTATGAAAGGTTGTTTTCCAAATGAGAAAAATTTTCATGCATCTCATATTTATAAAACAAGAGATCTCGCCTTTTTTATCAAAATTGCATCATATAAAAACCCGGGTCGTGACAGTTGGTATCAGAGCACGGTTTAACGTTACTCACAGCCCAGTTATGAGGAGAATAACTTATTATCAAGTTTCATCCATGAAAGAGAAAGGGGTAATAGGGCAACACAAACTAAGATTTGGTGAATTGCCTTGTGATTACAGATGCCTAGGAAGAAGGGAAGCAATGCTCCATGACCTGAAGCCCCACCAGTGGACTCCACTAGGTCGGGCAACGGGATGGCTGAGTTATTTCAGCAATTCTTACAGAACATGGGACAATACATGAATAGCCATAGCCAAACTCCTACCCCCCGAGATCCTTCCCCTAATAAAACAATAGATAGGACTGAGGTTCAGTTAGAAAGGTTTCAGAAACTAGCTCCCTCATTCACAAGAGAAGATGAAGCATCTACAGCTGAAAAATGGTTAATTGATATTGAAAAGATATTTAAGGCCATGAACATAGCTGAAGAAAGAAAAGTACCCATGGCCACATTTGTGTTTAGAGGAGAGGCTACCTTTTGGTGGGAAACATTAAAAAGAACTTATTTTGATCAGCAAGAAATAATAGGATGGGAAGAGTTTAAAACGGTCTTTAATGACAAATATTATCCTAAACATATAAGGAAACAGAAGGAAAAGGAATTTATGGACTTAGAACAAAGAAATATGACCGTCCAACAGTATGAAAGTAGATTCATCAGCCTTCAAAGATTTGCACCCCGTGCTTGTGCTGATGAAGAAGATGTAGCCGAAAGATTTGTAGATGGACTCAACCCAGGACTCAGGAACAGAGTTCTAGGTTTCCAACCTGCCACAGTAGCCAAAGCAGTAGAGATGGCCTCCCTATATTAAAAAGATTATCAAAGGAACCAGGCAATAAGAGAAACTAAGAACATCAACACCATGAAGAACAAAGAAAAGAGACCCTTTCAGTCATCTGGACCTAGGCCACCTTTCAAGAAGCCGTTTGAAAACAAAGGAAGAAGACCAGACTGGAAGGCATGCCCTAGGTGTAACAGAAATCATCCAGGCAAACCATGTCCCACTTTCAACATCACTTGCTATAGTTGTGGAGAATTAGGACATTTTTTTAGCAACTATCCAAAAAGGAAAGTACAAGAGCATAAAGAAGATCAAGTTCCAAAAAGCCAAGGACGTGTCTTTGCCCTGACTTCCAATCAAGCCCAAGCATCAAATGCAATCGTTGAAGGTACTCTTTCTATCTATGATACACCTGCTAAAGTTCTATTTGATACAGGCTCCACTCACTCTTTCATATCCCGAGAATTTGCATCATCCTTGGACATTATACCACAGGACCTAGACTTCACTCTAGAAGTCATGACTCCTGTAGGCCAGGCACTCCCCACTTATTCTTATCTCCAGGATGTCCCCATTCTGATTAAGGACCATTTCTTACATGCCAACCTTATCCACTTAGATATGAATGACTTCGACATCATCCTAGGTATGGACTGGCTAGCCTTTCATCAAGCCTTTGTTGATTGTCGTCAGAAACGTGTCACTTTTACCCTACCTAATAAAGACACTTTCACCCTCCAAGGAAGAAAGGATTATTCTGGAGCGTGTGTTATTTCTGCCATGAAAGCAATTAAACACATTGCTCAAGGATGCCCCTTCTTCTTAGCTAAGATTGAATCTGTCGAGAGTCTTCAACCAAAGCTAAAGGATGTCAAGGTTGTCCAAGAATTTCCTGACGTATTCCTTGAGGACTTACCAGGTCTACCTCCACCAAGGGAAATTGAGTTCATCATTGACCTTATACCCGGTACTTCCCCCATTTCCAAAGCTCCTTACCGAATGGCTCCTGCAGAATTAAGAGAACTAAAGACCCAGTTACAGGAACTACTTGACAAAGGGTTCATACGACCTAACGTGTCTCCGTGGGGAGCTCCAGTCCTTTTTGTTAAGAAAAAGGATGGCTCCATGAGATTCTGCATAGACTATCAGATGCTGAATAGGGTCACCATTAAAAATAAGTACCCTCTTCCCTGAATTGATGATCTTTTCAATCAACTCCAGTCAGCTAGAGTCTTCTCTAAGATTGATCTACGATCAGGGTACCATCAACTTCGAGTTAGAGAAGAAGATATCCCCAAGACAGCCTTCAGGACTCGATACGGCCATTATGAATTCAGAGTGATGTCCTTTGGTTTGACTAATGCTCCAGCCACATTTATGGACCTCATGAATAGGGTGTTCAAGGAGTACTTAGATAAATTCATCATAGTGTTTGTGGATTATATCTTAATATATTCTAAAACTCCAGAAGACCATATGGAACATCTAAGAATAACATTAAGAACCCTACGAGCACACAAGCTATATGCAAAATTCAGTAAGTGTGAATTTTGGCTGGAAAAGGTTAATTTCTTAGGACACATTATATCTCAAGATGGCATAACAGTTGACCCTACTAAGGTTGAAACAGTACAGAACTGGGAAAGACCTAAGACAGTCACAGAAATAAGAAGCTTCTTAGGACTTGCCGTATATTACAAGAGATTCATCGAAGGTTTTTCACAAATGGCTTTACCTCTAACTAAGCTGACCAGGAAAGACACAAGATTTGAATGGATTGATAAATGTGAGGAAAGCTTCCAAGAACTAAAAAGAAGGTTGACTACCGCACCTGTCCTTACCTTACCTTCAGGAAGTGGCGGATTTGAGATATACAGCGATGCCTCGCAACAAGGGCTAGGCTGCGTACTTATGCAACATGGGAAGGTAATCGCTTATGCTTCTCGACAACTCAAGAAGCATGAAGTCAATTACCCAACCCATGACTTGGAATTAGCAGCCATAGTCTTTGCCTTGCGAATATGGAGACATTATTTATATGGGGAAAAGTTTGAAGATTTTACAGATCACAAGAGTCTTAAATATATCTTTTCCCAACAAGACTTAAACATGCGACAAAGAAGATGGATGGACTACTTAAAAGACTATGACTTCTCCATTCATTATCAACCTGGAAAAGCTAATGTGGTAGCTGATGCATTAAGTAGAAAAACCCAAGGGATGTGTGCAAGTTTATTAACTAAGAGATGGAAGCTATTACAAGAAGTAATCACATGGAAACCAGACATAAGTAAGTACAAGATCATTATGGCAGGTCTAACAATCAAATCGGCTGTTAATGAAAAAGTTAAGCAAGAACAGAACGGAGATCCAGATATACAAGCTTTCATAGGAAAACCAGGATTTACAAAAAGGGAAGATGGTAGCATTTACATGCAAGGAAGATTAGTGGTACCAGCTAATGAAGAGTTAAGACAAGAAATTTTAAAAGAGGCTCATCGGTCCAAGTATATAATACATCCCGGAGGGACTAAGATGTATCAAGACTTAAAGAAACAATATTGGTGGGATGGTATGAAATGAGACATAGGGGAATTTGTGGCAAAGTGTTTAACATGTCAACAAGTAAAGGCTGAACATCAAAGACCTGCGGGATTTTTACAACCCCTTGAGTTACCCGAATGGAAATGGGACCATATCACAATGGACTTCATCGTAGGGCTACCCAAGACCTCTAAGGGTCATGACATGATCTGGGTAATTGTTGATAAATTAACTAAGACAGCCCATTTCCTTCCTATACGTCATACCCAATCCACTGACAGCCTATCTCAGCTATACATCAAAGAGATAGTAAGTCTACATGGTATACCCCTTAGTATCACTTCAAATAGGGATAGCCGCTTCACTTCGCAACTCTGGAAGTCTGTCTAAAAATCCTTAGGATCTTCCTTGAACTATAGCACAGCCTTCCATCCACAGACCGATGGACAGTCAGAGCACACAATCCAGATAGTCAAAGATATGTTACGAACTTGTTCCCTTGATTGGAAGCAGAGTTGGGATGAAAACCTACCGCTAGTCGAGTTTGCGTACAACAATAGCTTTCATTCAAGCATTGGCATGGCTCCATATGAGGCGCTCTATGGGAGACCCTGTCGATCACCCACCAGTTGGAATGAAGTTGGAGAATCCAGGGTGCTCCAGTCCAAGCTGGTAGAGCAATGTGCCGAGAAGGTCAGACTCATAAGAAGCCGCCTCCTCACAGCTCAAAGCCACCAAAAGAGCTATGCTGATCAAAGGAGGAGACCATTGGAATTCGACATAGGAGAGCACGTTTTCCTAAAGATATCTCCCACTAAAGGAGTTATGAGGTTCGGTATCAAAGGCAAGCTTAGTCCGCATTACATAGGACCTTTCGAAATCCTGGAGAAAGTGGGAAAAGTGGCCTACAGGATCGCGCTACCCCCTCAGCTATCCAAAGTGCATAACGTATTCCATGTGTCTATGCTAAGGAGGTATGTGCCTGACCCCGCTCATGTCATCGACCAGGTACCCATAGAGATGACAGAGGATCTCAGATTAGAGACAAGACCAGTTGAGATTCAGGATTGTAAGAATAAGAAGCTGCAGAACAAGGACATACCCTTAGTTAAAGTTTTGTGGAGAAATGGGCACATGGAAGAAGAAACTTGGGAACCGGAGTCAGAAATGCGAGAAAAGTACCCCGAGATCTTTTGACTGTATATAGTAGAATTTCGGGGGTAAAATTACCCTAAGGGGGTAAAAATGTAATGACTCCAATTTTGTAATATTGAAATTCCAAGTTTAGCAATAAAAAGTTCAGTTTTAAAGATAAGGGCATTTTGGTCATTTCACTAGGTCATTTGACTAAACCCAGGAATTTGGTCCTAAAAGTAGTTCCATTAGATGCGTCTCGGAAAAAGGAATCCAACGAGACCAAAATCACCCAAAACGGAGTTAAAATGAGCAAGATATGGCCCTTTGAAATTCAGGGGCAAAACTGTAAATTTCACAAAAATGATTTAACCTGAAAAACACAGGTGCCCGTTTTCATACGGGCACCCCGTCGTCTTCAACCTCCTAGAGGATTCTGGAACGGCGGTGTTTCAAGGAGAAACCACCGCCATTCTGGAGGTTTTCCCACCGCCATTCAAAAGCGGTTAGAACCCCTCCAGAACCCTCTTTAAAAGCCCTATAAATAGAGCTCTTGGGTGCCTCTAATGGCAGCCCAAAAGCTTGGAGAAAACCATTCGGGGAGCAGTGACCAAGAGGGGAAAACGTGGAGAGAAAGCCAGCCACGAAGCAGGTACGCTCAAAAACTCCCCAAACCCATCTCACCCATAGTCCTAAGCTCAGTTTCCCTAGGTTTTTGCATGAAAAACCATACAAAACAGAGCCTGGGAGAGCCACCAAAGACCCTGGGACGTCCCCAGGGCTGCACTGGTTCGAACCAGGGTGTCCTGAGGATGCCCCAGTCCCCAATCGACGCGGATGTTCTAGACGAAACATGACACGTCGAACGCGTCGGAAGAAAACCAACGGGCACGTCCAGGGACGCACCCGCTAAAGGGACAGACGGGCGGAGAAGTCGCACACGTCTGCAGACGCGCACGCCGCAGATGTGCAGCGTGCTAACGCACGTCGACTTCCTTATTACTTAAGGAAGCAGGGCGCACGTCGTAGATGCGCAACGCCCTAGCATTCCGTTTTTTTTTTCTTTAAGACTCTATGTACATACAATACTAAAACGCTTATAACTTGAGATCTAGAGCTCTGATTGAGGCTCCGCAAAAGGCGTTGTGTCTGTATCAACGACACGGACACATCCAAACCATAAAATCCCTGATCAAGGCCCAATCAAATGAGGGCATGACCCTTAGAATAGGTTGGTGGCGCGTGACCACTAGAACTTTGGAAAACTGAGAATACCAAGGCCCAATTATGACCTTAGGACACCCATAGGCATAGGGATGGACCCCTAATGCCTAAGTAATAAGACCCAACTGCTCTAAACCCATAAAATATAGGTTAAACTAACCTTGAGTCCCCAAACCATGTTTAGGAGCGTACGAGGACAAGAGGGTTAACGCGACCTAGCCAGGTAGGTGCTCTATCACTATTAGATTATTTTAAAAGAACTATTGTTATTTTGAGAACATATGTTTTAAATATATGACTTGATTTGCATGAATTAATTCGGCATGCATGATAAATGATTGGTTCATAGCCATGTTTTGAAAAGATTGCATATACATTATGCACATATATGTGTTGCAAACAAGTGCATGCATTGCATGATTTAGGTACTGCAAAGATTGCATGTCCTTGAGGGTTGCCAAAAGACGCTAGAGTGCCGAGGGCCAGGTAGTTGTGAGGGACCCAAAGAGGACAAATTTTAACAAGAGGTTTTGACTTCTTTAATCTTATGTGATTTGGGCAAGTAAGCCCGTGGGTGCTATGCCGAGGGGTCTGGGTTGGCCACCCGGCCTCTACCACTAATAGGTGGATGGGTACCACGCCCAAAAAGAGGCAAGTCCCTACATCGACTGTATGTGGTACAGGGGGCTACCACTGGTGTCACGGCAATGGGTCGACGTGTCATAGGCCCCATGGAGGCTATGACCGAGTGTCCTCAGGTACCCGAGGACCACACGGCGAGGAGGTCATGGGCATAGTGGACCCTATGGTTTGATGAGTTATGTGCATTTCATATAGCATGATATGAGGTTGGTCGACCATACCATACTAGAGATCCATGTGTTGGACTCCATGAAGCATCTATTGCATATCATGATGTCATCATATATATATATGATACTTTCAATTTTGGATTATGTGATCTTTTAAGTCATGAGTATTTCAGTTTGATTATGGATTCTTATACTGATATTGAATGCGAGTATTCAAACATACGCATATTTTGAATGAGCATATGATTTTAAAACATCTCATGCATTTATAAAACTAGTAGTGATAGGCTCCTACTGAGTATATTATATACTCACCCAATCCTCAACATTTTTCAGATACAAGGTAAATACTTAAGCACAAGGGACGTTTGTACTAGGAGACACAGGCTAAGTACAAGTAAGTAAACCCCTATCTTATCTTTCAATGTTACTTGATTGTAGTTACTCTCTAATAGTCAATGTGACTAATACTTTCTTGGGAACAATATTGATTTAAAACTTTGCCATGGCTAAATTATTGGAGAATGTGTTTTCACACTTGGGATTTTTATGAAAGGTTGTTTTCCAAATGAGAAAAATTTTCATGCATCTTGTATTTATAAAACAAGAGATCTCGCCTTTTTTATCAAAATTGCATCATATAAAAACCCGGGTCATGACAAAAACTCCCACGGTTTCCCTCTTATAATGCTTTCCCCCTTCTAATTCCATTCTCCCCCACTTTCCTTTTCCTTTAAGAGTTAGTTTCCTACTAGAAAACTTCAATCCCTTTGAATCATATCCATGATTTCCTTTCCTTATTAGAACTCCCTTTCTTTTTGGAAACCATCCAATCTTGCTTGTGAATGATCTGGTTCATTCAAAACCCCCTTGGATAATCTACACCATTGGTTAACCATCCAAACCGCAATTTGTTTAATCTGCAAAATATAAGACTAGATTAGAGTCATCTAACCATACATTAAGCATCTAATTGGCTCGGATGATCATCTGACTGTTAAATTTGACAATTTACAATTGGATGGTCAATTTGAGCTAAAATTCATATTTTATCTAAAAATCATCAAATTGATGAGTTAGATGATCTAATCAAATGCTAAACTAGGGGTCTTTTTGCGACAATTAAACACTTAGCACTAAGCCGAGGAGGGACGTAAGTAGGCGGAGATGTCTCAAGTGTAGGGGTTGGCACCTGGACACCCATGCCCTCAACCCAACAAACAGCAACAGCATCAACGGCCTTAGCAACAGCGACAGCAGCAATTAGCCCTTACAAAGACAACCATTCAAATGTTTTAGCTATGGTGAGACATAACAGAGGGATAGGGAAACTAAAGCTAGTACCACTATGAAGATCGCGCCACATAATTAGAGGCGATTCTTCACCATCATATCGGGGTAGGCATAGGCCTCAAACTAGGTTGTAAAAGGTACTTTTCTCATCCTAGATAGGCAGGACCCTTTTTATTTAGGATCCAGCCACTCTTTTATTTCATGTACACACATCTTATCTTAACATGCACATACATAAATTAGCCTTTCGATTGGATATCTTGATGCCTGTAGGAGAGACTATTAAGGCCACTGAGTACCTTCAAGGGATATTAGTAGAGATACTAGGTGTGAGGATGCACGCCGAACTCATTTTATGGAATATGGTTAATTATGATGCTATACTAGGGATGGATTGGTTAGCCACCTATTGGGCTACTGTGGATTGCCGCAAGAAGTAGGTTATTTTCAGTATACCTAGCAGCCAATATTGTTCTAGGGTAAGAAAATCATCACTGCTACATGTGTCATTTTTGCCATTAAGGCAACGCGGTATTATTCATGAGGGAGCCTAGTCTTCCTTGCTTATGTGATAGTGGAGGATAGCGAGCAACCCCATATTGAGCATATTGATGTCATGCGAGAGTTCACAAATGTCATTCCTGAGGAGTTACTAGGATTACCACCACATAGGGAGATCAATTTTACTATTGATCTGATGCCTAGTGCATCACCCATCTGTAAGGCACCATACAAGATGGCCCCAACTGAGCTGAGAGAGCTCAAGGTCCAATTACAAGAGTTGCTTGACAAGGGGTTCATCATGCCTAGTGGATCACCATGCTGAGCTCCAGTCCCTTTCATAAAGAAGAAGGACAGATCATTGAGACTATGTATAGACTATTGGTTGTTGAACAATGTTACAGTGAAGAACCGATATCCCATAACTCATATCAATGATCTGTCAGATCAACTTCAATCTACACAAGTATTCTCAAAGATAGATATGAGATCAGATTACCACCAGTTGAGGATTAGATAGGAGGACATCTCTGAGACTGCTTTTAGGACTCACTATGATCATTACAAGTTCTTAATGATGCCTTTTGCATTGACTAACGCGTCGACAGTATTTATGGACTTGATGAGTTAGGTCTTTTGGCTTATTTGGACAAGTTCATTACTATTTTGTGGATGACATACTAGTCAACTCACCCAGCCACAAGGCACACAAGGAGCACCGTCATATAGTGTTGGACACCCTATTGTTTATTTGCTAAGTTAAGTGTGATTTTTTGTTGGAGCAGGTATAATTTTTAAGCCACATAATATCGAAAGATGGAGTTGCCATAGACCTGGCCAAGGTGGAGGCAGTGCTAAATTAGGAGAGACCTATAATGGTGACTAAGATTCGTAGTTTTCTAGACTTCGTGGGGTATTATCATAGGTTTATTAAGGGATTCTAAAAGATCCCATTGCCCTTGACTATGCTGACTAGAAAGGACACCTAGTTTGTTTGGAGTGATGCTTATGAGGAGAGCTTTCAGGAGCTCAAGAGGAGACTTACCTCTGCGCCAATGTTGACACTATCCTCAAGTTCATGTGGTTATGTGGTTTATTATGATGGCCTCTGGTAAGGGGCTAAGAGCATACTGATGTAGCATGGGAAGGTGATTGCCTATGCGTTTAAGCAACTGAAGAAGCATGGGGTAACTTACCCAAACCATGATTTGGAGTTGGTAGCAATGGTGTTTGCATTGAAGTCCTAAAAACATTACTTGTATGGTGAGAAGTTTAAGGTGTCTACTAATCACAAGAGCCTCAAGTACTTCTTTACTCATAGTGGTTTGAACATGAGGCAGTGTAGGTGGATGCAATACCACAAGGACTTTGACTTCACTATTCAGTACCACCCTAGAAAGGAAAATGTTACTGCAGATGTCTTGAGCAGAAAGTCAAGGGTGGTAGTTGCCAACTTATCAATCAAGTCAAGATTCATTGACAAGATTCTTCAAGCATAGATCGAGGATGTAGAAACTCAGACTTTAGCAAATAAGGCCAACTTCATTAGAGGATAGGATGGTGGCATCTGATTCCAAGGTAGGTTGGTAGTCCTGACAACTAATGATTTAAGACATAAGCTACTTTAGGAGGCTCACCAGTCACAATTTACCATTTATCCTAGAGGTACAAAGATGTACCAAGATATGAGAAGGGACTTCTAATGGAACAAGATGAAGAAAGATATTGGGGAATGTGTAGCTAAGAATTAGAGACCTTCAAGGTTGCTTCAAACATTAGACCTGCCAGAGTGGAAATGGGATCATATCACAATGGATTTCATAGTTGGCCTTCCGAAGACTACAACTAGACATGACATGATATAGGTCATTATTGACAAATTGACGAAGTTTACACATTTCCTTCCTATTTGACAGAGTCAAACAGCTGACAATTTAGTGAGATTGTACGTCTAGGAGATTGTGAGTTTACATGGGATCCCCTTGATTATCATTTTGAACAAGGACACTAGATTCACCTCTAAGTACTGGTAGAGTGTCTAAGAGGCTTTGGGTTGAAATTGAGGTTCAGCACAGCTTTCTACCCCTAAACAAATGGTTACACAGAGAGGACCATCCAAATTATTGAGGACATGTTAAGGCCTTGTGCCATTAACTAAAGGGTAACTAACATGATCAATTATGGCATGTGCAACTTGCATATAACAATAGCTACCACGCGAGTATTGGCATGGCCCCATATGAGGCACTATATGATAGACTATGTCGATCGCCCCTATGTTGGAGCCATGTGGGAGAAAGACACCTTATGAGGTCTAAGTTAGTGAAGCAGTATGCAGAAAAGGTTCGACTGATCCAAACACTACTTATGGTAGCTCACAGTCATCAGAAGAGCTATGTTGATAGGAGACAAAAAGATATGGAGTTTGCTATTGGGGATCATATTTTCTTGAGAGACTCATACATAAAGGGAGTGATTAGGTTTGGAAGTAAAGAGAAGCTCAGTCCTAGATTTATTGGTCCTTTTGAGATTCTAAAGAGGGCCGAAGTTGTTGCATATTAGTTGGCTTTGCCACCATAGCGTGCAGATATTCATTACATCTTCCATGTATCTATGTTACGGAAGCATGTGCCAAACCCCTCCCATGTGCTTGAGCATATACTTGAGGAGTTGAGACCTAATTTAACCTTTAAGGAGAGACCAATAATGATTTTGGATAGTAAGGTTCAGGAGTTGAGGACTTGGACAATTTCACTAGTCAAGGTCCTCTAGCAACACCACTCTACACAGGAGGCCAAGTGGGAGATAGAGGATGAGATGAGATGAGCATATCTAGAGTTATTTGTATAGTTGTATGCAAATTTCAAGGACGAAATTTTTGTAATGAGGGAAGGATGTAATATCCTTAAATTTTGTGAATTTTTAATAAGAAATTAAATTTCAAGATATTAGATTTTTATAAAAATCAACCAAGGGTTGAAAAACCAATAACTAGATTGTGCTAAAAAAATGGAATCCAACGATACTAAGAATGTTAAAATTGGAGCTCAGACGAAAAAATTCATAATTATTTTAATTAAGGTATTTAGATTAAAATATTAAAATGAAAAATTAGTAATTTCACTATGTGTGGGGCCCACCTAACATGGCACAAAATCTAAATTAGGTAACACCCATAAATGTTGATTTAAAACTTCATAGAATTAAATATAATGATTACCTTATTAAATGCAAGTAATCATTACATATAAAAAATTATTTAATTTTTCAGCTTTAAATGTGATTTTCCATCATTTACCCTCCCCCCACCTCATAGCTGCTCACTCTCTCTCTCCCTTCACCTCGGTCGTCGCATGGTCAATGCTAGTGCCGGGTACACAAAGCATAGCACCGCACGCAACCTAGGCTCTCTCCTTCTCCCTTCTCTCTTCTTCCCTCTCCCCTCTCCTCCCTCCACTGTTTCCGTCCATCTAATGTTGTCATTGCAACAATGAAGGCAGCCAACAACCCTTGCCTTGCTCCAGATCCCCGTTCCACCTCGCCTTCCATGGAGACCTCACCGGTGACGTTGCAACCTGCCAATGATCACATGACATGGGCATGCCCTCCCTTCGCTAGCCAACTAAGTAAGACCTCCTTCTCCCCCCTCCACCATTTCTTCTCTTTTTCCCTCATCAAACTGGCTTTTCTAGCTAAAGATCCATCGATGAATGGATCCGACTAGCCAAGAAAAACCCATCATCTAGACAACTCAGATGGAAGATTTGAGCCATCCATTGTGATTATGGACCCCAAAAAACTAAGAAACCATAAAAATAGATAAAATTGAATGATCAAGATGACAAATCAGAACGAAACAAAATGGAACATGAATGAACAGTCGCAATCTCACCGACCGAACATTCTATTGGAATTTTGCTTCAAAGATGCACACGGAAGACATGCCAGCAAAATGCGCGCTTGCGCACATGCGAACGCCACACATGTCATTCACGAAATGCATAAGACAGGTGCATCCTGGTGTCTGTGACACACCCAAATGTGTCCTGGTGATTGTGACATGCAAAGGTTCATACCAGACACACATGACAGATGCAGTCATGCTGGTGACATCATTTCATCCTATTCTAAATCCAGATTTTGATCTAGACCGTTAAAACTTATCTGAAATAGTAAATTTGTAATTTAGGAGGCTATATAGGCCCAAATATTGATTTGAGACATCCATTGGATTTGTCTCAACGACGCAGGCCTGATTTTATAATGAAATTTAAGATCTGACCCCACCTTAACTAGATTGGGACAAGGACTGATTTTGGAGGACATGATCAATGTGAATGAAGTAAAACTAAGCGATCTAAACCATTGATCTAAGATCAACTACAAGATCAGAAGGTTAGACAAAATAATTAAGGAATCAAATTTACATTGGGGGTAGATGAACACCAAACCATGTACATTAAGAATGAATAGTAGTTTTGTGAGTCAGAGATGATCCACATATCATGGTAAGTGATGTCGTGTAATATGTGTGACCTGACAGGTACTCCAAATGGTCTGGATTAGTGAGGTCACACATCTTAAAGGGTTGTTTCTCTCGTTGAGGTAGGTGGCGACATTTAATTTTAGCACATTTTCTTTTGAAATCTTGAATGATCATGATATTGGTTTTATGCTATATAATGAATGTAAACCATGTTTATCATAGCATCTTGATTTTTATTAATATTCATTTTTCTCATAGATCCTTTATATATATATATATATATATATATGCGTGATTTCCTAATTTTCTATGTTATCATGGACATATGATTTTTGATGGTGTACTAAGGCGATTTGATGATCAATTTTCTTTATTGATTATGTTATCTATGGACCCATTGTGGAGACTTAATGGCTAATCCTAGAGAACTGACCTGTGATATGGGTAGTAATCTAGGATGGTAAGCCATAAGTGCTCATGTGTCTTGTGAATCATATACCTTCATTTTACTTACTGAGGTTTGATCATTTTCCATGGTATTTGGGATTTTGACAATGCTTTCACTCAGTAGACATCATGCTAGGAGGGATTTAGGGCCAACCACCAACCTTTTGACTTTGTGATATGATAAACACCTGCCCCATAGAAGGGTGAACACCATAAGGAGTGGTATCGTAGGTAGTCCACGCTATAGTTTCGATCCTCATCCATGCAAGACAGACACTTAGTCTCCCATTCTAGTGTCGACGGGGAGTGACAATCAGTAGACCCAAGAGTTTAGTTACTATTGTAGCATGATGATCCATGCAATTGTTCTATGTTTGGCTGCATTGCGAGCATATCGCCTTGACATATCATTATGAGCCTGGACGTGACAATGCCTGGTGGATTAGTATGAGTACTCATGCCCAAATGTACAGGTGTATGGGACACTCATGGGACTCACTCACCTTGGGATGCCCCTCTTGTTGACATACATGTTTACCTGAGATGTTTATGAGTTTTTATGCCTTGCATCGATGTATCCATGAGATTGACTCATTGCATGTCGTATTATTATTCCATGTGTTTTCATGATTTATCTCACTCGTACTACTTTTGAGATTGGCAATCATATTGATGTGATTTACTTATGATGATTGATCTTTTTATACTTTAGAGATGTTATTGTCCGATTTCTTCATCATATGCAATTATGCGAGTTAATATTAAATGTCTATGAACCTACACAAGCAATAGCTTGTTGAGGTATTACTTTGGCTTGTAATGCCCCAAATATTGAATGGGATAGCAGAAAAGGCAAACAAGTGAAAGGCTAGTGAAGACCATCAACTTTTGTAGAGACCGACATTTTAATGTACGTAGTTGACCAAATTTCATTTTGGACATACACATGGGATGTATATGTATATGATTAGACTTTATCTGTAGCACTTGAAATTGTGGACATATTATTTTGTACTTAGTGTAGTGTTATGATGGATAAACCTTAGGCTATGTTACTTCTGTATTCTTGACACTATTATTGTTGTTTACATTGACGAAGTCTTTGGTTTTGATTTCACCTATCTCGCAATGTATGTCATTCTTGTATTCGATTTCATTGTATTCTCATGGATCATATGACCCCCGGAGTTTTAACCTAAGTTGAATTTTCACCTAGGCCATCCCAAGAAGCCTTGTTCTAATTGCATCTTTTATGTTGCATACACAGTGTTCAAGTCATCAAAACGGATGATTGATACATATTGTATTATTTCAATAATGAAAATGATTTCAGAGAAGCATGAATACCCTCATGCTCTCTTTTGACATTTTCTTCTGCTATGTCAATGATTAACCTTAGTGTAACAGTTTGCCTGCAAATGTAACCTTGCAGCACTAAATTACAAATTGTTTTGTCAACCTTCTACCAATTTCATTTTATTGGTTCATGCTACTCTACTGAACCAGCAGGCCCAACACTACCAACAATTTCCATGAATTGGTCTAGTCATCTACATACTTAGCCAAGCCAAGTCGAGTCGACAATTACTGGTCGGGTTTTCTGGTCCGAATACTGCTTTTGAAAGATAAGACAATTCTTTGCCAACATAATGGGCTACATTATGACCCAAATGACAAAGACTCCTGCAGTGGCCAGGAGTCGACTAATCATGTGATCATGTTCCTCCGCAATGACAGTATGACTGTATGACTATTGAGGAGCACATTCCTTAGGCTAATGTCAGTGTATTCCAGAAGAAGCTCATTATTGGTCGGTCTTCACTCGACCCAAAATGCTCAAGTTCGGTCTCGGTCCCCATGACAGCAAACCAAAAAAATTTGGTCTAGTCCACTTTGATCCCTGTGACCAGATCAAACCGAATCATGCACACCCCTAGTCTTTAGATATTTTTGCAGGAAATTTATGTGACTTTACATAGTTTATAAATTGGATAAAATGCAAATAATTGCGCCGGATGGATGGCACTATACCATGGACAAAAATGGAAGCTAATTTACGATTAACTTCTTTGCAGGTAGAAGGAGACAAATTGTAACACAGGCCATACAAAATATGCAGCTGGATGAAAATATGGAGCAGGACCCAGAAATTATGAAGGGTTGGGGTTTCAAAAGATTAAAGCGAAAATGCTAATCTTTTTTATAAATGGATTCAGAAAGATGGTGATTAATCACATCTTTAGAGAAGGAAATAAAATAGCCGACTTACTTGCAAATGAGGCTATAGCTAGCAAAGAAACTAAACTATAGGCAGAGATTCCCGTCGTCATGTGGAGTGCTTTATGAGAAGATGTAGTAGGAATAGGTAGTAAGATAAGAACTAGATTATAGCGGTATTAATCCTACGGAGGATTCTCCTGTATGTATTGACACTATTTGTTGTGACTTGTTATCTATTTGTACATGTACATTGGTCCTTTTACGAAAATAATAATAATAATAAAATTCTCTTTAGGGACAGATAAAACACCTGGATGGGACATTATTCTGCGATTATATAAAGGATACGGATTTCACTTGGGATGACGGTTAGTTGAGTCTAGATTCGTCAATAAGCCCTTCTGAAATCAAAGCCCTAAAATCATCTAACAGCAGAGGAACTTTACACAATCATGTCGAGCTCTGATAACCGCAACCCGCACCGCACCAATTTTATCCAGGTTTATTTACCCTATAGATCTAACCGTTCCTTCGCGATCACTAAATTATAATACAGATGGTGAGGGCTCCCAACTACAGGACTGCCAAACCTGTAACGGAGTAGCAGAGTGAGATAAATAGTAATTCAATGACTGGTATCAAGTATACACCATCAGGTGGACACTTGACAGCCATTCTAGTGCGTTCCCCCAATTTCAATTTCTTTGCCATTGTCTCAGAAAACCGAAGACGAAAAGGGGAATACTCAGTCCTGCGCCCAGCACATAAGGGTGCTGTGCCCCACTTTACCATCGTGAACCCACTATGGTGGATCATATTTGGTTGTTGGTGCTGTTCGTCCAATTTGTGTTGTTGTTATTGACTAGTAACCTAAAACAGCAGTGATTGATTAGGTCTGGAAATTGAATGCTGGACTCTCAAGTCTCTCAGTCGTATAAACAGAACGGTCGTCAACGCTGTCAAGAGAACGGTTCAAAATTAACGAGTTGAAAGCACAGTCTTGGATGTTGAAACCATTCAGCCTTAGTGGTCATTGTCATGTTGGGTATCGGAATTTAGAAAAATTAGATGAACGGGTCCGATCAATCAAAGTGGACCGCCGTGGCAAAGTGAGTACATTAGCACCGCACGGTACTCGAGTATCCCGCAAACGAAGTACTTTGTACCAAATGTGTAAATCATCTTCAAGCTAGAGGCATTACCGTCAACGCAACCCTCGCTGTAACACACCGCATATCGATGGAAACTTTGAGGGAAAAGAGCAACAGGAGATCGAATCCCACAAACCGAGAGCTGGAAATAGTTTCTATTGAAGCAATTGCCTTACATTTCTATTTCAGTGATTGTCCAAACTTGATCAATTCCAAGGTACATGTACCATTCCCAACACACAAAAAAGAAAAACACAATAAAGAGGATGGAGGCAGCAGTTTGAAGAGAAGGGCCAACGAAACCTTAACCCTAGCCGGTATAGATGTGCACTTTAATGGCGAGGATGAAGATTGTAAAAAGAGCGAAGAAGATGAGAGTGTGTATAACGATGGCCTTACCATTGGTCTTGAAGCTCCCGAACTCCACTGGCCGGTTGTTTCCCGGTAGCTGGAAAAGGAGACCCGGAGACAGGAGTATGAACAGCACCACCCCGATTACTACCGGTCCCCAGTCAGCCATAGCACTAATAACAAGCAAAGGAAAATCTCTGATCTGAGAGAAAAATCGTGGATCCTGCAACAGCAACAAAGCAAGGGAATAAGTGGGTTATCAACGGCGTCTTAAGTTTCGGGAAAGAGAGTAAGCGAGAGAGTAACTAACACGCTTGGTATCGGTTCTTCGGAGCCGAAAGTACCTTTAGGGAAAGTGGAACTTAGGTTTTACATTTGCCCTGGTTAGGATCCAAAATAACTTCATTTTACCTCCACTCGCCACCTGTGGTCCAAATCTTACTAAACTTTGACGGCTGTGGTCATTAGACCGTGGCATTTTCAAATGTAAGGATTGCCCACGTTCCTCTGATTCGTTTATAAACATGCATCTTTGAAACCTGTCTTACTACCATACAAATCAAACATTAAGGCATACACATAAATAAAATACATCATAAGTAGTCATAGGCATGAATTTCATCTAAAACATATGAAATAATAATGAATAAACAATTTTACAACTTCATTACAACATTTAGTCTCAAGTAAGCTACTCATATTATTATTATCATAATGACTCAGAGTCCCACGTGAATGAGTGAATGATAGATGTAAAGATTATAACTTGTCCACTGAAGATGCTAATATACACAATGAGCTAGATCTTTTGTACACTTGTGAGCAAGAGGGGCAAGGATTTATCAACACCTGAATTGCCTAAAATAAATTATAGTTGTGTGGGGTAAGCTCATATAAAATCATTGCTCAGCAAGATAAGTTTGAAAATAAAAAAACTAGAATCCCTAAATAAATTTATGAAAGACCACCATCATCAAACTATCGGCACCCTACACTATACGCCTTTATGAGAATATTCCCTTTCTATAATGAAGTTTATCTATAGAAATACTCTACCCTTAGAACATTCTTGTGTAGCAAAATATTGTTTCATATAACTTCAATATAGAAGTCACCATATTAGATGGATACTAAGTACCAACGATTCAACAATTCATTTATCTTTCCTGGTAAAAAGATAAATTCACTCAAATAAAAGTTGTCAATCAAGTAATTTAACTCAATTAAAGACAATCAAATCTCATGGCAGCCAATGTGGCACGATGTTATCCAAACACAATTCATCATAATACCCAAATTCACAAATGCAAATGCAAAATGATCCTCATAATGAAACTATCAACATTTTTACCATTAGATCTCAAATTTTCACCACAACACTACATTCACCAATCATCAATCAACATCAATCTCCCCCATCAACCAATCCAACAATGGTTATAGTAACATTCTAGGCAAGTACCTTCAAACCTCAAGCCCTCTTTTCCATGTGCTTGAAATCGCCTTTCTTCCTCAAAACAGTGAACCAATACCTAACTAAGCCCCATCCGAGCCTCAAGGATCTATAGAGCTATTCAAGTGTTCTAGTAGATCCCCATTCAAAATACTAACTAATACCCAACTGAGCCTATTCTGAGCCAGGGGTCTCTAGATGTAACATCCCAAATTTTTAAATGCCAATTGGAGTGAATTCTAGAAAAATGTGGAATTAGGATCAAAAGAATATATTAAAACTCATATTTTTTGAGTTTATAAGTGAAAGACTAGATAAATATCTAATCTAGTATTGAGACCTATATAATTAGATAATATTCAAAAGGATGATTCAAACGACACCAAGTTTGCAAAAATCAAAGTTCGAATGGAGGAGATATGAGTATTTGAATATGAGGGGCAATTTTGTATTTTAAAAAAAAAGATTAAAAAAAATGCCTTAAATGAAGGGGGCCATATTTGATACTGGCACCCCCTCCCTTGAGTGAACCCGATAAACATCAGGTCTGTTCTTCCCCAACCGATAGAACAAAGAGAGGGAGAGAAATAGAAAAAACTGACAAGGGAGAC
The DNA here is from genome assembly GCA_035236585.1 of Warburgia ugandensis. Taxonomy (NCBI): domain Eukaryota; kingdom Viridiplantae; phylum Streptophyta; class Magnoliopsida; order Canellales; family Canellaceae; genus Warburgia; species Warburgia ugandensis. The sequence continues at coordinate 34,651,486 of CP141130.1, read as the reverse complement.
CAGGGGGGAAGAAGAAGAGAAGGGAAGAAGAAGGAAAGAGGAGAGAGGAACGAGAAGGAGAGAAGAGAGGCAGGGCCGGGATTTGCACACTAGGAAAACACCCACGGTGAAGAAGATGAGGAAAGTTAGGGTTTTTGCATGCTAAATTCCAGGCCATCACCAGAGATGACGCTGTCTTAGATCACTAATTCAAGCCGATCTTGTTGTCCAACATGACAAAAAGAAGGAAACCCCTAATTTTATGGGGAGATCTGAGATGATTTAGACCATAAATCGAAGGGAACAGTACGCGCAACGTTTCTCGAAGGGTTTCACTTGAAACTAGAGGCAATCTAGCTCATCCAAGAATGGAAAAAGCATGAAGATACATCCAAGAGGTATGATCTACAAAACCCAACTTCAGATTTATGGTATTTTATTAAATCCATGCATTTTTATGCTAGGTCTAGTTTTATGGACAATCTAACCGCTCAATTCCTAATCCAAACTTAGGGATATGTAATTTAGGGCATGATATAGCTCAAATCACACAAAATTTTCAGATCTAAGCTGAAAACTGATTGGATAATCTCAGCCGTCCGATAGAGTACTATTCAAATAATAACTTTGTGATGTCTGATCGACAATCAAACACAACAGATGAGTTCTTCATCCTTAAAAATGATAGGATGACTAGAATTATTTGAATTTGAAGTGAAACAAACCAGATGATCTAGGCCGTCTGATTTGTCACTATTTAAACAGATACCTTGTAATGTCAGATCAATGATTAGAGGTCACAGATAGATTCATGAACCTTGAATTAGTTTAGATATGATATAAAGTATCGAATTTAGATAAACTTATATAAAAAATTGGGTGATATGAACTGTTCATGATGTTCATTATATCAATCTGATTTGGGAATACTATTATATGTTGTATTGAGGACTGTAACATGGAAAATAACACCCAGCTCTAACCCAAGAGTTGATCTGGATAGGAATCAAGGGTTAAGACCATTGAAAAGTGAAATTGACTTGACTTACTTAAGAAGAGTAATGGATAACCAATTCAGGGCCAATGGCGTAGATTGGAAATCTAATAATTGTTTGTCATTCAACTAGCCATCAACCAATAGCTAATGAAGCACCCTTAGTATAGAAATAAACATTGTCACTTCACCTTATGATAACTAGTTCCAAGGACTAACTTAGAGGAAGTTTTCATACTGGAAAAGCTAACATAAGTCTTAGAATTGTATAACTGACTATGTGCGTATATTGTTACAAAGGTGTAACTGATATGGATCGTGTATGCAAACTAAAGATATTATTTGCTTTAGAGAACCTAAAGATCTCTATTTGAGGTAGGTGGAATTAAGATTGCTAAGATTTATGCTACACATATATATATATGCATTTGTATATGAATTTCAAGCATTGAAACATGTATTTTTAGTTTATACGAAAGATAAGATGAATGTGCATGCTGAGATTGAATCCCAATTAAATTGCTCGTGTGTAAGCACATGTTGTACATTGTGATATTTTAGTCCATTTGTTTGTTCATGATATGGAGTGATCGGTTCATTAGTGATTCTGGGCAATTACGCGCCCACAGTGTGTGAAGCAAAACCTTGAGGCGATGTGAGGCCTTTCGGACAATAGTTCATTCATGGGGCAGTCTGTCAAAAGAACAATATTGCTCGATGTGTACTATGATACCAGAAACAACACGTGAACCAATGATTCTGGGCAGTTGCGTGCCCACACTATGTGCCTTGAGGTGAAGTGAGGCCTTTCAGACAGTAGTTTGTCCACAGGGTAGTCTGCCAAAGAGGATAACATTGTTTGCTATACACTATGTACACACAACGACGCGTTGGTATTTGATATGTGAAGTGGCTCGTAAGAGCGAAGAATGGTATCACGAAATGTAAATGACTTGTAAGTTTGACATGTGACTTCATACTTTGCATTTCAAATAATGTGTTTTGTACTGTTGCATTGGTATTTCTTCTAGTTTTGCATGGATTCATGATTTTGATGAATCTTGAATGATTCAAGTTAAATGATAATTGAATTGTGTTTGCATGATTCAGCATGGACAAATTGATTTATATAAAATTATCATAATTTTGTTTATATAAAATTGCTTCTTATTCCACCTACACAAGCAATTGCTTACTGAGGCATTGCTTTGGTTTGCAATGCCTCAGATACAGAGAATAGTAGCAGGTTTGGTATGTTGACAAAATCTTAGAACAAAGGACTCCCAAGGAATAGGAGCTGTTTACTGACATAAGCATGCTAATAGAAGCTTTGGGAAAGGACAAGTAAGAATTGGTCTTTGAATTGAAGTTATCGTATTAGAAATGAGAAAGAGACTACATTGTGTGTAATTATGAGAATTGGAAGACTTATGTGATTGGGTTGTATTGTAGAGTTCTGGGTATGTTGTGCTGATATATATTGTTTTTGTTTTGTTAGATGTATGGAAAAGAGATAGAGTTTCCCTTTATATTTTAAAATTTTCAACAAACGTTTATCAGGTACTTTGTAATGACATGCATTAAATGTCATATGTCCAAAAAATAGAGAAAACTCTGCTGGATTTTCAGTAGAAATGAGCACTCATTTCACTGAGAATCCTTGTTTTTGAGAAAAGAAAAATGACACTCTAGGTCTTTCAAAGTGAATTTAAAAGAAAAAAATTTTCACTGCATTACATTGTCTTTACAAAGATTATTTCAAATTGGATCGATCCTGCATTAGAAGTTAGTTTGTATTTAAAATTACATATGAAAACCTGGGTCGTCATACGAGAGCTATCCAAGGAGTTCACCCTCTAATGGATTCTCACTCAAACTAGTAACCTATACCCAATTCAACCTAATCCGAGCCTTAGGGATCTACATAGCTTTCCAAGGAGTTAACTCTCCAGTGGATCCTCAGTCACTAGGAATTAATACCCAACTAAGTTTAATCCGAGCTTAAGGGGTCAACAGAGCTACCCAAGGACTTCGCCTCCAATGGTTCTCACTCAACATCAATATAACAATACCTAATTGAGTCTAGTTTAGGCATGAGGGTTACAGACCTATCCAAGGAGTTTACCATCCAATGATCTTTATTCAAAATCAATATACCAATACTCAGCTAAGCCTAATCCAAGACTCATTGGTCAATAGAGCTATCCAAGGAGTTTACCTTCCAATGGATCCTCATTGAAAATAGTAATCAATATCCAACTGAACCTAACCCAAGCATCAGAGGGCTAGAGAGCTATATTGAGGAGTACACCTTGCAATGTATCATCAAATACAACAAATTGGAACCCAAATTGTAAGGCCCACATGTCCTATGTTAGACACATACATCCACCACCACTCCTTTAAGCATTTCACTCCATTTCCTAGAGATTCATTTTCTGCCACCATTCTCCATTCTAACATCAGATTATGATGCAAAAATATGATTGTGCAATAATGCACATGTATATCTGTATTTATCAATATAGAAATCTCAATGAATGTCACATAGTAGCAACTAAGTAATGTATACGCAACTCACAATTTCGTTCATTACATTTTAGAAAAGTTCAAACATTCACACAAGAACCAAGTCATTTCCTACTCAACTTTTTGGATGGTCATGTCCTAACCTTTTCCAACACCCTTTACTCTAAAAACTGATATATTCTATAAATTTGTTGATGAGATGCTTATATTTAATAATCTCTCATTTCTCTCTATTTTCAAGACATTGAAAGGTAATCCATTAGTTGGAAAGAGAGGTTCCACATTCAAGAGTCATTGAAGTAATGAAAATTGAAAGTGGGCCTCACAAAAATAGTCTTTGAGATCATACACACCAAAAGACCAAAGACCAAAGAGCAAGAGTTTGAGGAAAAAACTCTCTCTCTCTCTCTCTCTCTCTCTCTCTCTCTCTCTCTCTCTCTCTCTCTCTCTCTCTCTCTCTCTCTCTCTCTCTCTCTCTCTCTCTCTCTCTCTCTCTCTCTCATGGAAGTAATTTTTAAACAAAATACAAAGACTAGAAAATGATAAACTTAGGCATGCCTCCATAGGAGGCATCAATCTAAACATATATTTTATAACACAACCATGCCATTCATCCTACTCACTATCCCTTATACAGTCTATCTCCAAAAAACCATGCCCATTGGATGATCAAACCTTTGTTGATTTGGATGAAAAATTACAACCATTGGCTCTAAAACTAAAAAAATATGAGTTCAAATCATTCAGTTGGTGTGATTTCTCCTAACTATACTAACGAGAGAGAGAGAGAGAGAGAGAGAGAGAGAGAGAGAGAGAGAGAGAGAGAGAGAGAGAGAACAAGATAAATAGCTTAGATTTTATAGAGCATACCAATGAATATCCTTAAAATAAAATTAGCTCTAGCCATTAAAATCAAATTTGCTAGATCTAATGGATTGCCCTGTTCAATTTCTTAACATTCAATTTTGACAAAACAAAATACATCTTTTTCAAAAATAAATGTCTTTGATAAAAAAGTGCATGGATAATCCAAAGTTTAAACCGAACCTGAATGGATTGGATTGGAATTACAAAAATCAAAAGTAAAATATAAACTGAATCCATACCATTAAAATTGAATTGGATTGGATTTGATTGGGGGTATGTAAATTTCCAAACAATCCATTAATCAAAGAAATTCATCTAATTCAGACTATCTAAAATGAACCCATTCTCAAAAATCTCATCTACCTTCAAGTGAATTAAGTATAAAAAATCTCATTATTGGAAAATCTCAAACACATTTGGCCCCACACATTTTAATTTTTTTTACTTTTTTTAGATCTAGGTCATTCTTCTTGTTTGCCCCCTTTGTTTAGACTACATGTGAAAATCTTACCAAGAAAATGGCATTAACCATTTCTTTTACGTTTGTTTTTTTCATTAATTTCTTGCTACTACTATGTTTTAAAAACAAAGACTAAAGTATGCATTTGGCAATTGTTTTCATTTTTTTTTTGTAAATTCTAGAAGCAAAAATGGAAGCAATTTTATTTCTCTACATTTTTTAGTGATATACAAAATGATTCCCTCAAAAATTCAAAAACAATAAAATTTTTGAAATGCTAATGCTTCTCCAAAAATCTAAAATGAGAGGAACACTAAAAATAAGATTTCCAAATACACAAAGATGGTCTAATATGTCCGAATTTTGGTATGTAAGCAATTTAGGAGAGGCCAAACAAGAAGAATGGGTTAGAATTTTCAAAAATCTGGCCTAAAATCATGGAAAGGGGTCTATGAACAGATGTTATCTTAGGCCATGTAGAAATAATGGGACTTAGAAAGGAAAATTGCAAAGTTTTAATTAGGTGGTGCATTATACGACTTGTGTGTAAAATTATGTCGAACTATAATGCATGAGGATTTGATGCCTATAGTTTTTTTCTTGGATAGGTGTGAGATTATATTAAACGTCAAGAGAACTTACATGAGGATACCCCTTTGATTGAGGAGGTCATGGATTTAGAAAGAGCTAGAAAATAGCAATGACACCATGGAGTAAAGAACTAAAGAATGCATTGCATAAGAAGGGTGTTGGACAATAAGAGATGTGCTTTGCACTCTTTAGTGGCAAGCTTATTAGATTCTTCATTGGCTGAATGAAGAATGTGAGAGAAGTATCTTATCAAACCTTGATGGACCTAAGACAAGATCTAGCTTGCAATAATTTGCGCTAGTTAAGATTTAATGCCCCGAGCATTTTACGCTATTTTTGCATCCATTACAAAAATGAATTGGACATTCTATATGAAATTAACTATGTTAAATGTTTTATTTTATTTAAAATATTAAAAAAAATGAATTTATAATAAAAATTAGTACCATTAGATTCTACTCAAAAAATGGAATCCAACGCCTCAAAGAACTCAGAAAACGGAGTTTGTATGAAGAAGTTATGGGCGTTTAAATCTAAAGGGCATTTTTGTAATTTATATGTAAAAACGAAAAAGGCAAAAAATGCTGGGGGACATTTTGATAACGGCACCCCCGTCTTCTTCCTCCTCTAACCGACATTCCAGAGGCTTCCACCACCGCCTCTATAGGGCGGCAACAATGGCGGCACCACCATAGGCAGCACCGCCTTCACGGGCTAAAAAGACCCTCTTCCCCTCTCTCTCCGATCATCTTTTTCCCCATCTTCTCTGGTCGTTTCAGCCTAGGGTTCCGGCAACTTTTTCAGCGAAAAACCTTCCTCTAGCTTCTCTACAATCTCTGGCATCGGCCCAGGTTCTTCCTTCGGACTGGCCATCCTTTCCACTCTCTTTCTCCCCCTTCTTCCTCTGGTCGCATCAAAACTATGGGTTTTTCCCTTCTTCGAGTTTTCCGGTGACAAAGGGAGCCACATCAGGGAGAAAGGATTGCCATTTCCGGCTGCCCAAGTAAGCCCATTTCCCTCTCTTTCCCCTCTCTTCGTTTTTCCTTCCTCCAGGCCAGATCCACGCTAGATCTGGTCGTTTTTTCAGCCTGAAAACACCGGACTCCTAATGGGTCAAATAACCGTTGACGATCCGAAAGAACAGTTGCGTATGTATTAACGTCGCAGACCTAATGAGACTATAAAAATATGACTATAGCCTAAAAACTATAGAGATCTTCTAGATCTACCCGATCAAAGATGATAAAAAAGTGCAGATCTATTCGTTACTATCGAAATCTAAATAGTGATCTATAAATGGATAGAAAATGATATTTGAATCCTCGTTGTCAAACAATATACATGGTTTTACGAAGATGGGTCAGGGTCAAGTAATGAAGAACACAACTCAAGGAACATCGAGGTAGGTCATCTGATATTGCTACATTTTTAATGCATGTCCAAATGTACTTGGTTTGTAGGTAGTCTGATACTACTCTGTTTTCAAAATGCATTCCAAATTGAGTTACCTGTTTCTATTACTGTAATTAGTATGTGTTTTTAAACCATGCTATTCTTATACGAGTTTACGGATTTATAACATTAATTATAGTACTAGCATGAGTAGAGTTTATGCCATGCTCACATACTTTGAAAACAAATGCATAAATTGCATGATTTATGTTGATTTGAGATTTGGACTATGTATGTTTTTGGGCTATTGAGCCTAGTGGGCACTATGTTGAGGGATACAGGTTTGGCCTCTACCACAAAAAAGGTGGATGGTATCGCTGCCAAAAATGGCATTGTCCCTTCCCTGACTGCTGTGGTAAACAGGGACGACCACTGGAGGTGTTCACGGCACCCTTTTGGGGACATATCCATAGTCGCCGTGGAGGCTATGGTGGACTGGTCTCTAGATACCAGAGACATGCGATCTAAGTGGCCCTATGATTGTAGTGAGATTGATATGCATATATGTTAAGTGTTCAATTTTGGTGTTAAGTGTTCAATTTTGGTCAAAATACCCCTAATTTAGTGTTCACTTATAGCATCTAGGCCATTAATTTCAAGATTTTATATAGAATATTCTGTTTTAGCTTTAATTGGTCATCCAACCGTTAAATTGCAAAATTAATGGTCAGATGATCATTAAAGCTAATAAATGGTTTAGATGATTCTAATTGGGTCCTGTGCATTGTAGATCGGTCAACTCAGGCATGGACGCTCCAGATCAAATCAAGGATATTAGATGGAGATCAGATGAAGTTTCAAGGAAAGAGACTGAAGACTTTGAAGACTTGTAGAGTTCTAGCAAGACTAGGATACTAGTGGACCCCACCTATCTCTATCACTCTATCTCCTCTTCCTTCTCTTTCTTCTCTCTTTTCTCTCTTTTTCTCTTATCCCTCTCCTTTCTTATCTCTCTTCACTCTCTATCTCACACGTCTCCCTCCATCTCCCTTTCCCTCTCTTTCACGTCTCTATCTCTCCCTCTCCTTTTTATACCCATTCTTCTCTCTCTCCAAAAACGTTTTTCCCTTCTTAAGAGGGTGGGGCTGGGCTGGCTCTCTCCCTCTCCTTCTCGTTCTCTCATTCTCTCCATTCTCCTCTCCACCCCACATCTGCCTCTCCTCCTTGGCCGGCCACAGGCGCGTGACACACCACAGGCCTGGCGTCATTTCAACTGCCCAGAATCTCCTCTTCAACCTTGTCGGCTCCACCTTCCTACCCATCTCCCAAATCTCTCTCTCTCTCTCTCTCTCTCTCTCTCTCTTCATCCCACGTATCTCTCTCTGCTCCCTCTGCCTCTGGCGTGCCCCATCTCCTCTCTTTGTCTCTCTCTCTCTCTCGTTATTCTTCCTAGTTCTCTAGCATAGCCCAGATCCAGACGGTTTTCTCCCTTCTTCCATCTCGCACTCTTCCTCTGTTCACCACGCACCCATTACCGGAAGCTCCAGCCCTTCCATAGTCGCCTGATGCTCTGGAGAAGAAAACCCAACTCGGGTTTTCTCCTCATTTTTCCTTTTCATCTCCTCTTTCCTCTTTTCTTCTCAATCCCCCTTTTTCTCTGAATCGGACGCCCAGGGAGAGAAAACCCAATTTTCTCCCAATCTTTTCTCTTCCCTTCTTCTTCTCCTTCCTCCCTCCTTTCTTCCTTCTTCTCCCTTATTCCCCTCCTCTGGTTTCCATTATCATTTTCCTAGTTTTTTTTGTGAAAAACCAGAACCCAGGGAAAATTCCAGTTCTGCCCCTGGTAGATCTCAGGAATTACCAACAAGTCCCTATTTTAATACCAACTCTGTCCTTTTTTGGAAATACCGTCTGTGTCCACAATTTAATTCCAACTAAGTCCCTGATTTAATTCTAACTGTGTCCCTGTGCTATTCTGGTTTTACCTTATCTCCATTTTGACTATTTAAGGACAGTGCAATCCAAGGACAGTGCAATTCAAGGATAGTGCAATCCAAGGATAAGCTTATCCAGGACGCCTTTTAGTTTTATTTTCTGTTGTCCTTTAAATAAACAATTGTGCAAACTGCAGAAATTGAATAAAGTTGGATTTTAGTTTATTGTTAGTTTATATTCTTTTATTAATTGAATTTTATTTAAAATTACATCATTTTAAATCAAGTACTCGTGGGATCTACCCGTACTTGCATAAGCTACACTACAATAGCCCGTGCACTTGCAGTTAAATAATCAACAATATAGCATTGAAATGGTCATATATGAGTACTCGTGACCAGTTGGCGTGACGTGTATGCCAAGAAACTACTGTGCATGATACTAGCATCTGCTTGAACGATGACTATTTGAAGAGTTTTATGATTATTATATTTGACTCACTGGTTAGATGCATTTGATGAGATCTTCGTATCTGGATCTATTGATTTCTATTTCATGATTTTGATCATATTATACTAGATTATGAGAAAGGACTCCATGATTGAAATTTCATCAAGAAGCTCATGTTTCATGCATAACTATGCATGCTTACACAAAAAGAATCACTGATGTTTTACATGAAAAAGCTTTTGGAATCCTGCATGTTGCCTACTGTGTTTTCAAAATAGTAGTATCAGATCACCTACTGGGTATGAGAAATACTCACCCAAATATATTAATTTTCAGGATAGCTCCACTCGCGAGTAGAAGAAGCATTAGGAAATGTTAGTACTACGATCAAGTAAAGGAAGAAGAGACAAGTATGAATGTAAGTAAACACTCTACCCTTTGGACATGTATCTATATTTATTTATAGTTGGGGTGTGAGTTGTGACTGGATAGACCTGGGAAGACATTTATGATTTCTGAAATTTTCAAAAACTACTTTGGTTGTTGTGAAAGCAAATGACACTTAGGGTTTTTAAAAAGAAAAGATTTTCTGTTGCATTGCATTGTTTTTATAAAATGGTTTTCAAATAGGGATGCATCCCGCCCTAGAAATTAGATATTGCATTTAAAAATGCATGGAAAAATCTAAGTCATCACATAAGATGACCCAAATTTGGCCTAGGATGAGGTGAGATGACTAGAAATATCACTCAAGTTAGGTTGAGATGAGTTCTAGGAGATAGATTGAGATGACATGATATGGCTCATTTCATCTCTAGCTATTGACTTTTTTGTTGACTCTGATTTTAATATTTGAAATTATATATGATTCTTGTATCATTTTGTTACCATTTTTTGGCCTATAACTTGTAACATTAATTAATGGTAATTTCATCCATTTTGAGAGATGTTCTTTACTGTGAATATGTCTCTAAAGACATGTCTTGATCCCCAATTTCAAGGTAGTTGAGATACATCAAGAATCATCTCTCTATTTCTATTATTGTATAAAAGAATTGGTTATTTTTATCTCTTTGGGCAATATCTTATTACTGTGTCAGCGAGCCATTATTGGAAGGTTGGAAATATAATATGTATAATATATATGATACTTGCACTATAATGAACTTATTGAACTAGTTTAAAGATGCCTTTAAAGCAACTCCTTGAAGATAGTTGAAGCCTCCTAGTGCAAGCCTTTTAAAAAAAGAAAAGAATAAGATTTATTCAAATAAGAATAAGAAAACAATAGTACAAACTACATTGTTCTTTCATCCTTGTGTTCGTGATACACGTAGTACAATGTATATGACAAAGAACTAGGAGGATGATCTTTCCATGAACTAGATTCATGGGTAGTCAAAGCTCTAGTTGCAAGAGATCTAATGACAACTCTTTCTTCGGGATTCAACCATGTTAGACTTAATCAGCTTATAGGCTAAGTTATACTCTAAATTTTAGGACGTACCTTGGTCTTTAGTAATGAATGCATTAAAATAATACATGTCAAATATGTCAAAAAACTATTCTTAAAAAGTATCTAACTTCTCTATCTCAATGTGCAACAAATCTCATAGAAATAACCATAACCATAACCACAACCAATTCTCAATCCTCTTAGATTAATGATCAACAAATCACAAGCATAGAGCATGAGACCTTGGGGTGAGAAAAACACTCTTAGAATCCAAATATCTTCACAACCAAGAACAAGAACTCAAAGTTTCAATGAGAAATTAAAAACTAGGTCTCAAAGAGTCTTCTCAAAATTATAGAGAAAACAATATGAGTTCTAAATCTCAAAGATAACATGAACTTATTGTATAGTTGAGATCTTAAAGAGCCCAAGTCAGCTAGTCCAAAGCCAAGATCTCAAAAATCCCAAGACACAATTAAAACTCTTAAGGCCTCTATAGCTAAGAAGAAGAGAGAACAAGAGTGATCTCAAAGAGAGGAAAGAAGAGTGATCTCTTGGAGCCCTTCTCTAATTTTCAAACTTAGAAGAATACCTAAGAAATATAGAGTGATTCCCAAAAGTTAGAAGAGAGGAGAAATGAGAGGATGTATACAGCCTCTATATATAAGGGAGCTTGTCTCTAGTGATAAGCCTCAAGAGCTGATCTCCACACAAGTGGTCCCACTAGCGAGAGTTGGACCTTATATCACTAAACCATCTTCATAGCAACATGCTTGTGCACTTGGGTTAATCACTTTATGTTTTTTTCATATGCAAATGGACATGCATCAGCCCACTCAAACAAGTTTTCTTATATAAAATTGAAAAGAGGGAAGCCCTTATATAGGATGCATCTTATTCTCTACCTCTTCTTACAACTAATGTGGGACTAATGTCCCTTTAACTTAAAAATTCAATTTCAAGGTGAAATGCATTGATCATGATGTTAGACTATTGTATCTTGCAGGCATTCATTGGAGCAACCCGAGAGCAAAAAAGTGGGGACGAAATTTTTCTGAGGGGAGCAACAACTCACCTTAGTCTCCTTCTACTTTCATAAGTTCTCTCTCTCTCTCTCTCTCTCTCTCTCTCTCTCTCTCTCTCTCTCTCTCTCTCTCTCTCTCTCTATATATATATATATATATATATATATATTTCAGCTGTTTCATGCAGGTGCAAGGAGCATGTGACATTTGATTGGCTGAAAAAAAGTAAAAAAAAAAAAAAGTTAGAGGAAATGACAAGTAGAAACTTTTTCCCCCCGGCCAATCAAACATCACCTACACTTTATACTTGTAATTCTTGCTGAAATTGCCTCTCCTCATATGTGTGTGTGTGTGTGTTCTTTACTCAAACAAAGTACAATGGTGGGACTGAATTGAGATGAAAAGAAGTTACTTCCTTTTACTGTAGGAATGAGTTGAGATGAAAGTGATATGCAAACAACTAACTATGATTGAGATTGAGATTTCTCATCTCATCTCAAACACCTATAATAGTGAGCTAGGTTAAGGTGATTTTCATCTCATCTTAAGCACCACTAACAATGAAATAAAGATAAATCGCTACATGTCAGCTTAACTCAAGCATCACTAGGGCAACTCCGCTTTCTTATCAAGCCACTTAATACGGTTGGCCGATTCTCATTCCCTGATGATTGGAGATGACTGGACGCCTACTTTTACAGAGCAGCCTAATCCTCTAACATCTTATCCTCTCAGCTTGTGATCTCAAACTATCCCTCCTAACATTTTCCAACAAAGCAGGGTCATGTTTGTCACATGATGAACCAAACGTGAATTCCTGACTATGCAAATGGTTTATTATTAGATATTTAAGACGACAAAGCAAGGCCTTTTGATCTTATTCCTTTCTGCTAAGGATATGGATGTCCATGGATTGCTATCTTAACCCTCGGTAATGAATGTCAGGAAACGGAAACGGAGACGGGACTTAAGAACTGCCGATCCAGTGAGAACTCCCTACTAAATTATAACCCATAAACCATTACAAGCAAGCTCAAGTCCTGCATGAACAAGTTACAGTGGACCACTACATGAAAAGGGTTGCATCCTGAGAAAACATGCCACCAAATCATTAGCTGATCTTAATCATCTGTTTGGATTATCCATTTATTTGGTATTTTCGACCTCTTTTAATCAGCAGTATTCACTATTCTGCAGAAGAAAGTATTCTTCGTTTCTTGTTTTAGTACTTCACACATACATTTCTCCATGATGCCTGAGCACAGACGGATGGATGGTTTTATCTTATAACTTTAATAGAAATTTAATGTATTCAGTGAGTGGGATACCACCTTGCACTCATAGATTTCACACTTCCATCGACTTGAAATTTTCGTCTATTTTTTATTCACTACCCAATCCCCGGTTGACAGCCAAAAAGCCTAGTGCAACAATAGTTTGGCAAAATGGGGCGTCTGTCCTGTTGATGCTGAGTTGTGATTGGAGGTGGGCACCGTCCATCCATTAGGGATGGTTAGATCCTAGAAGAGTGTGTGAGTAATTCGTCGATTGTACCCAAAAAGGGAAAGTCCCTGGTTGACATTTTAGCCGAAATAAGTGACGCCCATGGAGTTACTGAATTAGATTAAGTCATTGAAGGGGTCCACCTACTTTCAAAAATAAAAATAAAATCAGTAAGTGGGGCTTTAATTTGGATGAAAAGCACTGTTACATTATAATATTAACTAGGCAATACGCACTTATCATTGCTATCCAGGTGAGCACAAGAAATGTTATCCTTGTCTAATTATGCATTGACAATTGTATCAGGTTGATTATATGCTATCTTGTCGACGATAAAAAAATAAAACCAAGTGCGGGTCCGCCATTTAAATTCTTGTTCTTATATGAGCCCCATAATGATGATTAGACTAAAGTTTTCTTGCACCAGATAATCAGGCCCTTCAACATGTAGAGATCACCTGGAGGTTGTTCTAACTTTACTCTCGGGCCGTCCAGTTAATGTGTAGGCTATAACATGTATATCAAACTAGAAATAGGGATCACACCATGCAAAATCAGTCAGTTACTTCGAATAATACCGCCTGATTGAGAAAAAGTTTGGATTATTGCCCCTGTAAAGTGGTTCATGGGTAAACGTACAGTGAAGATTGAAATAGGCCCCACATACACACCCATCACCAAAAGTTTCACCTGTATTGGTACGTGATTTCAAGAATCAGATGCCCCATCCTCTAGCAAGGTTAGCTAGGTTGCTTCATTGCCGGTTGCTTATCCATCAAAGAATTGAAAAAAGAAGAGAAAGCAAAAGTTGATGGTCTAAAGTTCAGCTTTTTCACATTCTTCCTTCTCTAGAGTCAAAGAAACTCATCATTTGGCATCTAACAGCATCTTTGTCAGGGGCATATACTGCTTTCTCTTTATTCTTTGATGAAAATTTCAGCCCTAACAACTCAAGCATTCTCTGCTTTGGGAGAAGTTCTTCACCTTGAATTGAAAACTCTCGATTGTTGAGACAAACGTTCTGGTAGAATGACAGATTGGGCACCCACCATTGTAGCTGTCTCTCTGTTTGCATTTCTCTCACCAGGGCTAATATTTCAGATGCCAGCGAAGAATAGACCCATTGATTTTTTGAATATGAAGACTAGCATGATCTCTATACTGGTGCATGCTGTGATATTCGGAGTGCTTCTTATGCTCTTCCTTGTTATTTTGCAGTTCCACCTCTATGTTCATTAGGTTCTCTCTCTCTCTCTCTCTCTCTCTCTCTCTCTCTCTCTCTCTCTCTCTCTCTCTCTCTCTGTTGTATTATTCAAATCAAACTTGATAAGGCCTTCTTCATTCCCACAGAATGCTTCAAATGGGGCATCCCACATCTTAGAACAGTATGAGGTATTCCCACTATTGCTATGATGAGAACTTTTAGTGTACGGTTTAGACGATGCTCTCTTTGTACTTGTATTTGTCTCAGATAATTTGGGATATAAACTTATTGAAACTTGTTTTTCTGAATGTTGGACACCACCCACCCACAAGCAGCATCCAACCTGTGACCTACCACGGGCCGAGGTTCCTTCTTGCACCACTACAAGGCTTTAACAAAGCTGAATTGTTAACGAGACTGCTATTCATATATGCAGAAGGTCATCTGAAAAGGAGATCAACAGTACCGGAGAACTCCATGGAATCTTCAGCAAGTAACCAGCGAGATTGAGTCACATTTTCATGGATGAGTTATCCCATTTCCATCAATGATCGTGGTGGAGCCAAGAAATTTTATTTTTTGATTCAACCTCGATATTGTCTTTCAGCACGGTTTTTACAAACGCTACTGTAGTTTAGGGATGTGATTGTCCAATTCATGAACTGTTCTGTTGTTTAGTTTAGATTCCTACTTTAGATAAATCAAGAATTCAGATTGAATCAATGGATTTTGAAACCAAGTCTTAGAAATCTAAAAATGTCCTCTCTCAGTAGACTCTTCTTATATGGTGGATGCGCATATTTTAACTTGGAAAATATTGGCAGGAAAAGAATGTGGGTCCCATGACTTGAATGACCCAAACCATTCATTCACTACAGCTTAGTTCGTATGAATCACAAATAACTGTTCACCACCAGGTGATGATTCTACGCCATCTATCCGTTGAGACTGTTGGTTAAACAAAGCAACGTTGCCAATCGTCCAGAGGCCAAAATCACAGGCATCTGAGATGGTTCCTAATTTTGGTCCAATGGCTCTTCCGTAATAGACCTACATGGTAGTGGGGTTGGATCACTGAAAAGAGTTTGTCCAACTGCTACCTTGCCCATCATACTTATGATGCTAAGATCACTTCTAATCCATTCAACAGTAGAACTGACTCGTTTTCCATAATTTCAGATCCCATCAACAAAACTCTCCCTAGATTTTCCTAACGCATTCATTTATCATGAGAAACTACGAGATTTCAGTTAAAACATGGTATGCTTATCTTCACGCGGTAAGAACGTTTGGGTATTCTGCTTTAACCAGATAGATGAAATTTCACACCATTAAGGGGCACACCTTTGGATGATCCAACCTATTCATCTTATATATTGTTCCTGCTTTTGGATGTCTACTAATTTAAAAAGTGCACGAAATTAGATTTTAGCTCTGCAAAATTGTATTTCTGATCACAGGAAACGACTAGGACTTTGGTCTACATTTATCAAGCAAAACACAGATTTGAAAATGCTAGAATCGAGATGATTATTGGTTTACGAGACATCAAAATCCTTAGCAATCAGATGAATGAGTGCTAATGGGTCGGGTCATCCAAAGGCTCGCCCTTTTGTGCAATAGTAGGGGCACTATACTGCACCCTCCAATGTTTGCAGCTTGCTTGCTTTGGCTGAGAGACAGTTCGATGCTAAAGTTGGTTCACTCATCTATGGAGGCACAAAGAACTCGGGTGGGCAAAATATTAAGCAATTTATGGATGTTTGTGCCCAGAGGTCTAGGCATGAGAATAGACAGCCAGCTAAAAAACAAGAACACAATGTCGCTATAACAGGCGCTTATGATTTTTCAAGCTTATTTCTTTTCTAAAATACAATCTAGATCTATTTTCTTATAGCAGTTCTATGTGGTTAGTCTATGTGCCTTGTTGGCAGGAAAATAGTGAAAATTAATTTCCATGAAAAGTATTTTATACCTTCAAATTAAATTATAGTAGGGCTCAAAAACCGTCTAACGAGATTGGTTACAGAGAGAGGCGTGTATCCCATTTGTACATTAGGTTGCAGGCTCAAGGTAGGCAGCCATACTAATAGGAGGTGCAACGTCCATCCCAATAGTGGATGTGAAACATGCATGCGTGAGTGGACGTGTGTGTAGAAATTACGGTGACAAAAGTAAAGAAAAAACAAAACAAAAAAGGACCCAAAAATCTTACATGCCACAAAATTTTTGGGTTTTTTTTTTAAGAATTCAATTTGAAGGTATAAAACACTTTTCCCGATGCTTCCTTTTTCCATGGTTTCCATCACTTTCCTGCAAAGCAAACACGCCCAGGAAAAACTTTTTCGAAGTATATGGATGCGATCGTTTCTAAGCATTCCCCGCAATCATTCCTAACAACGAGACCTTGAGATTGCAAATTCTGATATTTTCAAGGACTAGTTGACGGGATCACAAACACAATTCACAAGAGCTGATCAACAGAAGAAAGCTCACGATACGGGTAGGAACCAAAAAAGACACTGGATTGCTAGTTTTTTTTTTATCAATCTTACTGGACATGCCACACTTGTCTTCCTTTCCCTCTCCCAGGCTAGAGACTCCTCGCACCACGGCGCTAGAAGGGTTTGGTGCAAACAAGACTTGTCTCATTTTCAGGAATCTTGATGAATGTATATAAGATATAGTGACTGATAACCGGATCAGAGGTCTGATCACAATCGCCATGCAGTAAATGGGAGGTGCTTGAAGTTTTTCATTTTTTCCAGTGGTGGTGGGTGATATTATGGTTTCCAATCCATGTCATGAGTCTGTCATGAATGGGTTAGCAAGTAAAAGCAATTAAATGAAAGACAAACCACTAGCATGGAAGAAAATGCCTGGATATCTGGTTACCAGCATACGCATGAATACAAGAAAATGACAGTACGGCAGCCAAACACCAAATGACGAATAGGGCCCACTAATATAAACTGCTAGTCAGTATAATCTGTTTTTTCTCTTGGCCAATGTCATTGCCGCAAATATAGTAAACAATCACAATATTGTTGTCAGCTTCAATCTAATATAGGCTGCGATAATGTTCAAAGTGTGGAACAACATATTACGATGCTAGGTATAGCTTGTCAATGACAAGTGTAATATCTTACTTTTGCACCGTAAGAGTCCAAGAACTGTTCTTTCATTTACCATAGATAAGTTTGTTTCCTTTTGAGACTCCTTTCTCCTTTCTACTGGAATGTCCAAACCTCATTTTGATATTATGGTGAGAGAAATCTTCTGTTAATAGACGAATAACTACTGAATTCTATATTCTCCTCCTGTAATACAGAGACCAATCCAATATCTTAATTTGTCTAAACTGCCTTTGCATTACATCGTTAATGAACAAATGAAATAACCAGCTCTATTACTAAATCATTTTAGTCAATCAAATAGCGAGTGTACTTTGTAGGTCAGAATGCATTCTCCAAGGAACCAAACCAAAAAGCAGATAATCAAAAGCATCTGCCGCAAACACAAGATGTCCACTTTACCAGTAGATCTATATTTAGTTTCTATTTTTCTCTGCTTTGAAGTTTTTCCTTCCAACTAGTTTTAGAAATCAATACATATGCATAATCACCTTCTACAAATTAATACACGAGATACAAAGAAAACAAGCTTCTATTGTTTTACAAATCAACAAACACTCATAAGATAAGTTCACCTATCTGGCACAATGCAACCTAAATTAGCTTTCTAAAAGCCATATGAGTCACAATCAATTTGCAACTGACTAATAGATGCAACCCACAGCAAGCACTCCTACTTAAGGTCCCCGATTTCCATGATATAAGACATGTTCAATATCTAAGTGATTTAGCAACAGCCTTACAGCACGATGCGGTTCCATTTTACATGACTATTAATCTGATAGCTCAAACCATCATTCTCTGCAACTCCATCATAAGAACTCGGTTTTCAAGCAATCAACAAATACATCTTCCAAATGCTTATGCTCAAGACCAGTACAGCCTATTATCTCTTGAGTACCTCAAGTTAGTTATATCATCAAATCCCCTATTACCTTCTGGTTCATTTATCTATTATCTTTTCAAACAAAATAAATTCCAGTGCCTCTTCTGAAAGGTAAGGCACTACCATCACCCATTTTACATCTTTTAAGACTGTGGGCAACATTTAACATACCATTGGTAGTCAATTAACAGACACCCTTCCCATGTGTGTGGAAATTAATCATTCTCCTTTGATGCTCCCAGTCAAATTAAAGCATACACATTAAGAGCATTTCATTGTTAACAGGATTCAACTTACCAAGTAATGCAGTCAAGTTTGTCATGATTCACTAAACCTATGCATACATACACAATTTGCAGGTCGAAGTGTTTATCAAGGTGCAGTATGTAAGATTAGCCTACATTAGCATTTCCCAGATGAATAAACAGTAACCCTGAAAATATTTGGTCTGGCTGCAGAAATTATAGCTGCATGAAGTCTTTCATAGTGCAAAAGGCCACAGTACTACCTTATTGTTATCTCTTAGACAAGCAAAAAGAGAAAGTTGTGATTCAAATCAAGAAATGTTGTTTATTAATTCTTGCCTTTCCAACTTGCGAACTCTAATAGGTTAAAGAAACTAGGAGGAAGTCAGTTTTAAATAGGATGATTTTGGAGCTGAAAATCCTGTACGGTGTGTACTAAGAGCAACCAAATGTGTAGCTGCACCTGCAACATGTGTCATTAAAAGATGTGAATGCTTTGGTCCTAAAATGAGTGACTAATAACTGCACTGCATCGTGGTGGCAAGGAACAGAATGGCTGGGTGAAACAACTGCTGCAAGGGGCAGTATTTGGAACAAAGAAATATAACCAGAATATAGATCACGAAATGAGTGACAATTGTCCCTCATTAGTTATGATGGTTAAAACATCATCATTCGGATGTCAAGTGACAACTGTCCCTCCTTAGTTATAATGGTTACAACATCAACTGAGAGGTCAGGTGAGAATTCTCCTACATTAGTTATATGGTTACAACATCATCAACCTAGAGCTTGAGAACAGCCATTTACTAAGAAAAGAACTGAGTCAGCAAACACTGAACCTCATTCCAATCAGAGTTCTGGGATTCATAAATCAAGCTAGTGGAGATAGTTTGACTCCACTTAGATGAAATTCTTGGCAGTACATGATGTCAATACTACAATAATCCTCTTCATGGACCTAAAAGCTTCTGTTTCTCATCAAAGAACCCTTCAGAAACTCAAAACATTGACAAACCTATGTCAAGTACTGTCAATAGTTCCTGTGTTTTAAGTATAATAGAGGGGCATCACAAACATTGTCGTTAGCCCAAAGTTCTCCCCAGATACAAAACAGAGGTAAATGCTTACAAATCCAATACAAATAGGAAAGAAATCATGGATCAAACGCCAGAGATTAGATCCAAATCAAAATGGAGCAGGACAAAACCATAAAACATCAACGGTTAAAGAATCCATGAAAACTCTGCGCTCGTATAGCAGGGACACCCTCAAATAAATTCACTGCATTCAATGTAGACAAAGAGTGGATTTTCTGGCTAGGTTCAAAATAATAGCAATACTCAGTGTGATTCAGACAATCATGGTCATGCAAAAAAGTCGAGTTTTGTATGATAAGTCCAGAGATTTAGTCAAGAACCACAAGTGCCAAGAGCAATATGTGCAGTTACATTAATCCTTCAGTTCTTTGAGTTAATAGCCCGTCTTGGTTAGAAGAGAAACCAATTGATCCAACTCACAAGTAAGGTAATTCGTTTTTACCACAAACACAGCAGCAGAAGACAATCAATAACTCACTGTCACTGATGTATACTATTCTACATCTCATCTTCCATTTACACAGCCATAAAACTTAAATCCACCTTACAAAAATTATTCTGAACAGACATAAAGGACCCAGAAAAGCAAGCATAAACACACCCAAATCCCTAGAAACAATGCTATCCACTCTGATGTATCTCTTCTTAAGAACCAATATACATGTGAGCTTGAATAGCTAGCAAAAAGATGCAAATCAAGGTAAAATAGATGAGAGCATGCACCATAACGGAGACCCCACTGGTCTGTAAGTTGCCGAACTCAACGAATCGGTTGCGACCCGGGCACTGAAACAGCAAACCCGGCGTCAAGAGGACAGAGAATAACAGCCACAAATATAGGCCCCCAATCCGACATTTTTTCTCCAACCGCTCTTTCTTACTCTCAATACAACGTATAAGAAAGGAGCAAGGGGCAATGGAGTTGTGAGCACTACTCTGCCCTAGAAGGTGGGTCCTCACATTAATTTACCATGAGATCGCATTCGTCTGTTATCCTTGGCACTATATAAGGCGTGTAGGGCCTGTTACTATATTGGTCTTCATACTTTTCTATATTTAGAGCATATTGGAAGGGAGTTTAATTCCTAACTATATCCATAACTTACATGGATTTTGGTCATTGAAGGATTCCATTACTGAGATTTATGTGGGATCTTTTTGAAGTGGCATATGGGACACTTTACACCGTAAGGGGTGGATCTTGGATCATCAAAACTACTATTTTATTCTGCAGGATCTCATTTTGTAATACTAGTAACGGCAAGAGAGAGAGATTAGAACAAGAACGATTAGTGGAAGTGGGTGCTGTTTTCGCATCCGTCAAGGAAGGAAGACTTTCTATAACACACAAAAGTGATTCTTTTTCTTTCGGTTTTTGTTTTTGTTTTTGTTTTTTTGAAAATTAGATACACAGCTTCAAACTGTGGTCCACTCAAGTGAGGTTACATCACTGCGCTAGAAGGCTTTAATGCATAATATGGGCGATCATATATCAAATTAGAGGATATTCAATTTGATAACTCTTTTGAAAAGTAGTTGGGGCTCTCTTGGATCGGCAATTATTTTATTCATTTTTGTTTCCATAGCTCACTATGAAAACAAAACAGTTCCTTTAGAGAATAAGAAGCATGTCATGGTTCTCATTTTTATTCATTTTTGGGGATATATGAAATATTTTCCAAAGAAGCCAAAAACATTTCTAGTGTCTATTATAAAATAGAAACACAAGAAATGCCCATGAACTCTTATAGTATTGTATATAGATATTAACAATATTTAGATGACTCTATGGTGATAATAAGACGAATATTTTTACCAACTAAATTTGAACTGGTGAGAGAAATTAAAGGACTCATTGGATCTATCCATCTTCTTTATCCTATCTTAAATAGGTAATGCCGAATTACTCATCCATTAAATAATTCTATTCACTTCTCTAGGTTTCAAATGAATAGTGAAACCATTTAATTTCCATTTTTCAAACTCAAAGAAACAACGACTAGCATCATCAAGTGTAAGAAGTTTTTGAGATAAAGTTATCTAATACAAGTTATAGATATGAATACTGGATCAACAAATATCTGGCACTATTAGTATGGACGTCTTTTTTAGGTAAATAGCCCATAACTATGTTAAAAGATAAGAAGAGTTGAAAGCACATAACTAAGTTAAAGAAGAACACATAGTCCAGTGTTTTTAAGAGATGTCAACTGTAAATAGACCTAGTAATCTAGACAGTGAAAGTATTAGGATTGTTGACACACCCCACCCACCGTGGGGTCCACAGTAACAATATTGTCCGCTTTGGGCCGGGGCCCGCACGGCTTTGTTCTCACCCCGGCTTCCCAGGGTAAAACGCGTTGTTACTGTGAGGAGTGTTCCCACTCCTTATCAACCACCGTGCCAAGATGGCCTGAGGGTTGGCCTTGTGAGGGGGCCCAAGATGGTCTGAGGGCGGGACGCAGGAGAGTTAGTCCCACATCGGCTAAGGGGGGGTGATGGGGCCTGGTTATAAGGGGGGTTCTCTCCCTTCACAGCAACGACGCGTTTTCCCCTGGACGCGGGGGAAAGACCAAAACCCGTGCGCACACGCACGGGACAATATCGTTGCTGGGGGCCCGACGGGGCTGTGACAATTGTCAAGAAATGTCTAGAGTTGCTTAGTAGAAATAGCTTGGCCTCTCCCCTGAAGTATGCTTGAAAGTAGATTCAAGTAGCCAATTCCCTTTGGTCAAAGATAAGATCTAGGAGAGGGTGAGAGTGTATGTGACTGATTTCGTTTATAATTCTTCACTTGTAACCCAAAAAAAAGAGAAGATATCAACAAAGTCCTTCCACCATAAGCTTACATGTGACTCTACCACCTAGACTAGCTAAACTAAAGTAATTATACATAGTAGATTAAAACACTAGTTACATAGGACAACTTTTACATAACCAAATGATAATGATGAGATCACCTAGAACACCAACACAATAGAAGAATTCAAAGCAATCTCATGAATCATGTATTTAGAAAGAAACACAAGATCTCTAGTCAGCTGAAACCCAAAATATTGGGCCTCTTGGGCCCCTTCTATCCTAGCTAATGATTTCATGGAAACAAGATGGTATAGAGGCCATACTCCGTGAGATCCACAGAAGCGTATAATTTCCAATGGAGTTTCTTCTGTTGTTTTGAAATAAAGGACCAGTATTCATATTTAGTTTGAACGTTGCATTTGTATGTCAAAGATTCATGTCAACTTGATGTTGTATAGTGTGCCCGCTAGATTTGAACAATCTAGTCTACAAAAACACCCAAAACTATTTTATCTTTTTTCAACAATTTGCTTGATGAAGTAATATATAAGGGGATGGTGCTTCAATATTTGGATTTGACTTCTATATGTTTCTTATGCACTTGTTCTTGGATGATTGATGTTTTCTACCTCATATATTAAGACACCTCCGGGAAGAAGAGGTACTATAGCAACAGTATGCAGTGGAAATTTAGTTGCAACTGTTGATAAAGTTTATATGAGGTTTAGTGCAAGAAGATGCTCCCTAAAACATTTTGGGATGTTTAATACTAGAAATATTGTTTAGTGTAGGTTATCTTTGCCTTTATTATATGGAGGATGAACTTGAGTTAAGGTTTTAGGATGTAATTTGCTTTAAGCGTGCATCTTTTCATCAGCTTGTACCTTTGTATTTGACTATAAAAGCTAACTTGTTGATGTATTAGTTACAAAGATGCATTATTTGTAATGACCCAGGTTTTTCAAACACTTTTGAACAAATTTTTTTGAAAGGTGGGGCCCAATTTTTTTTTAAATAAATAAAACAGCAAAAAGCATTTTCAATGAATTTCATTTTAAGAAAACCCCGAGTGTTAACCATCGACTCATTACTTGGTTATTTAAGCTTTAAAAACTCAAATAAAATTTTCTTTTTTCAAGTAAACCTTTTCAAGCAAGTTTACTTCTTCAGGACCCATCCAGTCAACAACCACCTTCCCTACAACATTATAATTAAGTTCAAATACTACAGATGTACCTATACAATCCAAGTAGAATTAAAAACATACATTCAAGTGGGATATCTCGATCATTACTTGTTTGGCTCCTCATCAGTCATATCTATCCCTTAATATCTGAGGCATTGCAACAATAACACAATGCCTTAGCAAGCTATGCTTGGTAGGGAAATAAGATGCTTATGCAAATAAAAAATATAACATTTGCTTTCACAATGTGATAATCATTTCAATGCACAAAATATTTTGCTTCAATAATTTGCATGATTAACTTGAAAATAATTTCAAAACTTTATAATATAATTTTCCAAGTATTTCATGTGAATATAATGAATAAATCGAGCCACGAAATATCATATCCAAATCCAAATTAGGATCTCAAGTAAAATGTATGAACATGTGTAAACATCATGAACATATCCAGGAATGCAAGGTCATGCCAACCACAATTCAAATCTCGAATAAAGATACTGAATATTCAAATGAGTTAAATGATGTTAAACTCATAAAACTAAGGGATATAGTCATTAGTGGTCACCCCCAACTATGCAGGGCCCACAATCCTCCAGTTAACACTGGCTATACATAATGGTCATGAGCTCATACCTAGCATATCATCATGCCACATAGTCATGGAACTATCACTCAATCGTGATCGTAGTGCCTTGATCTTGCAGGTCTATAAACTATCGCTCCCTACTAACACCGAAATGGGAGACTCAACATCTTTCCGCATGGGTGGGATCGGAAGAGTAGTGTGGACTATCCATGATACCAACCCCTATCGTGTTCGCCATCTGGGTTAGGTGTCTATCATCTCATAATCTTAGAGGGTGGGTGGCTGGCTTTAAATCCCTCCTAACATAACATCCCCTAGGTACAAGCCTGTCGAAAATAAAACCCTCAGGGCTCCATGCCTGGATATAAAATAATAGTGTCAGGCTACATGCCTATCTCATATCAATCCACGAAAATACCATATCATATACATAGCTGGCACCCCATACTAGATCAGCCTATCTGGCTTCTATATCAAAATCATGCGGCAATAAAACATGTCATGCGCAGTTAAAAATGTACCTTTTTAAATGAACGACATACATTTAAAATCCATGGAGATCCAATCATAGTATAACAATCCTCCATATACAAAACTATATCCTTTTTATTTCATAATTCATGCCATAAATACCACATGTATACTGTAACGCAATTATCACATTTTATAAATAATTCATGCAACTCAAATCTCATGACACTATTGGAATCACATCATAAGTATATAAATAGATCATGTAATTCATGAAAATTAGCATTTTAAATTCCACCTACCTCAAATATGGCTATCAAATCCTTAGAACAGTCCATGGTCTCAATTGCATATCAATTGGCATATCTATCAAGTCATGCATGCATTTCAAGTTAATCACTTATTCACCATTTCTCATCTAGTCTTTGATCATCATCAATTATGATGATCTTGCTCTTACTGACCTTCAATCCTGCTTACATTTCTTTATTTCTATAATATCCATCAATTTTGATCACTGATTAAAGATCGATGGTTTAGATCATTTGATCTATCCTTGCTCAAGTAATTTATGTCTTAAAATTAGTTTTCATTCCCTCTTAGTGATCATTTGCTATGTTTGTTTGTCAATCCAAGCTGTGATTAGCTAAATAGATGAATCCTGATTATCAAAAGGCTTAATTATTCCATTTCATTAGATTTCGAGGCGATCCAACCATTGGATCATTCTTTATAACATCAATTTATGATTAGATCACTAATTCCAAAATTAATTATCATAAAATCAGTTCAATTTCATATTCCTCTAATCATTCAAGTGTATATCTATGATTTATATCTTGATCTGACAGTCTAATTGCTCTCTGATCAATCAAATGTAAAATCCTTAGTCAGATCAATGGTCTATATCAATTCTTATATTAATACACATGATCTGATAATTAGATCCGTCAATCCATCTCTTATCTCATACAATTGTCCAAGTTCTAGGGCCTGATCGTCCCCTGATTGGCTTGATCTAAATTATTAGATGACATTTTAGAGATTTGATCTCACTAGACGTTACCAAATTAATATTCTGATGCTAAAATTGTCTTTGCATCATCGAGATAGTTCCAATGGACGTCTCAAATAAAAAATCGGGCTTATATAGGCTCCACAATTGCGAAAATACCATTTCAAATCACTTTTCAATAGTCTGCAACGCAAAAAACTTGGCGTCCCTAGGATGCACCGTGTTTAGGACATGAAACTAGGATACATGCATGTGCATCTCGATCACTAAGACACATGCGTGTGCGTCCCCGATCGCCAGGATGCCCGGACATCCTCGTCCTCGTGTGACTGTTGCACATGTGCGGCCAGGTTGTGTGCTTGCATTCTTCTGCGTGTTAGCCAGACCTCTTGTTTCATTTTGGCTTGATCTACGGCCCAAATGATCCAATTTTTGTTCTATTTTTTCCATTCTTAGGGTTTTGAGGTCCAGGAACTCAATGAATGGCTCAAATTATCCATTTGAGCTGTCCTTGAGATGGGTTTTCTATTATGTCATGGTTTTTTCCTTGATTAAGTTTTTAACAGCATGAAACTTAGCCTGGCTGATGGGGAAAGATGGAAAACTACAAAATAAGACTGTGGAATGGAAAGATGAGAAGGAAACTAAGATTTACCTTTCAGATATGTGAGAAATTTGATCGTTAAGGGGTTTTGCCAAAGAAGAAGAGTGAAGGGGGAAAGCATAGCCACAATCTTAGGCCATCTACTAGAGTAACAGAGGGGAAGAGGGTGTGATTGGATCAGGGTGCTGGTCACTAGTAAATCCATAGTAGGCTGATCATGTGCTGAACAAGGGTGAGGGAAAACAGGGAAGATGAGTAGACCAGGGGAGGGGGGGTATTTATGTCTTACCATGGGTAATGATGGGTGACCTAATATTACCCACTTTAGACTATCCTTGATCTGTGACTTGCATCCATGCAATTTGGGCCCCACATATGAATTTACTATTTGCCCTTCTTATAAAATAATTACACAAAATTTCACCCAAACTCTAATTTGAGCATTCTTAGTGTCATTGGATTTCATTTTTCAAGTACAATCCAATTATGGAGGTCTCAATACTTGATTTGATATCTATCATGTTTCCCACTTATAAAACTCCAAAATTATGAAATTTCACTATTTTTTCTTTTTATCCCAATTTGACATTTTTCAAAATTCACTCAAATTGGGATTTAAAAATTAGGGATGATACATTCTTCCCTCTTTATAAGAATTTTGTTCTAGAAATTCTTTTCATGTTATCCTCTAAACAATTATAGAAGAATCTCCATGTCACAAGATATGATAATTGTGACAATAATTCCAAAATAAACATCAATGTACGATTCCACAACATGTCATCCCCTCATATCTCAACTCATCATATACACCAATATACATCAAATCGTCTATTCATATACTCAAAACATGTCATAACCACATATGACGCAATTAGCATAAACTAAGCTCCCGTCTAGGAGTTGGTTATTTGTGTACAACTTAGCACAAGTAAAATCACTATATCAATACAATTTAGAGAATCTCAACTTATATATAGTCAAAAATATAATCCAAAACTATACCAGTGTATATTAGCTCACTAATAGGCAAATATATGTCAATCAACACTGGAGCATACCAGCTCACTAATAGGTAATCATATGCCAATTAAATCAGAGCATACCAACTCATTAACAGGCAACCATATGCCAATCAAAACCAGAGCATACCAGCTCACTAACAGGAAATCATATGACAATCAAAACCAGTCCATAACTGTGACGACCCGGTTTTCCCATGCATTTTTAAATGCAATACCTAATCCTAAGGCGGGATGCATCCCTATTTGAAAACCATGCAATGCAGCAAAAAACCTTTAATTTTAAACTCATTTTGAAAACCCCAAGTGTCATTTGCTTTCATAATAACCAAAGTAATTTTTGAAAAACTTTAGAAACTATAAATGTTTTTCCCTAGGTCTATCCAGTCATAGCACACAGTCCAACTGTAAATAAATATAAATACATGTCCAAAGGGTAGAGAGTTTACTCACATGTATAGTTGTCTCCTTTGTTTACTCACTTGCTCGTAGCACTAATATCTCCTGAGACATCTTCTATTTATGAGTGGAACTATCCTGAAAAAATGTTAAGGATAGGATGAGTATATACTATACTCAGTAGGAGTCTATCACTACTAGTTTTATAATGCATGCGATGTTTTAAATCATATACTCTTTCCAAAACCTGTGCATGTCTGAATACTCAAGTTCAATATTGATAAAAATCCGTTGTCAAACTGAAATACTAACGACTTAAAGGATTCACATAATCCAAAATCGAAAGTATCATATACATATATATCATAACATTATGATATGCATAAGATGCTTCATTGAATCCAACTCATGGATCTCTAGTATGGTATGGTCGACCAACCTCATATCATGCCATATGCAATGCACATAAGTCCATAAACCATAGGGTCCAACTATGCCTACGACCTCCTCGCGGTGTGGTCCCCGAGTACTTGAGGACACTCGGTCATAGCCTCCACGGGGCCTATGACACGTCGACCTAGTGCCGTGACACCAGTGGTAGCCCCCTGTACCACATGCAGTTGACGTAGGGACTTGCCTCTTTTTGGGCGTGGTACCCATCCACCTAATAGTGGTAGAGGCCGGGTGGCCAACCCAGACCCCTCGGCATAGCACCCATGGGCTTACTAGCCCAAATCGCATAAGATCAAATAAGACAAAACCTCTTTTCAAAACTTGTCCTCTTTGGGTCCCTCACAACTGCCTGGCCCTCGGCACTCCAGCGTCTTTTGGCAACCCTCAAGGACATGCAATCTTTGCAAGTACTTAAATCATGCAATGTATGCACTTGTTTGCAAAACATATATGTGCATAATGTATATGCAATCATTTACAAAACATTTCTATGTACAAAGCATTTATCACATGCATGCTGAATTAAGTCATGCTAAACAAGTCATATACTTAAAACATATGTTCTCAAAACAATAATAGCTCTTTTAAAAGAATCTAATACTGATAGAGCACCTACCTCAAAGTCTCTTGGAGTCGCGTCCTTTAGCACTCAACCCGTCCCTGGGTCTCACTTATAAACTCCTGGGTATAAATGGATACAAGGAGTCCTAATTAATTTCCGTCTATTTAGACATCAGACTGCTAGTCCTACCTATTGGGTCCCCGGTTCTTGCCTAATTCATTGTCAGGCTAGATCCTATGGTGTGGACCTACTATTCCATAGCTAACTTTGTAATTTGTCCTTTAATCTTAGCTTTAAAGTCTTGTTGGGTCCACGTGTCCTAGTTCCCTCACGTGCATGCACGCCTAAAGGCCGTGTCAAGGACTGCATTTTTACACGCGCACATGCATGCTTGGGTGACGCGCTATGACACGCATCATCGCACGGGTGCACCTTGTATCATGGCGCGTCTCAGCTCCCAGGGCACCCCATGCACCCTGGTCAAGCCAAGACCCGTGCCCTATGTCACGTGCGCACCCGAGGGCCCTCCTGGGACAGTGTACGCACTGTTGTATGCCCGGAACCCATCCCTGGGACCCTGTCCCAGGCACACATGGAGCAAGGCGTCCCTGGGACGCTTGGCTCATGTAAGGTCGTCTGGACCTGGCTTGGGCGTTGTGTTCGTGCAGGCCGTTTGAACGGCTTGGGAACGTCCTCCAGCCCAGAAATCTGGCTGGAAAAAGGTCAGATCCGGCATGGATCTTAGCCTGGGGGAAGTGAAACGGAGGAAAGGGAAGGAGGGGCTTACCTGGGTAGCCTGGGGACGCCCTTTTCGGGGTGGTGCGGCTCCTCCTTTTCGCCTGAAAACCCTTGGCTGCTGGAAACTCGAAGAAGGGGAAAACCCCATTGCCAAGACCGGAGAGAAGAGAGGGGAATGGGGAGACGGGAATGGCCGGCCTGACTTGGGCCTGGCCATTGCCAGAAAACTCAGAGAGATGGGTTTGAGATGGGTTTCCAGTTTTTCCGGAAACCCCAGTCTCAAACGACTAGAAAAAACCCGTTTTGAAGAGGGGGGAAGATGGGGTTTTTATAGAGGAATGAAAGGCGGTGCCCCTCAATGGAGGTGCCGCCATTTTCCCTGGTGTATTGTAGAGAAATCGTGAAAAAATGAGTTTCTAGGAGGGTCTAGAGGTTGAAGACGACAGGGGGTGCCATTATCAAAACGCCCCCTGCATTTTTCGTCCTTTTTTGGTTTTTCTGTTTTATTTTCAGAAATACCCCTATCTTTAAACGGCTGTAACTTCCTCATACGAACTCCATTTTGGGTGATTTTTGAGGTGTTGGATTCCATTTTTCGAGTAGAATCTAATGATACTAAGTTCCCTCACAAATCCCTTCGTTTACTATTTTAAATAAAGTGAAACTTTTAACTCAGTTTATTTCCTATAGAATGTTCAATTTTTGTTAAAAATTGTGTAAATTGCTCAGGCATTACAATAACACAATCATACTATGAGCACCTAAAAGCTCGCCACCTACAAGCCTACCAGTGTCCCTCGCACATGCCCTCATTGGTTACTCACCATTATAAGTCAGAAATCAATTTCTGATTACACATAGGAAAATGATTTATACAAAACATACATCACTATCATACCTCTCATCTAATGAGAAATCAAAATTATACATGCTATATAAAAAAACAACGTCCATATCATTACTATCTTGAAGAACTCATTAACTCAGTGATAATAATTTACCAGATTGAGGAAACTATCAACCTTAGTCACCAATTTGGGCTAATCCTAGCCCATTGCATCCATACATACTATTAATGTATTGGTTCCATCAATTAGTATTACCTAGAACTTGTAATAATCATAACAAGTTCTAAAAATCGTCTTAAAGATGTCTTACTCCCAATCCTCAACCAGTGATAACCCGACCTCAAATCAATATCCACAAATACCATCCACCATCCAAAGTTAATAAATAGATCATCAATACATGATAGAGAATATCAACTCTCCACTGTGGTGCTATCAACAATCAATAATCTATGCATAACAATAAGGATTTGTCACTCTTCTCATGAAGAGGACTAATGCACCATATAAAGACTAACTAGATATGATAAACCCTCATTAAGTAATTACCGTAATTGGAATCCTTCCATCTCAACTGGGGTCATCCTGTATGGCACCTTAGAAAAATGACACTACGTTTGATGCCAAATCAATATTGACATCAATATCCTGCGGTGAAAAATCCTTGAACCTCCTCAGGAAAGATTATGGATTCTCGCACACCATCTGTGTGCTCAATCTGTGGTCGCTCTCTATCGTCCACTATCACTCCAACAAGGAGGACTCAACACCTTAAGAAATACACATTGCCTTCAAGACAGAAATAACATAACCTCAGTGATGCTCTTCCTACATAGGAATAGGGTCATTGATTGTCCAAGTACACTAAAAGTAATCTTTTCCTCACATCAATCAATTGTCCCCCAATAAATAGAATCCTTCATAAGGATGGTATCATAATCAATCATATGAGTAAGATGACATCAATATCCATCCTCTTACTCATCATCATCATCATAACATACAACCCAAAGACTATCATATATACACATGTATATATACATTCATCGAGGCACCAATACATAAGGTATAAAAATGACTGGATCTTAAATCAATAAGGATCCTAGTATGTTTACCAAAAATAGAGAAAACATTTTCCACCACCCAATTTGAGGCCTATACTTGCCTCCAAGTAATGGTAGAAACTCATCATTTCCAATGTGGGGCCATTTCTGCCCTATCTCTAATGTAAGTTTGTCTGACTCATTATCCTCTTTAAAGGATTGCTGCATGGTAGCTGCTGATGCTATTATCATTGCTGTGGTGGTCTACTAACTCTAGGACATAGCTGTCTAGGTGCCT
This sequence comes from Warburgia ugandensis, assembly GCA_035236585.1. Taxonomy (NCBI): domain Eukaryota; kingdom Viridiplantae; phylum Streptophyta; class Magnoliopsida; order Canellales; family Canellaceae; genus Warburgia; species Warburgia ugandensis. The sequence goes on along the minus strand of CP141130.1, from coordinate 34,619,706 downwards.
ATTCTTGTGTTAGTGCACCTTCTCTTGTTCGCATCCCAATACTTCCTGATCAAATGTCACTAGCTTAGTGGCCTCTGTAACTATGTTGATGAAAAGGGTCTCTTGCCTTTACTGGGCTGACTCGAACTACTCATGTCCTAATCTGTGCCATTAGCTTGTGTCCTAAGAGAACATCTCTCATAACATAGAGGCCAAATCTACTGCCTCTATCACCAATGTAGGATGCACTACCATTACCTGATTCCTCAATCTAGGTGTCAACATAGCATAATCTATGTGCAGCCTCCTTACCCATCATAAAGGAGTTAGGGGTAGTCTAGTCAACTATATATTCTAGTTCAATATTATTGAACCGTTTAATTTCTTTGTTCTATAGCAACAAACTCTCACAATATCACCAAATGCTCATAAGACAAAGATACTGATCATCACAAGCCTTTCAGATAAAAGTCTTAGCAATAGAAGAACACGTCCTCTCAAATGACCATCATTAGAATCCTTATAATTACATTTTCGATATCCTCACTTCCACCATTTCATTTCTTATAACCAATCAAATATTTCATGGTCATATCTATCAAAATCATTTACAACTGCCAATCTCACATCCAATGTAATTGATTTTCATAATGACTTTCTTAGCCATTTTAGACCACATTACCATCACTAGTTAATAACTATTCTCATAAAATAGTTATCATATCCTCCAGGCACTATGCACCTCCAATTCATAATTAAAACCCTCAATTAATTTCACTTCAAGTTTAGATTAATATAATACTTGTTTAAACATTCTCAAGTTCTCATTAGTTGTAATAATCTCTGATATTCCTGTATTGCTATTACAATAGTTGTTATATTATTTCATACACATAGCCCAAGTTATAACTTCAACTCTCAAAAGCAATTCATATGCATATATTTTCTCTCATATAGTAAAGTTCTCACCCAAAGAAACTGATTCATAATCTTTGTTCTGATTCTTTACTCACAATTAATCCTTGTACTCTTTAAGGCTTCACACATACCATTCTCACATAGAAATTATACTCATAGTAAGTTTCCTCTAGTAGTAAATCATCTAATAACAATAATATTCTCAGTTAGAGACACTAACTCAAGCACGTCATATTCTAATTTCTTACCTTAAGAGCCTTACCATCCTCATAAGAAATTACTCTTCATTTAGTTGATCATTTTCCTTTTTCCATGACTATGCATGACTTCCACTTGAGTCATTTTCCATTAATGATATAAATCAATTTTATAAATGATTTTTAATCCATCCTTGCACTTTCTAGTTCAACTATCAACACCTCTAAATGGTGTTTATTCAAATTTCAAAATTTACTAAATGATTTAATCATTTAGCTCATGCCATTTCTAACTCTCACGTTGGATTGCCAGCTCTACTTGGACTTTTATGACTGGCTGTGAGTGGATGGACCTGCTCTGATACCAATTGTAACAATCCAAGTTTTTCAAACACTTTTGAACAAAAATTTTAAAAAGGTGAGGCCCCAATTTTTTTATATTTAAAACAAACAAAATAGCAAAAACCATTTTCAATGAATTTCATTTTAAGAAAACCTCGAGTGTTAACCATGGACTCATTACTTAGTTATTTAAGTTTTAAAAACTCAAATAAAATTTTCATTTTTCAAGTAAACCCTTTTAAACAAGTTTACTTCTTCAGGACCCATTCAGTGATAGCCACCTTCCCTACAACATTATAATTAAGTCCAAATACTACAGATGTGTCTATACAGTCCAAGTAGAATAAAAAACATACCTTCAAGTGGGATATCTCGATCACTACTTGTCTAGCTCCTCATCAGTCATATCTGTCTCTTAATATACAAGGCATTGCATATTGCAACAATAACATAATGCCTCGGTAAGTTATGCTTGGTAGGGGAATAAGATACTTATGCAAATTAAAATATAACATTTGCTTTCACAATGTGATAATCATTTCAATGCACAAAACATGTTGTATCAATAATCAATAATCTACATGATTAACCTAAAAATAATTTCAAAACTTTAGAATATAATTTTCCAAGTATTTTATATGAATATCATGAATAAATCGAGCCATGAAATATCATATTCAAATCCAAATAAGGATCTCAAGTAAACTTAATGAATAGGTGTAAACATCATAAACAGATTCAGAAATGCAAGGTCATGCCAACCATAGTTAAAATCACGAACAAAGATATTGAACATTCAAATGAGTCAAACAATGTTAAACTTGTAAAACTAAGGGATATAGTCATCAGTGGTCACCCCCAATTATGTAGGGCCCACATTCCTCCAGTCAACATTGGCTATACATAATGGTCATGAGCTCATACCTGCCATATCATCATGCCACATAGTCATGGAATTGTCACTCAATCATGATTGCAATACCCTGATCTCATAAGAAAACCAAGCACACATACTGTCACTCAATCGTTCTTGCAGCACTGTGCAAATAAATACACGAGTCTACTATACTACAGCGATAAGCAACTCGTAGGTCTATCGACTGCCGCTCCTCGCCAACACCAAAATGGGAGACTCAATATCCATCCTCGTGGATGGGCCTAGAACGATAGTGTTGACTATTCATAATACCAACCCCTAGTATGTTCTCCATTTACGGGCATGTGTCTATTATCTCATAATCTCAGAGGGTGAGTCACCTGCCATGAATCCCTCTTAGCATAGCATCCCCCAAGCACAAGACTATAAAAAACAAAACCCTCAGGCCTCCATGCCTGGATATAAAACAATAATGTCAAGCTACATGCTTATCTCATATCAATTCACAAAAATACCATATCGTATACATAGCTGGTACCTCATACCATATAAAGCCCATCTAGCTTCTATATCAAAATCATGCATTAATGAAACATGTCATGCACAGTTAAAAATGGGCCTTTTTAAATGAATGATGTACATTTAAAGTCCATGGAGATCTTCTACATACAAAACTATATCCTTTTCATTTCATAATTGATACCATAAATAACGCATGTATACTGTAACATAATGATCACATTTTGTAAATGATTCATGCAAATCAAATCTCATGCAACTATTGAAATCACATCATAAGTATATAAACAGATCACGCAATTCATGAAAATTAGCATTTTAAATTCCACCTACCTCAAATATGGCTATCAAATACTTAGAATAGTTTACGGTCTCAATTGCATATCAATTGGCGTATTTGTCAAGTCATACATGCATTTTAGGTTAATCACTTATTCACCATTTCTCATCTATTACTCATCTAGTCTTTGATCATCTTCAATTATGATGATCTTGCTCTTATTGACCTTCAATCTTATGTATATTTCTTTATTTTTATAATATCCATCAATTTTGATCATTGATTAAAGATCGTCGGTTCAGATTGTTTGATCTATACTTACTCAAGTAATCTATGTTTTAAAATCAGTTTTCATTCCCTCTTATGATCATCTGCTATGTTTGATTTTTAATCTAAGCTGTGATCGGCTAAATAGATGCATCCTGATCATCAAAAGGCTTAATCATTCTATTTTGTTGGATTTCGAGGCTATCCAACTATTGGATCGTTCTTTATATCCTCAATTTATGATTAGATTGCTAATTCCAATATTAATTGTCATAACATTAGTTCAATTTCATATTCATCTAATCATTCAAGTGTATATATATGATTTATATCATGATTTGATGGTTTGATAGCTCTTTGATGGAATAAATCTAAAATCCTTAGTTAGATCAATGGTCTAGATCAATTTCTAGGATGAATATACATGATCTGATCATTAGATCCATCAATCCATCTCTTGGATCATATAATTGTCCAAGTTCTAAGGCCCGATTGTTCATAGATTGGCTTGATCTACATTATTGGATGACATTTTAGATATTTCATCTCCCTAAATGTGATCAAATCAAGATTTTGATGCTAAAATTGTGTTGGCGTCGTCGAGTGGTTCTAATGGACATCTCATATTAGAAATCGAGCTTATATAACCTCCAAAATTGCAAAAAACTCGATGTCCCAGGATGCATCGTGTTTGGGACATGCACTTAGGACGTGTGCGTGTGCATCTCAACCATTAGGACACACACATGATCGTCACACACGGTGCTCGCACGTGTGTTGCTATTGTGCTGTGCATGTGCGTTCTCTTACGAGTCACCTGGGTGGCATCCTAGATGTGACGTCCATAGGGGACGATGTGCCCAAACCATCCATTCAATTTTGGTTTGATCTATGGCCTAAATGACCTAATTTTTTTTTCTTGTTTGCCATTTCTAGAGTTTTGAGGGTTCAGGAACTCAATGAATGGTTTAGAACATCCATTTGAGCTATCCTTAAGACAAGTTTTCTAGTATGTCATAGTTTTGTCCTTGATTAAGTTTTTAATGGCTAGAAAACCCAATGTGGCCAGTGGAGAAAGATGGAAAACTACAAAATAAGACTACAGAATGGAAAGACGAGAAAGAAACTGAGATTTACCTGTCAGATTAGTGAGAAATTCGATCATTAAGGGGTTTTTCCAGAGAAGAAGAGTGAAGGGGGAAATGCATTGCCACTATCTTAGGCCATATACCAGAGTAATAGAGGGGAAGAGGGTGTGAACAAATTGTGATGCTGGTCACCGGCAGATCTGTAGCAAGTTGATCGTGTGTTGAACGCGGGTGAGGGAAAACAGGGAAGATGAATAGTAAATCAAGGGGGGGTATTTATGTCTTACCATGGCTAATGATGGGTGACCTAACATTGCCTACTTTAGATTGTCCCTAATCTGTGACGTGCATCCATACAATGTGGGTCCCACATGTGAATTTACTATTTTACCCTTCTTATAAAATAATTACACAAAATTTCACCCGTACTCCGATTTGAGCATTCTTAGTGTCGTTGGATTTCATTTTTTGAGTAAAATCCAAATATGGAGGTCTCAAGACTTGATTTGATATCTATCAAGTTTCATACTCATAAAACTCCAAAATTATGAAATTTCACTATTTTCTTTTTATCCCAATTTAACAATTTTCAAAATTCACTCAAATTGGGATTTAAAAATTAGGGATGTTACATTATTGCTACATGAAACCTTGTTTTTCACTTTAATTGAGACCAATTTGCATATATTTCATCTTACATCCATGCCTTTTCAACATGTCTAAGAAGGGTGAGATCATGAAGTGGATACCATTCTAAGAGGTAGCATGAACCACTAAGCGTCATTATGTGCTTACGTTGCAATGCCATATTCCTACAAAATAACAAAACCAATATGATTATATGTTGAAGCTACATCATGGTTTTTAGCTTTTTGGTTGGTGTTGTGAGATTTAGTTTACATATATAGATGGTTCTCCAATCTAAAATAAATTTCAACCAACTATAGAAGTTTGTTTGATGGTTGCAACATAGGTTTTTGTTCATATGTTGTTGTCTTTTCTACCATTTTTCAACAAGACAAGGCCCTCAAGCTATGCTAGTACATATTCTTTGGAAATAATTACATAGTCATCTTTCAAGATCTAAGACAATCAAATGCACCATGCTTTCTAATGCAGTGGTGCAAGAGGTCTCTCGCTTGGCTGACTGTAATGACCTGGGTTTTCACATGCATTTTTAAATGCAATATCTAATTCCTAGGGCGGGATCGATCCCTATTTGAAAACATTTTTTAGAAAACTATGCAATGCATCAGAAAATCTTTTATTTTAAATTCATTTTGAAAACCCCGAGTGTCATTTTCTTTCAAGACGAACAAAGTAGTTTTGAAACTTACGGAAATCATAAATGTCTTCCCAGGTCTATCCAGTCACAGCTCACAGCCCAACTGTAAATAAGTACAGATACATGTCCAAAAGGTAGAGTGGTTACTTACCTTCTTGCTTTACTTGATTGTAGTACTAACAGTTCCTGATGCTTGTTCTACTCTCATGTGGAGCTAATCTAAAAAAATAATAGAATTGGGTGAGTATTTCTCATACCCAGTAGGTGATTTGATACTACTATTTTGAAAACATGGTAGGTAACATGCATAATGCAAAGAGCTTTTCCATGTAAAACATCAGTGATTCCATTTTATGTAAACGTGCATATATATGCATAAAACGTAAACTTAAGGATACGATCTCAATCACGGAATCCGTATGCAAATCACGTCATCTAAATATGACTAAAATCATAGAATAGAAATCAATATATCCATGTAATAAGATCTCGACAATACATCAAGCCAACAAGTAAAATATAATAATCATTAAAGACTTAAAATAGTCATTATTCCAATAGATGCTAGTATCATGCACATGAATCTCTCGGCGAATATATCAAGCCAACTGGTCACGAGTACTCGTATACGACCATCTTGATGTTATATGCATATCAATCACACTGAAATCATAGGGCCACTATGCTCTTTCTCACGCTACCTCTTTCGGTGATCTGCCCACTTGGGACTCGAGGTTTTGTTCCCACCACAAGCTGCCTCATTCGGCGATCTGCCCATTGTTCCTATCGCAGGCTGCCTCCTTTGGCGATCTACCCACTTGGAACTCAAGGTTTTATTCCTTACACAGGTTGCCTCATTCGGCGATCTACCCGCTATCCCTATGTAGGTTGCCTCATTTGGCGATCTACCTACTTAGCATAGTGCCCAACAGGCTCAATAGCCCAAAAGCATATACATAAAGAATCCAAATCTCAATCATTGAAATCATGTAATTTATGCATTTATTTGCAAACCATGCAAGCAATGCATTCATAAAATCAGTTCCATGCAAGTAATTGCATTTAAGATCATAAGTAAACATCTGCATACACATTATGCAAATATGATGTCTCAAAAGGCATACTATTATGATAAATAAGTCAAATAAATCATTAGGGTTTGGAACATCTTTGAACTTAGTAGCATCAGACTACTTACAAATCAAGTATATTTGGAAATGTATTAAAAATGTAGCAATATTAGACTACCTACCTCGGTGTCTCTTGAATCGAATTCTTCACTACTCGTCCTTGAATCATCTTGTGAAATCCTGGATGTTAATGGATAACAAGGATTCAAATATTATTTTCTATCCATTTATAGATCACTACTTAAATCTTTAGATTTACAGCTAGATCTGCTTTTTGGTCAGATCGCCTGTCTTGATGCTTTGAATGGGTTTACACTTGACTTGGATAGTCAGATCTATAATTCAAAGGTTAATATAAGGAATTTAGACTCTAATAGACCCAACGAATCCATCTATGAAGTTTGATCATCTTTGATCTTATAGATCTATAAGATCTCTGGAGTTTTTGGGCTCTAATCATATAAAATAGTCCTCTGATCCTAAGTTTTATAGTCTCATTAGGTCCACATCATCAATACAGAAGCAACGGTTCTTTCAGATCGTCAATTAGAGTCCTACAACCCCTGTAATTGCAATTTTTAGTGTCACAGATGATCCAGCTTTGTCCATGCGGGTCTCGTGCATCACAGTTCCCAGAGCGCTCGCGTGCCCTGGTCGAATGATGACTATTTTAAGAGTTTCATAATTATTATTATATTTGACTCTGTAATTTGCCATGTATGCTGAGATCGAGCATAGTGGCCCTATAATTTTAGTGTGATTGATATGCATATAGCATCGAGATGGTCGTATACCAGTACTTGTGACCAGTTGGCGTGATATATTCGCCAAGAGATTCATGTGCATGATACTAGCATCTGTTGGAATAATGACTATTTTAAGTCTTTAATGATTATTATATTTTACTCGTTGGCTTGATGTATTGTCAAGATCTTATTACCTGGATCTATTGATTTCTATTCTATAATTTTAGTCATATTTAGATGACATGATTTGCATACGGATTCCATGATTGAGATCATATCCTTAGGTTTACATTTTATGCATATATATGCATGTTTACACAAAATAGAATCACTGATGTTTTACATGGAAAAGCTCTTTGCATTGTGCATGTTACCTATCGTGTTTTCAAAATAGTAGTATTAGATCACCTACTAGGTATGAGAAATACTCACCCAATTCTATTATTTTTCTAGATTAGCTCCACATGAGAGTAGAACAAGCATCAAGAATAGTTAGTACTATAATCAAGTAAAGTAAGAAGGTAAGTAACCACTCTACCTTTTCGACATGTATATATACTTATTTACAGTTGGGCTGTGAGCTATGACTGGATAGACCTGGGAAGCCATTTATGATTTCTGTAAGTTTCAAAACTACTTTGTTCATCTTGAAAGAAAATGGCAATCGGGGTTTTCAAAATGAATTTAAAATAAAAGATTTTCTGCTGCATTGCATAGTTTTCTAAAAATGTTTTCAAATAGGGATCGATCCCACCCTAGGAATTAGATATTGCATTTAAAAATGCATGTGAAAACCTGGGTCATTACACTAACCTTACAAGGCTATGTAGGTGTGTGTGTGTGTGTGTGTGTGTGTGTGTGTGTGTCTAACTTTAACATAAAACAAAATAAAAAAGAAAAACCTATGGTTTCAAACATTTGAATCTTGATTTGATAGTAGCTTCTATAGTGAGTAGATCTATGATTTCCTTTCCTATCCTTAAGCACAATCTTCCAAGTGGGGAATTGTGAAAGCATAATATTTTAACATCCTACCTAATGAGATGTCTTTAAATAAAGATGAGAGATATTAAGATCTTATCGGAACCCACAACTAAATAACTTTGTTAGAATTTTGATAAATAAACGTGTCAACAACCAATAAACACTATCCTCTAGAGGGGCCAAACTTTATGATAATCCAAACATTCGTTTGTTGAGGACCTTCTTTGGAAGAATTCTAAATCTCTTGTTCTCAATATTTTATAACCAAATATTTTGAACTTTGTAGCATTGTATTCTACTCGACAAAACAACTCAATATTGGAGATATCTTGGACATTTTTACTCTCAGTTGGTATGTAGTAAATAAGATGGTTACTATTACTATAAAAATCAACACTAAATCCATGTACTTTTAAGTAAAAAATAACATCATATAGCTCTCTCTCCTCCTCTCTCTAGAAAACATGATGTATTTACTTCACATTGTTGCATAATTTCAATCTTCACTATCCATACAGTAAATTCTTTGTCAAAGTCTTGTTTGTTAAACTAGTAAAGGCATGTGTGCATGAGACAAAAGGGAGATATTTTTGAGTAATTACTAGAGAGAAGAATAAGAGGATAAGGAGGAGGAGGAATAACAAAGAAGTCAAGTTCCTATGATTCTGAAAACCACCATGGAGGATTGAAGGAAGAAGTTAGCACCACTCTAGGTCTTTGAAAATTCTAGTTCCCACTTTAATTTACACGATTAGTTGGTAATGCTTTTCATTAGTTGTAAAAAAGAGAATCTATATCAACAACCAAACAAGCCATAGAAGAGAGACAAAGATTGGCAAGGTACACATAAATTCCATGACTAGAACAGGAGAAGAAAATGAACAAGTCTAGAGATAGAAAAAATAAAAGTTTGCAAAGGCAATCTGAAAAAATCATATGCAAAAAAAGCAAGTCAAAAGATAGTATTCCAAATATGTGAAAGATGGATTGAGAAATGGATGAAAGTGATTTAAATTTGAAGATTCCAATGATGATGAGATTTGGACTACATGTATTGGAGATGTCTAGGGCAGGAGGATTTGTCTATCAAGCTTAAAATGGAAGAGCTTAGTGATTAGCGTAGAAAGTGGAGGGGTTCATTAAAGGTTGGGAAATTACTTAGGAACCAACTTAAATTGGATTATTTCCTATCAAAGTTACAAAAGATTGGAAGCTTATAACTGAGTTTTCTCTTATTGACTTGGGTAAAATGTTCTGCATGCTTTTCTTTCATCATGAAGAAGACCATGAAGTGGTTAGATTCAAAGCTTTATGGATTATTAATTATCAAACTTTGCTTCATCTCTCAATGGATTAAGAACTTCAACAGCTGAAGTTATCCACAACCATTTTAGTATTTGATTTGGTTTAGACTTCCAAATCTTCCTAATAGAGCATTGGTTAGAAATATATGGATAGTAATATATGTGCCACTTGTTTTTCCTCATAAGCTCACCAAATCTTATAAACATCTATAACTTCAAGTAGGACCACATTCTAAAGATTTGAATAATTCACAGTCTTGCTCCACTTAGATAGGCTACTCTCCAAAATTGTTATCAATTGGATGATCTTAGTAGTTGCTGCTTTTAGTTGTAAACATAGTAGAATAGTACCTAGGATCATGTAGTGGATGAAATTTTTGAAATTTAGCCTATATAAGTCAAGAGCAAGTTTGTAAGGCATATGGATCTTCAAAATTTTGAGCCTACTTGGAGTTACAACCATCCATACCATTTAGTACGGGGCCAATGGGAGAAAATAAGAGGCCCATATATCACGACCCAAATCTATTGAAATATGTAGTGGCTGTTATTGGAAATTTGATTTGTTTAGATATTTAGACACAAAAAATTTGTCATGGAAAAACTAGAGGTGATTGAGCATGGAAGGTTTATGAGAATTAAGATTGAAATCTCTATGGCTTAGAAGGCATTAGATTTTATTTTAATTGAAGATGATTGCTTTATTATGCACCATGCCATTCTTAAAAAAAAAAATCATGACTTAATTTATGTAAGGAGTGTTAATATTATATGCCATGCTCAACATCATAAAATATCAAGAGATATTACTCCTATTTTGGTTAAAAGTAATAGCAAAAAGAGAATTAATCTCTAGTGAGAAGGATCAACTCATTATATGTAGCTCAATGATAGAATGCTTAGAGTAGAAGAATGTGATTGCTCCTTCCAAGAACAACAACAAACTAAGGTCTATTGGATGAATACTGAAGGCAACCTATTGGATGTGTTGGACTCAAGTGAGCTCAACTATCATATTACATGTGGAGGAAGGCAAACAAAAATTGGCAAACCAGTTTAAAGGTTCAAACCCTTCATCATTGACTTTAGCATATTGTTATAATAAGAATTCTAAAGCTAGATCTCAAAAAGACATTCACAAACCATCTAAAAGAAAAGGAGGAGATAGGATGGTCAAGATTCACATCCTTACTAACATAGCATTGAAAATTTATAAAGAAAAGGAACTTTGGATGTAAAGTATCAATTGGCAAGGCTTTTGGTGGATGAGCTATTCTCAAGAGGAAATTAGAAGTTCTTTAGGTACTTAGCTAGAATTTTGAAAGGTCTTATCTTGCACCTCAACCTTTTTGCCTATATAAGTATATTGATGGGATAAGACAAAGTTTAAAGAGAAGAAAGAGAGAATGTTGTAACATCTTAAGACATGTGGCATTAACCAACTCATCCACAATTGGAATTCCTAAGATCTTAGAAATGAAGAACTCAAACATAGCTAGGGCAAAGTGCTGAACAAAAAAAGTTTTTCCTACTTAACAAAGATGATAATATTAGACTTAGACAATGAAGATGAGACTAAAGAAGTATTAGTGAGATTTCCACTCTTCGTGGGTGAAGGATTGAAGAATTCTTCACTCGTGAGAATCAATGGAATGGTATTGTCCAAGTTCATAGAAAGAAGAACTGACAAAGAGGAGGAGAATCAATTTGCAAATCCTTCTCTTAATGAGAATCATTGACACAATCTAAACATGAATGTTAATGATTTGATGGAAAAATTGAAGAATATGTTAATCACATTAAGAAGAGAGGAGCAAGGGGTTTTTTTAGTTTCAATTGAAGAAGTGGACAAACCTAATTAGTTGAACCTTATTGAAGAAGATGTGTATGAAAAACACATTTCATGCAAGCAAGAGCTCTTCCTGAGGAAGATGTTTAATCTACTCTTAGGAAATGATATTCATAGAGATGAGTTCACAAGACTAAAAAATGATCTCCTATGGGCCTTGGGAGGAGATGAGCATGTGAGAATTGAGTGGTACAATTCTGGTCATGTTAATAATAATCTTCAATAGAATGTTCCTATCATACTTCATCTGTACAAAGAAGAACAAATAGTTCTTTAGTAGGAGAGAAGCATTATTAATGTCATGTAGGAAATCTAAAGATTGAACAGCATAGACAAAGTTGTGTTTCTAAATGGGAAAAAATATGATGAAATACAAGAAAAGGGTTTTGAGAAAGAAGATAGTGCATCATCCCATGCTTTGAAGATTTTGAAAGAGAAGTTCTTAAAGGAAAAAAAGATTGCTAAGATCAGAATGATGATAAAAATGTCAAAAATGAAGAATTTGAACAAGATTTCCTCAAAGTGACATAGTCATGAAAAGTTTTCTAAGAAAAATATGCAAACACCCAAAGCATGACATTGGACGAGTGTCATTGTTAAAGAAAGGATGAGGGACTAGAGAAATAGATGATCAATAGTTTGAAGCCAACATAAATGAAAAAATCAAGGAGCTCCAAATATTGCATTTCAAGAGAGCTTCTAAGAAAATTATCAGATAATAATGTCGCACTAGGTAAATTGCCTTATTTTGCATTTAGTCATGAAAATTCTTATCTGGAATGTTATAGGATAATAAAATCTCCTTTAAGAAGAATTCTTGCTTATAGTATTAAGTAACATTTCCTAGATATCATATGTTTACATGATACTCAAATTAATAAAGTAGAGGATTTGTATCCTAAAAAAGTACTAGAGAGAGAACTATTTTTCCATTTGACTATTCTATTGAAATTTATTTTAGGTGATCTTATTTGGTTGTAGATGGAAGAGAACCTCTCCATCTAGCCAATGGAAATGTCTAAAAGATTTGTTCGCTTTCAAAATTCTTTGAAAAAATCTATTGCTCCTCCAATATTTTTCACATTTTTATGCACTCTGTATAATCCAAATCATAGAAAAAAAGTTTTGAGATCTCATCTATGAGGTGCGTGGATTACGAAATGAGCCATGGATAGTTGGAGGAGATTTTAACTCCTTATTGTACCCAAAAGAGAATGGGTGGGTAATTACTAAAAAATCTTGATCTTAATGAGCTTAAACTAACATTTGATTTCATTAATATTGGATTTTCTAGGAATGCATTTAATTAGGATAATAGAAGTCTCCACCAAGTCAAGCTTTTAAAAGATTTGATAGGTTCCTTACCTCTAATGCATGGGCGCTTTTGTTTAAGGAAGTTCATGTTGTTCATTTTCTTAAAGTAGCTTCTGATCATTTTCCTCTGCCTTTAGCAATAGATCCATCGGTAGTGTTTGATCCAATTTTTTTTTTTCCTTTTTTGTGAATGTGTTAGAACATGGTGATTTTAAAGATATTTTTGCCCCAAACTTGAACTATCCTATTAGGATCTGCTAGATTCTAGCTTTGTCATAAATTGCAAACACTTAGAGTCTAGAACAATTGAATATATATGTGTAAAGATGTTAGACAAGAATTAATAAAATCTTATGAAAATGCATTTTGTTCAAGCTGTTGAGTTTTTTGCAAGTGCACGGGCTATTGTAGTATAGTGTATGCAAGTACGGGTCAATCCCACAGGGACTTGCTTTAAGAAATTAGAGCGTAAATAAAATTTAATTATTCAAAAATTAAAATTAAATGAAAAAAATTAAATAAAAGTGCAATTAGACATGAGATGTATTTAATCAATGAAATTAAAGATGTTCAATTAAAAAAGACAACAATTTAACTAACTAAACAAGAAAAATCTTCATATCTGATCCCATAAACTTCTATCAGCCTTCATCAGTCTCTTTTTGGTACTTTTTTCAAAGTGGATTGCTGGAGAAGATGGAGAAGCTAGAGATCGGATGAAGCAATGGCTGGTGTGTGGTAGACTGGGTTGTAGTGAAAAAGAAGATGACCCAACTTGGCTGGTGCTGGTGCATGGAAGACAGATATGTTGGGAGGTAGAGTAGACTGGGGCACTTGGGGCAACGTTTGGCTTTTGGAGCTGGCAGCCAACATGGAGAAGAGGTTGGTTGGTGCTATGTGATGGAATGAAGAGGGGCAGATGACAACTTGATGCTAGAGGTGGAGATGACGATTTGAAGTTGGCCTGGGCAGTGGACTGGTAACGTGGTGCACTGGGAGACCAGTGGAGATTGTAGATGGTGCTGGAGAGAAGAGGATGATGAACCAGTTCCTATCTGGTGCAATGAAATAGAGGGGGGATCTGAGTGGCTAGTGGTGGGTGGAACGGTGATGAATGCAGAGGAATATACGGGTGAGGTGAAGATCTAGGTGGTGAAAAAAAACAAAGATGGTCGCAATGAACTAGAAAGATGAAGACATAGAAGGGGTGAGCATAGAGTAGAGAGTAGAGAGGGATGAGAGGAATGTGGTGGATGAGAGAGAACAGAGGGGAGAGAGCAGAAGATGTTGATTACGGATAAAAAAAATAGAAACAAAGGAAAACTATGAACAATAGTATCAGAATGGAAAGGAAAATAGCTAAATAGGAAAGGAAAAAAAGAAAAAAAGAAAAGAAGGGAAGCCCCTGCACCTACCTCCTACAATCAAGGGGGGATCCCCCACTATGTGAGATGGGGCTTTTCTTTTATAGCAGTCCTTCGGTTTCCTCTTTGGTTTCTTTCCCTTTTTGTTTTCACCCCTACTTTCCTTATGGGGAATAGAGAGTTTCCCACTAGGAAACTTCTATCCCCTTTACAACTCTATTTCTTAGTTAGGAATTCCTATCCATGATCTTCTTTTCTTCAACTTTTAGGATATTGTCCCATCTTGCCTTATGATTGATCTGGTTCATTCAGTGTCCTTTAGGATGATATGTACCATTGAAATTCAATCTGAACCATCTAAGCCTAATTTTGGTCGATTTACAACATATTATACTAGATCAGAGTCATCTAACTGTACATTAAGCATCTGATTAGCAGATGCTTAATCCACCCTTAATCATCTAACTGTACAAAGTGCCACTTTCATAAGTACTCACGATTGCATTTAGCAAATGCAACAAGCCCTTGAACCTCTAGGTTACCCCTAGTGGATGAGTTAGGCCTCATGAGGGTTTGCAGTGAATATACCCTCAAAATTCAATAAGGTTGAGTCCCCTAATTTATCTTAAAGAATTCCTATTCATTAGCAATCTACTAGTTTTTCACAACTTATTGAAGAACATTGACCATTTTACACATCATACACATATTAAAGATTTTTTTTTTGAGTTATTTCTCAGAGATTGTTTGTGTGTGTGTGTTTACAGCCACATAAATCTTGACTTCTAACCAAATATGCTTAAATTTCATTGGAAATATGTCTTAACCTCAAATCTTCATAGGTATACTCTTAGAAATGAATCTCTCAAATAAGGGTTTAAACATATTTCTCTTATTATGTGACCGAATCCAACAAGCTAATGGTTCACATAAATCTTTGAATGCTCATGAGATAAAGGAAAGTTATCCCTAAGAGTGGATGTTATCACCAAGAATATTTGGGGTCTTTTACCTTAATTCCTTTGTTTTATTTTCTCTTTAAGGCTATGTTCCACCTAAGATTAATAGGTCTTTAACTAGGACGGAATATAGGCTTGGGACATGTTTAGAAAAGAAAGGTATAAGGATTTCAAAGGTTCAAAATTCAGTAGAGGTCTTCAATGATTATTTGTCAGGGCATTTTTTTTTCCAGTTGTACTTGAAGTGAATATCTCTTTCATATTTTTATCTTTCTCTTTTAATTTTTTTTCTTTAGCTTCTTTAGATGAAAGACCACTAATTTTCACAAATTTTTGACTTTTTATCCTCTTTTTGAACTTCTTCTACTAACTCTACTCATTTTGACAATGGGTAATGGATATTTATTTTATTAGCTTGTTTTGGGTAAAGTAAATGGGGTTAAGAAAGAAAAGGCTTAATAATAGGCTCAAAGGGCCCAACTAGTAGTATGATATATTGGATAGACTTTATATCTTTAGGCTGAGCAAGGATGGCCTATATCATTTCCTAGGTTTCCTAAAGCCTATCAGATTCAACAAAGTTTTCAGTAATAAAGCTATTACTCCTATTTATTCTTAATGTTTAACCAAAACAAGGATAATAAGATCACAGTAAATTACATACGCAGAAGAATTTTTGGAATTACTTATAACTTTCTGAAAGAAGATAGTCTGCAAACTCACTAGGTCATAGGTCTCTGTTGATTTTCCTCAATGTCCCTATATCATACCTCTCTATTAGTCTTGATTATGTGTTGTGTGTAAATGGTTCTCGAGAATTAACTTTCATAAAATGCTTCAACACATGAGTGATATGAAAAATTAATCACATATCTTACCATTAAGAGGTGAAAACAGTGGAATTACTAAAATTTGAACATCTAGTTCTCATCACAATAAGGGAACTCTACCTTAAAAAAAAAATTTGAAAAGAATTCAGAGAACTTAAGAAAATTCAAAATCCCTATGTGCATCTAAACCCCCCAACTTGAATGAAACAATGTCTCCAATGTTTGAAAACATAGGATCCTATATGGAAGGATGAAGAAGATGGAGATTTGAAAAACATCTAGGTTACCTTCCAGGGAGCGTTAAGTTTAACGTCTTCAGCCAGATATGGCCTAACCTAACTTTCTAAACCTAGAGCTAACTAGGTTAGCTTATTTGTTCTAATCCTAACCCTACAATGAAATGGCGAGATTTATCACGCCACTTCAGAATCTCCTAGTAATCTATATATTGCCTTCATCGTAAATTTTTTTGTGGTGGTAACATTAAAACTACAAAGACCGCCATGATTTTTTATTGTGGGGAATCATATTGATGAGCCCCCATCTTCAAAATTTCATGGTGCTCAATATAATTTCTCCACCTCAAAAATTGAGGTGATGGTAACACAATGACTTCATGTACTACCATGCATTTTGTTGGATCATTTGGAGATGAATGACTCTTTTCTTGACCAAATTGAGGGATAAGAATGACCATTATATTCAGTTTACATTTTTCTTCTGTTTGCCTTACCTTGTCTTGAATTAGGGTAATAAGCTGACTCTAGCCTTCCCTAAAAGGTTCTTCTTGTATTGGTAGAGATGGGGACAAGGTTTGGTTTAAAACTTGGTTATCATTTAATGTGTACCCTAGAGTTGGTTGATGTAGGGCTAGTATATCAATGGACTCTTTTTCTTCCTATTCTTTTGGCACATGCAAGATTCCAGATGGACCTAAATTACTATCTAATGGTTGCTCAAATAAGGTCTGTAGGTCCCAATCAGGTACATCTTCTACATTATAAGGCTCAATTGGAATATAAGGCTCTGTAGGGAGTTCTACTCTAGTTTGTTATTAAGAAGTGTCCATCAAAGGCACAGTATCCAACAACTCATTCATCTCTTCAATGGTTGTGTCTTCATCAAAATTGTAACAAGTAGGACATGGCCTAAGTAGATATGAGTTGGAAATTTCTAAGGATGGTTATGGACTTTATTCCTTAGAAAGATCATAAGAAATAAATGGCTCTTCATTATCCTCAATTTGTTTCATTTCCTATGCCCTTTTTATAATTTCAGCAATGTTTCTATTAGCAGTTTCCCATATTAGTTTCATTTCATTTACTAATTTCTCCATCTCTTGTCTCATTTCCTTTTGACTAGCAGCCATGCCTTGTTCTATTATGTCCCAAATATGCTGAATATTTTCTTCTAATAGTGGTTCTTCATGCTGTAGAGGAAATGACTCATAGGGCTGGTATTGTTGTGGCATTGGGATACTGAAAAAGGGCTAAGTAGGTTGAACCCATGGTGGTAGACGCTGATAATCTGAATAATCATGGTAATGTTGACTAGGGTGGGACCATTGTGGTTCTTCCTGATATTGGTAATCCTAAGACCATGGTTGTTCGTGATGCCTAGCCCATCCATTATAGTCTTAGTAATTTGTCTCAAGATAAAAATTGCTAGGATATGTGAATGCATTAGGTGCATCTACTGGCTCTTGATAATATTCATTGTATGTGAAGCTTGATGGGGACCATGAAGGAGTGGAATATGGATGCTTAGAATATGTATAGTCATTATGGTATCGAGGTTGTGGCACAGCTTGCCTAGAAGCTATTATCCTAAGCAATAGTCTTTCCATAATATCTAACCTAATCTATGAAATCTATCCCCTTCTTGATAGGATTTTGATCTCAACTTCATACACAACAAAACAAATCATTTTATACAACTTTAAGTTTTATTTTTTCTTTCTTTTTTTAAGATGAAAAACTAACCTACATGAGGCAACCTAACTTCCTCCAATGATACACAAACAAAGGGCACGGTCAAACAATCCTTAGGCTAATTAGCAGCAATATTTTGACATTCTTGAATTTTTGTGGGGACAATGCTTTTAGATTAGCCTAATCTAGCCCTTCTCCTTTATTTTAAATTTGACTATTGTTTACCAGTTAGGTTCTGTACAAGGTGGTTAATGCAATCCTCATTTAATGAGGCGTTTAGACCTCAACAAACGTCAACAGAAGGCATGGTAAAACTTGGATTTTAAGACACCCACGACAACCACAGTGCTCAAAAGCCATTAGAGTAACAATAGATAGCGTCTTTCTAAGAGAGTCCTATGGGCATGTGATGGCCCTATAGGTCTCTTCTAATTGATTTTAAATTAACTTAAGGTAGGGTTGCATGCTTGAGGTGATTATCCAAGGTGGGCCAAGAAGCAGTGATGAAATCCACCCTTAATCTTGTGGGATCAGGTGCCCTTACTAATTAATTTTCACACTCAATGGCAGTTCGATCAACATATAAATCACCTTAAAACATTAAATGTACCCCAAGAATGCAATTAAAATAGTAAACTAATGTAAAACCCTAAAAATGCAATAATTATCAAATATGTTTCTATATGTAATTATTCTACCAAACAATGCAGGATTATCCTAGATGCAAACCCTAATCTAAAAAATGAAAGGAGTGAGGGATACTTACAGTGGGGTTTCTGATGAAGATAAAGTGTGAAAGTGTGGGCTACCTTATCCCACACTTGCCCTATATTATACAACCCTTTTAAAATTGAAATGAAAATTGCCAATTACAAAGGGGCCTCACTACATGATTCACTAAAAATAGAAGAAAATTCCTATTCTACAAAAGCAGAGAAATTTCTTTTGTTGAAGATTCACTTGCCACTTTCCTCCACATTCCAATTTCCTGAAAAAGTTAAAAATAAGTACCAAATTTAGGAAACAAGGTGATTATGTAATAAAAAAAATTAAAAATATACATAAAAAATGACTAAAATGCTAAAAGTATGCAATTCCTAAAAAAAATTATTTTTTGGATTTTTTAATTAAATTTTATAAAAACTTCATTATAGGTCCCCAGCAATGGTGCCAAAAACTTGGTGAGTTTTCTACAAATGCATGAGCTATTATAGTATAGCATATGCAAGTACAGGTTGATCCCACAAGGACTCACTTTTATATATTGGAGTTTAAAGAAAATTTAATTATTCAAAAATTAAAATTAAATAAAAGTGTAGTTAGACTTCATATGTACTTAATCAATGAAATTATAAAGGTCCAACTCAAAAAGGCAGCAATTTAACTAAATAAACAAGAAAAATCTACTTTCCTAGATTGATTATCATTAAATTCTTCAGATTTGGTCTCATAAACTTCAATTGGCCTTTATCAGTCTCTTTCTAGTACTTTTTGCCGAAGGAGATTGCTGAAGAAGATAAAGAAGCCGAAGATCAGATGAAGCAAAGGCTAGTGCATGATGGACTGGGTTGCAGTGAAAAAAAAGACAACTCGGCTTGGCCAGTGCTGGCATATGGAAGACGGAGATGCTGGGAGGTAGAGGAGACTAGGGAGCCAGGGGCATTGTTTGGCTTCTAGAGCTAGCAATCGACATAGAGAAGAGGTTGGCTAGTGCTATGTGATGGAATGAAGAGGGCCAGACGATGACTTGATGTCGAAGGAGGTGGAGATGATGATCTAAAGCTAACTTGAGCAGTGGGGAATGTGGTGGACCAGGAGACCAGTGGAGATTGCAGATGGTGTTGGAGAAAAGAGGATGACGACCCAATTTCTATCTGGTGAATTGGAACATAGGGGGGATCTAAGTGGCCGGTGATGGGTGGAATGGTGAAAAAAAACAGAGATGGGTGTGGTGAACTAGAGAGACAGAGACATAGAAGGGGTAAGCATAGCACAAAGAGTAGAGAGGGATGAGAGGGGTGTGCTGGATAAGAGAGAATAGAGGTGGAGATAGTAGAAGATGATGACTGCGAAAAAAAAAGAAAAGAAAAACAGTAAAATAATTGAAAGGAGAATAGGCAAATAGGAAAGGAAAATGAAAAAACAAAAATAGAAGAGAAGCCCCTGCACCTACCTCTTACGGTCAAGGGGGGATCCCCCACTATGTGGGATGGGGCTATTCTTTTATAATAGTCCTTCGGTTTCCTCATTAGTTTCCTTCCCTTTTTGTTTTCACCTGTACTTTCCTTACGAGGAAGAGATAGTTTCCCATTAGGAAACTCCTATCTCCTTTATAACTTTATCTCTCAGTTAAGTATTCCTATCCATCATCTTCTTTTCTTTAACTTTTAGGAAACTGTCCCATCTTGCCTTGTGATTGATCTAGTTCATTCAGTGTCCTTTAGGATGATCTGTACCTTTGAATTCAATCTAAACTATCTAAGTCTAATATTGGTTGATCTACAACGTATTAGACTAGATCAAAGTCATCTAACCGTACATTAAGCATCTGATTAGCTCAGATGATCATCTAACCATTAATTTTGACATTTTACAATTGGATGGTCAATTTGAGGTAAATTTCATATTTTATCTAAAAATCATCAAATTGATGAGTTAGATGATCTAATTAAATGCTAAACTAAGGGTATTTTGGCCTAAATTAAATACTTAACACCCCCCAACCAGCATTTTATTAGTCCCTAGCAAAATATGTAAAAAATCTTTTTCCAAAAACTGGTACAAAGTGCCACTTTCGTAAGTACTCATGATTGCATTTAGCTGATGCAACAAGCCCTTGAACCTGTAGGTTACCCCTAGTGGACGAGTTAGGCCTTGTGAGGGTTTGCAATGAATATACACTCAAAATTCAATAAGGTTGAGTCTCCTAATTTATCTCAAAGATTCCTTATTCATTAGCAATCTACTAGTTTTTCACAACTTAATGGAGAAGATTGACCATTTTACACATCATACACAAATTAAAGAAATTTTTTCTTGAGTTATTTCTCATAGTGAATGTGTGTTTATAGCCACATAAATCTTAACTTCTAACCAGTTATACTTAAATTTCATTGAAAATATGTCTTGACCTCAAATCTTCACAAGTATACTCTCATAAATGAATCTCTCAAATAAAGGTTTAAATATATTTCTCTCATTATGTGACTGAATCCAACAAGCTAATGGTTCACATAAATCTTTGAATGCTCATGAGACAAAGGAAAGTGATCTCTAAGAGTGGATGTTATCACCAAGAATATTAGGGGTCTTTTACCTTAATTCCTTCTTTTTATTTCCTCTTTAGGGTTATATTCCACCTAAGATCAATAGGTCTTTAACTAGGACGAAATATAGGCTTGGGACATGTTCATAAAAGAAGGGTGTAAGGATTTTAAAGGTTCAAAATTGAGTAGAGATCTTCAATGATTATTTTTCAGGACATTTTTTTTTGTTGTACTTGAAGTGAATATCTTTTTCATATTTTTGTCTTTCTCTTTTAATTTTTTTTTTCTTCAGAAGAAAGACTACTAATTTTCACACTCCTTTGATTTTTTGTCCTCTTTTTGAACTTTTTCTACTAACTCTACTCATTTTGACAATGGGTAATGGATGTTTATTTTATTAGCTTGTTTTGGGTTAAAGTAAATGAGGTTAAGAAAGAAAAGGCTTAATAATAGGCTCAAAGGGGCTAATTAGTGGTATGAAATATTGGGTAGGCTTTGTATCTTTAGGTTGAGCAAGGATAGCCTATATCATTTTCTAGGTTTCCTAAAGCTTATCAGATTCAATAAAGTTTCTATAAATAAAGCTATTACTCCTATTTATTCTTAATGTTTAACCAAAACAAGGATAAAAGGGTTACATTGAATTACATACACTGAAGAATTTGTGGAATTACTTATAACTCTCTGAAAGAAGATAGTCTCTAACCTCACTGGGTCATAGGTCTTCACTGATTTTCCTCAGGGTCTCTAAGTCATACATCTCTATTAGTCGTGATTGTGTTGTGTGTAAATGGTTCTTGAGAATTAACTTTCATAAAATGCTTCAACACATGAATGATATGCAAAATTAATCATATGGTTGCACAAATAAGGTCTATGGGTCCCAATTAGTTACATCTTCTACATTATAAGGCTCAATTGGAATATCATGCTCTGTAGGGAGTTCTACTCTAGTTTGCCATTAAGAAGTGTCCATCAAAGGCATAGTATCCAACAACTCATTCATCTCTAATGGACGTGTCTTCATCAAAATTGTAACAAGGAGTAGGACATGGCTCGAGTAGATATGAGTTGGAGGTTTCTAAGGATGGTTGTGGACTTTATTCCTCAGAAAGATCATAAGAAATAAATGGCTCTTCATTATCCTCAATTTGTTTCATTTCCTGTGTCCTTTTTATAATTTCAGCAATGTTTGTATTAGTAGTTTCCCATATTGGATTCATTTCATTTACTAATTTCTCCATCTCTCATCTCATTTCCTTTTGATTAGTAGCCATGCCTTGTTCTATTATGTCACAAATATGCTAAATATTTTCTTCTAATAGTGGTTCTTCATGCTGTAGAGGAAATGACTCATAGGGTTGGTATTGTTATGGCATTGGGATATTGAAAAAGGGCTGAGTAGGTTGAACCCATGGTGGTTGACCCTGATAATCTAAATAATCATGGTAGTGTTGGCTAGGGTGGGACTATTATGGTTCTTCTTGATATTGGTAATCCTAAGATCATGGTTGTTTGTGATGCCTAGCCCATCCATTATAGTCTTGGTAATTTGTCTTAGGATAAAAATTGCTAGGATATGTGAATGCATTAGGTGTATCTACTGGCTCTTGATAATATTCATTGTATGTGAAGCTTGATGGGGGCAATGAAGGAGTGGAATATGGATGCTTAACTAGGGGTCTTTTGGCCAAAATTAAACACTTAACACAAGCATTCATTACTCTTGATTCTTGAAGATAGAATTTTGTTAGCAAAACTTAATAGTTCCCTTTGAGATTAAGAAATCCATTAGGCTCAAAAGGTGAAAGTGAAGTGGATGCAATGAGGAAGAATAATTGTATTTTTATGATTCAGTCAATAGATGGCGAGTACCTAACATTCCAAGAATATATCTCTTAAGAGTTCCTCAATTATTTATGGATCTTCATAGTCCTCCTCAATATATAGCACTGGATATTCATAATGGGAATCCTATGAAAGCCTCTGTTAGGTAGATGAATGATGAGCAACAAATTTGTCCACACCTCCACCCATTGAAACACCCAAAGGAGACTCAGATGGACATTATTTTCAGCTGCAGTTGTGTTTGCCCTCTTTGGAATCTTTTGGGTCAGTCTTTTGGCCTCCTTGATTACAAATTTTCTAGTATTTTGGAGGCTCTCTATTTTTATTCAAGTATGGTCATTGACATTTTTGGATAGTTGTCCTTTTGTTTATGGCTACTACTTATTTAATGTAGTATATTTGGTATAATAAGAACAGGTTGTCAAGGAAAACAAAAATTGTAAGTGCTCAATCATGACTAATCAGTGGAAAGCACATGACATTTCTTATGCAAATACTTTCAAGGAATGACCTTTGTATGAGTAGCATCATCTTCCTAATCTATTAGAATGAGAGAAAAAAAGGAGACAACTTTATACAAAGCTTCAATTACTTTGCTTTTGTGGTGCCTTCATTAGATGGTTGGATTCAATTGGCCTTTGATGACTCATCTAAAAAGAATCCCAAATTGACTAGTGTGGGGCATTTCAAAAATCATAATAGTGAATTATTGCTACTTTTATTATTGCACTTGTAAATAGATCAAATGGTGATGGTGTGTGCATAGGCTTAATCCATAGGCTTTATATTGCTTACCAATTTGGTTTTGTCACCTACATGCCTGAGGAGACTTTTAGCTTATCATTAATACTATCAAGGAGGACTCAAAATAGAAGATTTCTTCAAGGAATCTTCACACAAATATGGAAGCAATGAATCTATTAAGGAGTCTTGAAGGCTGCCAAATTTCTCACAATTTGTAAGAAACCAACACACATGTAAATAGGCTTGCAATTTGGGCATCTAAACATCAAAAGAATAGAGTTATGGGACAATTCTCCTCACTTCATTATTTTCAAAATGTTGTAGGGCATTAGAGGAGTTCAAACATGAAGAAAAAAATGTCCTTGATATTTGATGAGTAGTTTCTGTGTTGGGCTATATGCTTTTGTTCTTGAATGACATATTGTGTTTTTTTTTTTTTTTCTTTTAATATGATATGCATTCTCTAGAGGGGGAAAAAGAAGGAAAAAATCTATTTGGTATTGTTCCTTTTGGTTGAAGATGTATTTATGTGCCCCTACATATGAATATGTTAATGCCCTATTTTTATTACATGGTGATTCTCTTTGGAAGATATAAGCCACTCATCTTGTTTGACATATAAAAAATAAGTAATTCATAAGAAATCAATGCATTTGGATAATACCAACCACATGCTTTGAGTCATTGAATTTTTTTTTAAAATCAATGGTTGTGATTTTCAACTAAAATGAAATCAGTTAGAAGTTCTCAATGGTTGTGGAATTTTGGTCTCTGGCCTATCTAAGCTATCTCAAATAAGGTGAACTACTTTGATCTTCAAAAATGAATCACCATCTATGAAAAAAAATGGAACACATCTTTGGACACCCTAGATGGTCTGACTCTTTACTAAGACTCTATATTTATTTTTGTTGAAAAGCAAAAATTAAATGATACCACATGACCATATTGACATTTATTTTGTCCCTTTTAGATTGGATTCTTGTAATGGACAATTCAAGTTGGAGTACAAATGAATGATGGCTTTAGGATTTGGTAGAAGTTATGCACATATAACCTATTAATCTATCTCTTATGATGTATTTATCATTTTGCACACTTGGCTGGGCCATTAGAGCACTGTGGCCCATGGTAGCTCAAAACTCCATAGTCTTTGTTGTACTTGCGGTTTATGTTTGTATAACCCTCAATATAGAAATCTAGGAGAATTAATTCATAACTTGAGGCAAAATAGTAAAATCTAAACATGTTTGGGTTAGATTTAAAACCCATTAGAATCCAAAGATGGCCTAAGAATATCCAATTAGAATAATCTTTGGTGCATAGCCAATCTAAAGGATGTCAAACAAGATTAATAGATTGTGCTTAGCAATACAAACACTACTCTAAACTAGATCACTTAGTGACTCTATAATAGATTGTGCATTTTCACTTAGAAAATGCCTAATATTTTATAGCACAAATGGAACCAACTAATTCAATGATCCTAGCTATTCATCTAGTTGGGAGTGCTCAAATGAGAGAGATATGCAAAAGTAATAACCCTTTTTATAGGTAAATTTTTCTAATTTATTAGCACTAATAGGAGTCTCTCAACCTAGAGATTAGAATTTGAGGTTGTGTATGTGTTTGTGTCATTGGTTTCTAAGTTCATGGTCTTGTTTGTTTCATAAAACAATTTTTGTTTCTCTCATTGTTTATTGAAGAAAATTTGGTTTTGTCTTCTATTTCTGGGTTGTTTTGTGGAGAAGGTGCCTAAAACAACAAACCTAACGTTTGTTTTGTTGTTTTAAAATCTTGTGAAAAACAAAGAAAAATGTATACATGGCATTGTTGATTCTTGTTGTAATAATATTATAGTAATTTTCTTTTAAAAAAAGCAACAATAACATGTGTGGTCTATGAGAGTGGAGAGATTGAGAGGGAGGTCACCTAGAGAATCCAAGCGGGTTTGAACAAATGGAGATGTGCATTTGGAGTTTTGTGTGATCGGCAGGTGCCACTCAAACTAAAAGAAAAATTCTATAGGATGGTTATAAGGCTGGCCATGCTCTATGGATCAGAGTGTTGGCCAATTAAGGAACATGATACTCATAGGATGATTGTCACAGAAATGAGGATGTTGAGATGGATGAATGGTAAGACAAGAAAGGACAGAATTAGAAATGAAAATATTAGAGGAAATTTAGGGGTAGCACCAATAGGTAATAAGATGAGGGAGATTAGACTTAGATGGTTTGGACATGTCCAAAGGAGACCAACAACACACCGATTAGAAGGAGTGAGGCAATACAAGTAGAAGGTTCTAAAAGGGCAAGGGAAAGGCCCAAAAGAATGTGGATAGAAGTGGTGAGGAAAGATTTAAAAACTTTGGGACTAAATGAAACATGATATTTAATAGAGTGGAATGGAGGAATAAGATTCATGTGGCCGACCCCTAATTGGGATAAGGTCTTGATGATGATGATGATGATGACCTAGGACACATATGGAGAACCTATATTAATATATCAAGCCCATTTATATAGCAAGTGGCTCCACATATTTTCACACAAATGGGCTTGATATATTATTACATGCTATCCATATGTGGGTTCACATTACATTATTGTGCACATTTAGATGGTAATGGGCCCACACAATCAATGAAAATTGGTTATGGGCCCAAAATACACGCAAATGGTTTGATATACTACTATCAACTTTCATATGTGGGCCCACATTACATTATTGTATAGGTTAGAGCTGTCAATTGGCTAGATAGATTGGATCCACTCATGACACTATTACGATCCACTTACACTTGATAAATTTGAGTCTATTTGGATAATCCTTTGGATCATAACTTTGATGTCTTGATTCATATTCACCAATATAGGGACAATTTCTAGTTTCTATCCTTCATGTGATTCTAAGTAGCTAAAGTTATGTAAAAAGATAGAAAAATGTCTTGCATTGTTGGTTGCAGACAAATTGGCATCTCCCATAAATATGTTTAGTCCAAGTCTAAGTTGTTTTTTTTCTCTTTGGCTAGGATTAGATTCAAGAGAGTGTGAGAGGTTTGGTTTGTAATTTTTCACTTGTAACAAAAGAAGAAGAAGAAGAAGTAATATTAATAATATAGATAAGACAAATATTGTTTGATGTGAACTACATTTATTAAACAATCATACAAAATTTGAATTAGAGGGAGGGTTAAAGATTTTTCAAAGATTTTGTATTTGGTACAAGTCTTTATAATTTAGGATAAGTACCAAAATGATCCTTTTTATTTTAACAAAAATATGCTCTAAAAAGTTTCTATATAGATAATTAAATAAGGATACTTTAATATTAAAAAATAGAACCTTGGAACTATCCAACAAATCTTAGAAAATTGTCTTCGTCTAGTCCATCAAACTTCACATCTAAAGTTATAGTCCATCAAATAATTTATATATTTATATCATGTCTAAATCTCATTGGAACGTAATTGTCAATCAGATTATCCAAGTCCATTAATAGCCCTAATATTAGTGTGAATGGGTATGGGCCCACATAACAAGTGAAAATTGGCTATAGGCCCATAGCCCAAGCCAATGGGCTTGATATATTAATATAGTTTTTCATATATGGCCCCACATTGCATTATTGTACAAGTTTGGATGGTAATGGGCCAACATAATAGTTGAAAATTGGTTGTAGGCCCATTGTCTAAGCAAATGAGTTTGATATATTGCTATAAATTCTCCACATGTTGGCCCACATTGCATTATTGTACAAGTTTGGATGCTAATTAGCCTACAGAGCAATTGAGAATTACTACAAGGCCTAGGTTTATGCAAACAAAATTCATAAATTTTTATAAGTTTTTACATTGCATTATTATATAGGTTTGGATGGTAATTGGTCCACATAGCAAGGTTGGTGTTGGGCCCATTTTTGTTGCAACTGGACTTAATAAATCATTACATATGTGGGCCTACATTGCTTTATTGTGTAGGTGAAGATGGTGATGGTGGGTCTCACTGTCCATGCAAATGGGCTTGATATATCTTTATATGTTTGCTATTCAGCACCTCAAGTTCTTTTGATGATGATCCTCAATTTCCCATCCTACATCCACTCTCAACAAAGAGGAATGATATTTCAAAGGCCTTAAAAAGACCTTCTATAGAACTATTCTACATTTAGCATGAATGAGAGCCCACCTATGGATAACCAAAGTTGTTCATCTTATTGCTTTGACCTTAGATAACTTGTAATATATTACTTGTAAAAACAAGATTTTAAAGGTTGAATAATTCGAGCATCCTAAAAATGATGTTTTTGTACTAGACTGATGTTTATACAAAGTCACTGACCATCCATTTCTTGCAAGAAAAACTATCTTTTTTCAAATACTAGAATCATCCAATCTGGCGTTGTTTTAACAATTAGTTATACAATGACGTGACAATAAAATGAATGGCTCCAACATCCAGAGGAGGTCCTTCATGCCAAATGTGGGCACTTTTATTGAAAGTCCTTTTTAAGGCCTTCTTCTTAACATTTCTCTTTGAAGAAAATAATAAAAAAGGGTTGGAGATGTTTTTGGCTAGCCACTGTAGAATAAAATATTTGTGGGTTTGTCATTTTCTACACCCAAAACAAACAAAACTAAATCTAATTCCACTAATGTGTTCTATTTGTTTAGCTATACAAAACAAAGACACATGCTAAAAAAGAGCCAACCACGTGTTTCTATAATGACTCAAATTTGTCAATACTATTATATCACTTTTACAACCACAATCAATAATGATGTTTGGTTTGTTTATTTTGGGACTTAATATACACTTAAATGACCTCAATAGGTGGTTGAATGTTTTCATTTAATAAAAATATGAAACAAAATAATTTGTTAGAAAAGTTAATATCATTAGATTCTATGCTCGAAATGGAATCCAACGCCTCTAAGAACACTGAAAACGGAGTTCATATGAAGAAGTTATAAGCGTTGAAAGACGGAGGGCATATATGTAATTTTAACTTAAACACGAAAAAGACCCAAAAACGCAGGGGGTCGTTTTGATAACGAAACCCCCCTGCATCATCTTCTCCTTAGGAGTCGTCTTCCTTAGGCCAGGCGGTGCACAGCACTGCCATACTTGTATGGAGCCACAGAAAATGGCGGCATCGCCATTGGGTAGCACTGCCTTCACAGGCTATAAAGCCCGCTTTCCCCTCCTCTCCGATCAAACCTTCTTCTCCATCTCCGGCTACTTCAAGCTAGGGTTTTCGGTTTGGGAAAAGCGAAAAACCCTCCTCTAGTTTCTCTGCAATCTCCAGCACCGCCCTGGGTCCTTCCTTCAGGCCAGCTGTCCTCCCCTCTCTTTCCACCCCCCCCCCCCTTCCTAGTCTCACTGAAAATGTGGGTTTTTCCCCTTCTTTGTGTTTTTCAACAACAAAGGGAGCCACACCACCAGAAAGAGGGCACCATCTCTGGCTGCCCAGGTAAGCCCCCATCTCCATCTCTTATTTCCCCCTCTCTTCCCAGCCTAGATCCCCGTCGGATCTGCATTTTCTGGCCAAAAAACACCGAAAGGAATGTAATGACTCCAATTTTGTAACATTAAAATCCCAAGTTAGCAATGAAAAGTCACTTATTGGAAATAAGGGTATTTTGGTCATTTCACTATTCACCTTGACTGAACCCAGAAATTTGATCCTAAAAATGGTATTAGGTGCATCTCAGAAAAAGGAATCTAACAAGACCAAAATCACCCAAAACGGAGTTAAAATGAGCAAGTTATGACCCTTTGAAGTTCAAGGGCAAAAATGTAATTTTCACTATAAAACGGATTTAGCCTGCAAAACACAGAGGCCCGTTTTGATACGGGAACCCTTCATCTTCAACCCCCTAGAGGGTTCTAGAACGGCGGTGATTGGAGGAGAAATCACCGCCATTCTGGAGGTTTCTCCACCGCCATTCAAGGGCGGTGAGAGCCCCCTCCAGAACCCTCTTATAGCTCTATAAACAGAGCTCTTGGGCGCCTCTAATGGCAGCACAAAAGCTTGAGAAAAACCCATTTTGGAAAAGCAACCAAGAGTAGAAACGAGGAGAAAAACCCAGCAACGAGCCAGGTATGCCCAAGATCCCTCAAAACCCGTCTTCACAGTAGTCCTAGGCTTAGTTTCCCTAAGTTTTTGCATGAAAAATCATGCAAAATAGAGCCCTAGAGAGTCACCAAGGACCCAGGGACGATCCCTGGGCCACATTGGTTTGACAGGGTCGAACCAGGGCGTCCCAAGGATGCCCTGGTCCCCTAACGAGCGAAACACTCCCTACCGCACAGAACACGTCGACTGCGTTCGTGGACGCGCCCGCAAAATGAAAAATCGGCAGGAAATCCAGCGCATCTGCAGACGCGCCCGCTGGGGTGCATGCCACTGATGCGTAGCGCTCTAGCGTTCTAGGATTTCCACTTCTTAAAGCCCGCTGGGGCGCATGCCGCTGACGCGGAGCGTGCTAGCATTCTACATTTTCACTCTTAAAGGCCTTATGTACATGTGGTACTAAAAAGCTTATAACTTGAGATCTAGAGCTACGATTGAGGCGCCGTGAAAGGCATTGTGTCCGTGTCGACGACGTGGACACACCCAAACTATAAAATCCTTGATCAAGGCCCAATCAAAGGTGGGCACTACCCTTAGAATAGGATGGTGGCGCGTGGCCGCTAGACCTTTGGAAAACTGATGATACCAAGGCCCAATTAGGACCTTAGGACACCCATAGGCATGGGGATGAACCCTTAATGCCTAGGTAATAAGACCAACCACTCTAAAACCTATAAAAGATAGGCCAAACTAACCTTGATTCCCCAAACCATGTTCAGGAGCATACGAGGACAAAGGGGTTAGCGCGACCTAACCAGGTAGGTGCTCTATCGCTACTAGACTTTTAAAAGAGCCATGATTGTTTTGAGAATACGTGTTTTAAGTATATGACTTGTTTAGTATGACTTAATTCAGCATACATATGATAAATGCTTTATGCATAGACATGTTTTGTAAATAATTGCATATACATTATGCATAGATATGTTTTGCAAACAATTGCATACATTGTATGATTTGTGAAACATTGAGTTTTTGAAAGACTGCATGTCCTTGAGAGTTACCAAAAGATGTTGGAGTGCCCAAAAGACACTAGGTAGGTAGTTGTGAGGGTCAGGCAGTTGTGAGGGACCCAAAGAGGACAAGTTTTGAAAAAGAGGTTTTCGCATATTTGATCTGATTATGATTTGGGCTGATAAGCTCGTGGGCGCTATGCCGAGAGGTTTGGGTTAGCCTCCAGCCTCTACCACTATTAGGTGGATGGGTACCACACCCAAAAAGGGCAACATCCCTACGTCGACTGCTTGTGGTACAAGGGGCTACCACTGGTGTCATGGCATTGGGTCGACGTGTCATAGGCCCCATTGAAGCTATGACCGAGTGTCCTCAGGTACCCGGGGACCACCCGGCGGCGAGGTCGTGGGCATAGTTAGACCCTATGGTTTCATGGACTTATTTGCATTGCATGTGGCATGATATGAGGTTGGTCGACCATACCATACTAGATATCCATGAGTTGGATTCAATGAAGCATCTTATGCATATCATAATGTTATGATATATATATATATATGATACTTTCGATTTGGATTATGTGATCCTTTAAGTCATTAGTATTTCAATTTAACAATGGTTTTGAATTCTGATCTTGAACATGAGTGTTCAACCATGCACATATTTTGAAAGAGCATATGATTTTAAACATCTCACGCATTATAAAACTAGTAGTGATGGACTCCTACTGAGTATAGTATATACTCACCCAATCCTCAACATTTTTCAGACACAAAGTAAATACTTAAGGGCAAGGAACGCTTGTGATAGAAGACACCCAGACTAAGTGCAAGTAAATAAACCCCTACCTTATCTTTCAATGTTACTTGATTGTAGTTACTCTCTATAGCTGAGGCTGTGACTAACACTTTCTTAGGAATAATGTCCATTTAAAAACTTTTCCATGGCTAGATAATTTGAGAATGTGTTTTGACACTTGGGGTTTTTATGAAAGATTGTTTTCCAAAACAAAAAGATTTTCATGCATTTCATACTTATAAAACAAGAGATCTCGCCTTTTTATCAAAATTGCATCATATAAAAACCCGGGTCATCACAAGGAACCTCGACTTGATGGATCTGTAGGCCCATCGAACTAGACACGTCCCAGGGATGTGGCGCGTAATGCGCGCTTGGAACATGGTCCCTGGGATGGACTTCGGGTGCACAGCATGCAGGCACGGCGTGTGGGCGTGGGTCCTGGTTCGACTAAGGCATGTGAGCGTCCTAGGAGCCGAGAGGCTCCGCATCGGTGCTGAAGACATGTTTGCACAATGCAATTCAGAATGTGCTATAGCGTGCTGATCCGGCATGCGTACACATGTGATCACGGTCCTAGTTCGACCGGGACATGCACGACTCCTGGAAACTGTGATGCGCGGGCCTGATATAGACGAATCTGGTTCGTTTGTAGATTCGCGCCGTTAAAAACCCAATTAAGGAGGCTATATAACTCTGATTGACAATCCGAAAGAACCATTGCGTTTGTAATGACGACACAGACCTAATGAGACTATAGAATCTAGGATAAGAAGACTATTTTATAGCCCAAAAGCTATAGAAATCTCATAGATCGGCAAGATCAAAGATGATCAAACCTCATAGATTGATCCATTTGATATATTATGAGATCAATATACCTAGATCAACCCTGAATTACATAAATCAATCCACAAATCAGAGATCTATAACCTATAATATAGATTTA
Source organism: Warburgia ugandensis (assembly GCA_035236585.1). Classification (NCBI taxonomy): domain Eukaryota; kingdom Viridiplantae; phylum Streptophyta; class Magnoliopsida; order Canellales; family Canellaceae; genus Warburgia; species Warburgia ugandensis. Next base: position 34,586,846 of record CP141130.1, on the reverse strand, counting down.
GCCGTTGATTTGTAAAATAGGAAATAATATTTGGGTTCTATATTTCCAAATAATATCTAGGATTTCATCAAGGTATTATAGGAGTCGCATGGAAGAAGGATGCGAGTTTAGTGATGACGTCGAGGTAAGTAGTCTAATACTACTAAGTTTTTAAATACATTCCAAACCCTAATGATTTACTTGACTTATTTATCGTATTTAGTTTGCTTTTTGAGATATGATGTTCTTAACGGAATTGTCTTTATGAATTATGGACTTGAATACGATTACTGGCATGAACAAATTTATATGCATTGATTTGCATGTTCTAAAAATCCTTACACAAATTGCATAATTTATGATATTTTAGATATTGCTCGCATGTTTTGAAAATGATTGCATAAATAGCCTGATTTACGATGAGTGAGATTGAGGATTGCCATGTCATATAAATCATCTCATAATACCATCATATGATGCATAACCTTGAGGGTTACCAAAAGACGCTGGAGTGCCCAAAAGACGCTTGTTAGGCAGTTGTGAGGGCCAGGCAGTGTGAGGGACCCAAAGAGGACAATATTTATATTTTTCAGGCTGATGAGCCTGGTGGGCACTATGCTAAGTAGGTAGATTGCCGAATGAGGCAACCTACGGTAGGAACAAACCTTGAGTTCCAAACGGGCAGATCACCAAATGAGGTAGCCTGCGGCGGGAACAAAACATGGAATTCCAAATGGGCAGATCGCCGAATGAGGTAGCCTACGACGGGAATAAAACCCTTGAGTTCCAATTGGGCAGATCGTCGAATGAGGCAGCCTGCAGAGGAGGAATAAGATGGATGTATACAAGTACTCGTAACTAGTCAGCTTAATATGTTTGCCGAAAGACCATGTGCATAATACATATAGTGATGCCAGCATCTGCTTTGAAAAATGACTAGTTTCAGTATTTCATAATCATTATATTTCACTTGATGATTTTGATGTGTTGTTAAGATCTCATGACTTGGATCTACTGATTTCCAATCGATTTCGACTTTCTGAAGTTAGTCATGTCTCTATTGTTGCATACTAAAGTCTAGGAAAGACATCCATGGTTGGCATTGCTTACATTTTATGCATAAATATGCACATTTATTTAAAATAGGCATTACCGATGTTTTACATGCAAGCTCTTTGGATTTTGAATGTTACATGCCGTGTTTTCAAAATAGTAGTATCAGATCACCTACTGAGTATGAGTAATACTCACCCAAATATATAATTTTTTACAGATTAGTACAAAAGGAATTAGAAGAAACTCCAGGACATGTTGGTGTCACAATCAAGTAAATGAAGAAAAGACAAGTATGAATGTAAGTAAACTCTTTACCCCTTTGGACATGTACCTGTACTTACTACAGTTGGGCTATGAGTTGTGACTGGATAGACTTGGGAAGACATTTATGATTACAATAATTTTCAAAACTACTTTGTTTGTTGTGAAAGCAAATGACACTCGGGGTTTTCAAAATGAATTTAAAACAAAAGATTTTTTCATTGCATTGCATTATTTTTATAAAATTGTTTTCAAATAGGGATGCATCTTGCATTAGGAATTAGGTTTGCATTTTTAAAAATGATGTGAAAACTTAGGTCGTCACAGTTTCCTTTGTTTTTCTAATCAAAACAAAGAGACTAAAAAAACCAACAAAAATAATATGCCCACTAGTAGGAACTAAAATGTAAACCATTGCTTTTGCCCTTTTCAATGTCATTATGAAGGCCAAAAATAAAAAGGTTTGTAATTTTGGCACATGGTTTGTTCTTAGTATGGACTAGAATATAGACATTTTGGATCCTTAAGAAAAAGGGACCCCACTTGTACTTTTGGCTACTTACATTTTACATGTGCCTATAGTTGTGCATTATATAGGAACCCTTATTTACGCATACATGTAAGATGTGATGCTCAGCATAGTCATAGATATCGAACTATTAATCTATAGGTACCCATAAAATCAACAAGATTAGTTCAATTTTTTAAGTCCAAGCAGATGTGATCTTAGTAGTTATCATGGCATATCTTATTTCAATATGAAGGGCCCCAGTAGCTGTTGGTGCAGGCCATTGATATGATGTCTCCATGTATCTAGTAGCTCTATATTCATGTCAAGTAGACAATTCCAACATTTTGAGAAATGTGCTTTGGCCATTGACAATCAAAAGCCTTGTATAAGTAATTCCCCACAATCATTGGCAAAAACAATATTATTCAAAATTTAGAGCTATTCAATCATCATGGTTTATCATACATCATGGGACAATGCTCATTAGCCTTGCATATTAAGCAACCTTTGAATTCACCTCCTCTGCAACTCTCATGGAAAAATAATCATCACTTCAAAATACCATCTCAATACTCATGTGAGTTCTTAGCAAATTTTCTTTTAGTTTTATTTCTAGAAAACCATGGAAAAAATTCCATTCCCTTTATGAAACAAATAACCACAATAGAAGCAACACCTCTTCCCATTTATAGAAAATATCTCTCCTTTCTATCTGTCTCTCCCCTGACTTGGTTTTTCTTTCAGAAAGATGATCTTAGTAATCATATTGGTTTCCAAATATATAAACTAATTTTGTTTTTATTAAAGAAATAGATAAAACCTCAATTACTTTCTATTTTATGAAGTGAAAGGAAGAAAGTTGATGAACTCTATGAAGTTAAGGTATGTCGACAATCCTTGAATGCCCCTCTACTATGATTAGGTAGATGATGATCCCATAGGGTCACAAGCCATCAGGGAGAAAACTTCCTCATATGTAATCCTCTTAGCTTGAAAATAGCATAGGACACATCTTTGATTGCAATTGTCTTAACTATCAAAAACCATCATCAATAATTAATTTTCATCTTCTGAGATCCCTCTTTATTGGTCTTTATTTATTGCTTCTAGTTCTTTTTCTAGAAGTTGTAACCAATGCTTCAAGAAGGAATTTCATTTGTAGATAAAGTAAGAACAAGTTTAGCTAAATTTGGCTTTTGTTGTCTTTCATTTAATTCAGTAATCAAATTTTCCCCATTTCCTAAAATACCCCTTCTATTGAGGACCCTAATCATAGCAAAATTCTAGTGATATTTGGATGAGGAAGGTAGAATTAATGTAACATCCCTGGGTCATTACAGTTAATGAAGGTAAGTGGAAGTTTACATTATTGGAAAAGATTATAAAAGAATATAAAAATAAATGAAACCTTAATGCTATTGGAAAGGGTATGGTAAATGAAAGAGAAGTTTAAAAGTACTGAATAGGGAGATCATCTTCTTGCAATTACATTCTTCAAAGAAGTAGACTAATGTAGCTTTAAAATTACTCATAAGCACATGAATCAATTGTAGTAGATGTACTAGAGTGACGTCAACCCCAGGAGGAATCTTACAGAAGTGTATGTTGGATGGGTCTTATTTAAATTATCTAAGCTAGCTAAAAGAGATAATTTGTATCCTAATCTAAAAATTAAATTGACATGAAAACTAAACATGCATGGAATTGAAAACTTTCTAAATATAAAACATCCTAAAATTAAACATGAAAACTTACTAAAATTAATCAAACATGCAAATAACCTAGACAATATCCAATTAAACCTACATATGACCTAATCTAAGAAATCAAAGCATGTAGTAGAACCTAACATGATGCACATAATTTAAAAATGAATAGTGCATGAAACAAAGTAAACTAAAGTGCATGAATGGAACAAGAAGGTATGGATGAACTAGGATACAACTTAAGCTAATATGGAATACATGAAACTATCAACCAATGCATGGACATCTAAGCTAATACAAACAATCATCTAATGATTTACACTTCAAAACCATATGCATGACCCGTGGGTGGTGTGCATGGTTCAAGTGTGTGGTCTATATAAAATTTAAATGCAACTAGAGCTAGAGTGGTGTACATGGAATCTAAGCTAGGAAAACTTATTAAACAACCGTGAAGAAGAAAAATTAAAGGAAGAGTCATATTCATTAACATTATGCACTTAACATTGAATCAAAATTTGAATTGATTGAATCCAAAAATTACAAGTGTGGTGTGCACCCAATGAGTGTGTGCACCCTTCTGAAATCCAAAAACAAACCCCAAAAACCTTCTTCAATCATCCAAGAATCTATCAATAGTAAGCCAACATGTTTTCTAAGAGAGATCTAAGGAAAACAAGGGGGAAAAGATGGGAAAGAAAGCAACACATGGGCAAGGATCTTAATCTAAGGGATATACTCTCATGGATGTTACTACAAGAGAGTTGTAGCCTTTAGATTCAATGATTTAAGAAACTAAACTAAAGGTAAACCATCAAAGAAAGCAAAGAATCAAGGCAACATCTAAATCATGGAATCAAAGAACAAAGGAAAGCAACAATGGAAGGCAAACAATCAAGGAATTGAAGGAGAGGACTAACTTGAACTTGAAGGACTTCAACAAGAGAACAAACCAAAGAGGGAGGCATGAAACTTCAAGAGGAGGAAGGCTACTACCATATGTAATGACATTGAAGAGTTAGGGTGGGGGAAAGATGGGAGATGACACCTTTTTAGGAGGGAGGAGTCTCCCCATTCTCTAAGTTGTTTGACATTGAAAACCCTAAGCATATTTTTATGCATTCTACTCTTTCCCCAAGTAATGAGATTCTATCCTAAGTTTAAGGGAAAGATAAAATAAAATTGAGAACTGGAGTGCAAACCATAAAGAAATAAGAAAAATGTCGAACACCTCCTTCCTTTCAATGTGAAATGTATGTGGTGAATGGGCCTTATTTTGGAATGATTTGAATGGTGGATAGTTAAGGATAGAATCTTGATGAGATGGGATTGGAAAGAGATAAAGATGGAGGTTAGGAAGTTATTAGGTGGCATGGAGAAACTGGTCACCTAAGATAGAAACCTAGGACAACTAAGAGGAGGGAGGTGCCACTTTTTTAGGAGGTGGATGTCTCCCCTTATTTAAATGACATGGAATGCCTTAGGTGGTCCATGGAGAGAGATGGGAAGATGGGAATGGACTCTTCTCCTATTGGTCCACCTTGTGTGCTCTTTTGTTTTGATTTTCACCCAAATAACTTGTAATTATCCTCTTAAAAATCTACTTTTAGCTTAGGATAATTGAGTGAAATTCTCCTCCAACAGTATCACTCCATGTAGCATTGGCTTAAGTGGATTGAATGGCTTGCTTTGAGGGCTCGTTTGGCTTGGCTTCAGGGCTCATACCCTTGGCATTAATGGTTGGCTTGGCGTTCTTAGCTTATCACCTTCTCTCATGGCTTATATGGCTAAGGTGACTTAAATGGATCCCATACAAAGGTGGTGGAAATACATAGCTTGTGCAAGGGCCCATTTTAGTTTCTTAGTTAGCCTATTCTAAGCCATAAGGACCAATTAAAAATTGAGTCTAGTTCTCATACAACAAACCCCATGAATAAGCAAGTATCACAACCCTTATGAGTGGGCATGAGGTTGGGCAAACAGAGGAAAGACTACATAAAACAAAGAGTAGAATGAGGAGGCTAACACTTAGGAGAAAGAGAAAAGAGAGAAATCTCCCAGTCCATCTGAGCCTATAGTGAAGGCAACTTATGTGTCTAAAGGCCCATTCCTTCAATTACTCAACAAGGCTAAGAAAAGAACAAATTTCAATGAGATAATGGAAGTGTTTAAACATGTAAAAATTAATATCTGATTACTCAATGCTATTAAGGATATTCCTGCTTATGCCAAGTTTCTGAGAGAGCTATGCACAACAAAGTGAAAGCTCAATGTGCAAAAGAAAGCCTTTCTCAGTGAGTAGGTGAGCTCTTTAATACAATACTAGACACCTCCTAAGTCTAGAGACCTAAGGTATCCTACCATTTCATATGTAATTAAAAATTATGTCATAGATAGGGCACCACTAAATCTACGGGCTAGTATAAATCTCTTACCATTTTTTGTCTATGACCAACTAGGGCTCAATGACCTTAAGCCAACCACTACCATATTGTAATTAATAGATAGATTAGTTAAAATTTCACATGGTATAGTTGAGGATGCAATAATACATGTACACTAGTTCTATTTTCCTATAGATTTCATTGTACTAGATACTCAGCCTGTGTCAGACTCTAGTAGTTAGATCCTAATTATTCTTAGATGTCCACTTTTTATAACATCCAATGCAATAAATTATAGAGATGGTATATTGAAATTATCCTTTGGTAATATGAAAGTTGAGCTCAATGTTTTCAATGGAAACTATCAATAGATCATCATGACTCTTACAACATGATTGAAGATCTAATTCGAGAAGTTTTTCCACCATTATCTACCTTCAATCCACTAGAGGCCTATATTACACATCATAATTACAATTTTTAATGTTTGGCTAAAGACATTAAACGTAGCTCTTACTGGTCAGCAAACCAAGGTTTTGAGAGTTTCATTATTCTACATTACCCATTCATTATATAAGGGTCCTATATTTCAAAACATTGGGACAATGTTTAGTTCACATTGGGGGTGTAGATATGCATGATATGTCTAGTTTTCTTTATATATATATATATATATATATTTAGATTTCAAAAGTTTTTAGGTCAAGTTCCTTTACTATGATGAGAATTAGATTGTTTGAATCTTAGTATTTCTTCTACTTTAACTTCTTAATGGAAATGCATGTGCTTAATTTTAAATCTTGGAATAAACTTGCACACATTGCATAAGTCTAGACACAGATGGTTATGACTTAGAAACCTTGAGGAACTCAGAGGAGAACCATATCTTATAAGTATTAGAGACTACCATATTTTTTATGGTCAAAATGACAAGAACTAAAAGGAGTATTAACTTTGGTTTCTAAACATTTATTAAATATGATAGGTTTTAAGAAACCTAAGAAATGATATAGGCCATCCTTGTTTTATCCCAGGGACATCAACCCTACCTAGTACATTATACCACTAGTTAGACCCTTCGTGCTCTTAGTAGGCCTTTTCTTTCCAAAACCCTATTTACCATAACCCAAAGAAACCCCAATAAGAATATCCATTATCTATCTTTCAAAAATGAGTAGAAAAGGTAGATAAAGTTTAGAAAAGGACAAAAGTGAAAGAAGCGAAAAATATCAAAAGTACAAAGAAAAGTGTTCTTTCTCATAAATACAAGGAAAAGTGAAAAGAAAGAAAAGTTGAGAAAAGAGAAAGGAAAAATAGAGAAGATATTCACTTCAAGTACAGTAAAGTTTTCCAAATAAAATAAATTGAAGACCTCTACTAAAAAATTTGAAACTTTGAATCCTTATACCCTTTCTTTTTAGACCTTATCATAAGCCTATATTTCGTCTTATCTAAAGACCTATTAATCTTAAGGTGGACAATAGCCTTAAAGAGGATATACATAGGAAGGAATTAAAGCAAGAGTCCCCAACTAGACTTGATAATGGAATCTATTCTTAAGCATTACATTTATTTGTCTCATTTGTGCTTAAAAAAAAAAATGTGAACCATTAGTCTTATTGGATTTGGTCACATAGTGAGTGAATTATGTTTGAACCCTTTCTTGGAGAACTTTATTTTTGAGTGTACACCAATGAGGATTTGAGCTCAAAACATCTTTCTAATGGATTAATCAGCATATCTATTTAGAAGTTCTGACTTATATAGCCATACCCACATATGCACTTTAGGATTGAAATGGAATAAAATGGCTTTGGTATTTAGATAATTTGTAGAATTTGTTAGTCATCTTTATTAAGCTATTAAAGCCAAGAGAGTGCTAATGACATGAGAATTCTCTGAGATAAAATAAAGAATCCTTATTGAATTTTGTGGGTATATTCACTACAAACTCTCACGAGGCTTAACTCATCCACTACAGGTAACTTAGGGGCTTAAGGACTTGTTGCATATGCTAAATGCAATCACAAGTACCTACGAAAACGATAACCATTTTTTGTTTTCATAATTTTTCACATGTTTTGCTTAGAACTAGTAAAAATGCTGGTGAGGGGTGTGACAAGTATTCAATTTTGTATGAAAAAGCACCCAATTAGTAGCCCATGTGTTATAAATTATAGGGTAATTTGTAAGGTTTTTTCCAAAATTTCATAACACATGCATTTCTAACCAAATTCAAAAGTTTGATATTTTGTAGACTCAAAAGCTAATTTAGAGTAAGTATGTGAATCATGATAATTTTCTAGGAATTTATTAAGGTTTTTCATGTTTTGTAGGTATTCAAAAGGTGATCCAAAGGTCAAGATTGATCAAGATGAGAATTGAAGATCAAGAGCAAAAGATCGAGTCAAAAGCCAAAATGTAACCATTTCAAAGTGTGATCAAGGTTCAAGACCAGCTTAGGACAAATCAAAAGAAGGCAATAGGAAGCATAAAAGTTGAATCAAATGATTCATGTCAACAAGCCATGCATTTTCATTTCTTTGCATGAGAATTGGAGTCATACATGAGATTTCCTAGTCCAACTAGGAAACCTAAGGAAGCCTAACTACTCATGCCTTAAAGCCAAGTATTGAAGCTACTTAAGCCACCATGGATGAATGTCGCATGGAGCCACACGATTGGAGCACCAATTCAAGCAAATATTCTATCTTAAAAGTTTGATTTTCATGGGACTTTGAGAGATATTTGTAAAAGGTAAGATGGTCATGCATTGGAGGACCATTAATAGAGAAAATCCCACTTTCCAATTCCATTTCCCATTATTTTTGCTCTTTCATCCTAGGTTCAATAATTTTATCTTAGAAACAGAGCCACCTTCTTAGAAGGTGATGCCTTTCCCTTGTTTGGATGCTTAATTCAAGTGGTTTCCTAACTAGGAACCACCTAGATATTTTTATTCAGCACATCTCAAAATGATAGTTCTCTTATCATTTTTCCTACCTTTCCCCATCACCATAGATCTCGCCTTTCTACCATTCAAATCACCATCTAATTAAGTGGGGTGGAATTCCACCCACCGCTCTAGGAAAAAGATGCCCCCCTTTCTAAATTAGCAGCTAGCCACCCATGCGAGTCCTTACCTCTCTTTCTTATATCATCTAGCCTGCATCATCTTCCAGTTAACATTCCTCATTCAAAACCCTAGATATAAATCTCCTTTTCTCTTGATTCAGCCTTTCCTAATTTACAAACCCAGCCATCTACAAATCCCCCCTGGTTCCCATGTTTTCTACCAAGTAGAGGTTGGGTGAGACAACCTTGAACGTTGCACTCTTTTGTTGGTGATCTTTGGTGCTAGACTTTGGCTTTCTTTGGTGCTTTTCTTCCTTTGTATTCCTAGTTATGTCTCTTGTTAATTCCTCCCCAATTTAGGTTAGTAGTTTACTTTCTTTGCAATAGTTTCATTGTCTTAAATTGCTCTTGTTTTGTTCCTGAATTACATAAGCATAGTCCTAGGCCCTAAGTCCTTTTGTTTATTCAATCAAGATCTAAGTTAATTCTTCTCTGGTAGTGAAAGCCAAGAGGAGAGGTAACTTAGAGCTTTGGTTTCTCCCATAGTTTTGCACATTTTCTACATTAGATTCATTTTAATTTAGGTACACTTTCCTTGCTGTAGTTCATCCTATTAGCCTTCTTTTCTCTTAAATTCCTTTTTAAGTTTTCTTTGCATGTCATTATACTTTAGATTGGAATTTTTAGATTGAGTTTTTGTTGTTGTTTAGATTAGGTTTTAGGGCTTAGTTTCATGTGTAATTTCCATATTTATACACTTGTTTTATCTATAGAATTTTGATGTAATTTAGTATTAATTCAGTAAAATTATTTGAACTTTCTTGTCATTGAATGTTCCATTACCAAATTCTTTAGATCTAGTTTGTTATCTAGCATAAAATTATTTTTTTAGTTGATTTATAGGCTTGATTTAAGTTAAAGTTCTTAATCCTTAAAATCTAGAAATTTCATCCTTTAATTTTTATGCTTTGTTTTCAGCCATCAAAACATCTTAATTGCTTGAATCCTTAGGAACTCATTTAGAATTTTAGGTTGTATAATAAGAAAATATCTTATGTTGCATGTTATGTTGCATGTTAGTTTGCATTTAAAGCATCAAATCTTGTCATCTTTCAACTTATGAACCATGTGCACAATCCATGGATCATGCGTTGGTACTAGGTTAATTTCTTCTTTGATTTTTGGTTAATTTAGTTTCTTAATCTTATTTTAGAAATTGTTATTTAGTTTTTTACATCTTAGATTAGATTTAGAAATTTTCATTTTTAAGTTGTATAAAGTTTCATTTTTTGAAAGTTTGATGTTTAGGAAAGTGTTAGATTAGGAATGTTTCCTTTTTAGTAGCTTCTCAAGTTAAGTTGCTTAGTTTATTTCATTCTAGTTTTGCGTTGGTTTCTTTTGTAATTACATGTTAGTTAAATAAGTTTCTAATTCCATTGCTCAGTTTAATTTTGGAAATTTTTCTTTAATTGTAGTTTTTAAATTCATGCATTTACTTTCCTAGTTTAAATTCAAATCAATTCGATCTCTCTTTTGTTGAAGCAAAGCACTTTAAATAAGATCCATCCAACATACAAATTTTGTGAGATTCTTCATGGGTTCAACCTCTCTCACATGCAATACTACTTTGATTTGTGCTCTTATGAGTAATTATAACGCTACACCATGCCTCAGAATGTGCATTTAAAATTCCATCCTATTATTGGTATCAATGGTCTTAGATGGTGAAAAACCCTGGGGTTCAGCAAGAATAGGTGGCAATTCTCATCTTGAAATTCTTTCTAGGGTTTTTTCACTCTACTCCCTAATTCATTTCATTTCCTCAATCCAATTTTTCACTGCAGCAATATTTTGACCTATTATTTCATTGGGTCTTACATATTTTCTAGATTTTGAATATCTTATAATGATTATTCCTTATGTTGTAGAGGAAACAACTCATACAGCTCTTGTAGAGGAATTTAGACCTCAACCAACTAGAATGAAAGATGTGAGAAAATCACTTGGATTTTAGATAACCATTATAATCATGACATTGAGATGCCATTAGAGCGACAATAGATCTAACCCTTCTAAAAGGGTCCTATATGCAAGATACCATAAGTCTCTTGCTACTTGATTTTAAATTAATAGTTCAAGGGCTGGTATGACAAACATAGAATGAATTTAATTAACTACCTAAGTGGGCCAAGGATTTGGTGAGGAAATCCATTCCTTATCTTATGAGAGTTCATATAGGGCCCTTACTAACATTGTGATCCATTCCACTATAAAGCACTTAAACATGCAATGAAATACAACAAAATCAAACTAATACCTACCTATATGCTATCTAACAAAGGGTCAAGCACCTTAACAGACAAGACACTATAATCATGCAACCAATGCCTTGGTCATAGCCAAACTCAGGCTAACCTTTATTAAATAGTTTGTGAACTTATGCAACAAGTATAATGAATGATCCTAAACTATATGAGTTACACTATCATTAAGGATGCCAATTATATTAAATGCAACTGCACTAGAAAAAGAAAAGGTGAGTGAAGGATGCTTACAGTGGGTTTATGATAAAGATTAAGTATAGGCTACCATACCCCACACTTGCCTTGTATTATTATATCCCATTTAAAATTGAATAAAGAAATTACAAATTACAATGGGGTCTCACTAGAATTTTACTAAAAAGAAAAACCCTAATCCAAGAAAGCAATAAAATTTGATGAAGGTTTGGCCCACAAGACCACTAACGCTCCTCTACAAACTTTCCCTTGTGCAAAAATAAACAAGATTTGGTCAATTTGTGAGGAATTAGCAATAAATGAATAAATGATGCAAAAATCTAATTTAATAAAACCTAAAAGTAGAGTATAGATAAATAATCTAAACTAAGATCCAAATACAAATTCGTTGTGATTCCCTGGCAACAGAATTGAAAACTTGATGTAGCTTTAAACTTACTCTCAAGCACATGAATCAAATGTAGTATATGTACACGAGTGAGGTCAATGTGTCGTGAAATCTCACAGAATTGTATGTTGGATGGATCTTATTTAAATTATCTAACTTAGACAAAAGAGTTGGTTTTTATCCTAATCTAAAAATTAAATTGACATGAAAACTAAACATGCATGGAATTGGAAACTTTTTAAATGTAAAACATCTTTAAATTAAACATGGAAACTTACTAAAATTAATCTAACATGCAAATTAACATAGACAATGACCAATTAAACCTAAATATGACCTAATCTAAGAAATCAAAACATGTAATAAAACCCAACATGATGAGCATGATTTAGAAATGCAAAGTGTATAAAACAAAGTAAACTAAAGTGCATGAGTGAAACATGAAGGTATGGATGAACTAGGATGCAACTTAAGCTAATATGGAATGCATGAAACTAATCAACTAATGCAAGGATATCTAAGCTAATAGAAACACTTATCTAATGGTCACACTTTAAAAACATATGCATGGGTTGTGTGCATGGTTCATGTGTGTGGTTTATATGAAATTTAAATGCAAATAATTCTATAATGGAGTGCATGGAATCTATGCATGGAAAACTCAATTAAACAGCCACGAAGAACATAAATTGAAGCAAGAGGCATATTCATCAACATTGTGGACTTAACATTGAATCAAAATTTGAATTTGATTGAATCCAAAAATTACAAGTGCAGTGTGCATCATCCAAGGAGTGTGCGCACTCTTCTTAAATCTTAAAACAAACCCCAAAAACCTTCTACACTCATCCAACAATCAATCAATAGTAAGCAAACATGTATTCCAAGAGAGATCTAACGAAAACATGGGGAGAAAGATGGGAAATAAAGCAACAGTTGGGTAAGGATCTTGATCTAAGAGCTATAATCCCTTGGCTATCACTATAAGAGAGTTGTAGCCTTTTGATTCAAGGATTTAAGAAAATAAACTAGAGGCAAATAATCAAAGAAAGCAAAGGGATGAAGGCAACAACTAAATCATGGAATCAAAGAACAAAATAAAGCAACAATGGGAAGCAAATAATCAAGGAATTGAAGGAAAGGATTAACTTAGACTTAAAGGACTTCAATGAGAGAACAAACCCAAGAGTGAGGCATGAAAATTCAAGAGGAGGTGGGCTACTACCATAGGGAATGTCATTGAAGAGTTAGGGAGGGGGAATGATGGGAGATTCCACCTTTTTAGGAGGGAGGAGTCTCCCCCTTCTCTAATTTTTTCCACGTTGAAAACCCTAAGCATATTTTTATATGTGTTCTACTCTTTCCCCAAGTATTGAGATTCTATCTTAAGTCTACGGGAAATATAAGATATATTTGAGAATTGGAGTGCAAACCATGGAAGAAAGAAGAAATGCATGTGGTGAATGGGCTTATTTTGGAATGATTTGAATGCGGGATGATTAAGGATAGAATCTTGACGAGATGGAAATGGGAAAGAGATAGAGATGGAGTTAGGAAGTGATTAATGGCATGGAGAGACTAGTCACCTAAGATAGAAACCTAGGATGACTAAGAGGAGGGAGGTGACACTTTTTTTAGGAGGTGGATGTCTCCCCCCTAAGTAAATAAAGTGGAATGACTGCGATGGTGGGTGGAGAGAGATGGGAAGATGGGAAAGAGAGAGGAAGATGGGAATGGAATCTTCTCCTATTAGTCCACCTTGCACACTCTTTTGTTTTGATTTTCACCCAAATATCTCCTAAATATCCTCTTAAAACCTACTTTTAGCTTAGGATAATTGAGTGAAATTCTCCTTCAATAGTATCACTTCATGTAGCATTGGCTTAAGTTGCTTGAATGGTTCACTTTGAGGGATCATTTAGCTTGGTTTCATGGCTCACACCCTTGGCTTTAATGGCTTGGCTTGACTTCCTTAGCTTGTCACCTTCTCTGATGGCTTATATGCTTAAGGTGGCTCAAATGGCTCCCATGCAAAGGTGGTGGAAATGTATAGCTTGTGCACGAGATCATTTTAATCACCTTTAGCTATTCCAACTCTTCTTTTACTTGCACTTAGATGATCTTGATCCTTGATTAAGCTTTGGATTGATGATATTTAGGCCTTGGCTTGATCTTTTAATCTTGACTATTAATTCTCATCTCGATCAATCTCTACTATTCAATCATTATCCTAATTCCTATAAAAGGTCAAAATTTGTAATTAAATTTTAGAAAATTATGATTATTTGCATACTTAATTTGGATTAGCTTCTAAACCTACAAATTATCAGATTTTTGAATGATTAGGTGAGAAGTGCATGTGTTATGAACTTTGACCAAAAATCCTAAAATTAACACTATATTTTACAACACATGGGCTACTAATTGGGTACTTTTTATACAAAATTGAACACTTATCACAGACTATTAGTTCCCAAGAAGTAATGAGTCATGGAAAGTCGCTAGTTACTGTTATTAATCAAACCATGGAATCCTAGAGGAATGATCAAGGACTTCAATGAATTTTATTGTCCCATTTGAGTAAGATTTCCACATCTCCCTTTCAACTTATGGTTTGAACAAATTCTTTACAAGATTGGAGCTCAAATAGTTACCTCCCTCATCTTGAATCATTGGACGAGCAACATGTCCTTTAGTGGAGGTGAGAAATTATCTAAAGGAAGTTATGTAAGACTAAGCATAGAAACAGACTTGAATAAAGAACTTGTACAAGATATTACTTTGGTCTGTAACTTAGCTCTTATTCATCAACTAGTCATCTAAAAAGATTTTCCACACGGTTTCTTCTATTGTGGATCATTTGCTCATAACTTCATGAATTGCAAATTGTCACTCAAGAAAAAGAATAGTTATGCTCAATGAAAATTTTCTTTTTCCTCAACATCACAATGATCATCCCCTAACACCTTAAAACTTGAGAATTATTGGTCCAATCTTGGTCAATTAAAGAAAAGGACCCCTCTTCTATTATTTATTTAGCCATTATTAGTGAGAATGAAGTTGTTTTCCATTTAGCATACAAATCATGTCACTTGTCAAAAGCAACGAAGAATTTAATGTTGTCATTTATGCCTCATCACTTCAAAAAGCATTGCAACTCAAGAGATGTTGGGTGTTAGGTGAATCAACAAGTCTTAATGTAGATGAATTAGAATCTTCAAGCCAAAATGAGTCCGAGATCATAAAAGACAAACCTGAACATTTACTAGATAAGAAGGTTTGTTTGTCGAATATTAAATATCAAGTTGAAGATGGTGAGCTTGAGAAGCTCACTAAGGAGGAATCAACTAGATTAGTGTTCTCTGACAACAACCTCCATTTCTACAAGCCATAGAAAAAGAGATTAAGAAAGGACAAAGTGAAAAACCAAGAAACCTTAAACATGCTTACTCATCTAACAACTTTGTATTAATGAAGAATAAAGAAAGAGCCCATGGAGAGAGGTCTCCAGTACAACTCCTTATCACTGGAAAAATTTAGAGTGGATCAACATTACATTGGCCTTGGGCACATTTGCACTCGCTATTTATGGGCTGGTTTCTTCTAAGTTGGCTATTAGATATCTATTTATAGCCTTCTAGTCATGCTTGACCTATTTAAGATGGTCATTAGCCAAAACTCTCATCCATCCTTTAGTTATTTCTTCATTATTACTTATGTTGAGGAAGGGTTTTACCTTCTCTAAGAGTTGTTAAGAGACATAGTTCATTGTTCCTTCTCATCATCCTCATGTTCTCTATCCAAACTCTTTCCTGATATGATGCAGATGTTGAGGAGGTTACTTCCAATATCATTCAACTTGCCCCAATACCTTATAATGCTAATGACAAGAATGTTGAGAATCCATGTAGCAGGAAGAGAAACAAAGAAGAAGCACCTATCTTTCCATCTAGATCTACTATCAATGAGATGCCATAGCCTACATTCAACACCCAAAATCTGCCTGACCACACACTTGCCAATGGTGAAGATTGCCGCATGCCATACAAGGAAAAGAGGAGGTGGATGGCCAAGCAGGGGAGGGGGAGACATTGAACAAAGGGAGAAAAGAAAGAAGAAATCTGAAAAGGTTAGGGTCGTAAGTTTTCCCTTTTCTGTAAAACCCTAAAGGAGGTGGAGACGTCAAATGAAGAAGAAATTAGAAAAGATTAGGGCACACTCTAAAAATGATAGCAGCACCCTCAGGATTAAAAATATCTTACCCCTAAGTTGATAATTGCACCCCCTTAAGAACTAAATTAGCACCCCTAGAATTTTTTTACAAACACCCCTTGTATGTCTAATTAGCACTCCTAAAATTTGATAAAGACACCCATATATTTGAAAATTTATTACACTCTTCAAAATTGGTAGAATCACCCCTCCTAATGTTTTGACCATTCATTTGTGCACCCTATTCTTCATGGATTGACTCTGAAGGATAGAAAAAGGCACTTAGAGTTAGTGGAGGACTCTGCTTCAGGAGTCAGAACAATAGGAGCTATGATAAAGCTCACTGCCATGAATTACATCTTGTGAATAGAAGACCTTTAATAGTGTAAAGACTTGTATGGCCCACTAAAAGGTGAGGCAGCAAAGCACAGGGTACTTCAAAAAATGATTGGATTAAAATGAATAAAAAACTATTGGTTAGATTAGACAATAGATCAACCATAGTTTATATTCTTTGTAAAAACCTTGAGAATATGTATCAGGTAAAGACTGCTCACAACAAGGGCCATCTAATGAGAAGCTATCACTAAGCACAATAATGAATTTCAAAATCGAGTGAGCTAGCTTGGACCCATTGAGCTACACTTGGGTGATGAAGAGTAGGCCTAACTACTGCTAAGTTCCCTACTTGATAGCTGGGAGAACCTAGTAATTTCTCTCAACAATTTAGCTCCAAATGGCAAACTTACCATGGCTATGTTTAAGGTTTCCTTGTTTATGAAGAGATCATGAGAAAGGAAGTTAGCATAGACCAGACACATGCCTTGGTTAGAGAAAATAAAAATAACAGAAGAGATAGGTTAGAGGCAGAAGAAAATGTAGGAATAGGGAAAGATCCTAAGATCATGGTAGATCTAAAAGTTAGCACAAGGGAAAATAGAAACACTTCTACTGTGGCATAGTGGGCCACATGAGAAAAGACTATCAAAAATTAAAAAGGAAGTAAGGATAAAGTAGTAAGTTGAAGCATGATAAAGGATATAGTAGTACTCTCTGTTGATGAAGAATTGTGCCTACATATTGCAAATAGTGAGGAAGAATGGGTGGTGGACACATCAGTTTCCTACCACACCACTCCCCACAAAGAATTGTTCATTTATTATAGGGCAAGTGATTTTGGCATAGTGAAGATGAGGAATGATAGTTCCCCCAAGATAGTAGGGAATGGAGATATGAAAATCAAGGCAAAATTTGGTTGCACAATGGTGTTGAAAGAGGTATGACACATTCAGGGGCTTCAATTGAATATTATCTTGGTTCCAATCCCTAATTGGCAGCACTATGCTAACTACTTTGGCAATAGAAATTGAAAACTAATGAAAGGTATTATGATCATTGCACGAGGGCATATTTATTGCACTATGTACAAGACCCATGTAACAATTTGCAAAGATATCCAAAATGCAATAGAAGACGAGCTATTATCGAACTTATGGCACAATAGACTTAGCCACATGAAAGAGAAAGGGTTTTTCATGTTCACAAAAATGCAACTCATGAAAGTTGCCAAAGGTATAAATCTAAACCTATCTAGCCATTTTCTATTTGTTAATCAACATAAAGTTGCATTTTCTTCCCCTTGTAATAAAAGAAAAGAACTATTGAGTTTGGTGTACTCAGATGCATGTGGACCCATGGAAGTGGAGTCACTAAGGGAATAGATATTTTATAAATTTTATAGATGATGCATCTAGGAGAGTATGGGTATACTTTGTAAAAACTAAGGACTAGGTATTTGAATACCTCAAGAGATACCAAGCAATGGTGGAAAGATAGGGAAGAAACTGAAGTATATTTGGATAGACAACAAAGGAGAATACACCTCTAAGGAGTTTAAGACATACTTACCATGTACCCTACAACATAATGGAATAGCTAAAAGGATGAACCTAACAATTGTGGAAAGAGTGAGATGCATGCTCAGTATGGCTAAGCTACCTAAGTCATTCTAAGGACTAGCTATACCAACTACAGTTACCTGATCTACAGGTCATAATCAGCACCACTAAACTATGAAGATCCAGAAAAGAAGTAATCTGGTAAGAATGTCCTACTTGCACCTAAGAATATTTAGGTGCAAAGCATTCACACATGCATCTAAGGAGATGAGATATAAGATTAACATGGACTCTACTTCACGTATCCTTATCAACTACAGATACAAAGAACTTAGATATAGACTATGGGATCTTGAATGGAAGAGAATCATCCAAATTAGGGAAATAATTTTCCACAAGAACTAGTTCTACAAGGACTTTAAAAAGTCCAAAAAGTCCTATGAAGCAAGTACTAGTTCTCTAAATCTAATACCAGATCTTACACTAGTATAAGCTAACACATAAGATATGTAAGAAGGATTACTAGAAGCAAAATACGAAGAAGAAGAGGTATAGGGTATTAAGCATGGGAGCAAAAACTTCCTCCAAATGAAGTTGCAATACCATCATAGCAAACAAATGGTGAAGCAACTCCTCAACCAGAAGTTGAATCTCACTTAAGATGTCTATAAGAGGCCACATACAAATTCCTTCACAAAAGTGTTCAGAATTAGGATACATTTTGCTTATTGAAGAGGGGATCCAAAGAGCTTCTAGGAAGGTAAGACACATACAAATAACGAAAAATGGATGCAAGCCATGCAGGAAGAAATTAGATCATTAAAAAATAATCAAACTTATGAGCTAGTAAAACTCTTTAAAGGCATATAGAACTAAAAAATAAATGTGTATCCAAGCTAAAGAGAGGTGGAAAAGGAGAACCAGTCAAACAGAAAGCTCAATTGGTCATCAAAGGCTTTGAATAGAAGAAGTGAATTTACTTTGATGAGATCTTCTCACCAGTAGTGAATATGACATCAATTCAAACAATACTTGGATTGGTAGCAAGTAAAATCTTGGAGATTGAACAGATGGATGTAAAGATAGCCTTTCTCAATGGAGATCTGTAGGGAATAATAACTTAGTTTACAAATTGAAGAAGAGTCTTTACAACCTTAAGCAAGCATTGAGGTAGTGGTATAAGAAGTTTCACTCATTCATGATGAGTTAAGGATACAAGAGGACCGTTGTAGACCAGTGCATGGCTGATTTGGCCTACCCTTACTCTATGTTTATGACATGTTGATAGCTGGTTAGGATATAGCTATGATTAGTATGCTAAAGAAGGAGTTATCCAAGTCCTTTAACATGAATGAGTTAAGCCCAATTCAATAGATTTTGGGCATGAAGATAGCATGCGATAAAAAAGCAAAGAAGTTGATATCACAACAAAAATATGTTGAACAGGTAATCAAGATGTTCAACATGGTGAATGCTAAGCAAACCAATACTTTGCTTAGTAATCATTTCAAGTTGAGCAAGTTCACTTGTCCCTCTTCAAGATAGGAAATAGAAAAAATGGCAGTATTTTCCTACTATTCAATAGTTGGGAGTCTGATGTATGCAATGGTTTGTAGAAGGTTAGACATTGCTCATGTAATAGGTGTTGTGAGTAGATCCTTGTCCAACCTAGAAAGAGAGCAATGGGAAGTAGTGAAGTGGATTTTAAGATACCTAAAGGGTACGTCCAAGTTTTTCTTGTGTTTTAGAGAAGAAAAACTTGCCTTAGAAGGATATATAGATTTAGACATCGTAGGAGTTCATGATGGCAGATAATTGACATCATGATTTCTCTTCACTTTTGCATGGGGAGCTGTAACTTGGTAGTCTAAATTGTATAAATGCATTGCTTTGTTAACAACAGAAGTAGAGTACATTTTCATAGTAGAAACTAGTAAGAAAATATTGTAGATGACGTAATTTGTCTAAGAATTTGGAATCACATAAAAGGAATACATGGTACATTATAGCAGTTAGAATGCTCTACACTTGAGAAAAAATTCAATGTACCATACACACTCAAAGCACATCAATATTTACTATCACTAGATACGAAAGGTGACAGAGGAGCAGATGTTAAAACCGGAGAAGATTCATACAGATGAAAGTCCAGTAGACATGTTGAAAAAGGGGATAACATAGAGAAGCTGGTGCTATGTAGAGACATAACCAAAATGGACTGAAATTGAAAGGATGTGACATATTCTCTTCCCATGGGTATGGAGGGGGAAAACTGATGAGTCCATTCACATATATTGGTGCTTGATTCACCTCACTAATTAGCTTCATATTTCTAGACATTATGATATTTTTGAGCGACAGTTTGGAGACTGATAATTAAGATTGGATTTTAGAAAATCCAAAAAAATAAGGCTCAATTTTGAACTGATTTCTAGACATAAATCTAATCAATCAAGATCCTCTAAACTCCTATAAATAGGAGTTAGAGGAACTAGTACTAATCATTCCTCCCAAATGTAAAGCCTTTGTACATACATAGTGAAAGACTTTTCTCCTTCTTCCTGTGGATGTAGATCATATTGATCAAACCAGGTAAATTCTCATTATTCATGTGTGTGTGTGTGTGTGATTCGATCTTTCAAACTTTGTCTCCTAATCTATTTTAATCATAACCGATCAGATAGTAACTATCTTAGATTTACACTTATGTGGAAGCATATACCCCCCTTCGATCAAATGGTTGTTGATATATAGAAAAAACCCATGATGGGTTCAATTGGTTTTCAAATTTGCAGGAGACTAGAATGTCTTAAATTCCGATCTAGAGATTGGCAAGTGATAACATTGGACACCTTGAAGAGAAAATCAAGGAGGTTAAATTGGTTTTCAAACACTCAAAAGATCATGCTTTTGGATGTCCAAAAGGAGAAATACCTTCAAACCCACTTATGTAACCTTCTCTACATGCAAGAGGCTTATTAGTCACAAAGAAGTAAATGTAAATATGTTTCCAAAGGAGATCTTAATATGCACTACTTTCACATTGTGTTCGATAGGAGAAAAAATAGAAGTATCATTTTCTCCATGAGCGACAATAATAATAATAATAATAATGTTGTTTCTAAATCTAATGTCATCTTGAAAGTTTTCATTGACCGCTTCATGGAGTTCTATGATGGCATGTCAGACTCTTCTAGCAGGGACTACAGCCTTGTCAATAATCTCACCAAAGTCTTACCTATTGAATGCCAATGGACCTTAATGCCCGGAGTCTCTATAGATGATCGTAGGAGCACGTTATTTTCCCTTAGTGCCAGTAAAGTGTCAATATGGGATGGGTTTTGGTTGGATTTTTGAATGGGCCTAGCATAATATTGGACCATTATTGCACTCCATGGTCTCTCATGCATTCATTATAGGGACTTATCTAAAGGAAGTTTGTAAGACCTTGATTGTTCTCATCCAAAATAAAACCAATGCATGTCACAAGAAGGTCTTTAGGCCCATAAGCCCTTACAATATACTACATGTGATGATCTGAGTTTTGATAAATAGTTTTTCATAAAATTCATTAAGAAAACATTAGGATATCTTTGGTTATAATGTTTTTTAAAACACATAGAAACACATTATGTACTCATTTTCTAAACTATTCTTCATGCCAGGAGTCATACCAAAGCTCCACATATTCTCAAAATAAGCACAAAAGCAAGCACCATTAGGACCCGTTGGTCACAACCATGAGAAACTAACTTAAACCATAAACTCCATATAAAGGAATCCTTAACATTCTATTACATGTGTGTCAAAAGTAATCAAATGAGAACGAAAGAAGTAACTACTAAAATTAAATTAATTTTCTAAGACATTTCGTCATACTTCTAATTCACTGATATCTAAGTCCTCACTAGCCAACGCTAAACTAATCCCTAGATGTTTCATCTAAAATGTTTTGAGGGTATGTATGGCCACTCAATAAGAAATTCATAATCTAGTCCAAAACTGTGAAAATCATGTATATATGTAGGATAAGATGAATGCATCCGGAAAAATGATTGATATAAAATCTATGAGTAACAGACTAGTATGATATAATTAAGAATCACAAGATGTTATAAACATGTAAAAATAATCATATCATATCACTAAGTAGCAGCGTATGTATTACCACATGACCCTTATAGCCAATTGGTTTGTACCCTCAAGGATGACCTATATGTCAATCCACATCCATAATGCTATGTGGTTCTATGCATGTAGAGGAACCACTGTCCAACTATCTTAGGGTCTAAACACCACAAAATCTACACCGATCCTCATGGGGCCACCTGATTAGGATAGGATGTAGTCTTCCCATGATACAAACTCCCATAGAATTAGCCTTTATTTTTAAGCAGGTATCCTTTTTGAAGTTTGACTTGATCTTAGTCCTCATTGATTTGGGTTCTACTGACTTTGGATAGGGTGAAAGATTAGGGTTTCTGGAACTTGAAGTCAGACAAACATCAACAAGGCAAGGTATTGGGTTGCAAGCATTTATTTTCTAGTTTCAGTCAAATTATAGGAATGAGTTCCCTTGGAAGGGCCGATGCATTGCATCAAAACCCAGAAGTAATGAAAAGTGGGCATGGATTCATGCCATAGAGGTCAAGAAGTGTGTGGGTAAATAGGCTATCTCAAGAGCATAAGATTCATATCACTCATGGAATATAGGGACACTAACAGGTAAGAGTCTAGAGTTAGTAGATACGATGAAATGTAGGAGAGTCAACATCACTTGTATCCAAGAAACCAAGTGGAAAGGGCCTAAAACTAGAGAAATCGATAAGTATAAACTCTAGTATGTAGGAAAGGATAATAATAGAAATGGTAAAGAAATAATAGTGGATAAAGAATTAAGGAATAAAGTTGTGGACGTTAAAAGAATTAGTGATAGAATTATAATAATAAAACTTGTTCTAGGAGATCATATCATAAATGTTATAAGTTCATACGCAAGAAATTCTCAACACTGAGGGGATAGTTATAGGATCAGACTTAAATGGTCATGTACAAAAAGAAAAGGAAGGATATGATAGGATACATGGAGGGTATTGTATAGGAGAACAAAATGAGATGGGAGAAACTATCCTTGATTTTACTTTAGCATATAACCTGGCCATTGTAAATACAATCTTTAAAAATAGGGATGAACACTTAATAACCTTTAAAAGTGGACTCCATAAAAGTCAAATAAACTTTTTTCTGCTTAGGAATACCCAAAGATCAATGTGTAAGGATTGTAAGGTGATACCCTGTGAGAGTTTAACCTCATAGTATAGGTTAATGGTTGTGGATATCTATAGCAAAAGAAGGAAGAAGGGAAATGAACATAATAGGTATCCAAAAACCAAGTGATGGAACTAAAGAGAGAAAATAACCTCATTCACAAATAAGTTGGCGGTAGAAGGAAACTGGAACTATGAATAGAAGCAAACAAAATGTGGACTAATATGGCTGAGTCCATTAAGAAAGTGGCAAAAGATGTCTTAGGAGTATTTAAAGGTGAGAGACAATTAGTAAAGGCAACATGGTGGTGGAGTGAAATAGTGCAAAAAAGTTATTAAAGAAAAAATAGGTGTGTTTTAAAGCATGACAGACTAGAAATAATGAAAACTATGAATAGTATAAGAATGCTAAAAAGGTTGCTAAGGGAATAGTAAGTGAGGCTAAACTTAAGGCATATGATAACCTCTATAGTAGACTAGGATCAAGAGAAGGTGAGAAAGATGTGCTTGCAAAAATAAGAGAACAAAAGGGTAAGGACTTAGACCATGTTAGGTGCATTAGAAGTGATGATCAAAGGCTACTAGTTAAAGATAATGAGATCAAACAAAGGTGGGAATACCTAAGAATATAGGGATTGAAAATACTATAAACCTAAATAACATTGGACATTATAAATGTGAATGTAGGATTAGAATACCTGAAGCGAAAGAGGCTTTAAAAAAGATGAAATCGAGAAAGGCCATGGGGCTCGATGGTATACCAATAGAGGTTTGCAAGCATATGGGAGATATTAGAGTAGTTTGGTTGACCAAGTTGTTTAACAAGATTATAAAATCAAAGAAAATTCCAAATGAATGGAGGAAAGCTCTATTGTACAATTTATAAGAATAAAGGAGACATACAGAGCTATACAAATTATCGGGGGATCAAACTTATGAGCCACACTATGAAATTTTTGAAAGAGTGATTAAGAAGAAGCTACTGCATGAGACAAGTGTATCGGATAACCAGTTTGGTTTCATGCTTAGGAGGTCTATCATGAAAATTATTTTCTTACTAAGACAATTGATAGAGAATTACAGGGAGAGGTGGAAAGACCTCTGCATGGTTTTATTGACATAGAGAAAGCCTATGATGGAGTCCTTAAAGAGTTAATATGGAGGGTGTTGGTTGAGAAAGAGGTTTCATATGGGTATATGGATATAATTAAAGATATGTATGAGGGAGCGGTTACAAATGTTAAGACCACTAGTGGTGAGTTAACAAAACATCTGAACGATGAGATTCCATGGTGCATGTTATTTGTAGATGATATAGTATTAATTGATGTGACAAGGGAGGTCATAAACACAAAGCTAGAGTTATGGAAAGAATCACTAGAATCCAAAGGATATAAAATATAAAAAAAAAAAAAAACTAAGATAAAATATATGAAATGCAATTTTAGCAAGGAGAGAAGTAGGAGTAGAAAACCAGTTAAGATTAATAACCAAGAAGTCTGCATAAAAGATCACTTTCAGTTCTTAAGATCAATGATTCATGAGAGGGGAAAGATTAAGAGTGAGGTTACCTAGAGAATGCAAGCAGGTTGGAACAAATGGAGATGTGCATTTGGAGTTTTGTGTGATCAGCAGGTGCCACTCAAACTAAAATGAAAATTCTATAGAATGGCTATAAGGCCGGCCATGCCCTATGGATTAGAGTGTTGGGTAGTTAAGGAACATCATATTCATAGGATGATCATCATAGAAATGAGGGTGTTGAGATGGATGAGTGGCAAGACAAGAAAGGATAAAATTAGGAACGAAAACATTAGAGGAAACTTAGGGGTAGCAGAAATAGGTAACAAGATGAGGGAGATTAGACTTAGATGCTTTTGACATGTCCAAAGGAGACCCAAAATGACACTGGTTAGGAGTGAGGCAATGCAAGTGGAAAGTTCTAAAAGGATAAGGGGAGGGCCCAAAACAATGTCTATAGAAGTGGTGGAATAGATTTTAAAATTTTTGGGACTAAATTAAGGCATGGTACTTAATTGAGGGGAATAGAGGAACAAAATTCATGTGGGCAACCCCTAATTGGGATAAGGTCTTGAAGATGATGATGATGAGTCAAATCGTAGTAGGCTCGGTTTTGGTCAGTTTCCAATTGTTGATTTAGACGTCTATAATTACTACTTAAAGGTTTCATGTTCTCATCTGATTTCATAGCAATGCAAGTCAGTTTCAAATTGCAAGCTTACTTGTTTTGGTATAGAGTATCTAATTCATTTATTAGTTTCACTCAGCTAGAAGGAGGACACAACATGACTTTGGTATGGATCAGTTTTATAGTTTAGTCTAAATATCTAAGTTGTTTATTGTTTTCACTCAGCCAATAGCAAAACATTACATGTCTTTGGTTTGGATTGATTTCATAGAGTACAAGTGTTTAAATATCAAATTCGTTTACTATTCTCACTCAGCCAATGGCAGATCATTACATGTGTTTGGTTTGGACTAGTTTCACAAGGGAATTATAGGTCGTTTACTATGTTATCAGTAGTACAATCCAAACTGATCTCATGGGTTGGCAAGACATCAAAGTGTTCATGAACTAAGGGTTTTGCAAGAGAGTTTTTTGGATTGGTTAGTATTCCCATTTGATCATCTAAATAAATGTTTTACTTCTCTTATTTGGATTGTTACTATATTCAAGTGACTAAACTTGATCAATGAATTTAAATCATGGGCAGTAGTGAATCACGGTGTGCACATGTGGTTTTGTAAAACAAAAAGTCGTTAGGAAGTATAACATTGAGATATAGGTTCTCATCATATTATCAGGTGCATGCTTAGTATAAATCAAATATTGGAAGTAGGAAACAACTATATATGCATATGATATTTCATTGAATTGAAGTAAAACAGATCATATAACAATGTGCATATGTTTATAATAGAGATGCATCTAGAACCGATTCGTTAAACTAGTAAAACATCTTCAGAAGTGAACCCAAATCTCACACCTAATCTAAGCTTCAAGCATTCTAAAATTTTCAAGAGAAATAAAACATATAACCAAAGATCAAAACCATAATATGCCCAACCATGCTTCATTTTTAAGAGAAAACTGATATTTAGCATCGAAAAATCCTACTTCCCCCTTACCTATTATGGCTGCTCCTATTTCTCTCAATGATCTTCTACTCCAAGTGGCATAGATTCAACCATTCTTCCAGTTACAAAACCTTTCTCACCTCCTTTCCCTCTCCTTATATCTTTCCCTTTTTTTCCTTCGCTCTCTCTTCCTCTCTTTCTTCTACGTGTTTTCATTCTTTCCTATCTCCAGTCCAACACTTCTCTGTTGTAAATGAGTTTGGAGCTAAAAAATAGGATCTACTTAGACACCTCATCAGTCCATCCTAATCTACTCTCTAGCTTGCCCAATCATGTTCCAACTTTTGTTGGAGTTAGATGTGTTTCTGTTCTTTGCAAATCACATTGTATCAACCATTTTTAACTTCCAAAATCCTAAAAGTTCTTATCTCATTACACTTCCCAGATCTAGTTCCATCTCAACCATTCATTCTCTATCAACAAAACATTTGTAATTGCCCATTCCAACCATTGATCTAAGATGTTTCTCACTTGATCGATTATATCTACAAGCCTAGCTATACAAATTTTCTATGGTTGAGATCATTACAAGCTATGATTTGGACATTCATTGACTCGGTGTCAAATTGTTCAAAAAGATAATTCAATTGCTAATATAGTGACTTGACCTCTGGAATAAAGGTTGCCAGAATCACAACACAACCATCCAAGCTAAGTTGGTTTTATTGACAACTTTTTGCTATATAATACAAAATTTCAAAATATCATGATATATAAGGTCATTGCAAAGGTTTTGATGTTTACACTTAGACCCTACCTAGAAAATATTATTGATACAGAATAAAATTCCTTCATCCCTTATAAGAGCATCCATGAAAAATTACTTTAGGTGCTAAATGATTTTTAAAAGAAAAAAGCTTCAAAATTTTGGCTGTGAAGGCAAACCTCATCAAAACTCCGAACACCTTGAAGTGGGGTTCTTAAATTTGTTCTCAATTAATTTGAGTTCCCCAAAATATCATCAATTTAATCATGTTTAGCTTAATATCATCCTATTTTGTGTCATGGTTACTAATAATATTGGAGTGGATTAAGTCTAAAAGAGGACTAAAGCAAGGTGACAACCAGGCACCCTACCTTTTTGTCCTTTGAGTAGAAGTTCTCTCAACTTCCCTTGCCCTAAAAATGGAATAGAAAAGCTTGAATTCTATGAAGTGTTTAAGGAACTACATGGTTACCTCACATTCCCCATAGGCTGATGACTTGAACCTTTTCTTAAAGCCACATTTGAAAATATTAGAGAATTAAAATAGCCCCTTGATTAGTTTGTTCATTAATCTTACCTTAAATTGCACCTCGTAATATTCTTAAGCCTTTACCTCTAATATTCATGACTAGATGGAAAAGTAATTCAATAATGTCCTTGGCTATTAAAAAGGTTATATTTAGCTCTAAATATCTTAGCATTTCAGTGTTTCTTAATAAACCTAAAGCTATTGACTTTTATTTCTTCATTGATAAATTCAAGTCTATAGCCTTCATTAGTGAAGCAGGCTATGACATAAAAATACCACTCCAAATAGATGTGCATAATCAATGGACTAACTTCTGAGCAGCTCTGAGCTTAGTGGGGCAAACCTCTAGTGCAAATATCCTTAGCATAGTGAAGTCAGTCACATACTAATCCACTATCATAGAACCTTAAACCAGGTTCATCAACTCTCTCTCCTTCAGCTCCACAATGTGAGGCAGATAATACTTCTGATCGAAAACTCTCTAAAGCTCATCCCACAAGGTGACTCCATCATCAAAGAAATACGTTCGTTCCATAGTTGGCCACCGATTGGTAGCCTCTCCTCTTAATGTAAAGGTAGAAACAATGACTTGCTGATCTTCTAACTCCATCATTCCCTTGAATAGCCTTTCAAACTCATAGAGCCAGTCTATGGCTCCCTCAAATCTAATAAATCTTGGAGAAATTTTCTTGAATCGCTCTAGCAAAGCATCATTCTTGGCCCCTTGTAGCAGAATCCTCTTCCAACAATGCTTAAAGCTTCTGTTTCATTTATTGAAACATCAATTGCAACACCTCATTGGATAAATCCACTGATGCTCCAACACTTGGATGTACCTATACCCATGGTTCCGATGTATCCTACTGAACCTCCATCAATGTAGATGTAGGTACAAGTACATATGCCTAATTCAATAGTACTAGACTCTTCTGTTGGTACGGATGTATTCATTCTACTATGATGAGTTGGCATCTATATTTCAACATAAACACTTATGAGAATTTTATTAAGTTATCTACGTTAAGATGTCCTTATGACTCATTCGCTTGACTTTGATACACTTGACTTCCTAGTATGTTTGCTGTGAGTAGTTTTCACTCTAATACTAACTATGACATCTTGGGTTCTTAAAAATAGATTTTTTAAATATTTTTAAAATTTTCGTCAAGATCGATCCTTAATATTTTCTATTTTTGTACACTATATATAATAATAGATTTTAAACTACTTCTTCAAGCCTAAGTACGTTAATCAAATCTCCACAATACATATAAAAATAATAGTTCATGTTTTCCAATCAGTCAAGACCTACTAGTCATGGGCTAAACACTACTAAGTTCAATGACAATATAAATTTTTCAAGTTACAATTAATTGCAAATTGACTAAAGTCTTCAAATAAAGCAAAACTATTTCTAATTCTTCATACTTTAAAACTCTAGGACTTCTCAATCTTCTGCACGTTAATCCAAAGCTATTCCTTCTAACCTTCACCTATACGGTGGTTTATTGAGAAATATGAGTTACCCAGTAGAGAATCTAAAACTAGCCAAAAAATGCAAAAATCATGCTATGCAAGTTTTTAAATCTAAAAGTGTGTACATGCACTATTAAATATGTTTTTTTCTAATAGCAACACTTCAATTATATCAAAAAATTACATTAATATTAAAACACATATAATATTGGATAATACAAATAATATCTAAGACATATAAAGATCTAAGTCAAATATAATGCATATCCATTGAATGATTAATTTGTCAATGAATCTATTTAATGATCAATTTGTAGCTAAGTGTCACTTATTGTCCTACCACAAGCACTAGTCATTATTCTTCAGAATGACCAACATGTTAGCCTATGTCCAATAAGATCAGAATGTCGACTATGCATGTAGCAAAACCAAGGTCTCAATTTGCACTTGTCAAGGGGTACCATACCGACTACACTGAATGCATGAGATAGCCGAATCAATCCTATACAATGGTCGTTCTCCCATGTAACTTACCCTCATCAATTCATGCCGGTCATAGGCTGGCACCTATTCAGAAGTTAGCAGCCAACTAACTCCCTAGCATAAGAAACATGGGGTTTTACATAAAATCTCTAAACCATGATCAACCCTTAAGAGTCTCATAATTTCTTATTCAAATGTGGATGCACAAGAGTGCAAAATCATAAAAAAAAAAAAAAAAAAAAAAACATACTAACAAGTAATATAGATCTAATGTTCTTACTAGTACAAAACATGTGTATAAACCGTATGGATAATCAAACATAATGTCAATAGATTAATGTATGATGTTAAAAAATACTTTCAAAGCAAAACAAAATATGAGTATGCACAATTTTCTTCATAATCAAACAAAAGAATAGAGATACTACACATCAATAAAGAGGAGAACAAAATCCCAAGGGAATTATATGTACTCATGTGCGATCAAATGATACCCATTTTAAACCAAACACAAAGTCAAAGCAAATGATTTTATAATTATTTAGAAGCATAAAGATCACTGAAAATGAATATAAGTGCATTCTGTCACATTTATCAAAATCAACTCCATCCCAAGTATCGAGATATTTTAATTTCATATCATAATTTATGTTCTATGTGTCATACTCAATGTACTAAGTATGTTAGGCATGACAAGATGAGTCATATGCCATGAGCTTTGCTTATGCAGTTCAAAATACACTTAAATGTTGTCAAACATTCATTTTATCACTTATCATTTGGAACTTATAAATCTAATCACAAATGTGGTACTTAGTGTATGTGTGATTGGTCACTGCTAAGTTATTTGGTGTCATGTGCATGGTTGCTACTAGGTTACTTAGTACCATATAAATGATCGCTGCTAGGCTACTTGTACTGTGTGCCTTGTTCTTGGTTAGTGCTAGGCTGCATCGATGCCATAAGTTTGGTAAATGCTATGCCACTCGGTGCTATGCACTTTGTGCCTGATCATTGCTAGGTTGTTTGGTGATATGTGCCTAATTATTCTATGTAGTTTAGTTGTTTGGTGTCATGTGCTTGACTGCAACCATGTTTGGTGTCATGCATTTGGGTAATGCTAAAATACTTATGTTCATGCAACTAATATTGGTTTTTGAAGTGTTGAAAAATTAGAATACTAAACATAATCCCAACCATTGTAGTATGCAGTGTCTAGTTTACATGTGCATGGTATGACACCCGTGCACAGATTGCAGTCTAATGTGCTTGTGCATGGATTGGTATCTAATGTGTTTGAGCATAGTTTTGTATCCAATCATGCTACCACATGTTTTGGAGTCCATCAAGATCAATGGTGTCGGTCATATCTACTTATTTTATAATGTGTTTTAAATGTGTTAGAAAGATGAAATATATTAAATACAAATCTAATTGTTGCATGTTCTAATATCTAACATAAATATATATATGGACTAACACTCATCATGCTTATGCATGTATTTGTTCCTAACATGCTTGTGCACGATATCCATATTCCTATTACCAATCAGTGCTTAGTACACAATGTGCCTAAGTTTTGTAATGCCTCAAGCATTTTTGCTATTTTGTTTAGCCTTGTACATTGTGCACTTGAGTATTGATCTACATGCCTTACAACTAAACCTCACTCGATGTTTGGTGCAGCTGTTATGTACAGAGTGCCTTATGCCTAAGCTTTACTCAATGCACATTGCATCTGATCACCACTTCCCTAGACACACCATGTGCTCAAGTTATACTTAGACCACGGGGTGCCTAATCACCACCTTATGCATTATGCACCCAATTACTGCCAAGGATGCTATGCCCCTAGGAAAAACTCATTATATTGCTTGCCCAGTCACTGTCCAACATTCATGAGCTTGAGTACCACTTGGTGCATGGTGCAGTTGGTGTAATCCAATGTGCCATTTTCTAAGCATGACTTGGTGAGTAGTGATTAAACCAAAATTATATACCTATATAGTTGTAATTCTTCTTATTCATCAAAGATCTATTTTAGTTCCTCTCTAGCAGCATCACACTCGTGTCCTAAAATTAGGTTAAAGATGAATTAACTTGTTAATCATCTCAAATTCGGTGAAATAGGACAAAGAAAGTGGGATTGAATGGGTGGGCCCTACATGAGTTCAATCATAAATCAAATGTAGTTTCAAGTAAATTTTGAATCCTTAGAACTTATTAAAATGAAAATTTTATCATAAATCAAGTAATTATAAAATAAATTAAAATTTGATGATAAAAGGTTGATTATTGGATTATACTCAATGAGAGATGTCCAGCGATACTAAGAATGCACGAAATAGATACCGGGACATGAAAATCCAAAAAGAGTCCAAATTGATAATGGCATCCCCCTTTAATTATTGTAACCCAACAAGTCACGTGGAACAACTCAACATGCAAGAGTCGAACTCACTATGTTGAGCTCTTCTTCCATGCATTGTGACGAAAAATAGGAGAAAGCCATCACCCAATGGCTTTCCCCATTCCCTTCTCCTTGACCTCTACTGAATGACCAAAAAGTAAAAAGGAAATAGGGAGAGAACTAGCTAATCCTATTCACAGTGACCTACAAAAGTACAAGTCTGTTGCACTCAAGAGAACCATGGAGAAAGTTTCTAGGTCAGCAACCCATCACCAAACAATAGGTAGGTCATCCATCTTTCTTCTCTCTCTTTCATTTTTTTCCCCCTTCCTTTCCCTTCCAGTCATTCCCAACCACCATTCACTGTTACTGTCACCATTTTTCGATGATAGGAACAGTGAAACCAACAATGAAACCAACTGTTGAAAAACACAAAAAATAGAATAGTATCTGATCAATGATCGAAACCATGCATTTTGTTCCTTAAGTGATTATGAGTAAAACCCCTCTTGTCTCATGAAAATTGATTAA
The DNA here is from genome assembly GCA_035236585.1 of Warburgia ugandensis. Taxonomy (NCBI): domain Eukaryota; kingdom Viridiplantae; phylum Streptophyta; class Magnoliopsida; order Canellales; family Canellaceae; genus Warburgia; species Warburgia ugandensis. The sequence goes on along the minus strand of CP141130.1, from coordinate 34,554,296 downwards.
GTAATTACGCCAAAAATTAAGAAAATAGTAGTTAGGGTAATCTTATAAACCTTGATAAAAGTTGGCCAAAAAACCCAAGTTTTCAATAGAATTTCTAGAGGAAAACTAGATAAAGCTCAAATTCATCAAATTTTGACCAAATCTATACAATTTGATGTAGTTTTCATCCCATGTACGTAGCCTACGACGACTGAAATCTAGTCACTTTCTCCGGTGATGGCGACTTTTTTGGCAAGACCTTAAAATTTAAAATTTTTGGAATTTGGTTAATTCTACTTAATCTTTTAATCTATAAAGATGGGCCTTGATCAAGAATCAATTGATCCTTAAAATTTTGATTGGAAAACTTGATAGAGCATAGGAAAAACCTAGATCTTTGCATCCAACCATTAAAAACATGATCTAAAGGCAAATCTACATAATTTATGACTCTAATTACATGTTAATGCTGAAATGTGATAATAATTAAAAAATGAAGACCAAGAAAATATGGGATAATTTGATCCAAGGTCCGATATGATTGTTCAAAACTCAATTGGTGATGATTGATGGTTGGGAATGCCAATCTAACCATGGATTATGATTAAAATCATTGAATTGTGAATAACTGACCTTTAATTATTGGAATTAAAATATCTAGAGGTACGCACTCAATCTGGACCCTCCATTTAAGATCAATGGTGCCGAGCTGGGTGGATAACGACCAATTGGTGTCCTCATTGTCAATTTATATGTTAGAGGTTAGATCAATGACCTTACGAGTATAGATCTTGAAGTAATTATAGTAAATTGCATGGAATTCTAAAATTCACTTAGAACTTATATTCTTAACATTGGTTTTGAATGCAGTTTGGATGGCATTGATAATTGATTTGCGAGTTATACTTAGAACTCAAGTAAGGACTAAACCCTTCTTTATCCTTGAATTCTTGTTAATCTGTTCACTTGTAATTAACACTATGGATGTGTAGAGCATATAGATCATTATATTGATTGAATGGATAATATGAATTGTAATTACTTGTTGAAATTGTCAAGTGATATTTTGATTAAGAATGCTTAACTGATATGATGATGTTAATTGCGATAAAATGGTCAATCCCAAGATAGTAAGCCTTGAGGCTGCCCGATAAACTATGATGATGCCTTTCAAGATGGTAAGTCTTGAGGGAAAGGGCTACTTGGTTGATTGCAACCAAGGTGAAGCCGCCTAAGATGGTAAACCCTAAGGAATGGATTAGCAGTTATTGAGCCTCCTAAGATGGTAAATACTGAGGGAAAGGGATGCATGGTTCTTTGGGATCATTGTGGAATTGCAAGATGGTAAACCCTAAGAGATGAGTTTTCAGGTATTAAGCCTCACAAAACGATAAACCCTGAGGGAAAGGACTACCTGGTCTTTTCAGATCATGGTGGAGCCACCGAAGATGGTAAATCCTAAGGAAACCTAACATTAGAACCACCCAAGAGCGTAAATCCTAAGGGTTTTGTTGACTTCCATATGATACTCATAATGGGCCACCCAAGATGGTAAACTTTGAGGGTGATGACTACTTGATCAGTTAGATGATGCCATATTTTCTATTGATTGCTGCAAAAATAATCAAATGAAATACATTTCTGTACAGTTTTATCTAAATGCTATGCTTATGGTCCTACAGTTTGAATTAGAATAAACTATAATTTTGGTTAGATGTCCATACATTATACATACTATTACATGCTCATGACTTTGTTACTTATATATTGAAATGAAAATGAATGTTCTATGGTTGGACATGAATGGGGAGTGGATATTGCATGGTTTTATTTGTGTGCTATGATTATGGCTTTACAATTTGAATTTGGAATAAACAGTATTCCTATTTTGATACCAGAATGTTATATTTGATAATACATGCTAATTAGTCTATTAATTACTGGTTAAAAATGACAATGAATTTTCCATAGTTGGATATGAATGTGAAGTTGAGCTAAGCTCAACAAGGATGGTATGATGTGCATAGGATTAGTTCTTTTCCCTTATTGGGCTTCGTAGGTCACATTATTATTTTCTAAGTACTACTCAAGTTGATAAGCAGAAGGCTCTTGATGGAAATGAATGAAGCATGACTAACTAATAATGACACATTTTGTACTGTATAAGTATATTGGTGATGAATATGAGTTGTGTTCTATTATTTGATTGATAGGCCTATTCATCTGTTTCTAACATTCTATATATTTTTAACTTGATGGGAAGCGTATGAGATTCAGCTCAAACTCTAAGTTAGAAATTATGAATTGTTGTAAATTTACTATGGTGAATGGTGTCTAGATGAAGTCTCCTTTAGACATTTTAAAACCAATATATTGTTTATTAGGTGAATTGCATTGCATGCGTTAAATGCGTAAGTCTGAAAAAAAGAGGAGACTCTCTCAAAATTTTGGAAGAATTAATTATTAAAAACTTTTGTATAAACCATGACTTGCATATGACAAGAGCATTTATCTCTTTCAATACTTCTATTGTAAAAAAAAAGTGCCACATAAGCTTTGCTCAAGCCAATCGCCTCAAGGATTGGGGTCACAACAGCTTAGTAATAGTGCAAGGTGGTAGGTCACTTGGGAAGAACTTTTTTTAGAATTGCCTATGATAGAGAAAATGCATCTACTTAGTATCTTCTAAAATACCTTTGTTGATTGTTGATTACTGTCAGCTTGTTTGATACGTGACTAACTATTATTGTTTAATATTTTTGAAAAGCATAGTAATGGTTGAGACTAGGAGTGATGGCTCGAGTTCTGGAGGATCAGTATTGTATGCACATGATCTGATCCAGGACGCTATAGGATAGATGGCCCAAGAAATCACTGAAACCATCAACAACGGAGCAGGAGTTAAGCCCCCAGTTGCACCAGTCCCTCAAGCTTCCAAAGAGAGTGTAAGCAGGGAAACACTTCCATTGTGAGAGTTCAGGAAGTTAGGACCACCTAAGTTCAATGGGATGTCAAATCCCACTAAGGCAGAGGATTGGTTAGAGCAAATTCAAAGGATCTTCAAAGCATTAACATTGACAGAGATCTGATGATATGGGTGACCACTTTTTAGTTCACAGTTGAGGCTATCCATTGTGGCAAGTGGCAAAGGGTGTTAGAGCTGATGAAGAGTAAACTTGGGAACTTTTCAAAGAGACCTATCTAGGAAAATATTTTTGTAATAACCCCAATTTTTGTAAATTGATTGACAAAATCAATAAAGTTGAGTTTTTAGAAATTTCAGGCTGGAATATTAGGTTATTGTAAATCCTCTTTTTTTAGAGATTAAAACATAATTTAAAACTTAAAAATTATGAATTTACATAAAAAATTGATCGAAATGACACTAAGTACGTTCAATTTCGAGTTAAAATAAAAAATCCCTAATTTTCTTCATTTTTATGAATAAAAGGGTAAAATGGCAATTTTACCCATAATTGCCGCTAGCTTCCACCCATTCAAGCAGGTCTAAATCCGAGTGTTTAATAATTACTACATGTGTTATTTATATAGGGAGAGAGGACTAATCCGACCCAGCTACATTTGCTCCCATTCCCTTACTCGTCAAGCTCCAATGATTGGGCTAATCGATGACTCTCCTATGCCTGCCTAAGGTATCGATGGGATATGAAGCAGAACTGGCCTTACTAACTTGAGAGGGGGGATGTAACTGCTGATCCTAAAAATGACTAGGGATTGGGGAAAGATGCTATGCTTGAGTAAGCGAAAATGGTTAGTGATGAAGAAAAGAATAGGTAGCTTGCAACCATAGGAATTGATAACCGAATTCCTTCATTCTCCCCACACATAAATGAGATCTAAGACATCAATATTTAGAATGTACTCAAAAATATGATTCCAATGCCACTAAGTACACTCAATTCTAAGTTCGAAAGAATAAAATGGATTTTTCTCCATAAAAGGGCAAAATGGTCCTTTCACACCTTCGTGGGGCCCACAAACGAATCCAACGGCCAGAAAACATGTAATGAGTGGTCAAACTACTACCAGCAACTAGTGGAAAAGGAGGTGGTAGTGGAGGATCCAATGTTAATTTAATATTCAAAATAATTGAAACATAATTATTACAAGTAATTATGAAATTTTCAAAAACATCTATAAATACACCCCCAAAAATCCTCCAAAAATGTTCGTAAAATTTACCATGAAATTATTTTACTTTCCCTATAAAAAAAGATCTAAATTCATTCCCAAATTTCCAAAACCTCCCAAAATCTCTTTTCTTTCATTTTCTCTCTCCTCTCTGTAATTGGAACAAGAGACCTAAATTCAATTAGGCACTCTGTTCCAAATCAAATCTCACAAATCCCATCATTCAGATTGTCCTAGACTATCTTATCAACAAAACCACAAAATAATTTTCAAGATCCAACAGTTCAAACAACGAAAAATCACAAGACAAGTAGTTCTTGGGCTATCTTATCATCAAGTGGGTATTCTTTTAATTTGGACTACAAAACTGACGTCTTTCTCTAATCAGGTAGGTGGAGACTCTTTCCACACTTGTTTCATATTATTTTGTGTAATTTTTATTTTTCTAAAATTAAGTTTAGGTTAAAATAATAAAAATCAATTAAGGGTAAGAACCCTTCAATTCTGGATGATGGAGGGCTCAGATGGAAAATCTAAGCCATCTAATCGATCTAGAAGGGTCCAAAACCCCTAGGATAGAATTTTCAAGAAATTTTATTAAGCTTAGAGCCATTAATTCAGAGGGATTGATTGGACGGTCCAAAACGGACAGTCTGATCTCCCTTAAGAGATCGGGCTCCCAGGATGCTGCAAAGAAATGCGCCCTATGGGAGCGTCTCTGCGTACAATGCTATCCCAACAGAATGACCGCGCAATAATGTCGGTCCTGGGATGCACGTTATGGCATGCGTCTCGGTGGCAGGAGCACGACAACTGTTTTGCCCAACTGGCCTACTCCGCACTACTGATCATAGCCATTCATTCCGTTGGGCCCAGATCAAATCTGGACCGTTGGAATGACTGTGAACTTCAGTCCTTAATTGTGGAGTCATTTGAACTCCAAATTAAGATAATAAAAAAAAGAAGCTATGGAAAGCTTGTGATGTTTATTATCTTCTAGAATCATAAAATTTACAAAAAAATCCTCAAGAAACTTTCTGTTTTAAGGAATTAAGATTCTAATTTTTGTGATCTTCAAGATTTGAGATGATCAGATCTTAGGGATTTACTGCAATGATGATCTAATGTTAAAATAAAGTAATACCATGATTTATTTTGACAGATCTAAGATAAAATGAGGAATCTACCCTTTATGGTAGAAAAACCCTAAAAATACAAAGGGACCCACTTGATCAATAGGATCAAGCATGATCAGACCCTTGGGATGGATTGAGTAAATGGGATTATGGTGGAATCCATTGAGATCATGGATTAAATATGACAAAAAACAAAGGGATATGATCTTTGGACCTTAATGGAGTAAAAGCCCTAAAATTAATTAAAACCCTTAATTAAAAGGAAAAAATCTAAGATCTAATGCTTGGATCATAAGTAAAAGTTTTTAATAATCTTAATCTAATTATTTTAATTGTCTTTTATTTGATAATAAAATTGTAAATATGATTTATGTTGTAAATTAGGAAGCATGATAGTATAATTCTTAAATGTTAGCATGCTATGTTCTATATGTTATTAGGTTGGATTATCTTAGGGCCATGTTAGTTTAAATTTAAGATTTTAGCATGATTCCATTAGATTAGTAGTAAAATTTCATATATTTCATAACTTAGGATCATGTTAGTCTAAGTATAGTTTTAGTAAGGGCTATAGTTAGTAGGATAATATAAGGATTATCAAATCCTTGGCCCAAACTAGGAGAATAATAAACCCCATGAGTGACATTTTAAATGTTCATGGATTTAATTAAAATCAATTAGAAAGAGTACTTAGGGTTAAAATGCTCATAGGAACCTTATGAAAGGTTGAACTAAGGTCACTCTAGTGAATGCTGAACATGGTGGTTAAGGGGGTTCTCTAATAGAGCCTCGCTCTTCCCCTATCTTTCGTTGATGTATGTGAGGTCTAAACGCCTCCTTACATAAGGATTAAAGTAACCACTTTGTGTTCAACCATTCAGCTAGTAAGCCTTATCCAATTAGAGGAGCAATCTAAACTTAGGATGAAATAAGTTATCTTCAACTAGTAAAACATTAACTAGTTGAATAATAATAATAATAATAATAATAAGAGCATAAAAGGTTAGTAAATTATCTAACCATAATAAAAATTATAAGTAAGATAAGGATGGTCAAACAAGATCCATGGGATCTTGAATGAATGATCAAGAATAATAAAAAGAAATAAATACTTCTTGATGATATATATATATATATATATTGCTTGTAATTTAGAAGATCTTAAATCAAATAGAATAGAATCTAAACCCTTGATTAAATATGATTCAAGGAAGAGAACCAAGATCATCCTCCATAGGGATGCTCAAACAACTAAACTTACATCAAAGAAGAACTAGATGATAGAATATCTAAGCCCTTGATCTTTATCAACAAGTATAAATTGTTGATCAAAGGTCTATGAAGGATCAAAAATAAAGAAAGGAATACAAAAAGACTTAGAATAAAAAATACTTAGATCTAAAAGACTAGAAGATCATTTTAACCATCAGATCTATTAATCAATAGGATAGACACTATTTGAGGAAAATAGATCATGATAGGACAAAAGATCTAGATCCTTTATATCAAAGGACAAGATTGAATAAAGAATATAGATAGGATAAAAAAAGATAAGATTATTCAGATTGTATAAATATTGACAATATGTATGGATTTACATATTTCATACGTCAATCAAGATCATGGAAGATTTCAAGAGATGAATCACTACTTGAAGGTAGGAGGATTTTATGAATGCATCTACATGGGATGTACATGTTGAATACATAATCTTATATCTAGAAATGTTGACAAGTGTAATGTTAATACTTGTATTAAATCCCCTAAAACCCTTATGATCTAACCAAACACATATAAAGTGGGTTAAGTTAAACTTGAGGAAAAGACTCTAAGTGAATATGTAACTAAAAGATATTCTAGCTTGACAGATTGTCTGATACGTATGAAACCTATTTTACATACAAACATGGAGGCTTATGGTTTTGTTTTAAACAGGCATAAGCCTGGGGATGCTATGCTATGGGAGTTATGACGGTTTGGCAACCCACTTCCTGAAATTTGATGATTTGATGATACCTTACCCTATGAGAAGCTAAAAGTTGGGTGTGGCAATTATGGGACGGCCACCACTATGAAAGTCCTATCTCCCCATATGGGCAACAACACAATATTTTCCACTGTGGTATCAGTGGTAAACAGGGTAGTTATCCAAGTAAGCTGTATGAAACAGACTACAGCATGGTAGTCCTTCGATTAGTTTACACTATGATGCATATTAGATAGGCATAATGAAATACCTTATGTTTTGGCATGATGAAATGACAGGTAATTGTATATTACTAGGATTTCCCAAGAAGGGAAATTCCCAATATAGGACTAACTGAAATACTGATTTCTCATAGTGGAAAGAATTGATTAGCTTAGTTGGGAATGTTATTTGACTACTTTCATAAATTTGATGGATTTACCCATATACAGTATGCCTGTATGTATAAGGATGTACATATATGACAAAGTAAAGAGATTGATACATGAGCGTGTTTATGAATAATGGGATTATGAAGTATTAAAATTATACTGTCAAATTATTATGCTTCTTAAATCCCCTACCAAGCATAGCTTGCTGAGATATTGTAAATGTTTGAATATTTGCAATATCTCATATACAGAGAAGGAGAATTAGGAGCTCAAGACTGTAGAAGACTTGAAGAGAATAATCATCAAAGTATACCCCTTGAAGACATGTATTTTGTTTTGTTTGAGAGTATTGTATTGTAATGAGAGATTCATTGTATGGTGAGCTTTGAGTTTTGGATTATGTAATTTGGACAAGTATTGCAATGGATTTGGGCTGTACTGTGAAGCACTAGATGGATTCTGGAATTTAATAAAGGTATATTCCTTTAATGGAATTTTATCTTGTACAAGAATTCTACTTTTGTTATGTATGAAGTGATGACTTGGGTTTTTCAAGACAAGTTTTGAAGAAAAGAATTTCTGCTACTTTGTTTTACGAAAAAAATTTACTACTAAGGGCCTACCTTTGAAAAATGTATTATAAAATGTGTTACAAAAATCGAGTTGTCACAATTTTTCTAGTAGACAGAGAAATGCTAAAGTAGCAGAGTTCTGGAGGCTCACATAGTGTGACATGATGGTGGAATAGTATGCTACCAAGTTTGACCAGTTGTCATTTTATCCAGGATCGATGTTCCTCATTGCTAGGGATAAGGCCTACCACTTCATTCAAGGCCTTAGATCTTCTATTTGACAGAGCTTAGTACCCTTCAAATTGTAAGATTATGTGGAGGTTGTACATAAAGCCCAATAGATTAGCAGGATTAGGGTAGAGAAATGAATGCACCAGAGTTTAGGAAGAGAAGTTTTGGAAAATCTCACTCACATAGTAACAAGGACATGAGGAGGAAAGGATATCCTCCTCAAGGCACAAAATACTCTGTCACATTCTCTACCTCTTGGAATGGCAAGTAAGACTTATTTTGGTTGTGGCCAGGAAGGCAATTGCAAGAGAGATTGTCCTAGGCTAAGAGCAATGAAAAGCAATGTATAGAGTAGTAACAAGCCACGTACTTAGGGTCAACCACTAGGACAGAGGATAGATAGACCAGTCAGAGGCATATCCCCTACTTCTAAGCACCATTATAGAAGATACATTTTCACTGTTTCACACTTAGGTAAGAGTGTTATCTGATTCTAGTGTGATACATTCTTTTATTTCATCTTCAACTATTCATGACTTAAGCATGGAAACTGAACCACTAAACTTAACATTGTAATTTTTGTTGCTAATAGGGATGAGCATTGCCTTAAACAGAGTTTATTGAGGAGGTGATATTAACATGGCAAGTCATAGGGTAACTCTTGATTTGGTAGTGATGGATATAACTCCTTATGATGTAATCATGGGCATGGATTTCTTGTCTGAGTATCATACCATTATTGATTGTAATCAAAAGAGGGCCACTTTTGTCTCACCTAGTAGAGTTCATTTTTATTTTTCTGCCACAAAGGATTATGGTTGCCCACAAGTCCATGTTGGCTACAAATGCCAGAAAGACTATAGTGGATGCATGGCGAGCATGGTGGGTCGTGATGAGGTTGATGGAAGCATTAAATCCATTCTCATAGTAAGGGAATTGGAAGATGTTTTCCCTAATGAATTGCTAAGATTACCTCAAAGGAGGAAAGTCAACTTTGCTATTGAGCTTTATCCTGGCATTTCTCCAATGTCAGTTGCTCCACATTGAATGGTGCCTACTAAATTACAGGAGCTAAACATGCAGTTGGAGGAATTGTAAGATACAGGTTTCATACACCCTAGTACTTCTCCATGGGGAGCACCAGTGTTTGTAAGGAAGAAAGATGGCACACTAAGGTTATGAATTGACTACTGACAATTAAATAGGGTGACGATCAAGAACAAATACCCATTACCAAGGATTGATGATCTATTTGACCAGTTGAGGGATCTACATGTTTTTTCAAGATTGACTTGCGATCTAAATACCATTAGCTATGAGTAAGGGATGAAGATATCCTAAGATGGCATTTAGGACTCGATATGGTCATTTCAAGTTTGTAATGATGCCTTTTGGGTTGATATATGCTCCAGCGGCATTTATGAGCCTAATGAATCGAATATTTTTATCTTATTTGCATCAATTAGTTGTTATGTCTGTGGACAATGTGTTGATATACTGGAGGTTTAAGGAGGAGCATGAACAACAGCTGTCTATTGCAATACAGTTGATGGAGGAACACCAACTGTATGCAAAACTTAACAAGTGTGAGTTTTGGGCAACCAAGGTAAATTTCCTTAAGCATGCAGTTTCTAGTGATTGGATTTTAGTCGACCGTCAAATATTGAAGCCCTGATGAGTTGGGAAAGACCAAGGAACGTAACCGAGATTAGGAGTTTGCTTGGGTTAGCAGGTTATTATAGGAGGATTGTGAAGGACTTCTCACGCATTGTAACATCCATAACAAGGCTTACAAAAAAGGGTGTGGTATTTGAATGGGGCGATTCAAGTGAGTAGTCATTTCAGAAGTTAAAGATATGATTAACGTCACAACATGTGCTTATCATTCCTGAGCAAAGTGTAGGTTATGCTGTGTATTATGATGCCTCACACTTAGGACTGGGACCTATCCTAATGCAAGAAGGAAGAGTAATGGCATATGGTTCTCATAATTTAAACCCAAATGAGTCATGACTCATAGTTGGCAGTAGTGGTGTTTACATTGAAGCTCTAGAACCATTATTTGTATGATGAATGGTTCGATGCCTTCACCAACCACTAAAGTTTGAAATCCATTTTTACTTAGAATGATTTAAATCTGAGGTAGATTAGATGGGTTGAATACTTAGAGAACTTTGATTTCACACTTCAGTACTAGCCAAGATAGGTAAACATTGTTGTAGATGCACAAAGTAGAAAGTCTAGAGGTTTGATGGCAAGACTTCGAGGTTTCAAATGGAAGGCACGTGAGTCATTGACTGAGTATGACTTGCACGTTGGCTCATCAAAAAGTGGTGCATTTTTATGTTAAATGATTGCCCAACCTTCTACACTACAAAAAGTCTTGTAGGCTCAGATAGATGATGATGAGGCTAAGAGTATTAGAGCCCGACTAGAAGATGGTGAGAGTATTGAGCAATTGACTGTGGACTCTTTTGGTAGGTTACAATATTAGAGTAGACTTTTGATACTGCGAGTTGTTGAGGTTAGAAGAGAATTGTTGAGTGAGGCACACTAGTCTAAATTTTTTATACATTCTAGTAGCACAAAGATGTATCATGTCCTCCAAAGACACTTTTGGTGGAAAGGCATGAAGAAGCACATTGTTAAGTTTATTGTTCAAGGTTTGACATGTCAATAGGTTAAAGCAAAGCGTCAAAAACCTATGAGATTACTACAACCTTTACAAGTGGCAGAATGGAAGTTGGAGCACATTACCATGGATTTTGTGTAGGTCTGCAGCATAGTAGGCAAGGTTAGAATAGCATATGGTGATTGTTGATAGATTGACCAAGTCAACGCACTTCCTGTTAGTGAAGGTTACCGATTCACTTAAGACATTGAGTCAATTATACGTACATGAGATTGTAAGATTACATGGGGGTAACTATATCCATTGTGTCAAATAGAGATTCGAGGTTTACTGCTAGTTCTGGAAGGGCTTACAAGAAGAGATGGGTACAAGGTTGACTTTTAGCTCATATTTCATCCCCCAACAGATAAACAATCTTAGATAGTGATTCAAGTGAAGATATGTTGATAGCTTATGCATTAGATTTTCAAGAGAAGTGAGCCGAACATCTACCATTGGTGGAATTCTCATACAATAATAGTTTTCAGTCCAGTATTGGGATGGCACCATTTGATGCATTGTATAGGAGGCTATGCTGATCCCTGGTTTTTTGGGTAAAGGTTGGAGAGACATCATTGTTAGGCCCTGAATTAGTCGCAGAGACTACAAAAAAGGTGAAGCAAATCTGACAATGGCTGTTGATAGCTTAGAGTAGAACTAGAGCTATACTGACTAAAGGAGGCGATAGTTGGAGTTTGAGGCAGGAGATCACATGTTCCCAAAAGCTCAGCAAGACTAGGAGTGACACATTTTGGCACGAGTGGGAAGATATCTCCTCAATTTATTAGATTATTCGAGATCTAGAATGGGTTGGAGAAGCTGTTTATTGTTTGGCCTTGCCTCCACAATTATCGTAGATTCGCAATTTTTTTCACGTGTCAATGCTACGGATGTATGAACCAGACCCTTCTCATGTTCTTGATGGGATAGATCTTGTCATCCAAGAGGATGTTTCATATGAGGAGAAATCGATACAGGTGGTTGACTAAAGGGAATTGTTTTGTAAAAACATGATACCACTAACAGAAGTCATATGGCAGCATCATGGGGCAAAAGAAGCCACGTGGAAGCTGGAGTAAAAAATTCAGCAAAAATACCAAGGACTATTTGAGGACTCAAGTATCTATTTAAATTTCGAGGATGAAATTTCTTTGAGGGAAGTGTTGTCACACCCATGTCCTAAAATTAGGTCAAAGATGAATCAACTTGTTAATCATCTCAAATTCGATGAAATTGGAAAAAGAGGAGGTATTGGGTACGTGGGCCCTGCATGAGTTTAGTCTTAAATTGAATGTAGTTTGAGGTAAATTTTGAAGCCTCAAAATTTATTAAATTGTGTAACTTGTTAAGGATTAAATGACTAGAAATTTCATTCTAAATTCATAGCAAATTTGAAGGAATTTTTCTTTAAAATAAAAATTCTATCATAAATCAAGTAATCATAAAATAAATTAAAAACATTGAAATTTGGTATTATTGGATTGTGCTCAATGAGTGCTTTCCAACGACACTAAGAATGTGTGAAATAGAGACAAAGACCCAAGAATCCAAAAATTTTACAATTGAAGTGAAGGGGGTCCAAATTGATAATGGCACTCCCCTTTAACTATCATAACCTGTCAAGTCATGTGGAATACCTCAACATGCAAGAGTAGAACTCACCATGTGGAGCTCTGCTTGCATGCGTTGGAATGGAAAATAGGAGATAGCCATCACCCGACGGCTTTCCCCATTTCCATTCTCCCTTGCCATTATTGAACTATTGGAAAGTAAAAAAGGCAAAAGAGAGAGAACTAAACCATCCTCTTCACCAGTGACCTACAAAAGTACAAGTATGTTGTGTTCGGGAGAACCATGGAGAAAGCTGCTAAGTCAACGACCTATCACTAGATGATGACCAACGATAGGTAGGTCATCCATCTCTCTTCTCTCTCTTTCATTCTTTTTCTCCCCTCCTTTCCCTCCCAGTCGTTGCCACCCACCATTCACAATTACTATCATTTTTTTTTATGACAAGAACAATGAAACTGATGATGAAACCACTATTGAAAAACATGATTAGTAGAACGGCATCTGATCAATGATCAAAACCTTTCATTTTGTTCCTCAAGTGATTATGAGTAAAACCCCTCTGGTCTCATGAAAATCTTTAAAGTAATGATTCTGAAAATTGAGAAAAAATAGTAGTTAGGGTAATTTTACAGACCTTTATAAAATTTGGCCACAAAACCCATGATTTTAGAAGAATTTGTAAAGGAAAACTAGATAAAGCTTAGATTAATGAAATTCTAGCCAAATATGTACAATTTGGTGTAGTTTTCATGCTATGTATGTCTTTAGTGACAACCAAAATCCAATCACCTTCTCCAGTAACTGCAACTTTTTTCGTCGAGACCCTAAAAATTGAAATTTTTGGAATTTGACTAATTTTACCTTATCTTTTCATCTATAAATGTCACACTTGTGTCCTGAGACTAGGGTAAAAAGGTAATTGACTCATTGATTCTCCAAAAAAACATTGTGAAACAGGGCAAGTAAGGTTGGATTGAGCAATGGGCCCCACATGAGTCAAGGTCTCCATCAAGCTCAAATTCAGGCATATTGAAAACCCTAACCTTGTTGAATTATGTATCCAACTAGAAATTTAATAATTTGAAACTCCACTTTAGATTCATGTAAAATTTTGAGCAATTTTGTTTTAAAATGAACTTTTTATAATTATAAAATAAATTAAAAATATTGAAACTTGATGATGAAAGGTCGATCATTGGATTGTGCTCGATGATGAGCTTTCCAATGACACTAAGAATGCATGAAATAGAGACCAGGACCCAAAAATCCAAAAATTTTACAAATGAAAAGGGGGGGTTGAAATTGATAATGTAACCCCTTGTACTAACTCCTTCAACCTAGACAGTTAGGAGAGTAGGTCAACACATGGGAGTTGAACTCGCCTTTTGGATTCAGCCCCTTCCTCCATGCGTCTGTAATAGGAAGAAATGGGGGAAAGAGCCATACCCGATGGCTTTTCCCCCACCCCATTTTCTCCGTCCCTCTTGCACTGCATGGACCGACGAGATCCATTTCCTTTGGCATTGCACAGTTGCTCCATCTTCCTTCATAAGTTCAAAACATAAGGGAAACTCTATCAAAATTTGGTACAATTAAGCATTTAAAAAGTCTATTATCTAAACTGTGACTTGCATAGGACAAGAGCATTTAGCTCTCTCAATACTTCCATTGCAATATAGGAAGGAAAAAAAAAAAAAAAAAAAAGCTACGTAGGCTTCGCTCAACCTAATCATTATTTTAATTGATTACATTAAACCATGACCTCGGGGATTGAGGTCACAATAGTAAAGATGGATCATCTATCAAGAATCAATTGATCCTTGAAATTTTGATTGAAAATTTTGATAGAGTATAGGGATAACCTAGATCTTTTCATTCGACCATTAAAAACATGAATGGAAGACAAATCTACATAATTTATGACTTTAACTAAATATCAATACTAAAATGTGATAAAAAAAATGATGATCGAGCAAATACGGGATAATTTGATCCAAGGTCCAATCTGATTGTTGAAAACTCGATAGGTGATGATTGATGGTTACGAAGGTAATTAGACTATGGATTATGATTAGAATAATTGAAATACTAAATAAATTGCCTTTCATAATAGGGATTAAAACCTCTAAAGGTGTGTGTTTGATCTGGATCCTCATTAAAACCTCTAGAGGTGCGTGTTTGATCTGGATCCTCCATATCAGACCAATGGTGATAATCTAAGTAGATAGCGACCAATTGATGTCCTAATTATCAATTTATATGTCAAAGGTTAGATCAATGACATTACGAATAGAGAACTTGAAGTAATTATAGTAAATTGCATGGAATTTTGAAATTTACTTAGAACTTCTATTCTTAACACAATTTTTGAATGCGGTTTGGACGGTATTGATAATCAATTTGTGAGTTATACTTAGAACTCAGGTAAGGCCCCTAAACCCTTCTTTATCCTTAAATTCTTGTTAATCTGTTCACTTGCAATTAACACTATGGATGTGTAAAACATATAGCTCATTATATTAATTAAATGGATAATATGAATTACAATTACTTGTTGAAATTATCAAGTGATATTTTGATTAACCATGCTTAACTATTATGATGATGTTAATTGTGATAAAATGGTCAATCCCAAGATAGTGAGCCCTGAGGGCTGTCTGGTAGACTATGATGACGCCTTGCAAGATGGTAAGCCCTAATGGAAAGGGCTATGTGGTGGATTGCAACTAAGGTGAAGCCACGCAAGATGGTAAACCCTGAGGAATGGATTGTTAGTTACTGAGCCTCCTAAGATGGTAAACCCTGAGAGAAAGTGATGCCTAGTTCTTTAGAATCACAGTGGAGCGGCAAGATGCTAAACCTTGAGGAATGAGTGCTTAGAAATTGATCCTTCCAAGATGGTAAACCTTGAGGGAAAGGGCTGCCTAGTCTTTTAGGATCATGGTGGAGCCACCTAAGATGGAAAATCCTTAAGGATGAATTGTTAGACATTGATTCTCCCAAGATGGTAAACCTTGAGGGAATGGGCTACCTAGTTTATTGTGACTATAGCAGTGCAACCCAAGATGGTAAATCCTCAAGGAACCTGAAATTGGAGCTACCCAAGATGGTAAACCCTAAGGGAAAGGGCTGCCTAGTTCTTTGGAATCATGGTCGAGCTGCCGAAGATGGTAAATCCTGAGGGTCTAGTTGCCTTCTGTATGATACTTATAGTGAACCACCCCAAATGGTAAACTTTTAGGGGGATTACTATTTGATCAATGAGATAATGTCATATTTTCTATTCATTGATGAGGACATAACCAAATGAAATACATTTCCATACAGTTTTATCTAAATGCAATGCTTATGATCCTATAGTTTGAATTTGGAATAAACTGTAATTTTGGTTAGATGTCCATACATTATATGTTATATTTCATGTTCATGACTTTGTTACTTATATGTTGAAATGAAAATGAATGTCCTATGGTTGGACCTGAATAGGGAGTGGATATTGCATGGATTTATTTGCAAGCTATAATTACGGCTTTACAGTTTGGATTTGGAATAAACTATATTTCTATTCTAATGGCAGAATGTTATTTATGATAATACATGTTAGTTACTTTATTGATTACCAGTTAAAAATGGAAATGAATGTTCCACAATTGGATATGAATGTGCACTTGAGTTAAGCTCGACAAGAAGACATCCAAGAGAAGAAAGAGCTTAAATCCTTGACTTCTACATTTTTATTTGATTTTGGAACTATTTAAGGCAAAAGAACTAGTTCTAAGCTTCTTTTGCCTTAACTAGTCCCATCATTCCTACCATTCATTCTTTTGATTCTCTTTTGGGTCTTATTGAAATATCATCTAGGTTTTGTTTGAGATCTTTAGAATGTGTTGGATGTTTGATTTGAATAAAGTTTTGAGTGTAGGAAGAGTGTAGACTTTTCATGTTCTAGTCTATGTAATATGTGCACTATTTCTAATGTATTTATCCATTCAATCAATAAAGTTCATTGTCATGTTAGATTCTAGTTGCTACATACTTAAAATCTTGAATGTTATCTTGCATAAAGAGTGCTAGTGCAATTTCTTTCCATGCCTAGTTTGATTTGAGTTTCTTAAGTGCTTGAAATTTGGAATTTTTCCATGCAATCTTCATGCTTAGTTACAAGCACCTTATTCATCAAATTTGCTTGATTCCATTGGAACCCTTGATTAGAATACATCTTAGTTAGCTTTTTTACTTGTTGAATTTTGAGTAATTTTCAGGAACCATGCGTACCATCCCATGGATCATGCTCATGGTACTTAGGTAATTCCTCTTTAGATTATGCTTTTTTTAGTTGATTAATCTAGGCTTAGCAATTGTTAATTAGTTTTTCACATCTTAGTTTAGTTTAGAAAGTTTCCTTTTTGAGTTTTAGATTAGGAAAGTTTCCTTTTTAGTAAGTCTCCTTTAGTTTAAGTTTCCTAGATTTATTCATTCTAGTTTCACATTAGTTTCCTTTATTGAATGCAAGCTAGTTAGGAAAGTTTCTAATTCCATTAAATATCTTTATTTTAAAAAAGTTTCATTTAGATGTAGTTTCTAATTTGTTTCCCATTTCATGTTGTTTAAATTCCTAGTTTAATTCAAAACTCATTTCTCTTTGGCTAAGATAAGTAACTTAAATAAGATCCAATCAATTGAAAATTCTAAGACATTCCTCATGCGATCAACCTCTCTCACATATAATTACTACTTTGATTCATGCAATTGCGAGTAATATTAAAGCTACAACATGTTGTTTGCACCATTGTTAGGGAATCACCATAGATTTGTGGTTGGATCTTTATTTAGATTGTTTATCTTAATCATAGTCTTAGATTGCATTAGATTAGGATTTTTGCATTATTCTTGCATATTTTTCTAATTCCTCAAAATTCACATATCTTACTTATTTTGTGTGAGGGGAATTTGGAAAAGGAGCAGCTGCGATCCTATGGGCCAAAGCTTCATCAAATTAGGATTTATTTGCTTTCTTAGATTAGGGTTTTAGTTTTTTGAGTGAACTTGTAGTGATGCCACATTGCAATTTGTAATTCTTTATTTCATTTTAAATGGGCGTAATAATACATGGCAAGCGTGGGGTATGGTGGCCCACACTTGATCTTCATCAGAAATCCTACAGTAAGTGTCTCTTACTCTTTTTTATTTTCTTAGTATAGTTGCATTTAATGTAGCTTGCATATTGGTTGGTAGCATAACACATATCGTTTAGGGTCATTCATTATACTTGTTGCATCTTATTTAGGGTTGTTGCATTACATTGCAACTATTTAACAAAGTTTACTTTGTTGAATAACATATAGTAGGCATTAGTTTCCTTTTCTTGTTTTATATTGCACTTTTACTACTTTATGGTGGATGGTACACATTAATAGTAAGGGCCCCACAAGAACCCTCATAAGATAAGGACTGGATTTCATTACCAAATCCTTTGCCCACCTAGGTAATCAAATCAATTTCTTGTATTTTTGCTAGCTTAATTTAAAATCAAGTAATAAGAGACTTAGGTTATCTAGCTTGTAGGGCCCTTTTAGAAGAAGAAGATCTATTGTCACTCCAGTAGCTTCTAAGCATTGAGGTTATATTGGGTATGCAAGATCCAAGTGATTTTCCCCACCTTTCATTAATAGTTGTTGAGGTTTAAATGCCTCCTTCCATGAGAATTGTATTAACCAGCTAAATGGTAAGTAGTAGTCGAGTTTAGATAAAAGGAGAAGCTATCTAGATCTAGATATAAAAGCTACCACCCTACAGATTAACAAAGAATATCAAAATAGCTCGTTAGTGAACCATTAAGGATTGTTTGTTTGCACATCAAGGTCTTCTATCTCAGAACATAGTCTTAGTACCATTAGATCCTGAGATTGAATGTACCCATAGGTAAGGGGTAAGAAATTAAAATCCTAACCCCATAGAAAATCCACAGTTGAAGCCAAGCACAAGGCTATTAAAGACTTCTATGCTCCACTCTAGTTAAATACTCCATCATGCATCACCTAACCATCCACCAATGCAAACCACTTTTGACTTAAACTTGGAGTAATACATTTACTTCTAACATTTTATGGTCGAGAGAGAAAGGATACATACCTACATATTAGGGGATTCCTTGATATTTGTGCTACATTCAAATTATAAAATGTTTTGGATGATTCTATTAAACTTAGGTTATTCCCTTTCTTATCAAAAAAAATAAGGCCAAATCATGTTGTATTCATTAGAGGTTAGTTCCATTGCGACATGGGACTAGTTATCTAAAAAGTTCCTAAATAAGTTCTTTCCTATCCATAAGACTAATGCCCTTCATATGGAGATAATTAATTTCTAAAAAAAAGATGATGAACATTACTATGAATGCTGGGAAAGGTGGATATTTTGTCGCAGAAGTGTCCCCATCAAGGATTTGAAAAATGGTAGTAAGTCTAGTACTTTTATGAGTCATTAATGCCTCAAAATAGACAAATGGTATATGTAGCAAGTGGAGGGGCCCTCATGTTGAAGAATGAAATAGAGGACTAGGAATTTTTTCAAACTTTAGCAGACAATTCCCAGCAATGGGACTATTCCAATAGGAGAGAGAAATACCCAACCTCAATAGATAAGCTGCTTGTATGAAGTAGGAGTGACCTCATATATATATATCATATAAGCTTGACTCTGTGATTGAGAGAATGGATAAGTTTGACTTTTTACATGGAAGAGTGGACAAGCTTGAAAATATGTTCCAAACCTTCATGGCTATCCAAGCATCCATGAAACCTCCACACGAGGTTTGTTCTATTTCTTCCAGCCTAGTACATTTAACCTCAACTTGTCCATTCTACAGTCTACGTTGAAAATCTTTTGGAACAAATGAATGCAATGAATGTATATTGCAACCCTAGCAACAATTCTTACTTTGAGGCTTATAATCCATAATGGCGAAGCACCTTAATTTGTCGTGGTTGAAAAACAATTACCAGAGAGGTCCATCTGTGAACCCCCTGTAGAAAACTTTCCTAGATCTTTAGTTCCACAACAAGTGCTTGGTTTTCAACTTCCTCAACAACCAAACAAACCTACCTTTCAGCAAACCATGCAGTTATTTATAAAGAGAACTTTAAAACACCAAGATGAAAGTAGATAGGACCTCAATGAAAGAAGAAAGAGTGCAAATGCCACTGCTCAAGCTATTGCCAAATTAGAAATGCAAATGAACCAACTAATAGCTACTTTGAATGAGAGAGGAAAGGGACAGTTTCCTAGTCATCCAATTCCAATACCTAGGGATAGTTTGAAATAGGGTCTAGTTCACATACCCAAAGACCCCATGAGCAAGCCAAGTTTATCACTACCCTTAGGAGTGGGTGTCAAGTTGATAATAAAGTAGGAGAAAATAGGGAAAATATAGAGAAGAATGAACTAGCTTCAATACTAGAGAAAGAGAAAAGACAAAAACCTCCAACTCCAACTCCAACTAAGCATTTAGTGGAGGCATCTTATGTGCTTAAAGCCCCATTCCCTCAGTTGTTGAATAAAGCTAGGAAAGGATTCAATTTCAGTGAGATGATGGAAGTATTTAAACATGTTCAAATCAATATCCCATTACTCAATGCAATTAAAAACTTTTCTACCCATGCCAAATTTCTTAAAGAGCTCTGCACACAAAAGTGCAAGCTTAATGTGCAAAAGAAAGCCTTCCTGGCCGAGCAGGTGAGCTCTATAATTCTAGACCAGTCCATCCTAAGTTTAGGGATCTAGGTTGTCCTACCATCTCACCATATCATTGATAAGGAACTACTTGATTTAGAGGCTAGTGTAAATCTATTGCCATATTTTGTCTATGAGCAACTAAGAATCAATGACCTTAAGCCAACCAATATCACTTTGCCATTACTAGATAGATCAATGAAGATTTCATGCGATATGGTTGAGGATGTTTTAATATAGGTGGACCAGTTTTATTTTCCTATAGATTTCATTTTCTTGGATACCCAGCCTATGTTAGACTCCAGTGGTCAAATTCGGGTAATTCTTGGGCATCCATTCTTGGCAACATCCAATGTCATCATCAATTATAGAAATGGTGTGATGAAATTATCATTCTGCAATATGAACATTAAGCTTAATATTTTTAATGCTAGTTATTAGCATCTACATGTAGATGATTCTTTTATAGTAAATTTAATTGAAGGTCTATTTCAAGATGTTAATCACCCATCGTCTTTCCTAAGGCCACTTGAGGCATGTCTAGCACATTTTAACTGTGAATTTGATATGGACGAGTCCATCGATGAGGTAAATAATCTTTTAGATGTTGCATCTATAATGAATAACTCCAATTGGAAGGTAAGTTTCTTGATGTTCTCATAGAACATAAGACAGCTTTAAGGTGGACCATACTAGATACTAAAGGGATTAGCCTTACTATGTGTATGCATCGAATTCACCTAGAATAAAATGCTAAACCATCTAGGGAAACACAAAGGAGACTAAATCGTAATGTGAAAGAGGTTGTGAGAGACGATGTATTTAAACTTCTAGATGTTAGTGTTATCTACCCTATATCTAATAGCACTAGGTCAGCCCTGTTTAGGTTGCCCCCAAGAAGTACGAAGTCACATTAATCTAAAATGAGAATAACAAGTTAGTTTCCACTAGCATGACCACTAGGTGGAGAGTTTGTATAGATTACCAAAAATTGTACTCAATCACAAGGAAAGACCACTTTCCTCTTCCATTTATTGACCAAATGTTAGAAAGGTTAGTAGGTCATAGTTATTACTACTTTCTTAATGATTATTCTAGCTATAACCAAATTTCTACAGCACCTAAAGACCAAGAGAAGACTACCTTCACCTATCCTTTTCGAACATTCGCCTACCATGTATGCTTTTTAGACTCTATAACACTCTAGCTACTTTTCAAAGGTGTATGTTGAGCATATTTTTTGATATGGTGGAGAGATTTTTAGAAGTGTTTATGGATGATTTCTCAGTATTTGAGTCTTCATTTGATGAATACATGCACCATTTAAAACTTGCCCTTGCTAGTTGTCAACAAAAGAACTTAGCATTGAATTGGGGAAAATGTCATTTCATGATTCAAAGACATGGTTTTAGCCCACATCATATCACATAATGGTATAGATGCAAATAAAGTCAAAGTGGAATTAATCTATAACCTTCCTCCACCAAGGATGGTAAATGAAATTTGCTCATTTTTAGGTCATGCTGGTTTCTATAGACAATTCATCAAGAACTTTAGTAAAATTATTAAGCCTTATGTAATTTGCATATGAAGGATGCAACTTTTGACTTTGATGAGAATTGTGTCAAAGCATTTGAGCACTTAAAGGTTGAACTCACTTCTTCTCCTATTATTCGACCACCAGATTGGATTACACCATTTGAAATAATGTGTAATACTTTAGACTACATGATTGAGGCTGTGTTGGGGCAGCGTATTGATAAACTTCTCTACGTGATATATTATGCTAGCAAGATGCTCAATAATGACCAACTCAATTATTCTACTATAGAAAAAGAGATGTTGGTGGCTATTTTTGCAGTGGATAAATTTAGATCTTACTTGTTAGGATCCAAGGTTATGTATACTCATACCACACAACTTTAAAATACCTTCTTTCTAAGAAGGATGCTAAACCTAGGTTGATCTAATGGATCTTATTATTGCAGGAGTTTGATTTAGAAATTTGGGATAAGAAAGGTTCCCAAAATGTTGTAGCAAACCACTTGTCCAGTCTAGTTATGTAGTCCACTAGCAAGAATGTGCCTATAATAGAGACATTTCTAGATGAACAATTGTTGCACATTTTCCAATTGCCTTCATATGCAAATATAGTCAATTATCTCATCACTAGTCAAATGCCTAGTCCTCAATCTAAACAAGATAGGAAAAGATAAATTGTCGAAGTTAAACACTTTACTTGGGATGATACATACTTGTTTAAGACATCATAAAATCATTTCCTTTTGTCATGACCATGCATAGGAGGTCATTTCAATTCTAAAAACGACAACTACAAGGATTTTTGTAATTTAGTTTTTATTGGCCCACCATTTTTAGGGAGCATAGGAAAAAAAATATGATGCCCTTGAAACTCATTTTGATCATTGAACCTTTTGATGTTTGGGGCATTGATTTTATGGGACCTTTACCTAATTCCTTTGGTTATCTATACATCCTTGTGAGGGTGGGTTATGTGTCAAAATGGGTAGATGATATACTATGTAAGACCAATGACCACAAGGTGGTGGTCAAGTTCTTAAAAGAAAATATATTTGCACTCTTTGGTACTCCTATGGCAATAATTATTGATGGGGGAAAACACTTTTGTAATAAAATATTTGAGAATTTAATAAAGAAACATGGTGTTAACCATAGGATAGCTACCTCATATCATCCTCAAATAAGTGAACAAGTAGAAGTATCAAATAGGGATATAAAGCAAATTTTAGAAAAGACAGTCAATACAAATAGGAAAGACTGGTCGTGAAGGTTTAGTGACGTTTTATGGACATATCATACTACATAATTTATTACATTTAAGACTCCTATATGCATGTCAACCTATCGCCTGGAACTCACCAAAAACTCTAACTTAATGAGTTGGATGAACTTAGAAAAGATGCATATGAGTTAGCTAAGTTATATAAAGACCGTATGAAGAGCAGTCATGATGGATGTATCTTAAGAAAGTCCCTCACCCCAAGACAAAAGGTCCTTTGGTATAATTCTAAATTGCATCTATTCCCTAGAAAACTTCGATCTCAATAGATTGGACCCTAGATAGTACATGTTATTTACCCTCATGGGGCTATTCAGATAGAACAGGATGGAGGGATTTTCAAATTCAATGGGCAAAAGTTGAAACCCTACATACAGTTGGTAAACCTTGAAGTGGAAGAAACCTTATTTGAGCAACCAATTTACTAAGATCCACCTTAACATGTCCCAAGACCTATTATTAAGGTGGAAGATTTCCTTAATGAGGATATAAATAGGAGGAAATTAAGGTGAACTACCCCAACTGGTCTTGGTAATGGCATCCATTCTAAGGGATTATATTCTTTGTCTCATGTGTGCTTAAAAGAACTTATGTGAACCATTAGTATCTTTGGATCCGTCCACATAAAGAGAGAATTTTATTAACCCTTTTCTCTGAGAGCTTTATTTCTAAGTGTATACCAGTGAGAATTGAGGTCAAGACAATTTTCGAATAGGGTATAAGCATTCCAATTTAGAAGTCCTAACTTATGGAGCCAATGCACACTACACACTGAGTAAATAACTATAATGTAAAATGGCTTTAGCAAGTGGATAACTTCTATAATTTTTCATTCATCCTTATTAAGTTGTTAAAGTAAGTGAGTTCTAATGAATGATAATTCACTAAGATAAAATAAAGGACTTAGCCCTTATTGAATTTTGTGATTATATTCACTAGGAACCCTCACGAGGCTTAACTAGTCCGCTAGGGGTAACATATGGGCTTAAGGAATTGTTGCTTATGCTAAATGCAAATGTGAGTACCTATGAAAATGGAAACCATTTTAGCTTTCATGATTTTTCACATGTTTTGCTTAGGACTAGCAACATGCTGGCTGGGGGTGTGATAAGTGTTGAATTTTGTATAAAAGGCACCCATTTAGTAGCCCATGTGAAATTATAGGCATAATTCTGGGTTTTTTCTGAAATTTCATAACTGATCTAATAATTCAAAAGTTTGGTATTTTGTAGGTTTAGGAGCTAATTCAGAGTAAGTGTGTGTATTATCATAATTTTCTATGACTTAATTAGGGTTTTTCTTTTTTGTAGGTATTAAGAAGATCCAATGACCGGATCAAGTAAGATAAGAATTGAAGATCAAGATCAAAAGAGGGAAAAATACCTAAATTTAAAAGCTCAATCAAGGTTCAAAGTCATTCAAACTTTGAAGCCAAGGGAGTTAACTACTCAAGTCAGCAAGAAATGAGTCATCAAAGTGAGCCATCAAGACACATTATAGCCATGCCACATGGAGTCACATAATTGGAGGATCAATTCAAGCAATTATCCTAAGTGATTTTCAATGGATAATTGGAATGTTTTGATGGAAAATTGTAATTGGTAAGATGGTCATGCATATGTGGACCAATCAAGAGAACCCTCCTTTCCATTTTTATTTTTCATCTTTTTCCTCCACCCAATCTAAGTTTCCATGATTTTTGCGTAAGGGAGGGAGGCACCTTCCTAAAAAGTGATGCCTCCTCCTCGCTTGGTTATCACCTTAGGTGGTTTCCTAAGTGGAAAACTCCTAATTCTAGTTCATACTCAAAACACCTCAAAACCTAAATACTTTCCCATCTTTCTTATCTTTTATTCTTTCCATTTTTCTCTCTTTTTCAATAGCCAAACCACATGAAATTAGAAGGGGAGGAGCACCATGCCACCTTCCTAAAAAGGTGGTGCCTCCCCTTCTAAAGATGACAGCCACCATGATGTCACCTTACTTACGTCATCCCTCCACCGAACTTTTCCTCATTGAAACCCTAGATCTAGATCCATTTCCTTTCCTAGAATAAGCTTAATTCAATTGGAAACCCAACTATCTATATAGCTCCATGCATTTTCAGGTTTTTTCCTAAGTAGAGGTCTGGTGAGAAAACCTTGAAAGAAGCATTTGGGATCTTTTGGAGCTTTGGAATTGGGCTTCCTTTTGGGATGTTCTTCTTTGGATTCCTCAATTATTTTCTTTATTATTTGCACTTCAATTCTAAGTTGGTAGTTTGATTTGAATTCATTGCTTGTATGGTTAGTTTTGTTCTTATTTTATTGATCTAGATTTCCTTAGTTCTTTGCTCCCACCTTCTTAGTTTTTCTTAATTATTCATCAAAGATCTAATTAGTTCTTCTATACTAGTAATAGTAAAGATAAGAAAGAGCTTGAATACCTGATTTTCACATTTTTAATTGATTTTGGATCTAGTTCTAAGCATCTTTTGCGTTAACTAGTTCCATCATTCCAGCCATTCATTCTCTGAGTCTCTTTTGGGTCTTATTTATATATGATTTAAGTTTAGTTTAAGAGCCTTGGAATGTGTTGGATGTTTGATTTGAATCTAGTTTCAAGTATGGGAAGACTGCGAACTCTTCATGTTCTAATCTATGTAATATGCACGAATTTCTATTGTATTTTCCATTCAATCAATAAAGTTAATTGTGATTTAAGTTTAGTTTAAGAGCTTTGGAATGTGTTGAATGTTTGATTTGAAGCTAGTTTTAAGTATGGGAAGACTGCACACTCTTCATGTTCTAATATATGTAATATGCCCAAATTTCTATTGTATTTTCCATTCAATCAATAAAGTTAATTGCAAATCATTGTTCATACTTGATTCTAATAGCTTAGTTTTTAAAATCTTAAATGTCATCTTGCATAAAAGGTGCTAGTTCAATTTCTTTACACACTTGGTTTGATTTGAGTTTCTTAAGTGCTTGAAATTTGAAATTTTTCCTTTCAATCTTCATGCTTAGTTTCTAGCACCTTATTCATTATATTTGCTTAATTCCTTAGGAACCCATTTAGATTTTTAGGTTATTTATTAAGTACTTTGATTAGAATACATTTTAGTTAGATTTTACTTTGATTTTTGAGTAATTTCCAGGAACCATGCACACCATCCCATGGATCCTATACATGGTACTTGGGTAATTCCTCTCTGGATCTTGCTTTGTTTAGTTGATCAATCAGTTTAGAAAATTTTAATTAGTTGTTTACATCTTAGTTTAGTTTTAAAGAGTTTTCTTTTAGAGTTTTAGAAAGATCCATTTTTAGAAAGTTTTAGAATTAGGAAAGTATTCAATTAGGAAAGTTTCCTTTTTAGTAAGTTTTCTTTAGTTTAAGTTTTCTAGATTCATTCAATCTAGTTTTGCATTAGTATATATTATTAGGAAAGTTTCTAATTCCACTGAATATCTTTATTTTTGAAAAGTTTCTTTCAGGTGTAGTTTCTAATTTAGTGCATGTTTCCCATTCCATGATGTTTAAATTCCTAGTTTAATTCAAAACGCATTTCTCTTGGGCTAAGATATGCAACTTAAACAAGATACAATCAATTGAAAATTTTAAGAGAATCCTTGTGAGATCAACCTCACTCATGTGCAATTACTCCTTTGATTCTTGTGCTTGTGAGTAATATTCGACCTACACCACTCCCTCAAAACACTAGTCCTTTCTTTGCATTAACTAATTCCCTAGCAATCGAAGGTTTCTCTTCGGCCCAACTTGTTTTTTTCCTTTTCTTTCTCCTTTCTCCTTTCTTCTTCTTCTTCTTCTATCTCTCTCATGCACTCCTCTTTTCCTCCCCAACCATTCCACACAAGAAATCCTTTGTTTCTTATCTCAATGTCCCTTCTGTAAAGGTTTCCCTTTACAAAGTCTTTATCATTAAATTATTTACGTTTTTTTATCTTTTTGGTTTCTTACTATATGGCTATTTCTAATTAGATTAAAGATGCTACACAACTCAGATTTGTAACTTATACATTATTGTTTCTTCATTTATATCCCTTAATTATTCATTTCCCTTCTTTAGTAACCATTGGATCATCATACAATGGCCATCCATTATAGCAATTCTCGATCCATTTGACTTCTCACATTTCCATCATGTGGAATTAGTACCACACCACATGGATTTCTATATTTGGATGTCTTTATGGTAAAAATTCAAAATTAATAATTAAAATGTGATTTTTCTTCCAAAAAGCTACCAAGGAGGAGACTTGAAGTCCATACATTAACCTAACAAGTTGTCCTCGGAACCATTTAGCTACACTTAGCATAATTTGTCATATTTTACAAAATTATAGTTTTATTAACCCATTAATAGAAGTAGAACACTTATATCATACGACTAATTTAATAAACTATACTTTGCCAATTGCTTTTGGCTTTACTTTAACTTATTTTATACCTCAATATCCAACAATTGACTTATTTAATTTCATAATTTTCAAAAATAACAATTTTTATTTTGCAAAAAATGTGGGCCATTACAATCTTCCCTCCTATTAGAAATTTCATCCTCGAATCTAACTACTATTCAAATAGTATCCATTAGAAAATAGATTAGGAAAACAACCCTTCATATCTTCTTCAATCTCCCAAGTGGCTTTCTCAATAGAATGGTATTGCCACCACACCTTGGCCAAATGAATAGCCTTGTTCCTAAGAGGTTTTTTCCTTACAGTTTAGAATCCTTAAGAGCTCATCTCAGACATCAAGTCTGGATGTAGCTCTACTAGAATCTGATTAGGAACATGAGTCCGATCAGGAATATACTTCCATAGCATTAACACATGAAAGACATTTTCCACATCTGATAGTTGTGGTTGCAATGCTAGGTGATACACTACCATTCTAATCCTCTCCAATATTTCAAACAGTCCAACAAACTTAGGCTCAACTTTCCTTTAACTCTAAACCTCATGACTCCCTTCATATATGAGACTTTCAAGACTACATGATCTCCAATTTCAAACTTGAGATCTAGACATCTTTGATCTGCATAACTCTTTTGTTGACTATATGCTGTCAACAAACTCTTCCTGATCAGTCTAACCTTCTCGGCCCAATGCTCTATCAACCCGAACTTCATAAACTAACTTTCTCCATGATAAGTATAATAAGTAGGCATCCTGCATGGTCATACATATAATGCCTCATATGTTGTCATGCCTATACTAGAATAGTAGTTGTTACTATAAGCAAACTCAATCAAAGGCATATGTCCATCCTAGTTTCCCTTCCAATCACAACACAAGCTCACAACATGTCTTCAAGTGTTTGAATCATCTTCTAAGACTACCCATCTATTTATAGATGTGAACTAACTATCTCTATCAGATATAATGGTCAAAGGAACTACATGTAAGCTCATAATCTCCTTGATATAGAGTTTGGATAAACTCTCTAAACTATGTCTATATCTAACTAGTAAGAAGTGTGCTGACTTTATCAATCTACCAATGATGACCCAGATCATGACATGACATGCTTCCTTGAATAACCCCTGTATCAAATCATCTATAAAAGGTACCACCAATGTGCCCTAAAATCTAATGCTTCCATCAACTTCCTTACTAAACATCTACCACCCACTAAAGCATGCGTCTCCTCACAAGACTTTGGTGCTTAAAGAACATGATTAATAAATGACAATCTCATTAATATGCTTGTCAACACCGCATAAGATCTTCAACTCAAAGCATCAGTGACCGCATTTGCATTCCTGTGGTGATATAGAATTTAAAAGTCATAGTCCTTGAAGTATTCTAACCACTGACATTCTCTCATGTTAAGGTCACTTTGTATGAATATATACTTCAAACTTCTGTGATCTATGTATACCTCAAACTTCTCTCCGTACAGATAATGTTGCCAAATCTTAAGTGCAAACACTCTGTTGCCAACTCCAAGTTGTTTGTTAGGTGGTTTACTTCATGAGTCTTCAGTTACCTCAATGCATACGGTATAAATCTCCCATGCTGCATGAGTATACATAACCTTTTTTCGAAAGCATCAATATATACTACAAAACCTCCCATACCAAAGGGTAATGCCAAAATAGGAGCAGCTATGAGCCTCTTCTTTATCTCCTAAAAGCTTAGTTCACACTAATTGGTCCATTTGAATTTGGTATCTTTCCTAGTTAAATTTGTCATCAGGTGAGCTATTGTGGAAAATCCTTGGATGAAACATGATAAGTAGTCAATTTTGTATAAAAAGTACCCAATTAGCAGCTCATGCGTTATAAATTATAAACATTATCCTAAGATTTTTTCAAAAATTTCATGACACATATTTCTGAGCTATGATTCAAAATGTTGATATTTTGTAAGTTTAGAAGCTAATCCAAAGTAAGTAATAAATTGTCATAAATTTTTTATCTTTTGTAGGTATTGAAAGGATGATCCAACGATCGAGGTCACTTTAGATGAGAATCAATGATCCAGATTAACCAAGAAAGTTGGGACCCTTTTTCTAATCATCCCAAAGATTAAGAAAAGGTCAAGATTATTCTAGAACAAGCAAATTAGCCTAAG
This sequence comes from Warburgia ugandensis, assembly GCA_035236585.1. Lineage (NCBI taxonomy): Eukaryota > Viridiplantae > Streptophyta > Magnoliopsida > Canellales > Canellaceae > Warburgia > Warburgia ugandensis. Next base: position 34,524,492 of record CP141130.1, on the reverse strand, counting down.
AAAATATTTGGAAGAGTTCAAGGTGACTAGAATGGGCCAATGCAAAAACCATGCACTACCACCACCTTTGCATGATAATTGGAGCCATGCAACCTAGCTAAGACACATGAGCCATGCTAGGAGATGGTAAGCCATGAAGCCAACATGCAAGCTAAGGGAACAAGCCATTTGAGCCACTAAGAAGCAACCATCAAGCCATCTTAGCATGGCACATGGAAGTCATCTAAACATTTAATATGATCAATCATGATTAGATCTAACTATCTGATCAAGGTACTAACTATGTAAATGGGAGAAAATTAGTTACAAGACCCTAATCAATATGGATTGAGGAAAACTAAGTGATCTGGACTATTAGTTCATAATCTACACCTAAGATCAAAATCAAACAAAGATTAAGGGAATCAAATTTATAATCAGTGATAACTAACACCAAATTACCTAGATCAAGAAGGATCTAGAGTTATATGATTAGAAGTGATGAACGTTGAGTAGTAAGTGATGATGTATAGTACATGTGACTTGATCAATGCATAAGATCATGCTGATTAGAGTGGTGCACACTTTAGAGGGCTGGGTCTCACTGGGGTAGGTGTAATGACTCCAATTTTGTAATATAGAAATTCCAAGTTAAGCAATGAAAAGATCAGTTTTTTAAGATAATGGCATTTTGGTCATTTCACTATTCACCTTGACTAAACCCAGAAATTTGGTCCTAAAAATGGTACCATTAGGTGCGTCTCGGAAAAAGGAATCCAACAAGACCAAAATTACCTAAAACAGAGTTAAAATGAGCAAGTTATGGCCCTTTGAAATTCAGGGGCAAAAATGTAATTTTTACAAAAAACGGATTTAGCCTGCAAAACACAAGGGCCCGTTTTGATACGGGCACCCTTCATCTTCAACCTCCTAGAGGGTTCTAGAACGGCGGTGATTGGAGGAGAAATCACCGCCATTATGGAGGTTTCTCCACCGCCATTCAAAGGCGGTGAGAGCCCCCTCCAGAACCCTCTCATAGCTCTATAAATAGAGCTCTTGGGCGCCGCATGGCAGCCCAAAAGGTTGAAGAAAACCCGTTGTGGAGGAGTGACCTAGAGGGGAAACAAGGACAAAAGCCCAGCAATGAGCCAGGTATGCCCAAGATCCCTCAAAACCCATCTTCACAGTAGTTCTAGGATCAATTTCCCTAGGTTTTTGCATGAAAAACCATGCAAAATGGAGCCCTGGAGACTCACCAAGGACCCAAGGACGTTCCCTGGGCCGCACTGGTTCGACAGGGTTGAACCAGGGTGTCCTGAGGACGCCCCGGTTCCCCAACGAACAGGACGTTCCAGTCGGAACATAACACGTCGTCCCATTTGAAAAACCAAACGGGCGCGTCCGGGGACGCGCCCGCAAAAGAGAAGGATGGGAGGGAAAACCCCAGCTGAGGTGCATGCCACAAATGCACAATGCACTAGCGATGCGGGTTTTCTCGTTTCTTAAGGAAGTCGGGGCGCATGACGCTGACGCGCAGCGCCCTAGCATTTCGCCTTTTCACTCTTAAGACCCATATGTACGTGCGACACTAAAACGCTTATAACTTGATATCTAGAGCTTCGATTGAGGCACTGCAAAAGGCGTTGTGTCCGTGTCGACGAAGCGGACACATCAAAACTACAAAATTCTTGATCAAGGCCCAATCAAATGTGGGTATGACCCTTAGAATAGGATGGTGGTGTGTGGCCATTAGACCTTTGGAAAATTGATAATACCAAGGCCCAATTAGGACCTTAGGACACCCATAGGCATAGGGATGGACCCTTAATACCCAAGTAATAAGACCAACCACTCTAAAACCCATAAAAGATAGGCCAAACTAACCTTGATTCCCCAAACCATGTTCAGGAGCATACGAGGACAAAGGGGTTAACGCGACCAAGCAAGGTAGGTGTTCTATCGCTACTAGATTCTTTTAAAAGAATTATTATTATTTTGAGAACACATGTTTTAAGTATATGACTTGTTTAGCATGACTCAATTCAGCATGCATGTGATAAATGCTTTATGCATAGACATGTTTTGTAAATAATTGCATATACATTATGCATAGATATGTTTTGCAAACTATTGCATACATTGCATGATTTATGAGCATTAAGTTCTTGCAAAAATTGCATGTCCTTGAGGATTGCCAAAAGGCACTGGAGTGCTGAGGGCCAGGCAGTTGTGAGGGACCCAAAGAGCATAGGTTTTGAAAAGAGGTTTTTTGCTTATTTGATCTTACATGATTTGGGCTAGTAAGCTCATGCGTGCTATGCCGAGGGGTTTGGGTTGGCCACCCAGCCTCTACCACTATTAGGTGGATGGGTACCACGCCCAAAAAGGGCATGTCCCTGCTTTGACTGCATGTGGTATAGGGGGCTACCACTGGTGTCACGGCACTGAGTCGAAGTGTCATATGCCCCGTGGAGGTATATGATCCTATGTCCCTAAGTACCCGGGGACCACACGGCGGTGAGGTGGTGGGCATAGTGGGACCCTATGGTTTCATGAATTTATGTGCATTACATATGGCATGATATAAGGTTGGTCGACCATACCATACTAGATATCCATGAGTTGGATTCGATGAAGCATCTTGTGCATATCATAATGTTATGATATATATATATATGTATATGATACTTTCGATTTTGGATTATGTGATCCTTTAAGTCGTTAGTATTTCAGTTTGACAATGGATTTTGATATCAATATTGAACTTGAGTATTCAGACATGCACATGTTTTGAAAGAGCATATGATTTTAAAACATCTCATGCATTATAAAACTAGTAGTGATAGGCTCCTACTGAGTATAGTATATACTCACCCAATCCTCAACATTTTTCAGATACAAAGTAAATACTTAAGGGCAAGGAACGCTTGTAATAGAAGACACCCAGACTAGGTACAAGTAAGTAAACCCCTACCTTATCTTTCAATGTTACTTGATTTTAGTTACTCTCTAATAGCTGGGGCTGTGACTAACACTATCTTGGGAATAATGTTGATTTAAAACTTTGCCATGGCCAGATAATTTGAGAATGTATTTTGACACTCGGGGTTTTTATGAAAGATTGTTTTTCAAAAGAAAAAGATTTTCATGCATTTCATACTTATAAAACAAGAGATCTCGCCTTTTTATCAAAATTGCATCATATAAAAACCCGGGTCGTCACAACAGGTGATGACATTTAATATTAATATATTCTTATAAAACCATGGATAATTATTGTGATGATTTCATTGATGATTTTGATACATGTTTATTTTTCATTATGGCCTCATTGGGATTATTATCCAGCATGTACATCTTTTATTTATGCACATGATTCATTTGGTAATTGTGATATTTTGATGATTTATTTTATTGTGAGTGTTTATCCATAGGCTATTGAGGATGCTTGGCAGCTGGTCCTTAAGAGATTAATCTCATGGTAAGGGCAATGCTCTGAGCTGGTGAGCCAAAGTGCTCCTATATTTCTTGCATTGGATATTACTTCTCATTACTTGATTTGATATATTGAGTAATTTTTGTGTTTTGTGTATTTATGACATGCATTTCTGCATGGTAGATGCTATGCTAGGAGGGATTTAGGACTACCCATCTACCCTCTAACTTTGTGAGATGATTAAACTCCCACCCCACAGAAGGGCAAATATCATAGATAGCAGTATCATGGTAGTCCATACTACAATTTCGATCTTCACCCATGCGGGACAGATGTTTAGACTCCCATTCTAGTATCAACAGGGAGAAATAGTTGATAGACCAGGAGTTGGTTATCACTGCAGCATAATGGTCCATGTGGTTCTTTTTTATGTGATTGATTTTATCATATTCTGCCGTGAACTCTGGGATTGATATTCCATGTGTACCCATGACATGAAGATGCGTGAAGGACTGGGGTGAGTACTCATGACTAGAGATTTGAGTGTATGGGACACTCTTGGGAATTGCATGTGAGGGTGCCCTTATTGATGATGTGTATATTCATTGAGATATTCCTTCTGTTTTTTATGCTCTGTATTTATGTGGTTTTTAACACTCTTGGGACCCATGTGTGAAGGTGCTTGTGTTGATGGCTTGCATATTCATTAAGATATTCTTTGGGTCTTTTATGCTCTCTGATGATGTGGTTTTGGCATATTTATGAGCCTTAGAAACTTAGTTGATTTGGCACTTTTTCATACACGCGGGTATTGTATGTTGCATTTGATTTGAGATGGGCATTTTGACAAGCCTAAGAGGCTCTGTATATTCATCATGTTTTTGGAGACACGCAGGTGATGTTGATGCATTGCCATCTTTTCAGCAGCTTTATGAGCCTTTATGTTTTGGTTATCGCACAATGATTTGGTTGGTTTTGCATGCTATTGATGCTCTACTTTATCACTATTACTCTCATTATCGATATCATATTAGAGCAGCTTTCCACGAGAAAGATGTCTTTACATACCCTAAATCTTGATACTTAAACTATCATTACATTAAAAACATACATGAATTATTATTATTATCATCACTTATAAAAGCATAACTTGCTAAGGGATTCTGATGTTTTGTAGTGCCTCATATATTGAGAGAACCAGCAAGGAAGACAGATAGCCCAAGAGCAAGTGAGAGCATTGGAAGCTTTTAGCAAGGTATAGAGGAGATTTCACCGATGTATGTGGTTTGTTAGACTTTACTTTTGAACATTGTAGATAGACTGTGTGTGTATCTATATATCACTTATATGACGTAGATGTATGGATGTATCTATGTTGGATGTTAGGCTATGTAAGGACAAACCTTGGGCAATGTCATTATTTTCTTTTGATTTGCACCTTACAATTCATGTATATGGTTTTATCAAAATCTATAATTGATCTGAATGGATGAGGAAGGAGACTGAGTCTCCTAGATTGTGTATTTATGTTTTATTATGTTTATCAAGTACTCATAGCCTTGCATGTGTTAAATGCTTCAATCTAAGATATAGAGGACACTTTGTCAAATTTTCTAATGGGAAGATCATTTCACCATTAAATCCGTGGTCTTGTGGGTCTTATGACTCCCATGGTTTTAAAATGAGTGCTTTCATTTGAAATGTTTGTTTTTAGTCTATTTTAAAAAAGAAAATTTTAACCAGGGACCGCAACTTTTGAAAATTATTGTGTTTATATTATGTGTAAAACTTGGGGCATCATAGCTTCATATCAAAGCCCAATCTACTCCATCACAACCACTTTGAAACATTCATATAATCATGACAGTCTATAAAGTTATCATTGAAGGTGAGTTTTTTATATATATATATATATATATATATAACTCACACTAATTGCATAGGTATCATAATAGGTGACTCCTCAAAGGAAGACAAGGTCTTCCACCACCCCTCTAACTACTACCTCTTTCGAGTTTTTAGGGCAGAGGGATTAGATAGTAGGGATAATGGCCCAAGTGATACAAGTACTACTACCACACCTATAGCATCAGAGGGTAGTGTCTCATGAAATTTTGACAAGACAGATAAACTGTTAGAATGGTTTTAGTGGATGGTACCACATTTTCTTGAAGATGGTGATATAAAGGCAACTAAGAGATGGGTTTTGAGATTGAGAGAGAACATTTACTGCAATGAGAGTCCTTACAGAGGATCAGGTGAGAATAGCCACTTATTTGCTAAAGAGTGAGGTAGGATTCTAGTGGCAGTCACTTGAGAGAACACTTTCCTCCACTACTGAGATTTTTACTGGTGAGACCTTTAGGAAAGTGTATGATGACCGGCATTTTTCACATCATGCACTACAGGCAATGCAAAGAGAGTTTACTACTCTAAAGTGGAGAAATCAAATGATTCTGTAGTATTTGAGCATGTTTACACGGTTGAGGAGATTTGCTTCCAACTCCATGACCAAGGTTGAGGAAGCTATTGATAGAGTTGTTGATGAGTTGATACTTGGATTGAGGAATCGGGTGATTGTAGTACATCCCACTTCGATGGCAATGGCAGTAGATATGGCCTCTAATGTAAGAGAGGGATTTTCTTAGGACTAAGACAATTCCAAGGACTTGAACAAGGATAGTTTGAGTAAACTCTATAAGGGCAAGAGACCCTTTTCATTGACGTAGTTGTAGATGCCATCGAGTCAATGGCATTTGAGGGGGCCAAGTAGGGATGCAAACAAGAGGTGTATTACTTACAAGGGCAGGTACTCTGGGTCATCATGTCCTACCTAGTGGACAGTCACATGAGTGCCAATAGCATAACAGCCACCAACTACAATGGCAATCCTTTAGATGCTTTAGTTGTGGAGTGTTAGGGCATTTCCTTAAAGACTGTCTCAAAGGACAAAGAGTTAGACATACTGACCATGAAAGCAGGGCAGAGATGGTCCCACATAGCTAAGGATGAGTTTTTGCCATTATTTTGAGGTAGGTATAGTCCTCAAACACAGTAACAAAAGGTACTTTCCTGATTGTTGGTAAGCACGTTAAGATCCTTTTAATCCAGGATCTTTCTCTCATCTTATGTATTTTTACATCTTGTTTGGATATGTTTGTAGGTGTGTTAACCTTTGGGCTGAATGTTGTGACGCTAGTAGGAGAGTTATTTGGGGCTAGCAAGTACCTTTAAGGGTAGCAATGGAGATAGAGTGTGAGAGGATGGATGTGGATCTCATCCTACTTAATATAATTGATTATGATGTCATGCTCTGGATGGATTAGCTGGCTACGTACTGCGCAATAATTGATTGTTGTAAGACAAAGGTTACTTCTAGAGTACCTAGATGGACAATGATCTCGTTCTCACTTAGGAAGAGTAGCATTGAGGTTTGTGTTATTTCTACCTTAAAGGCAGTGTGGTACTTTTTCAAAGGGTGCTGAGTCCTCCTTGTTTGTGTGATAGTGGAGGACAATAAGTGGCCATAGATTGAGCACATAGATAGTGTGCAAGAGTTCACAATCTTTCCTGGGGTGCTTTTAGGATTACCGCTCTAAGAGATTGATTTTGTTATTGAATTGTTACCAAGTATAGTACCCATCCCCAAGGTGCCATACGTGATGACCCATTTGAGCTAAGAGCTCAAGAGCTAGCTACAGGAATTACTTAACAAGGGTTTAACAGACCAAGTGGGTCTTCAGGGATTTCACTAGTCCTCTTCATGAGGAAAAATGACTGGTATTCATTGCTATGCATAGATTATTGCTTGTTAGTTAGTACCATGGTGAAGAACCAATAATTTGGTCAGATTTGGAGAGTGCATGTGTTTTCCAAGATTGATCTAAGGTTTGGTTATCACCAGCTAAGGATTTAAGAGGAAGACATCTTTAAGACAATTTTTTTAGGAATCATTATGATTACTATGAGTTCTTGATGATACCAATTGGTGAGACCAATGTAGTGACTGTATTTATGAGTATGATGGACCAGGTTTTCAAATCTTACTTGGATGAGTTATGATTATGTTAGTGAACAACATTCTTGTATACTCTGCTAACAGGGTGGAGCAGAAGGAATCCTTCTACATTATTTTGAGTACCTTATGGACTCAACACTTGTTTGCAAATATTGACAAATGTGAGCATGGTAGGAGCAGGTGAATATCCTCAACCACGACATCTCGAATGATAGAGAGTCCATTAACAACGCAAAGGTTGAGATCATGATGGACTGGGATTAGCACTAATGGGGGTGATTAAGGTTCACAGTTCCCTTGGTCTGGTGAACTACTATCGCTAGTTTATTGAGTTCTCCAAGATAGCAGTGGTATGGGTTTGTGGTAATTGCTCTTTTATTTTACATATGCAAACTTGATTTCTCACTAGATGAGAGGTGTGATGATGAAGTGTGTTATTATATGAGACTATTTTCTTATGTGTAATCAAAAGTTCATTCACAATTTATACTTGTGGGTAGCCGATTAAGGTGGCTGATGAGGGCAGTCGATGAGGGTGGGTGTGAGAGGCATTAGTAAGCTAATAGGTGCTCATGCCGTGGTTGTGGTTTGGATTGAGATGACTGGCTTATGTTTGCATATGTGATGAGCTCATTTGCTCTAATTTTGATTAGCATAAATTACCTATGGATGAGCTAATGTGCTCTGATTTCGATTGGCATAGATTGCCTATTGATGAACTAATATGTTCTGCTTTTGATTGGCATAGATTACCTATTGGTGAGCTAATATGCTTTGATATATATTTGGAATAGAATTGCCTATGGGTGAGCCGAGATGTCTAAATTTTTATTGATATAAAATTTCCTATTGTGAGAAGTGATTTAAGATTTAATCACTTCATTGTTGATTCATGAAAACTAATGTATGGTTATTCCTTTGCATAGATACATTGTGGTTTTTCTTGTATTAATGTTGTACATAAATGAATTTAATCCTTGGAGTGTTTAAATATACTAGTCGGATCACACATATTTATGCACATTCTAATTTGACTTGGCATGAATTTTTCAACATTATGAACTAATTTGTTTGGGGATGATTGGCATAATTAGCCTACTTTATGAGATAAGGATGATTTAGAATTGTCTAAAAGATAACATGAAAAGAATTTGAGGATAAAATTCCTATAAAGGGAAAGAATGTAGCAGCCCTCAATTTTTAGTTATTTTTTGTGTAATTATATTATATTTTAATTAAAAAGAAAATCAAGAATTTAATCATGTGGAAAATTGATATTTGTATAGGCTAAATTGAGGTCTAAAACATTGGTAATAGGATAGTACCTTCAAAATGTATTCCAACAACACTAAGAATGCCTAATTCTAAGTTTTGATGAAAAAGTTACAACGATTTGAAGTTGAGGGTCATTTTGGTAATTTATTAGTGAGGGCCCATTATTTGAATTTTAAAACCAAAAAGTGCATAAAACACAAGGAGTTTTTTATAACAGAAATTCCTATCTCATCTCAAGAAAAACAAGCGACAGATAGCACAGCCTCGCTTGCTAACAATGGAACTGTTGTTTTTTCGTGTTTTAAATACCGCCCCCCCCCCCCACAAAAAAAAAAAAAATCATGGCGTTTTCTCCATTTCTTTTCCTCTCACCAATCTTTTCCTCTGCCTCCCTCCTCACTAGCTAGGCTGGTTTTTTTAACAGGTAGAGTTTTAATAGGGAAAAACAAACCTAGCCAAAACCTTGATTCCTAGACCCTCAAAACCTCAAGACCATTGAAACTATTAGGATAGAAGTATTCTAAGCCATAGATCTAGTGAAGAAAGAATGAACAACCTAAGTGCATTATCCCCAATGGCCTTTGTACCTAGGGCCACAAATGAATTTTTTCGATCACACAAAGAAATGGATAAAAATCATATCATTAGATGGCAGAGGACACAAACCATTTCTATAGCAAACCTTTGCCAAAAAAGCAACATTGCATTAAAAAATCACATCTCCTTTCTTAGAGCTTGGAACTATATGTCATTTAGCATACCAAATAAGACCAAAGTCTTCATCAAGTGGCACACATCATGAGAAGGAATAGTTCAACTTTGCTTTATAGGGACATCTATATCTAACTCAGGCTTAGTTGGTTCAGGTGTTATTCTAAGAGACCATGATAGTCAGTTCCAAGCTGGGAAAGCAAACTTCATTGGAAGGAACTCTAACAATGTTAAAGAATGAGATTGTCTTATTTGAGGTTTAACCCTTGTATATGAACTCCATTGTGATAATCTATAGGTCTGTTAAGACTAGAGGATCATAATCAAGGTAGCAGGGTACCTATCCAAACAATTTCTTTTGAATATGTTCTTAGAGAAGAAAATCAAGTACTAGATTGTTTTGCAAAATGTGCAAATAGTAGTAAGAAATCATGTGTTTGGAAGGACTTGCCCCCACTTTTTGTTAAAAATGTATTATTGTATGATATCTTAGGTGTTGAGGAGGAAGACAAAGGACAAGTAATGTAAGGTTCTTGATGTATTTTGGTTTAATTAATGGATTACAAATTTCAAAAAATAAAATAATCATATGTTATGGGAGATTAATGGTACAAAACATACCTGTATTTGTGGCCATTACACAAAAGTCTATAATAAGGTGGAACTTGGGCAACTTTTAATCTCTAAAGAGTGAGGAGCACTATTGTAGCTATATGTCAAGACTTAAGACGATTGATTCTCCTTAGAATTAAATTCCTTCTTGACTAACCATTACCAATTCACTATGGAAAGACAAGTACTAAAAGTTTCAGCAGGAAGAATCTATAACCAAAGGTGGGATCTAATACACATGAATTCAGGAGTTCCTCCCACAAATGGTGAAATATGGAATTTGTTACCATTGCATACAATTCAATTCTCTCCTATCTTAATTGATGGCCCCTAAAGAGAGAGAGTGACACACAGAATACAATACTGGATAATAGGACAAAATATAATATGATATGATATGTTAAAATAGCTCACCACGCCATAATTACAAGGGAGCCATCACCACAGAGATATAGGTCTAAAGTATAAAAATAGCTCACAACTCTATATATACAAAAGAATCAACAATAGAACTAGTTTACCACTTTAAAAATACAGAAAAAATCAACCCTTTAAACATATAGAAATAGGTACTTCACCATTCTAGGACCCCTTCAAGAGATACAAAAAACAAAAGACAATAGAGAAATCTCTAATTCCTTAAACAAAAATAAGTCAAATACTCTACCTTGATCTCATTACAAAGGGGGCATAAATAGGTGAGAACATCACTCCCATATTAGCAATATTCAAGACTAGGAGCAATTTCCTAATAATAATAGTTTTTTAAACAAATTATTGGCTTCTAAGTCTTGAAAAGTGTGTAAAATGCAGGGGTGTTTTTTATTACGGAATTTTTTATCTCATCCTTTCGTGTTTTAACCCCACATTTTGTTGCATTTTCCCCATTTCTTCTCCTCTCAATACTCTTTCCTCCAACACAACCCCAAACCCACCCACCCCCCCCACCTGCCCCCCCACTCCATGCCACCCAAACTAGTTTTGTCGATAGGTAGAGTTTGATAAGGGAAAAACCAACCTAGCTAAAAGAACCCAGTTCAAGAAAAGCTCTAATGGATGATCTAAACCATTCGATGGATTCCTAAACCCTCAAAACCTTAAAACCATTGAAACTATTATGATCTAAGCAATCTATACAATAGATCTAGCGAAGAAAGAATGAACAACCACAGTGCATCTCCCCCAATGACCTTTGTACCCAAGGCCACAAATGAATTTTTTCGCTCACACAAAGAAGTAGAATAAATCGTATCATTATACAGTCGAGGACACATACCATTTGTGTAGAAAACCTTTGCTAGAAAAGCAACATTGCATTCAAAAATTGCTTCTCCTTTCTTGGAACTTGGAACCACATGTCATTTAGCATACCAAATAAGACCAAAGTCATCATCAAGTAGCACCCACATAGAGAAGGAACAGTTCAACTTTGCTTTAATGGGGTATCTATATCTAACTCAAGCTTAGTTGGTTCAAATGTTATTCTAAGAGACCATTATAGTCTGTTCCTAGCTGGGAAAGCAAACTTTAATGGAAGGAACTCCAACAATGTTGCAAAATGATATTGTATTATTTGATGTTTAACCCATGTATATGAACTCCATTGTGATAATCTACATGTCTATTAAGACTAGAGGATCATAATCAAGGCAACAGGGGACCTATGGGAGGGAAAGGAAGAAAACCAGTCATGGTTGACTCTTCTAATGAGGAAAAGATGCAAACAACTTTTGGATGACTTCCAAACTGTTGCCTTTGAATATGTTCATAGAGAAGCAAATTTTGTAGAAGAGTGTTTTGCTAAATGTGCAAATAGTAGTAAGAAATCAAGTGTTTAGAAGGACTTGCCTCCTCTTTTTGTTAAAAATATATTAATATATTATTGATGTGTTTTATCGCAAGTGTATGGGCTATTGTAGTGTAGCTTATGCAAGTATGGATCAATCCCACGGGGACTCGACTTAAAAAGTGGGAGTTTAAATAAAAATTAATAATACGTAATAAAAAATTACTAAAATTATTGGAATTAGAATTAGAGTTCAAATTTACTCAACTGTTAAAAATTACAGAATTTCTAGTTCAAAAAGAAAGAAAATAAACTAAAGAACATGAAAAAACTACTTCCTTAGCTTAATCACTATCAATCTCATCAAATCTAGTCTTCTAAGAATTGATCAGCCTTCATAAACATCTTTGGCATGTCCTTGATTAAATATATGTTGGTTGGATTTGTCAAATTCCTCAAAATTGTAAAGATTTGGAATAATTTATGATTTTGGGTTGTGGATGATCTAGATCACTTTTTAGATTCCAAATTAAAGATCAAATACCTTAATTAAGTTCAGGGATGTCCTAATAATGAAATCTAAAAGTTAATTGAAAATCAAATTAGAAACAGAGGAGAAATTGAGAGTTTTTAGTTGATTAAGGCTAGCCCATTGATTGGGTTAAGCCTTAATTGATCTGCCTCGTATTGGGAAGTTTATGGATAAGTAGAATGAAGATAAAATAGAACTGGAATAGACAGGAACATTGATGGAATTAAATCAGAACATGAATTGGCAAAAACAAAAAAAATTCATTTTTCTAGTTTTTTAAGAGACACAAAGGGGAAGTCAAAGGAAGGAAGAAGATGACTGTAGGAGAGGTAGAAAGAGTGGGAAAGAAAGGAATTTTGCACAAACCCAAGTTGGGTTTTGATCTAAATTGATGCTTGAATGTAAAGAAAGCAAAAGAAAGAAGAAAAAAATGATGGACCACAAAGGTATAACCAGTAAGAGTAGAGGGGAAAAACAAGCAAAACTAGAGGAGAAGCAGGGATAAGAAGGGAGATTGGAAAGATGCTCGGTTCAAGCCGGTAGATGCAATGCTAGACTATTGGGTTGTGCGGGACAGAACAGAGAGATAAAGACAAGTATGAGAGGCAGAGAAAGAGGGTGAGTGAGAGCTAGGGGGTTGATAGAAATGAAGGCAGTGATAGATAAAGAGTAAGGATGGTGGGAGATGGAGATGCTGTGATTCTGGGTTCCAAAACCAAAGGGGAAAGAGAGAGGGTGAGAGAGAGAGAGAGAGGAGATAAGTGGGAGAAGAGGGGGATTGACAAGTTTGCCTCCTCTAACGCTCCATCCAAGGAGCTGTTAAGAAGCATGGGAGAGGGATGAGAGAGTGGAGAGGAGAGGGTGGCTAGGATTAGAGATAGGGAGAGTGATAGAGAAGGGCATGAGAGAGAGAGAGAGAACGTGAGAGGGATGTGATAAGGTGAGAAGAAGAAGGGAAGGGGAAGGGGTCTACCTCCTCCTACGGTTCAGCCAAGAGAGGTGAAGGAGAGAAAGAGGAGATGAGGAGTAAGGAAAAGGGGTGTGTGGTTTCCTCTTAATGTCCAACCCAAGACCTTCTAAATTTGGCTCCTCCCTCTACTCGCCTTCTTTTCTCTATGATTTAGCAATCTCCACCTTTGGAAACTCACCAAATTTTGCATGTTTCCATTCATCTTCAACATTCACTTCCTTAATCAATTGCCCATGTGCCTTTTGTTCGTTGATGATGGTCTAGTCCATTGATTTGATCCAAGCCATTCAATGTTCAAATTAGTTGATCTGCACCATACAAAATGCAATTAGATTCATCTTGATCATGCTTTAATCCACATATTAGCTCTTAATGATCATCTGACCATTGATTTTGACAAATTAATGATTTGATGGACAATAGGAGCTAAATTCAAAATCAAGCTAAAAATTACAAATTTTATCGATTAGATGATCTAATTGAATACTAAATTAGGGGTATTTTGACCAAAATTGAACACTTAACATATATGATATCTTAGGTGTTGATGAGGAAAGATGAAGGAAACATTACGTAAGGTTTTTTTTGTATTTTTGTTTAATTAATGGATTTTCAATTTCAAAAAACATAAAATAATCAGATTTTATGGGAGATTAAAGGTGCAAAACAAACCCACATTTGGGGCCTTTATACAAAATTCTATAATAAGGTGGAACTTGGGCAACTCTTAATTATTAAAGATTGAGGACCACCACTGTAGCTGTATGTCAAGACTCAGGACAATTGATTCACCATAGAATTACATTTCTTCTTAACTAATCATTACCAATTCACCATGGAAAAGCAAGTACTAAAAATTTCAATAGGAAGAATCTAAAACCAAAGGTGGGATCTAATGCACGTGAATTCAGAAGTTCCTCCCACAAATGGTGAAATCTATGGAATTTGTTTCCATCACATACAATTCAATTCTCTCCTATCTTAACTGATGGCCCCTAGAGAGAGAGCCATACACACAATATAATACTGGATAATAGGACAAAATAAAATATAATATGATATATTAAAATAGCTTACCACTCTATAAATACAAGAGAGCCATGGCCACAGAGATACAGGGTTAAAGTATAAAAATAGCTCACCACTCTATAGATACAAAAGAATCACCACTATAACTAATGGATAGAACTAGATTACCACTTTAAGAATATAGAAAAATCAACACCTTAAAGATATAGAAATAGGTGCTTCACTACTCTAGGACCCCTTCAAGAGATATAGAAGACAAAAGAAAGTAAAGAAATCTCTAATTCCTTACACAAAAATAACTTAAATACTCTACCTTGAATCATGTTACAAAGCGGGTACAAATAGATGAGAACATCACTCCCATATAAACAATTTTCAACACTAAAAGTAATTTCCCATAAATAATAGTTTAATAAACTGAGTATGAGCTTCTACGTCTTGAAAAGTGTGTAAAATGCAAGGGTGGACGCTTCCTATCTCATCCCTAGAAAAGCATATGGTGGACGGCACATCCTTGCCTATGGATGGCAAACTGTAGTTTTTTCAATGTTTTAAACCCCTCATTTCATTGCATTTTCCCCATTTGTTCTCCTCTCACTAATCTTTTCCTCCACCCCCCTCCTCAATAGCCGACTAGTTTTTCTAGTCAACAAAATTTCATCAAGGAAAATTTGACCTAGTAGAAAGAACTCAGTTGAAGGACAGCTCATATGGTTGATTTAAGCCGTCCAATGGATTCCTAAACCCTCAAAACCTTAGAACCATTGAGACTGTCATGATCTAAGCAATCTAGATTGTAGATCTAGTGAAGAAAGAATGGACAGACTGAGTGCATCATCCCCGATGGCCTTTGTACGCTGGGCCACAAATGAATTTTCCTGCTCACAAAAAGAAGTGGATATAAATCATATCATTGGACAATGGAGGACAAAAACCATTTATGTAGCAAAACTTTGCCAGAAAAGCAACATTGCATTAAAAAATTGCATCTCCTTTCTTAGAGATTGGAACCATATGTCATTTATGATAAGTGACTATTTTTTCTTAAAAATCATCCAATTAGTTACCATATGTTACAACTTATAAGGGTAATTAGGGTTTTTAGACCAAAATTCATAACACTTGCATTTTTTACCTGATGAAGCAAAAGTTATTATTTTGTAGGTCCATAGGCTAATCTGAGGTAAATATGTGATTAATCATATTTTTCTAGGATTTAAATAAAAAATTTATCTTTTGTAGAAAAAAAGAAGATGATCCAATGGCTGAGATTGACAAGATGAACATTGAAGATCAAGAACAAAAGATCGAGTCAAAACCTAAGAATCATTAATCCAACATTAAAAAAAGGGCAAGATCATCTTGTGGACCGGCAATGGATGTGATTAAAGGTGCTATGACCAAAGTGGGGCCATGAAATAAGTTATACACTCTTGTCACCTTTCCATGGAAGCCACTTAAGCGACCTTAGCCATATAAGACATGAGAGAAGGTGGCAAGCTAAGGAATTCAAGCTAAACTATTCAAGCAACTCAAGCCAGGGGA
Source organism: Warburgia ugandensis (assembly GCA_035236585.1). Taxonomy (NCBI): domain Eukaryota; kingdom Viridiplantae; phylum Streptophyta; class Magnoliopsida; order Canellales; family Canellaceae; genus Warburgia; species Warburgia ugandensis. The sequence continues at coordinate 34,508,599 of CP141130.1, read as the reverse complement.
TGGAGCCAAGAAAGCTTCCCCAACCAACTATGAAGCCTAGCCAATGGAGCCTTCAAAGTTAGCCATCTAAGACATCAAGCTAAGCTAAATGGAAGGCTAGGATTGTATGAAATTCAAGAGGATTATCCATGAGTTTTAAGGGATATTTTGAAGATAATGAAGGAAAATATTGTTAGGATAAGTGGAAATGTGGACCAATAGGATGATACCCTTCTATTTTTCATTAATTTCTCACTTGTTATCACTTTTCACCTCACTCCTAAGATGCACTACAATTTTTCACTTTCCATTCAAGAGTCCTACCTTTCTAAGACTCTCCCACCTTCCATTCCAACCATCCAACCAATCCCAACTCCATCCTAAACTAGCCAATCACCTTTTCCCACTTAACCCCTCTTTCTTATTCATCTCATTATCTTCAACATTCAATTTTAATCCAAAGGCTGCCATCATCTTCATCTATTCATATCTCTCTCACTCATGTCTAACCAAGGACATTCATTTCTATTTCAACAGACAAGTAATTAAGTTATGAACTTTATTCCAATTTAAAGATGCAAAACCATAAGTATAATATTCAACAAAGCTGCATATTTATTTAATGGTTTCCTCAACAATAGTAAACAGGCATGACATCATCTCCATGATACATTAGTCATCTCCCTTAAGGTTTACCATCTTCGGCAACCCACTATGAGTAACATAAATAAGGCAACCAAACCCTCAGGGTTTACCATCTTGGGCAGTTCTAAAGTCAGGTTCCCTCAGGGTTTACCATCTTAGGAGACTCAAGTCTACCAACTCATCCCTCAGGGTTTACCATATTGGGTGGCTCCACCGTGATCCCAAAAGACTAGGCAACTCTTTCTCTCAGGGTTTACTATCTTGGGAGGCTCAATGCATGACAACTCATCCCTCAGGGTTTACCATCTTGGGCGGTACCATGATTCTAAAGAACCAAGCAGCCCTTTCCCTCAAGGTTTACCATCTTAGGAGGCTCAATAATCGACAATCCATTCCTCAGGGTTTACCATTTTGGGCGGCTCCACCATAATTGCAAGCAACTAGGTAGCCCTTTCCATTAGGGTTTACCATCTTGGAAGGCATTATCATAGCTTACCAGGTGCCCCTCAGGGCTTACTATCTTGGGATTGACCATTTTATCACAATTTATATCACCATAACAATTAAGCATAGTAAATGAGGATATCATAGAAAAATTTCAATAAGTACTTGAAATTCATACCATCCATTCATCTAATATGATAATCTATTTATTATACACATTCATTGTTCTAATTTCAAGTGAACAGATCAACAAAAATTTAAGGACATAGAAAGGTTTGGGATCCTTACATGCGCTCAAGGTACAACTCAAAATTCAACTGCCAACATCATTCACACTGCACTCAAACCTCTGAGACGAATACAAGTTCTAAGTAAATTTTAGAATTCAATGCAATTTCCTATAATCACTTCTAGCTCTCTATTCATAATGTCATTGATCTAACCTCATATATCTAGATTGACGATTTGTACACCAATTGGTCTTTATCTGATTAGATCAATGCCATTGGTCTTTAAATCGACAATCCAGATCAAGTGTGTACCTCTAAAAGTTTCCATTTCTAACATTTAAGGTAAGTTATTCCACAATTCAATGCTTTTAACCATAATTCATGGTCTGATCTCCTTTCCTAACCTTCGATCCTCACTGATTGAGTATTTGATGATTAGATAGGATCTCCCATCAATTTGTCCATAATTGGTTCATCATTTTAGTCATAATTCATTACTGATGGGTAGTTGGAGTTACATCTTACCTAGATTTACCTTTCGATCATATTTTTAACGATCGGATGCTAAGATCTCAATCTTTCACCTACGCATTAACGAGTTTTCGATCACAATTTCAAGGACCAATTGATTCCTAATTGATGATCGGTCTTTGCATATGAAGAGATCTGGTTTGATTTATCCAAAATGCAAAAAAAAAATCATTTTTCACATGTTTAGGGGTAGCCAAAAAAATTTCGCCTTTGCCAAAGAAGGTGACCAGATTCTGGTCATTGTTGGTGACACATACAATAGTGTTTTTGCAAAAAATTTACATGGGAGTATTTGGAATTTGATGAATTTTTGTTTTTTAGTATTTTCCCTTTTTAATTTCTACTAAACAATTGTTTTTTTGGCAGAATTTTTCACTAGTTTTAAAATTTCACCAGTGTTATTTTTTTTTGTAGATTTTGGAGCTATTCCTTGACGGATCTTCGTGAAACCAATGGGGTTTCACTTAGGATCACTTAATGAATAGGATGAATGGTTTGGATCATCAATCCAACACTATTCCTCTCATTGTTGTCACTGAATTTGACAGGTTTGTCATTGTCATTGCTCATGGAAAAGACAAGTGTAAGCCTAGAAGGGAAATGGAGAAAAAAACAAAGGGGAAGATGTTGATTGTTTAACCGCAAGTGTACGGGCTATTGTAGTGTAACTTATGCAAGTACGGATCAATCCCACGAGGACTTGATTTAAAAAGTAGGAATTTTAATAAAATATAATTATTTAAAATTAAAAAAAATCACTCAAAATTACTGGAATTATTGAAATGAGAATCAATGTTCAGATCTAATCAACTTCTCAAAAATACAGAATTTTCAGTTCCTAAAGAAAACAAACAAAATCAAATAATGAGAAAAACTACTTCCCTAGATCAAACACTATCAAATTCTTCAACTCTGAGCTTCTAAAAACTGATCCTCCTTTACATATATCTTCAACACGTTCTTGATTAGTGATCCACCAGTCGGATTTGTCAGATTCATCAAAATGAAAGAGATCTTGGCTAATTTGTCTTTTCAAGATTTGGAGGGTTCAGATTGATTGATAAATTTCAGATCAAAGATCGAATTCCTTGATTATGTCTAGGGATGTCCTAAGAATGAACCTGTAAAATTAATTTGAAATCTAAGAAGAAACGAAGGAGAAATTGAAGATTTGGTTTGATTAAGGCTAACCCATTGATTGGTTTAGGCCTTAATTGATCTGGTAGAGATTAGGCAGTTCTTGGATAAGAAAAATGCAAATAAAATAAAACCGGAATAAAACGGAACACAAATGTAAATAAAATGGGGACACAGATGGAATTAACCAGAAAGAACAGAATTGTAATTGCTTTTAAAGAGAGAGGGCAAACTTGGAATTTTGTTAAAAATCTAGTTTTTAAGAAAAAACCAGACGAAACTCGGTGAAGAAAGTGGGGAAGAAGGAGAGGAAAAGAGGAGGGGAAGAGAAGGAGTGGGGACGTGTGAGTGGAAACCCGATTTGGGTTTCCTCCCTTAGGTCGTTCGGTCGGGGTGGATTGAAGATGCAGGGATCGTGGCAGACAGGGGGCTTGCAAACCTAGCTGGGCTGGCCGGTGATGGGAGGTTGTGGAAAGACTGGGCAAACGTTGTTTGTCGCGATGGAGGTCAGGTGAAGGCCGGCACTGGTGGAGACTGTGGTGCAGAGTAGGAAGCTGGGCGTCGTCAATGGAGCTAACCGGCAAGATAGAGAGAAGAGTGTACGGCAAAGAGAGAAAGAATTATTGTACAATGCGGGAAAGATAGAAGGAGAAGAGATGGGATGAGGAAGATAGAGGAAACCGGTTTCAGGAGATATGGGGTGGTGGTGATGGACAAGAATAGAGGTAGCCAGAGAAAGGGGGGTCGTTGTTCTTCCTTTGCTCCTTGTGTCTTGTTAGTAGTGAAAGAGGAGATGAGGCAAAGAGGAGAGTGCGGTGATGGGTTTGGTGCAAGGGAGAGAGAGAGAGAGAGAGAGAGAGAGAGAGAGAGAGAGAGAGAGAGAGAGAGAGAGAGAGAGAGAGAGAGAGAGAGAGAGAGAGAAGTGGGTACGTGATGCAGTGTGGGAAAGATAGAAGGAGAAGAGATGGGATGAGAAAGATAGAGGAAACCGGTTTCAGGAGATATGGGGTGGTGGTGATGGACAGGAATAGAGATAGCCGGAGAAAGGAGGGTCGTGGTTCTTCCTTTGTTCCTTGTGGCTTGTTAGCAGTGACAGAGGAGATGAGGCAAAGAGGAGAGTGCGATGATGGAGAGAGAGAGAGAGAGAGAGAGAGAGAGAGAGAGAGAGAGAGAGAGAGAGAGAGAGAGAGAGAGAGAGAGAGAGAGAGAGAGAGAGACAGAGACAGAGACAGAGACAGAGACAGAGAGACAGAGAGACACAGAGAGACACAGAGAGACAGAGACAGAGAGAGACAGAGACAGAGACAGAGACAGAGAGAGAGAGAGACAGAGAGAGAGAGAGAGAGAGAGAGAGAGAGAGAGAGAGGAGGAGGAGGAGGAGGAGAAGGGAGAAGGGAGAAGTGGGAGAATGGGAAGTGGGTACGTGATGCAGAGGAGAAATAACGTGAGAGTAAAGTGGAAAGGAAAGAGAAGAAATAAGGAAGGAAAAAGAAAAGGAAAAGAAAAGGAAGGAAAGAAGTGGGGGAAAGGGTTGCCTTTTTCTCCTTGCTAATTTGAGTACTCCTTTTGAAAACTCCTCCAAATTACCTTCTCCATGTTATTTTCATTTTATCCATGATTTCTATTCCATCCATCTTCATGGGTGATCTTGTCCATCCAATCCTCTTTAAGATGATCGGCACCGTTAACTTTTGATCGTAGCTGTCCATGCGTCTTTTGGTTGATCTGCAAAAGAAAAAACTAAATCAGAATCATCTAAACCGTACATTAGTCATTTAATGAACTCTAATGATCATTTGACTATTGATTTTGACAAATTAAGGTTTGGACGATCAATTGAAGTTAAATTCAAAATCAAGCTAAGTTTTGCAAATTTGAACGGTTAGATGATCTAATTGAATGCTAAATTAGGAAAATTTTGACCAAAATTGAACACTTAACAGAAGAGGACAGTGGAAGAGAGGACTTACCGGTGTGTTCCTAGTCGCTGTCATAGTCGGATCTTTTAGCAAGCGGGGCTTTGGTTTTGATCAATGACCCACAAGGAGTAGAAGAGAAACAAAGAGACGATGGTAGGGTGAGGCCTTTGTCATTGATGCATGAAGCATAGATAGATAGAAATGAAAACGAGAAGAAAAGAGGATCAAAGAGATGGGGAATGGGTGAATGGTTGTCGAGTGAATGGCCGAGGATGAAGGAGAAGATCCCATGGGAAAAGCCATTGAGTGCTTTTCCCTGCCTTTCTGTCACCGAAGCATGGAAGCAAAGCTCCATGCAATGAGTTCAACTCCCGTGTGTTGAGCCGATCCACTTGACTCATTGGGTCAAGCTAATTAGAGGGGGATGCCATTATCCTTTCACGTGTTCTTAGTGTCTTTTGAAAGCTCTCATGGCGCACAGTCTAATGAACAACCTTTCATCATCAATTTTCAATGTTCTTGATTTTTTTCTTTTTTAATTACTTGAATTCTCATAAAATTTCAACTTTGATTGTCTTACTTCACTGTATCTAGAAAGATTAACGTGTTAATTCATGTTTTAATCTACTCCTTTGGACATGGGTGTGACAGAGGTTTAACCTTGTATATGAACTCCATTGTGATAATCTACAGGTCTATTAAGGCTAGAGGAATATGATCAAGGTAGTTGGGGGCCTACAGATGGGAAAGGAAGAAAACCAATTATTGTCAACTCTTCTGATGAGGAGGAGATGTAAACAACTTTTAGATGACTTCTAAACTATTGCCTTTGAATAAGTTCTTAGAGAAGCAAATTTTGCAGTAGATTGTTTTGCTAAATGGGCAAAAAGTAGTAAGAAATCATGTGTTTGGAAGGACTTGCCTCATCATTTTGATAAAAATGTATTATTATATGATATCTTAGGTGTTTGAGGAGGAAAGACAAAGGAAAATTTATGTAAGGTTTTTGATGCATCTTGGTTTGATTAATGGATTGCCAATTTCAAAAAAATAAAATAATCATATGTTATGGGGGTTTAAAGGTACAAAACCAACCCATATTTGGGGCCACTATACAAAATCCCATGATAAGATGTAACTTAGGCAACTATTAATCACTAAAGAGTGAGGACCACTACTGTAGCTATATGTCAAGACTTAAGACAATTCATTCACCATAAAATTAAATTCCTTCTTAACTAACTATTACCAATTCACCATGGAAAGACAAGTACCGAAAATTTCAGTAAGAGGAATCTTTAGCCAAAGGTGGGATCTAATACACATGAATTTAGGAGTTTCTCCCATAAATGGTGAAATCTATTGAATTTGTTTCCATCCCATCCAATGCAATTCTCTCCAATCTTAACTGACAACCCTTAGAGAGAGCCACAGACACAATATAATACTAGATAATAGGAAAAAAATAAAATATTATATGATATATTAAAATAGCTCACCACTCTATAAATATAAGAGAGTCATCATCATAGAGATACAGGGCTAAAGTATAAAAATAGCTCACCACTCTATCAATATAAAAGAATCACCATCAAAACTAATGGATAGAACTAGTTTACCACTTCAAGAATACAAAAAAATCAACACCTTAAAGATATAGAAATAGTTGCTTCACCACTCTAGGACCTCTTTAAGAGATATAGAAGATAAAAGAAAGCAAAGAAATCTCTAATTCCTTAAACAAAAATTAGTCAAATACTCTACCTTGAATCATGTTACAAAGGGAGTATAAATAGATGAGAACATCACTCCCATATAAACAATTTTCAAGACAAATAGCAATTTCCTAAAAATAATAGTATCTTAAACTAACTATTAGCTTCTAAGTCTTGAAAAGTGTGTAAAAACTAGTAGGTATTTTTTATAACAACACTTCCTATCTCATCACAGGAAAAAATGGGTGGTGGACGGTGCAACCCTGCCTGTCAATTGCGAAACTATCATTTTTTTGTGTTTTAACCCCACATTTCATTGAATTTTCCCCATTTCTTCTCCTCTCACTAATCTTTTCCTCTGCTCCCCTCATCACTAGCTAGATTGGTTTTTTTGGCAGGCAGAGTTTCATTAGGGAAAAACTAACCTAGCGGGAAGAACCTAGTTTAAGGATTGATCTGATGGATGATCTGAGGCATCCGATGGATTCCTAGACCTTCAAGACCTTAGGACCATTAAAACTATCATGATATAAGAAATCTAGACCATAGATCTAGAGAAAAAAGAATGAACAACTTGAGTGCATTGTCCCTTATGGCCTTTATACCCTAGGCCAAAAACGAATTTTTCAGCTCACACAAAGAAGCAGATATAAATCATATCGTTAGACAGTGGAGGACACAAACCATTTGTGTATCGAACCTTTGCTAGAAAAGCAACACTGCATTCAAAAATCGCATCTCCTTTCTTAGAGCTAGGAATTAGATGTCATTTAGCATACCAAAGACCAAAGTCTTCATCAAGTGCCACCCACTAGAGAAGGAATAGTTCAACTTTGCTTTAATAGGGCAACTATATCTAACTCAGGCTTAGTTGGTTCAGGTGTTATACTTAAGAGACCATATATAATTATCAGTTCTTAGCTGAGAAAGCGAACTATGTTGGAAGGAAATCTAGCAATGTTGCAGAATGAGATTGTCTTATTCAAGGTTTAACCCTTGTATATGAACTCCATTGTGATAATCTACAGGTCTGTTAAGACTAGAGGACCATAATCAAGGCAGCAGGGGACTTATGGAAGGGAAAGGAAGAAAACCAATCATGGTCTACTCTTTTGATAAGAAGGAGATGCAAACAACTTTTAGATGACTTCCAAACTACTACCTTTGAATATGTTCTTAGAGAAGTAAATTTTGTAGTAAATTGTTTTTCTAAATGGGCAAATAATAGTAAGAAGCCATGTGTGTGGATGGACTTGCCTCCTCTCTCTTTTTTTAAAATGTATTATTATTCAATATCTTAGGTGTTGATGAGGGAAGGCAAAGGAAAAGTTATGTAAAGTTTTTGATGTATTTTGTTTTAATTAATGGATTACTAATTTCAAAAGATATAATAAGGTGGAACTTGGGAAACTCTTAATCACAAAAAGAGTGAGGACCACCACTGTAGTTGTATGTCAAGACTTAGGAAGATTGATTCACCATAGAATTAAATTCCTTTTTGACTAACCATTACCAATTCACCATGGAAAGACAAGTACCAAAAATTTCAGTAGGAAGAATCTATAACCAAAGGTGGGATCTAATAAATGTGAATTTAGGTGTTCCTCCCACAAATGGTGAAATCTATGGAATTTGTTTCCACGCATACAATTCAATTCTCTCCTATCTTAACTGTTAGCCCCTAGAGAGAGAGAGAGACAGAGAGAGCCACACACACAATATAGTACCAGATAATAGGACAAATTGAAATATAATATGATATATTAAAATAGTTCACACCTCTATAAATACAAGAGAGCCATCACCACAGAGATACAGGGCTAAAGTATAAAAATATCTCACCACTCTATAGATACAAAAGAATCGCCACAAGAACTAATGAATAGAACTAGTTTACCACTTTAAGAATACAGAAAAATCAACACCTTAAAGATATAGAAGTAGGTGCTTCACCACTCTAAGACCCCTTCATGAGATACAAAAGAGAAAAGAAAGTAGAGAAATCTTTAATTCCTTATACAAAAATAATTCAAATACTCTACCTTGAATCATGTTACAAAGGGGGTATAAATAGATGAGAACATCATTCCCATACACGCAATTTTCAAGACTAAAAGCAATTTTTGAAAACAATAATTTCTTAAAAATTATTAGCTTCTAAGTCTTGAAAGTGCATAAAATGTAGGGTTTTTTTTATTTATAATGACACTTCCTATCTCATCCTGGGGAAAACGGATGGTGGAGGGCAGAGCCTCGCCTGCCAACGATGAAATTGACATTTTTTAGTCTTTTAACCCCACATTTCATTGTATTTTCCCTATTTCTTCTCCTCCCACCTATCTTTTCTTCCCTTGAGCTCTTTGCAAGTTAGAATGGTTTTTCCAACAGGCAAAGTTTTATTAGGGAAAAAAACTGACCTAGCCAAAAGAACCCTATTCAAGGACATCTTGGATGGATAATCTTAGCTGTCCGATGGATTCCTATACCCTCAAAACTTTAAGACCATTGAAGCTATCATGATCTAAGCAATCAAGATCGTAGATCTAGGGAAGAAAGAATGAACAGCCTAAGTATGTCGTCCCCGATGGCCATTGCACCCAGGGCCATAAATGAATCTTTCCGCTCACATAAAGAAATGGATATAAATCATATCATTAGATAGTGGAGGACACAAACTATAATGACCCCATTTTTGTAATATTGAAATCCCGAGTTGATAATGAAAAGTTCACTTTTTGGAAATAAGGGTATTTTGGTCATTTCACTATTCACCCTGACTAGACCCAAAAATTTGGTCCTAAGAATGATACCATTAGGTGCTTCTTGGAAAAAGGAATCCAACAAGACTTAAATCACCCAAAACGGAGTTAAAATGAGCAAGTTATGGCCCTTTGAAGTTCAAGGGCAAAAATGTAATTCAATTAAAAACAGGTTTGGTTTGAGAAAACAAGGACCCTTTTTTATACGGGCACCTGTCTTCTTCAACCTCTTGGAGGGTTCTAGAACGGCGGTGTTTAGGGGAGAAACCACCGCCATTCTGGAGGTTTCTCCACTGCCATTGAATGGCGGTAAGAACCCCCTCCAGAACTTTCTTCTAGCTCTATAAATAGAGCTCTTGGGTGCCTCTAATGGCAGCCCAAAAGCTTGGGAAAAACCCATCGTGGAGAAGCAAACAAGAGGAGAAAACGTGGGAAAAACCCGGCCACGAACCAGGTATGCCCAAAACCCCTCCAAACCCGTCTCCCCCTTAGTCCTAGGCTAAGTTTCCCCAAGTTTTTGCATGAAAAATCATGCAAAACGGGGCTCTAGGGAGCCACAAAGGACCCAGGGACGGTCCTTGGGGTGCACTGGTTAGACAGGGTCGAACCAAGGCATCCCTAGGACGCCCAGGTCCCCATCAAACCGAAACGCACCCCATGCGTTGAGGAAACCCGACGGGCGCGTCTATGGATGCGCCCACAAATGAGAATCATAGGCGGAAGCCTGGTGCATCTATAGAAGCGCCCACTAGGGCGCACACCGCTGACGCGGGACGCTAATGCGTCCTGAGCTTCCACCTCTTAAAGGTCTTCTATGTACACTCGGTACTAAAAAGCTTATAACTTGAGTTCTAGGACTCCGATTGAGGTGCCGCAAAAGGCGTTGTGTCTGTATCGACGACGCGGACACACTTAAATCATAAAATACCTAATCAATGCCCTATATAAGGTGGGCATGATCCTTAAACCATAATAATGGCGCGGGGCCACTAAACCTTTGTAAAACTGACTATACCAAGGCCCAATTAGGGACCTTAGGAGACCCTTATGCATGGGAATGAACCCTTAATGCCTAAGTAGTGTGGTAAACTATTCTAAAACTTATAGAAATAGGCCAAGCTAACCTTGTTCCCCTAAACCATGTTCAAGAGCATACGAGGATAAGGGGATTAGCGTAATCTAGCCAGGCAGGTGCTCTATCACTACTAGACTTTTAAAAAGAGCCCATGATTGTTTTAAGAATGCATGTTTTATGTATAATTTATATGACTTATTTAGCATGACTTAATTTTATAAAAGAATTTAGCATGCATATGACAAATACATTATGCATAGATATGTTTTGCAAACGATTGCATATATTGCATGATAAGTGTAGCCCTGGCCGATGAGGGCGGGCTGATGAGGGAGAGCCACAGAGAGTTGACAAGCTTCTAGACTGGCAAGCTGGTAGGCTTCTAAGTAGGGTTATGACTTTGAATGCGATACTAGCATGAGCAGATTTTATGCATTGCATGCATGTTTTGCAACCGATTGCATAAATTGCATGATTTATGACGAATATGTGTCATATGCCCCATGGAGGCTATGACCAAGTGTCCCCAAGTACCCGGGGACCACATGGCGAGGAGGTTGTGGGCATAGTGGGCCCTATGTTTTCATGGATTTACTTGCATTGCATATGGCATGACATGAGGTTGGTCGACTATACCATACCATATATCCATGAGTTGAATTCAGCTGAGCATTTTATGCATATCATTATGTTTATGATATATATATATATATGATACTTTCGACTTGGATTATGCGATTCTTTAAGTCGTCAGTATTCCGACAATGGTTTTTTATATCGATATTGAACATGAGTGTACAAGCATGCACATGTTTTAAAGAGCATATGATTTTAAACATAGCATGCATTGTAAAACTAGTAGTGATAGACGCCTACTGAGTATAGTATATACTCACCCAATCCTTAACATTTTTCAGACACAAAGTAAACACTTAAGGATGGGATATACGGCGACAGACCCATGATAGAGAACATCCAAACTAAGTACAAGTGAGTAAACCCCTACCTTATCTTTTAATGTTACTTGATTGCAATTACTCTCTGTAACTGAGGCTGTGACTAACACTTTCTTGGGAATAGAGTCAATTTAAAACTATGCCATGGCTGTATGATTTGAAAATGTGTTTTGACACTCGGGGTTTTATACGAAAGATTACTTTCCAAAAAGAAAAAGAATTTCATGCATTTCATATTTCTAAAACAAGAGATCTCACCTTTTTATCAAATTTGCATCATATAAAACCCAGGTCGTCACACAAACCATTTGTATAACAAACCTTTTCCAGAAACCAACATTGCATTTCAAAATTGCCTCTCCTTTCTTGGAGCTTCGAACAAATGTCCTTTAGCATACCAAATAAGACCAAAGTCTTCATCAAGTGGCACCCCACTAAGAGAAGGAATAGTTCAACTTTGCTTTAATGGGGCATCTATATCTAACTTAGGCTTAGTTCGTTCAGGGGTTATTTTAAGAGACTATAGTAGTCAATTCCTAGTTGGGAAAGCAAACTTCCTTGGAAGGAACTGTAACAATGTTGTAGAATGAGATTGTCTTATTTGAGATTTAACCTTTGTATATGAATTCCATTGTGATAATCTAGCTAGAGGATCATAATCAAGGAAGTAGGGGACCGATGGAAGGGAAAGGAAGAAAACCAATCATGGTCGACTCTTCTAATGAGGAGATGCAAACAACTTTTAGATGACTTCCAAACTATTGCCTTTGAATATGTTCTTAGAGAAGCAAATTTTATAGTAGATTGTTTTGCTAAATGGGCAAATAGTAGTAAGAAATCATGTGTTTGTAAGGACATGCCTCCTCTTTTTGTTAAAAATGTATTATCATATGATATCTTAGGTGTTGAGGAGGAAAGACGAAGGAAAACTTATGTAAGGTTTTTTATGTATTTTGGTTTAAGTAATGGATTACCAATGTCAAAAAGATAAAATAATCATATGTTATGGGAGATTAAATGTACAAAACCAACCCATATTGGGGGCCAATATGCAAAAGTCTATAATAAGGTTGAACTTAGGCAACTCTTAATTACTAAAGAGTGAGGACCACTAGTGTAGCTATATGTAAAGACTTAGGACTATTGATTCGCCATAGAATTAAATTCCTTCTTGACTAACTGTTACCAATTCACCATGGAAAGACAAGTACCAAAAATTTCAGTAGGAAGAATCTTTAACCAAAGGTAGGATCTAATATACCAGGAGTTCCTCCCATAAATGGTGAAGTCTGTGGAATTTGTTTCCATCGCATATAATTCAATTCTCTCCTATGGCCCCTAGAGGGAGAGCCACACACATAATATAATAGTGGATAATATGACAAAATAAAATATGATATGATATATTAAAATAGCTTGCAACTCTATAAATATAAGAGAGCCATCACCACAGATATATAGGGCTAAAGTAAAAAAATAGCTCACCACACTATTGATACAAAAGAATCACCACAAAAAATAATGGATAGAACTAGTTTACCACCTTAAGAATATAGAAAAATCAACACCTTAAAGATATAGAAATAGGTGCTTCACCACTCTAGGACCCCTTCAAGCGATACAGAAGACAAAAGAAAGCAAAGAAATCTCTAATTCCTTAAATAAAAAATAAGTCAAATACTCTACCTTGAATCATGCTACAAAGGTGATATAAATAAATTACAACATCACTTGCATATAAGTAATTTTCAAGACTAAAATCAATTTCCTAAAAATAATAGTTTCTTAAACTAAGTATGAGCTTCTTTGTCATGAAAAGTGCATAAAAAGTAGGGGTGTTTTTTATAATGTCACTTCCTATCTCATCCTAGGAAAAACAAGTAGTGGAAGGTGCCACCATGCCTGCCGATTGTGGAATTGTCATTTTCCCCATGTTTCAACCTCACATTTAATTGTGTTTTCTCCACTTCTTCTCCTCTCATTGATTTTTTCCTTCGCCCCCATCCTCACTAGCCATACTGATTTTTCCGGTATGCAGAGTTTCATTAGGGAAAAACTGACTTTGAAGAAAGAACCCAGTTCAAAGACAACTCCAATGGATAATCTGAGCCATCCAATGGATTCCTAGACCCTCAAAACCTTAGGACCACTGAAACTATCATGATGTAAGCAATCTAGACCGAAGATTTAGAGAAGAAAGAACGAACAGTCTAAGTACATAGTCCCTGATGGCCTTTTCACCGAGGGCCAAAAATGAATTTTTTTTATCACACAAAGAAGTGGATATAAATCATATCATTAGACAGTGAAGGACACAAACCATTTGTGTAGCAAACCTTTACAAGAAAAGCAACATTGCATTCAAAAATCACATCTCCTTTCTTAGAGCTTGGAACCAGATGTCATTTAGCACACCAAATAAGACCTAAGTCTTCATCAAGTTGCACCCCCTAGAGAAGGAATAGTTCAACTTTGCTTTAATGGGGCATCTATATCTAACTCAGGCTTAGTTGGTTCATGTGTTATTCTAAGAGACCATAGTAGTCAGTTCCTAGCTCAAAAAGCTAACTTTGTTGGAAGGTACTCTAACAATGTTGCACAATGAGATTGTCTTAGTTGAGGTTTAACCCTTGTATATGAACTCCATTATGATAATCTATAGGTCTATTAAGACTAGAGGATCATAATCAACGCATAAGGGGGCCTATGGAAGGGAAAAGAAGAAAACCATTCATGGTCAACTCTTCTAATGAAGAGGAGATGCAAACAACTTTTAAATGACTTCCAAACTATTGCCTTTGAAACTGTCCTTAAAGAAGCAAATTTTGTAGTAGATTGTTTTTATTATTATATGATATCTTAGCTGTTGACAAGGAAAGACTAAGGAAAAGTTATGTAAGGTTTTTTTAATGTATTTTGGTTTCATTAATGGATTACCAATTTTAAAAAAATAAAATAGTCATACATTATGGGGGATTAAAGGTACAAAACAAACCCATATTAAGGGTCATTGTGCAAAAGTCTATAATAAGCTAGAACTTGGGCAACTCTTAATCACTAAAGAGTGAGCACCACCACTGTAGTTATATGTCAAGACTTAGGACGATTGATTCACCATAGATTTGTATTCCTTCTTGACTAACCATTACCAATTCACCACAGAAAGACAAGTACTAAAAAATTTAGCAGGAAGAATTTATAACCGAAGGTGGGATCTAATACACGTGAATTCAAGGGTTCCTCCCACAAATGGTGAAATCTATGAAATTTGTTTCCATCGCATACAATTCAATTCTCTCATATCTTAACTAACGGCCCCTAGATAGACAACCACACACACACAATATAATATTAGATAACAAGATAAAATAAAATAAAATATGATATGATATATTAAAATAGTTCACCACTCTATAAATACAAGGGAGCCATCACCACAAAGATACAGGGCTAAAGTATAAAAATAGCTCACCACTCTATAGAACCATTAGCACTAATGGATAGAACTAGTTTACCCCTTTAAGAATACAAAGAAATCAACACCTTAAAGATATAGAAATAGGTACTTCACCACTCTGGAACCCTTCAAGAGATACAAAATACAAAAAAAGAAGAGAAATCTCTAATTCCTTATACAAAAATAACTCAAATACTCTACCTTGAATCATGTTACAAAGGGGTATAAATAGATGAGAATATCACTCCCATATAAGCAATTTTCAAGACTAAGAGCAATTTCCTAAAAATAATAGTTTCATAAACTATGAATTAGCTTCTATGTCTTGAAAAGTTGGTAAAACAAAGGGGGTGTTTTTTTTATAACGACACTTCCTATCTAGTCTTAGGAAAAATAGGTGCTGGACAGGGTAGCCCTGCCTATCAATAGTGGAACTGTCATTTTTTCATGTATTAAACACCCCCTTACCCCCCCGCATTTTGTTGCATTTTCCCCATTTCTTCTCCTCTCAGCAATCTTTTCCTCCATCCCCCTCTTTGCTAGCTTGATTGGTTTTTTTGACAAGCAGAGTTTCATCAAGAAAAAACCTACCTAGCCAAAAGAACCCAGTTCAAGGAAAGGTCGAATGGATGATTTGAGTCATTCGATGGTTTCCTAAACCCTCAAAACCTTAGGACCATTGGAACTGTCATGATCTAAGTAATATAGGCTGTAAATCTAGAGTATAAAGAACAAATAGCCTGAGTGTGTTGCTAATGGCCATTTTACCCAGGGCCAAAAATGAATTTCTCCACTCACACAAAGAATTGGATATGAATCATATCATTAGACTGTGGAGAACACAAACCATTTGTGTAGCAAGCCTTTGCCAAAAAAGCAACATCGCATTAAAAAATCACATCTCCTTTCTTAGAGCTTGGAATCGGATGTCATTTAGCATATGAAATAAGACTAAAGTCTTCAGCAAATGCACCCACCAAGGGAAGAAACAGTTCAAGTTTGCATTAATGGGGCATCTATATCTAATTTAGGCTTAGTTGGTTCAAGTGTTTTTCTAAGAGAACATAATAGTCAGTTCCTAGCTGGGAAAGTGAACTTCGTTGGAAGGAACTCTATCAATGTTGCAGAATGAGATTGTTTTATTTGATGTTTAACCCTTTTATATGAACTCCATTGTGATAATATAAGGTCTGTTAAGACTAGAGGATCATAATCAAGGCAGCAGGGGACCTATGGAAGGGACATGAAGAAAAATAATCATGGTTGACTCTTCTAATGAGGAGGAGATGCAAACAACTTTTGGATGACTTCCAAACTATTGCCTTTGGTTCTGTTCTTACAGAAGCAAATTTTGTAGTAGATTGTTTTGCTAAATGGGCAAATAATAGTAAGAAATCATGGGTTTGGAAGGACTTGCCTCTTCTTTTTGTGAAAAACATATTATTATACGATATCTTAGGTGTTGATGAGGAAAGGCGAAGGAAAAGTTATGTGAGGTTTTTTTTTATCTATTTTTTGTTTAATTCATGGATTATCAATTTCAAAAAAAATAAAATAATATCTTATGGGTGATTAAAGGTACAAAACAAACCCATACTTGGGGCCTTTATAAAAAGTCTATAATAAGGTGGAACTTGGGCAACTCTTAATCATTAAAGAGTGAGGACCAGCGGTGTACCCCTATGTCAAGACTTAGGATGATTGATTCACCATAGAATTAAATTCCTTTTTTATTAACCATTACCCATTCACCATGGAAAGACAGGTACCAAAAATTTCAGTAGGAAGAATCTATAACCAAAGGTGGGATCTAATAAATGTGAATTTAGGTGTTCCTCCCACAAATGGTGATATTTGTGGAATTTGTTTCCATTGCATACAATTCAATTCTCTCCTATCTTAATTGACAACCCCTAGAAAGACAGCCACACACACAATATAATATTGGATAATAGGAAAAGATAAATTAAAACGTGATATATTAAAACAACTCACCACTCTATAAATACAAGAGGCACATCACCACAGAGATATAGGGCTAAGTATAAAAATAGCTCACCACTCTATAGATACAAAAGAATCGCCACCAAAACTAATGGATAGAACTAGTTTACCACTTTAAGAATACAAAAAAATCAACGCCTTAAGGATATAGAAATAGGTGCTTCACCACTTTAGGGCCCCTTCAAGAGATACAAAAGACATAAGAAAGTAGAGACATCTTGTCTCCTCGGGAAAAATGAGTGGTGGAGGTGCAGCCCTACCTACCAATGGTAGAACTATCATTTTTTCGTATTTTAACTCTACATTTCATTGTGTTTTTCCCATTTGTTCTCCTCTTACCACTCTTTTCATTTGCTTCCTCCTTGCCAGCCAAACTGGTTTTTCTAGTAGACAGAGTTTCATCAAGGAAAAACTAACCTAGCTAAAAGAACCCAGTTCAAGGATAGCTCAAATGGATGATCTGAGCCGTCCAATGGATTTCTAGACCCTCAAAACCTTAGGACCATTGAAACTATCATGATTTAAGCAATCTAGACTGTAGATCTAGAGAAGAAAGAACGAATCGCCTGAGTGTGTCATCCTCAGTGGCCTTTGTGCTCGGCCCCAGAAATAAATTTTTTTGCTCACACAGAGAAGTGAATATGAATCATATCATTATACAGTGGAGGACACAAACCATTTGTGTAGCAAACCTTTGCCAAAAAAGCAACATCACATTAAAAAATCACATCTCCTTTCTTAGAGCTTGGAACCAGATGTCATTTAGCATATGAAGTAAGACCAAAGTCTTTAGCAAGTGCACCCACCGAGGGAAGAAACAATTCAACTTTGCATTAATGGGGCATCTATATATGATTCAAGCTTAGTCGGTTCAGGTGTTATTCTAAGAGACCATAATAGTTAGTTCCTAGCTGAGAAAGGGAACTTCGTTGGAAGGAACTTTATCAATGTTGCAGAATGAGATTGTTTTATTTGAGGTTTAACCCTTGTATATGAACTCCATTGTGATAATCTAAGGTTTGTTAAGACTAGAGGATCATAATCAAGGCAGCAGGGGACCTATGGAAGGGACATGAAGAAAACCAACCATGATCGACTCTTCTAATGAGGAGGAGATGCAAACAACTTCTAGATGTCTTCCAAACTATTGCGTTTGATTCTATTCTTACAGAAGCAAATTTTTTAGTAGATTGTTTTGCTAAATGGGCAAATAATAGTAACAAAACATGTGTTTGGAAGGACTTGCCTCCTCTTTTTGTTAAAAATGTATTATTATATGATATCTTAGGTGTTGATGAGGAAAGGCGAAGGAAAAGTTATTTAAGGTTTGTTTTATGTATTTTTGTTTAATTAATGGATTACCAATTTCAAAAAAATAAAATAACAATATCTTATGGGTGATTAAAGGTGCAAAACAAACCCAAACTTGGGGCCTTTATACAAAAGTCTATAATAAGGTGGAACTTAGGCAACTCTTAATCATTAAAGAGTGAGGACCAGAGGTGTAGCTATCTGTCAAGACTCAAGATGATTGCTTCACCATAGAATTAAATTCCTTCTTGACTAACCATTACCAATTCACCATGGAAAGACAAGTACCAAAAATTTTAGCAAGAAGAATCTATAACCAAAGCTGGGATCTAATAAACGTGAATTTAGGAGTTCCTCCCACAAATGGTGATATATGTGGAATTTGTTTCCATTGCATACAATTCAATTCTCTCCGATCTTAACTGTTGGCCCCAAGAGAGAGAGCCATACACACAATATAATATTGGTTAGTAGGACAAAATAAATTAAAATAGCTCACCACTATGAATACAAGAGAGCCATCACCACAGAGATATGGGGCTAAAGTATAAAAATAGCTCACCACTCTATAGAAACAAAAGAATCACCACCATAATTAATGGATAAACTAGTTTTCCACTATAAGAATATAGAAAATCAACACCTTAAACATATTGAAATAGGTGCCTCCCCACTCTAGGACCCCTTCAAGAGATACAAAAGACAAAAGAAAGCAGAGAAATATCTAATTCTTTAAACAAAAATAAGTCAAATACTCTACCTTGAATCATGTTATAGAGGATGTATAAATAGATGAGAACATTGCTTATATAAGCAATTTTCAAGACTAAAAGCAATTTCCTAAAATAATAGTTTCTTAAACTAAGTATTTGCTTCTAAGTCTTAGACACTTTATAAACAATGGTTTTATACACTTGGGCGAGTTTCCTAGATAATACTTTCTAAGCATTGGATAGTTTCATAAGCCCATTCAAGTAATCTACACACACATATTTTAAATACAAGTAGGGTCCTGAGTTCCATAACTTCTCATACAAGAAGTTTCTTATTTTGGCTTAATTAAGATCTTCCACTCGTCAACACATGTTCATAAAGACGTTTTCCATTGGGTGATCACGATATCTACCTTTTGCAAATCTAAGACGTCTATTTATGAGTGATCCAATAAGTCCATCTTTAAATGCTCCAAGATGCTTATCACTGATTATTCAAGATGTCTACTCTTATTGATCCACGACGTTTCATGCTTTGAGGATCTAAGTCGTCCATTTCTTGAGAATATAAGATATTCAAGATAGGCTTATCTAAGATTCCCAATTCTAGATGTATCTCCTCGTGTGATCTACGATTCATCTTTGGAATTAAAGATACTTCCTATCATTGATCTTATGAGTTAAAGATACTTCCCCCCATGTGATAATACATGGAGAAGCTCCAAGTGAGCTGTCGTTGGCTTTACCTGCAACGAATCTTGTTGCTGGACACCAACTAGCATAGCTGCGCGAGTTACACTTGCTTTAGAAGTTTATACCCTTTTTGTGGCGTGGAGAATTGTTTAAAATTTCTCGTGTTTCTGGTTCTCGCGTCGTGAACGCTAAAATCCTACCGGTCGCCTTAGAAACTTTTCATTTGGAGAATGTCAGCCTCTCGCTAGGGTTTTGGTCGCAAGGCAAACGATGACTGGATTTTCTTCGCCGAAACTGAAATTTCCGACCCATATCCCGTATGAAATCTATTTATTCCCTGTCAAAACCAGATCAGAACCGTCAATTTCCCTTATCTTATTAGAACGTCTCGCCTTCCCCGCCAACCGATCATTTCTTGCCGGAGCTGCAAACTTTTGACGCAACTCCGGCAGGAATCCATCAGGTTTCTGATAAATTTCAATAACAGCTCTTTCTAGCACCCAAACTAATTTCCTGCTGGCTGAATCAATCAGTTTTCTGTTAATCCTCGAGGAACCGGTATTGGATATCCTGTTTAATGAACGTTGCGGAGGCGTAACGATTAATCAGTTGAGTAAGGGGTACACTCATTTATTGGTTTGGAATCAAATAATCTGTAGTCGCCTTTATTTCCAAGATGAGCGGTCTCGGAAGTTCTTCTAGAAAGAGCTTGACACTGCATAATTCGTCAACATCTGGCAAGAAGAAATCTCTGGAGAACGGAAGCAATAATGATACCGGAATGAGAACTTCCACGTCGTCTCGCTCTTTGTATGATTTCAATTGCCTTTCTTGTCAGTCCTTTCTGGCAAATGAATTGTTTGGGAGAAATTCAGTTTCTTAATTCTGTACTTATGCTGTTGATATTGATAGGATTATTGGATTGTTATATTCTTTTATTTGCGTTTTGACTTCTGTTGGTTCGTTGATGTTATCATCCATCAGATGCTTATGAGTCAGGGTAGATGGATAAGCAGTCAAGTTACCGCTTTGCCTGTCAGTGTTTGTAATACATGACCTTTGAACTTGACATGCACCCAAATCTTTCATATTGGGCTGGCGCTGGAATGGTTTATGGTTGGTCTCGTTCTTTCAAAATTTGGGTTGTTTCACTAGTCCAAGGATGACTTTTGATTGATAGCAGAAATTGTTTTCAGTCTCCATTGTGCATTATACCATTAGATAGACGGGCAGATATCTGGAGATCCTGATTGGTTGTACTGTCAGGATTCTCTGCATCCAAAATTTGGATTCTGTTACTCGTCTAATTTTGAGACCACATCTATTTTAAACGTGCTCATATGGTTCTCAGGTGCCATAAATACATGAACCACACAGTAGGCAAATAAATACACGAATGACATTGTTATATGATTTTCTGCCTTCTCTTCTTTTTTTTATCTATTTATTGTTAAAAGTGAGATGATATTGGCTCTCTTGAAGAAAAACAAACAAACAACATTGTTTTCCTTTTCTTTGCTACTACGCATTTAGAATTCTTTTGGCATCTAACAAGTCAAATGACTAGTTTTTTCTATATGATTATACCATGGCATGGTATTAATATTGTCATGAGAATCTCAGATAGTGTCTTACTTGATAAAGGACTATGATTTCACTCTGTATATATTTGTTGTGTACTTTGGGCATGTGCCTAGCTCTACTCTCTCTAGTTTTAGTAATGTTTATTTGCAGTTTTTCCCATTGTCATCTGAACTTACTTTTCTGGGCATTGTTTCTTTACTCTTGTTATTTTCTCTTTGTACTTAATAAACTTTAAGAATTGATAATTCACTATCGACAGCCACTTTAGTCTGAAAACTACATCCCTGCACATGTGAAGTGCGACAACAGAAGCCACTTCTAATGTTACTGCATTGATGTCTGTTCTGGTTCATTTAATACTTAAATGTAAGCTTGTTATGCAACAAATTCATTGTGAAAAATCTGTATTAGGTATGATGAGTTATCATAGTAAAACCAGCAACTTGTGTTCTTAAGCGTTTGGACTTCATTTTCTAAACTACACTTAGAAATTACTTTAAGGGCTTTCTGTTGTTGTTCCTACTATGATTGATCATTCTTTTCCATTTACAATGTGATAGCAAATAATTGAACAGTTATATGCAGGTTCATTACAGAAGAGCAGCCATGGTGCAACAGTAGAGTTGTCACCGTGTGACTTGGAGGTCACAGGTTCGAGGTGTGGAAACAGCCTCTTGCAAAAATGCAAGGTAAGGCTGTGTACTACAGACCCTTTGTGGTCCGCCCCTTCCCTAGACCCTGCATACATGGGAATTTCGTGCACTGGGCTACCCTATATGTAGGTTCATTACAATGAGAGACCAGTAAGGGTGTTTTTAATATAAAATAGAGGCCTTTATATAATTATGATTTCTTATGCTGATCATAGGAGAGATGCATGACTCTTGCTCATTATGGCACCTTTACTTATCCATCCATAAGTGTACTAGTGCATGAGTGTCATTCTTGCTCGTATGAAACTATAATAAATTTCCCTATGCTAACCTTATTGTCTGAACCTCCATGTTTTGGAAGCAGGGTTCTAACTGGTGAGCGGACGGTGAAGAGGTTGAGATTGTCAAAGGCTCTGACTATACCTGAAAATACAACTGTATATGAGGCTTGCCATCGGATGGCTGCTCGCAGGGTCGATGCTGTTCTGCTAACTGATTCAAATGCTTTGCTTTGTGGAATCCTAACTGACAAGGTCCATAGAATTCTTACTATAAACATAGTGTATTAATATTTTTTCTTTAGTACCTAAAGTTGTTGATATATTTTCATTCTGGAAGGATATAACCACAAGAGTCATTGCTCGCGAATTAAAGCTTGAGGACACACCTGTTTCTAAAGTCATGACAAAGAACCCGATTTTTGTCCTTTCTGACACATTAGCTGTGGAAGCATTGCAGAAGATGGTGCAAGGTTTTTGATGCTGTTGGATCTCTACATGTTTCCTCTGAGATTCCTCTTCACTACATGACAGCTATAATCTTTGTTTTTGGCAGGAAAATTCAGACATTTGCCTGTAGTGGAGAATGGTGAAGTCATTGCTTTGCTGGATATAGCAAAATGCTTGTATGATGCTATTGCACGCATGGAAAGGGCATCTGACAAGGGTAAAGCCATTGCAGCAGCTGTTGAAGGCGTGGAGAAACATTGGGGGACTTCTGTTTCTGGTGGGAGAGAATGTCACAGTAAATAATGTTTCTTTTCATTTGGTGTAGCTACTATGTTTTCTTAGCCACAACAGTTTATTGCCTTTGTGTTTTATAAATAATCATGTCATATGGATTTTAAGTGTTAAGAAATGTAGGCATGTCCATGTCCATATATTCTTTGGTGTCTGTGCAGGTCCCAATACATTCATTGAAGCTCTTCGGGAGAGAATGTTCAGACCCTCTTTGTCCACCATTATTCCTGAAAATTCAAAGTAGGTAATATCCTTTTTGTTGATGTTTACTTTTCCCCTTCTAATTTGTTCTCACAATTCTTTATAGAGATTAATGAATTTTACTATTTTGATGGACTAAAAGTGTTGCTTCTTAGGTTGGTAACAGTCTCACCAACTGACTCGGTTTTAGCTGCCACAAAGAAGATGCTTGAACTAAGACTAAGTTCAGCTGTTGTATCAGTTGAAAAGAAACCAAGGGGAATACTAACGTAAGCATCTATGCAGTTTCAATATAAAAGAACTCTTAGTTTTTGCAAACTTCAACTGGAATTCATTTTGGAATTTTGTAAGGATTTTCTAGGTGTTAATCGGTGTTTTCTTACATATGCATTTTTCAATTGTGTAGTTCTAGAGACATTTTGATGCGTGTAATTGCCCAAAATCTTTCCCCAGAGTTGACTCCTGTAGAAAAGGTACATCTATGCCTCATTTATGTTTTACTGGAAAATATACACATGCTTTTTTATGTACGCTGGGGGAGAGGGGTTACTATTTGTCATTGTTGGCCAATCCACTGCTTTCTGTTCTATTGATTGCCTAGAAGTTCATTAATTTGATGAAAATGCTTACTTTTGGGCCACCATGTGTGGTTGTTTTTGCCATTTTTGACTCGCCAGAAAAAAGAGGGGCTAAGAATAGAAACAATTAGAAGAGTTGCCATCAAAGTAAAAGCCTATCTGTTTTCATCCTTCCATAGGTCAGATTAATTCTTCTTATTGTCATGGAGCAGTAAGCTAATGCAAAGGGATTGTTCTGGGTTGGTTAATTGATGGTGGAAAAAATATGGCCATGGACTACAGATTGGGAAATGATGAAGTGTCTGGCTTGGAGGTAAGTTGTTGGGGAAGAAAGGATGGAGGGAGAAGGTAGAAGTGATTGGAGGGTTAGGTGGTGGGAAATTGTCATAGTTGCGTGGGAGTGGCATTGCTCAAGTTGGTTTCCCAAGTTGGATTTCCTCCTTTTAACTGTGCTTATTGTAGCTGAAATGCTCTTTCTACCCTTTGTTTTGGATGCATTGGTGAGAGAAGTTATAGCCAGATTTGGTTAAATAGACTCTGTAGGAGTTTAACTAAAGTTATTTATTCTAACCTAGCTCTGGTAAACACACGCTTTAAGAAGAGGGATGAACACTTAAAAATCTATAAAAGTGGACTATATAAAAGCCAAATAGGCTTTTTTCTAATTAGGAATACCCAAAGATCAATGTGTAAGTATTGTAAGGTAATACTCGGCGAGAGTCTAGCCACACAACATAAGTTAATGGTTATGGATTTGTACATTAAGAGATGGAAGAAAGGAAATGAACTTAATAGGCTCTAAAAACTAAGTTGTGGCACTTAAAAGGAGAGAAGATAATATACCCTTTGTTTTGGATGCATTGGTGAGAGAAGTTATAGCCAGATTTAGTTGAATAAACTCTGCAGGAGTTTAACTAAAATTATTTATTCTAACCTAGCTTTGGTAAACACATGCTTTAAGAAGAGGGATGAACACTTAATAATCTATAAAAGTGGACTATAGAAAAGCCAAATAGGCTTTTTTCTAATTAGGAATACCCAAAGATCAATGTGTAAGTATTGTAAGGTAATACTCGGCGAAAGTCTAGCCACACAACATAAGTTAATGGTTATAGATGTGTACATTAAGAGATGAAAGAAAGGAAATGAACTTAATAGGCTCTAAAAACTAAGTTGTGGCACTTAAAAGGAGAGAAGATAATATCATTTATAAACAATTTGATGGTAGAAGGAAAGTGGAACAATGAAATAGAAGTAAACACAATGTAAACTAACATGGCCGAGTCCATTAAGAAAGTAGCAAAAGATGTTTTAGGAGTGTCTGAAGGTAAAAGGCAACCGGTAAAGAAAATTTGGTGGTGAAGTGAAAAAGTGCAAAAAGTTATAAAGAGAAGCAAGTGTACTCTAGAGCATGGCAAAGGACTAGAAATAACTAAAACTTAAAGCAATATAAGAATGCTAAAAAGGTTCCTAATAGAGTAGTAAGTGAGACTAAACTCAAGGCATATATGATGATCTCTACAATAGATTAAGGTTAAGAGAAGGTGAGAAAGATATGTTTCAAACTTTCAAAAATAAGAGAATAGAAGAGTAATGACCTAAACCATGTTAAATGCATTAAAAGTGGTGACCATAGGGTACTAGTCAAATAAGATGAGATCAATCAAAGGTGAGAAAGTTACCTTCAAAAATTAGTAAATCACAATGGCCCTAAGAATATAGAGATTGAAAGAACCATGAACCCAAACATTGGACTATATGGATATGACCTAAGATTAGAATACCTGAAGTGAAAGAGGCCTTGAAAAAGATGAAATCAGGGAAGGCCTTGCAGCACGATGGTATACCAATAGAGGTTTGGAAATATATGGGAGATATTAGAGTAGTTTGGTTTACAAAGCTTTTTAATACAATTTAAAAAAAAAAGAAATTGCCAAATGAATGGAGGAAAAGCTCTATCATACCAATCTATGAGAATAAAGAAGACATAGAGAGTTGATCTATTTATCATGGGATCAAACTTATGAGACATACCATGAAACTTTGGAAAAGAGTAGTTGAGAAGAGGTTATGACATGAGATGAGTGTATCGAAAAACCAGTTTGGGTATGTGCTTAGGAGTTCTTCTATAGGAGTTATTTTCCTCCTTAGACAATGATGGAGAAATATAGGGTGAGGAAGAAGCACCTCCACATGGTCTTTATTGACTTTGAAAAAGCTTATGATAGGTTTCTTAGAGAGTCAATATGGTGGGTGTTGGGTGAAAATGAGGTTTCACGGGATAGATAGACATAATTAAGGATATGCATGAGGGAGCGATAACAAATGATACGACCACTAGCGGGGAGACTGATGATTTCTCTATCATCATAGGATTGCACTAAGGATCGGAATTGAGCCAAAACCTCTTCACATTGGTATAGATGAATTAATGAAATATTTGTATAGGGAGATTCCGTGGTGCATGTTATTTGCAGATGACATAGTTTTGATTTATTATACAAGGGATGGCTTAAACACAAAGCTTGAGATGTGGAGAGATGCTATAGAGTGTAAAGAATTTAAAATTAGTTGAATTAAGAGTATATGGAATGCAATTTTGGCAAGGAGAGGAGTGGAGAAAAGCACCATTAAAGATTGATAACCTAGAAGTATAATTAATGAGAATTTAAAGATTGAGAAGGATGTTACCCAAATCATTCAGGCGGGTTACAACAAATGGAGATGCGCCTCTAAAGTTTTGTGTAATTGGCGGGTATCACCCAAACTAAAAGGAAAATTCTATAAGATGGTTGTAAGGCTGGATATGCTATATAGATTAGAGTGGTGGGCAGTAAAGGAATATCATATATAAAATGAGGATGTTGAGATAGATAAGTAGCAAGACAAGAAAGGATAGAATTAAAAATGAAAATACTAGAGGAAACTTGGGAGTAGCACTAATAGGTAACAAGATGAGAGAGTGTAGGTTTAGATGGTTTGGACATGTCCAATTGATTAGGAGTGAGTCGATCCAAGTCGAAGAATCTAAAAGGACAAGGGGAAGGCCCCAAAGCACGCGGTTAGAAGTGGTGAGAAAAGATTTAAAAGCTCTTGGACTTAATGAAACAAAGACACTTGATAGAGGTGAATGAAGGAACAAGATTCGTGTAGCTGACCCCTAATCGGGATAAGGCTTTGATGGTGATGGTGAATTTGTTACCGATATTTTCTGATTCTTTTTGTTCACTCCTTATTGGCACTTGGTATTAGTTTGTCCTCTTTGAACTTGCCGGGGAATGCGTTGTATATTTTTTAACTTTTCTAGCATGACTTGCTAAAGCATTATAGTGCTGCAAGTTTGCAACTTTTGTCGTATGTTTTATTCTAGGTTGGTAACTAGAGGAAATTTTTCTTTCTTCTCTGAGCCTGTGATGTTGGCTTATGTAATCCAGATCATGACGCCAAATCCTGAATGTGGAGCAGTTGATATGCCAATTGTTGATGCTCTGCATACTATGCATGATGGGAAATTTTTACACCTGCCTGTGGTCGATAGAGGTACTTTACAGGAAAACTTTCTAAAATATAATTTTCGTTTTTCTATCAGATCTCGTAACTTCTTATCAGTATTAGTGATTATCCTTGATGGCTTCAGCAGATGGAAACATTGTCGCTGTTATGGATGTAATTCATGTCACCCATGCTGCAGTAGCCACTGTAAGTTCTCTGGTCTGTTCATGGGGCTGTTATCATGACTGGTTTTCAAGTTTTGGAAGTGTGGTTTTGTTTTCTTTAAAGGTGGAACCAATCCATACCAGTTTTAACCTTTCTTCTGTAAAGTATGTACAATTTTGGTGTTCTGCATTCATTCATGGTAACATGAGTTGTAAATAATACTTTCTTCTCTTTATCTATAGTCTATTTTACCATATGAGAAATGATACCTCAGGCAGGGTCTTACAAGAGCTAAATGTCAAATGGAGTACTGGTCTCGAAACTAAAGGAGTCTGCACTAAGATTCACCAGTATCGGTGTCTCTTCTTGAGTAGTTGCCCTTTCTTTTGAAAGAGGGTGTTGGATTAGAAAATAAGGGAATTGAGAAAGAAAGGATGGAAAAAAGTTGAAGAATATGCAGTGGAACTAAATTTTCCTAGGTGATCTCTCTCTCTCTCTCTCTCTCTCTCTCTCTCTCTCTCTCTCTCTCTCTCTCTCTCTCTCTCTCATTTTTCCTAGAAGGGGTGGAAATTCATGAGGCTGTTGGATTGAAGATTCTGACTTTTATTTGAGGCTGATGATTTCAGGTGAATAATTATTTCGGACCTTGAAACTAAAGCAAAAGAAGCATGGTGAGAGAATGACTACAGAAAAATATGATGCATCTGAAACTTCCTGATCTTAGTTAATCATGAAAGAAAAGTAAGAGAAAAGAAAGAGAAAGAAAGAAGAAGGATACGTGTGATAGCTTTTCGTGTGGCATGGGTGTTAAAGAGAGGAATGGAAGCCTTAAAGAAGGAAAAATAATGGTGCATGTTTTAATTTTACTTGCAAGCGCATGAATCAATTGTAGTAGATGTACGTGAGTGAGGTCGATCCCATGAGGAATCTAACGGTTTGTGGGTTAAGTGGATCTTTATTTAAATTATCTAACCGAGTCAAAAGTGTTGGTTTTAACCTAATCTAAGGATTGAATTAACATGGAAACATAACATAAATTGGAAACATGGAATAATAAAACAAACTAAATTTAGAAACTTTCACAAAAACACACTTTCTATAAATAGAACTTTCCTAAAATTACAATTAGAAACTTTCAAAAGATTGAAATAAGAAATTTCCTAGAACTATTTTAGAATGCAACTAAACTTAGGCAACAACTAAGAAAACCTAAATATGAAATAAGCTAAACTACAAAACATGCAAAACTAAGGAATACTATGCAAAGGAATGCGCATGAAACAAGGTGAGATGAATAGAATCAAGTAAACTTATGACGCATGAATTGACATGGGTCCTAACCTTGTGCAATTGCTATCCTAACAAAGTAAAACAAAAACTACAATGCAAGATGAGTATTAAGAACTAAACAAGATATGCATTAATCTAAGTTGCAACTTAAGCTAGCTTGAAATAATAAGTGTACACATGATTCTAAGATGAAAATTTTGCCTAAATGGAATATGAATGATTCGCATGAAATCAATCTTAATACAAGGCATGAAATGAATAAACTAAAGTGCATGAATGATACATGAAATACGTGCATAAAAGTAAAGGAAACTTGATGCAAATTATTCTAGAACTATGCATGAAACTTAAGAAAACTAAGACATGGAATGCATGAAGCAAGAGATTGCATACATGAAAGATGGAATGCAATGGTGCGTATGAATATTAAACAAAGAGATTTCATCATAAGAGCCATAGAGAATAAGCTTTAAATCAAGTAACTCATTCATGAATAATATGCACCAATCATGAAATAAGAAGGATTTTATTGAATTGTAAAATGGTTACAATTGTGATACGCATCTTACAAGAGATGTGTGCACCATTCTTGAATCTAAAAACAACCCAAAATAACTTCTTCCATCATCCAACAATCAATCCAAGGCCAACATGTATGTAATCGAAGAAAGAACCCAAAAGAAAGAGATTGAAAAGAGGATAGTAAGAATAATGGAACTCAAGGAATCTAAGGCACCCAGATAACTTGATCTAAAGATCACTAGCTCTTGGCTGTCACTACAAGAGATTTGTTACCCTTAGGAACAAGGATTTAAGGCTGACAACAAAAGGCAAACAAGCATGAAAAATTAAGGACTACGATAGGGAAAATAAACATGGAATCAAAGGACTTTTATAATAGCATTAGAGGAAGAAATCAACAAAAGACTAAGGAATGAAACCAACCTTGAATGAAGATGCACAAAACCAAGGAAAATAAGCTAGAAGTATGCATGCAAGACTTGGAAAGAAGGGCTGCCCATGGAAGATTGTAGTAAAGTCTTGGGAAGAAGGAAGGTGAGAGACACCTATTTTTTTTCTAGTTAGGCGTCCCTCTCTTCTAAGATCTATATTGCATGTAGCTCTTGAGAATAAATAGTTTTTGTTGAGTATCTTTTTAGGGTGACCTAAGGGAAAGGTAAAGTGGGGATGGGATTAGAAAAAAAAAAAAAAAGGATGGTTAGCTAAGAAAATGGGATAGCTGTCTAGGGCTTCCTAAAGAAGAAACAAGATGGGAGGCGCCCACTTTTTATGATAAGGTGCCTCCACCTTTCTACCATGCGTGGAAAACCCTAGGGGGGATGATGTGGCATGTGAGATAGAAGAGGAAAGAGGGAAGAAAAGAAGGGTGGAAGAAAGGGATAAGAAGGTCAGTTGTTGAGTGGGAAATGGAGTGTATAGAATTAGAAGGGGGGGAAAGGCGCCTATTTTTTATGGAAAATGGTGTGGAACTCCCTCTCCTCTAAGTATATCACGTGGAATGGCAATAAGGGAGAGGAAAGGAGGAAAGAGAGGGAAGAGAGAGAGTTAGGACTCTTCTCCCATTGGTCCACCTTGCTTGCTTTCTTGTTTTGATTTTCACCTAAATATCTTCTAATTATCCTCTTTAAATGCACTTTTAGCTATAGGATAATAGAATGAAATTCTCCTCCAATAGTATTACTTCATGTAGTATTGACTTAAGTAGCTTGAATGACTCACTTTGAGGGCTCATTTGGCTTGGCTTAATGGCTCACATCCTTGGCTTTAATGGCTTGGCTTGACTTCCTTAGCTTATCACCTTCTTTCTTGACTTATATGGCTAATTGGCTTTCATGGCTCCCATGCAAAGGTCGTGGAAATGCATGGCTTGTGCATAGGCCCATTTTAGTCGCATTTGGCTCTTCTAATTGCATCCTTTGCTTGCCCTAAGATGATCTTGACCTGATTAAGCTTTGGATTGGTGAGAGTTAGGCCTTGGTTTGATCTTTTGATCTTGATTTTCAATTCTCATCTCAATCAATCTCAGCTGTTGGATCATCATTTTGATTCCTACAAAAGGGCAAAAACTCTAATTAAATTCTAGAAAATTATGATAATTCTCATACTTTTGATTAGCCTCTGAACATACAAAATATCAAACTTTTGAATTATTAGGTTAAAAATGCATGTGCTACAAATTTTTGAGAAAATCCTAGAATAATGCTATAATTTATAACACATGGGTTATTAATTATTACTTTTTATACAAAATTTAACACTTATTACACCCCCACCAACATTTTACTAGTCCCGAGCAAAACATGCAAAAAATCATGAAAATAAATGGTTGTTATTTTCGTAGGTACTCATGATTACATTTAGCATATGCAACAAGTCCTTAAAGTCTTAGGTTACCCCTAGTGGATGAGATAAGCCCGTGATGGTTTGCAGTGAATATACCTACAAAATTCTCAAAACTTTTGAGAAAGCCCTTTATTTGTTTGAGAAAATTTTCTGCTATTCAGCTTATATTAAATATATACTTTAACCTGCTAATACAGACGAATAAAAAGGTTCAAAATCCTACTCTTATTCTAAAGATATCCCATTATTTTGTTAAACTTCGGAAGGTGAGTGTGCGCTATAGCTAATTTATACTTGTTACTTTCCAAGTCAAATATAACCTAAATTACCATCCAAATATATGCTTTGACTTCAAGTATCACTGGATATACTTGTCACTTAGAAAAAAGTTAATTAAAAAGGTGTAAATCTCTTGTTAATATGTGAATAGAATATTATTCATCAAGTAAAAAAATCTCACATATTTCATACAAAAGAACTATAATTTAAAAAGAATGATAAGTTACATTCTACCAAATTCTCTACTCATTCATAGCCATATCTAAGCCATACTACTCTAAGACCAAGTTGGGACTTTTATTGAGATGAAACAAAGGCTCAGGTAAGGGTTATAAAAAAGAATAGTTATAGGATAAACAAAGGTTGTCTAGAAAATATGTAAAGGTCTTCTATTAGTGTATTCACAAGTTTCCATTTTTCCTCACAAGAGTAACATTCTTCTTTTTCATTGGCTATCTTTTTTTGTTTCTCTTGACTTTATACATGGCCTTTTTAAACTTTTTCTTCTTTTTAGCCTTTTTGATGTTCATATCTTGAATTGTATTGTTCATACTTTTTCCTAAGATGTTCTTCAATTTTCTCTACATGGTTCCAAAACAATTGGGTAATGGGTATATTATAAGGGTTCAATATAGGTAAAGGTTATTTGGCTAACAAAGAAAAAGCTTATACTTTAAAGGCTTAAGGGTCTAACTATAGGAAAATAACATAGGGAAGGTTGACGACTTTGAGTTAAACAAGGATGGCCCCTATCATTTCCTAGGTTTCATATGACTTAAAAATTGCCTTGAACTTAAGAGATATATGGCATAGTCTTTTGTGATTTCTCAATAGTTGATCAAGATGAAGAAGAATGAGACCAACTAAGAATTAATATCCGTTGAAGAAAATTTTGAATTTACTTATAACCCTTACAAAAGGAAGAATGGCTCTAAAGCTCACTTGGGATATGTCTCCGTAGATCTTCAGGATTTCTAAGTTACATTTGCTCTTGAACTTAAACTATGTATAGTTATTTTGTGCAATTAACATTTCAAATTTAATTTTTCATAAAACACTTTAGAAAAAGGATAAATTAATAAATTAATTATATGCAACTCTATTAATAAGCTAAAGTTCAAAAGATAGTTGAATATTCAGAAAATTTGAATTCTCATCTTTTTAAAGGAACTTGTTATAAATTTGTTTTCCAATTTTTTTTTTAAATACCAGAAAACTTAGAAATCTCATGCATATCTACACCCCCCAACTTGAACTAAACATAGTTCTCAATGTTTTGAAATATAGGACACCTATATGATGAATGGGTAATGCAGAACATTAAGAACACTAAGTTTTACATCTTCAAGCAAATATATCCTATGATTAATCTATCTCAACCTAGACCTACTAGTTTAATCTAATTTTCCCTAACGTTAATAATGAAATGGGAAAATTTTTCATGCCACTTCAAAATCTCAGTCCATATACATCCGCACCTTGAAATTTTTGTTGGTGACAACACTAGGATATAATAGACCACTGAAATTTTATATTTTGTGGGAACATATTGAAATTGATGATCCCTCATTTTCAGAATTTCATGGTGGTTAATATAAATTCTCCACCTTGAAATTTGAGGTGGTGGTAGCATGATGACCAATTGAATTACCGTAAAATTGAAGTTTGTTGGACCATATAGAATTGAATGGTCCTCAGTTTTACCAAATTTAGGGATAATAGTGATCATTGTACACAGTTCATATTTTTCCTCTGTCTCCTTCATATTTTCATGAAATTGGGTTATAAGCTAACTTTGCACTTTCCGAAAAGATTGTTCTTATATTACTGGAGGTAGGGACATGATTAAACCCTTAGTGTCTGTTAATGTGTACCTTATGGTTGGTTAATATAGGGCAGTACATCAATTGACTCTTCTTCTTCCTGTTCTGTCAACACAGGTAAGGTTTCAGGTGGTCTTATATTACTATCTTGTAATTGTTCAAATAAAGTATGTAGGTCCCAATTAGGTATGTCTTCTTCATTGCAAGGCTCAAATTGAATTTCAGGCTCTATAAGGGGTTCTACTCGATTTTCTCATTTAGAAGTGTCTATTAATGGCTTAGTATCCAACAATTCCTTCACTTCTTCAATGGATGTATCTTCATCAAATTTATAAAAAGGAGCAAGACATGACTCGAGTAGATAGAAGTTGGAGGTTTGCGAGGATGGTTGTGGACTTTGTGGCTCATAATGATCATATGAAATTTCCATCCTATTATCGGTATCAATGGTCTCGGATAGTGAAAAACTCTGCGTTTCAGCAAGAATAGACGGTAATTCCTACCTAGCAATTCTTTCAAGGGTTTTGTCACTCTCTTCCCTAATTTGTTTCATTTTCTTAGTCCAATTTTTAACTACAACAATATTTTGATCCATTATTTCACCAAGTCGTTGCATATTTTCTAGATTTTGAATCTCTTCGAATAATTGTTCCTTATGTTGTAGAGGAAATGACTCATATGGCTAGTATTGCTGTGCAATTAGGTTATTGAAAAAGGTTGTGTAGGTTGAACCCTCAATGGTTGTCCCTGATAAGGCTAATAGTCATGGTAGGTTATTCAGGGTGGGATTGTGTTGGTTCTTCTTGATATTGATAATCCTGAGACCATGGTTCTTCATGATGCCTAACGCATCCATTATAGTCTTAGTAGTTTGTCTCAGAATAATAATTGTAGCTAAGTTTTATAAATGCACTAGGTGCATCTACTTACCCCAGATAATAATCATTATAGTTGGAGCTTGATGGCCATGAAGGAGTGGGATATTGTGGTTCAAAGTAGGTGTAGGAATTGGTGTACTAAGGCTGTGGAAGTGATTTAGTACATGGTATGACCCTATTCTTGCCTATGTAGTTGCAGGCGCAAGGTGCACCTAGGCGCAAGGGGTGTGCCTTGCGCCCAGAGGGACTAGGCTAGGCATCAAGGCACAAAATTAAGAATTTTAAATATTTAAAAAAAGAAAAAAATCAGAACAAATCTAAAAATTTGCAAAAAAAAAATCCAAAAAATATAAAAATATATAAAGATATTAATAAATACTTGTCAATAATACAATAACAAGTTAA
Source organism: Warburgia ugandensis (assembly GCA_035236585.1). NCBI lineage: Eukaryota > Viridiplantae > Streptophyta > Magnoliopsida > Canellales > Canellaceae > Warburgia > Warburgia ugandensis. Next base: position 34,474,300 of record CP141130.1, on the reverse strand, counting down.
TAACCTAAGGAGTAAGGACCTAAGGTTAAATCAAACAATCAATCATACAGTTATACACATAAAAGTAAGCTGAGGATTTGAGAAACATACAAATACAATAAACAATGAAACAACAGAGAGTAACAGCCTAATAAGGAGGGATTACTCCCTTAATCTGTTGTGGTCTCGCATCATCGCCATCATCTTCCTGTAAATCCCAGAACAATAAACAATCAAACAACAGTTTTGTATATAAAGTAAAGTAAATGTTAAAGTTAACTATTAAGACTTAAGAGTCATTTTCTTGCACCTCTTCCTCATCAGGAAGATCAAGACTATCATCAGAATCATCTCCCTGAGAGATGTTGACACCCTCCTCCTTGATGCACCAGATCATCTAACCAGAAGCGAGGGAGGGGGCAGCCAGAGAGCCACATTGATGTTCACTTGATCCTTCGGCAAGCTCAACATCTAACCAGGTGAGGTCATCACCTTGATGCACCAGATCATCTCTAGCATCTTTTAGAACAATCCACTCATCACTTTTGTCAACCTCTCGTAACAGAATAGGATTTGTATATGTTTGCATTTTCAAACAATTCTCATGTCGACGACAAAGGCATTGATTGTATTGAACGAATACTAGATCGTTCAATTTCTTAGTGTGCAGCCTATTCCTCTTCTTAATGTGGATCTGAAAAAGAAAAGAAAAGAAGTAAATATAAATTTAGAATACAATGAATGTTATACTAAATTTCTAATAACTAATTTACTAGTACTGTACTACATATTAATATTTAAGTAGCTTACGTTCTCAAAGACACTCCAGTTGCTCTCGCAAGGAGATGCACTGCACATTTGGGAGAGGACCTGAATGGCAAATGTTTGAAGATGTGGGGCTTCAGCCCCAAAGGTAATCCACCACTCACCTACATTTTGGAAAAAAATTAAAGGTAGAACAATAAATAAAATTTAGAAGTTAAAACTTAAAACATAGGATAACATAAAATACTTACAAGGGCCTTGGGTTTTTCTTTTGCATATTGTCAGGTCATTGCCAAACAAGCTTCTAGCATGCCTGTAGAGAGATATCTGATCTATCACCATGTCAGCCTCATCTCCATCATATAACCTACTAATGGCATGCATTAGACTATTCTTAATATCACCGTTACGCTCAATTTCAATGTCATGGTCATAATAGATGGATGGGTTGAGGTAATATTCCGCTTCATGGAAAGGTTGGTGAAGCTGAGAACTCTATCTACTGTTTATAATCTCCCAAACATGAGTGGCCTGGCGCTCATCCCCTGCTAGATTGGCTTGAATCTTGTCTTTGGCCCTGACTATAGCCTCAAAGATGTATCCCATCGCTGGCTTCTCCTCACTATCCACCACCCTCAAAACCTCTACGAGTGGAGCCGTAATCTTCAAACAAAATAGGATGTGGTTCTAGAAGTTGGTGCGCGATACAATCTTTTCAACTCTTTTAACCTTAGGCCTTTTTGGCCATTTACTGATCATCTACTTTGAACAGTGGAACATTGCCCTCAACTCTGTCTTGAAATTATGGATGCTCTCTAGGCTTAAGAAGTTGGTGGCAAAGCGCATCACTCCGGGTCTGACCAAATCCCTTTTTTTTGTAAATCTCCTCATAAGATGAAGGACATGTGTGTGGCTATATATAAAAACCGTCATCGCCCTAGCTTCTACTACAGTTTTCTTCACAACTGGTAATTTTCCTATGTCCTCCAACATCAAATCAATGCAGTGAGCTGCACAGGGGGTCCAATATAAATGCGGCCTCCTCACCATCAACTCCCTTCCCGTAGCAACGTAGTTGGAGGCATTGTTAGTTATAACCTAAAATATAAAAAAGGTCAAAATTATATAGGATGAACTTGCAGTATATGCTTATAAACAATTTAAAATACTTAACAACTTATAGATATAAAATTAAATTATTACCTGAACCACATTGTTCTCTCTAACTTCATCAATCACCTCCGCCAACATGTCAAGTATTAGGCTTGCACTCTTGATATGTGCAGACCCATCAATAGATTTCAAAAAAATTGTCCCAGTTAGACAGTTCACCAAAAAATTGACAAGAGTGCGACCCTTGCCATCGGTCCACCAATCTGACATGATGGAGCACCCATACCTATAAAGGAATAATACAGTGGAGCACTCTTGTTGTTAGTGTCAGTGTAGTGTCACCTTTAGACTTAAAAGTAATATACAATAATACAAGGTTGCGAAAAAGGCATTGGACACATGCCTAATCCAATCATCTCTACGTTGATCTATGTACTCTTGTCTCCTTTACTTGCTTCTGACGAAAATTCACCCTCAACTTGTGATACAGGGTGCCTTGAAACCTTAGTCACATAAGATTATACGATATAAGATTAGGTAAAAAGCTAAAACAAATATATAACTATTAATTATAAAAAATATAAGATATATATCTGGACCATGTTGCGCAACTGCCTCTAACATGGTCTGGAATGAACGACTACAAGTAGCATTGAATGCAATGCTATGTTCATAGAACCAAGAGGCGATGTAATTGTATGCTCTTGTTCTAAACTCTTTCTTGTATGCTCGATTCATTGTCGTTTGTTGCACTGGTGCCTTTCCCTTACCCTGGGCCTTAGGGCTGAGAGCAAAGAGATAATCAATAGGCCCTTTTGTTTGTTGTGCGGGCATCTTACGCCTCTTATCCCCCCTAATAGAAATACCAGCAAGCCTAGTGTTATCAATCTCCTGCACCTCATCCTCATCATCACCATCATTCAAGCCAAACAAATTTTCTGGCTGTTCCATCTCCTTGTTATTCTCTCTCTAGTCTCTTTCTTCTTCTTTGTTTCATTCATATAATCTAAATTTTTTTTAGATATCTCAGGAGTGACTAGAGAGCATTACTTGGCATTCCTATGCCCACCTGTCAAATGTTGCTTTAATCTAAAAATTCCACCACTATATCTATTCCCACAAAGCTTGCACCATACCAAATTTTTATCATTTGGATCCCGTGCCTCTGTATACTCCCACCCAGGATCCATTACTCTAGAAGAAGCATTGGCGGAGCCTCTTGACGATGACATATTATAGACATGTAGTATCAATAGGAAATAGGAATATAGGAAACTATTGGAGACTTTGGAGTGGAATGGAAAGTGGAATCAAATCAAGCAATCAGAGATTTAGAAGAGGAAACCTGCAAACAAATAGAACAACAAAATAAAAAAATTAATAGTAAAGGGCAGCCCCGGTGCACGAAGCTCCCGCCTATGCGGGGTCCAGGGAAGGGGCGGGCCATAATGGCCTAAAGTTGGCAGCCTTACCTTGTATTTTTGCAAGAGGCTGATTCCACGCCTTGAACTCGTGACCTCAAGGTCACATGACGACAACTTTTACCGTTGCACCAAGGCTCCCGTTCTTGTACAAAAAAATTAATAGTACAAAATAAAAAAATTACTGTTGGTAGTGAAAAAAAAAGTAAGAAAAAATATCAAAACATTCTATTGATAAGTTGTTTTTGCATTTCTATTATCCTATGATGACACTTACACATTTGCTACAAAAACGGGGAAAAAAAACCCTTACTGTTTTTTATTGGTTTCTGTCAAAAAAAAAAAAATGGTCAATTAAGCTCATGGGTCAATCGTTTTTAGCATTATGATGGTGAGGATATGCATATTTGCTTTAAAAAAAAGAAAAAAATACGGATTACTGATGTATTTATCATTTTCGGGTAAAAAATTACAGAAAACTACAAATTTACTGCATAATACACTAAATCAATGAAAACGGATGGAAAGAATGAAATGGAGTTTTCGTTTTTACCTTTAGAGTGTACATATGTTGAGTTTTCAAAGAAAAAAGAAGCATTATGCAAAAAAAATGAAAAAACGATACTGGTTTTACCCTTTTTTTACAGAAAAAAGAAAGTAAATACTAAATAGAAATTACAATCATATGATTCTTACCTCAATTACTTTGATTTGGATGGAAGATCAAAGGTTTAGAAAGGAAGTAGTCGATTGGGGAAGAAGAAGAATGAAAAAAAAAAAAAACCCACAAGTAGGGTTTTAACTTTAAGTGATTGCCGATGCGCTTGGAGTCGGGGGCGCATTAGGCGCAAGGCGCATCTAGGTGCACCACTAGTCACAGCGCGACTTAAGTCGCTGCGCCTGGTTGAAGTTGAGTCGCATGCCATGCGCCTTCTTGCGCTTAGCGACTAGTCATGCCTGCGACTACATAGATTCTTGCTACTAATTATCCTATCTATCTAATCTATCAATCTATCTACATATCTTCATAATGTAATGGCTTAGGAGTGAAATAGTAACACAATGGTTTTTCATCCCTTTCTTGATAGACCATTGTACTCAAATCTTTATATACAACGAATGAGTAATTTATTATTATTATTTTTATGTGACTAAGGAAAACCCTACTATATGATGCAACCTAAATGCAACTCATACATCTAAGTGATGCTTAACCAATCCTAATAGCTTGCTAACGAGTTCATTATACGATCTTCGTTAATTTGTATAGTGGTAGCTTTTTAGACCTAAACCTAGACAACTCGTTTTATCCAGACTCGACTATTGCTTACCAGTTAGGTTTTGCTCTAAAGTGGATAATACAATTTTCATGTCGAGATGCATTTAAATCTCATGCAAAGTCAACGAAAGGCGTGGGAAAATTACTTGGATTTTAAATATCTACTATAATTGTAATGCTCAGAAATCACTAGAGTGACAATAGATCTAATCCTTCAAAAATGTTATTCAAAACCCTAAGTCTCCTGCTACTTAATTTTAAATTAGTAGTTCAAGGGCTGGGCTCGCAAACGTACAAGGAATTTGATTGATTTATCTAGGCGGGCCAAGGATCTGGCGATGAAATCTAGTCATTATCTTATGAGGGTTCTTGTGGGACCCTTACTATCAATGCGATTTATTTCACCATAAAATATTAAGGGTTAGACACCTTAATAGATAGAACACTATAACCTTGTAGGCTATGCTTTGGTTATAACTGAGCTCAGGCTAACCTTTGTTAAATAAGTGCACAACTAATGCAACAGCCCTAAATAAAATGCAACAAGTATAATGAATGATCCTAAACTATATGAATTACACTATCATTCAAATGCAATTTATACTAAATGCAACTATGCTAAAGAAAATAAAGGTTTAGTGAAGGATGCTTACGGTGGGGTTTTTGATGAAGATCAAGTGTGGGCTACCATACCCCACACTTGTCCTGCATTAATACAACCCATTTAAAAATTGAATAAAGTGCAAATTACAACTGGGACCTTACTACAAGTTCACTCAAGAAAGGGGAAAAGAAAAATCTAGGAAAGCAATAAGGTTGATGAACCTTTGGTCCACAGGTGCAAAATTCCCCTTCCATAAAATCGAACAAGATTTGGTCAATTTGTGAGGGATTAGCAATAAATGCAAAAATGATGCGAAACCCTATTCTAATGCAACCAAAACCTAGACTAGAGATAAATAATCTAAATTACGATCCAACAACAAATCTGTTGCAATTCCCTGGCAACGGCTCCAAAAACTTGGTGTATGTTTTTAATTTTACTCACAAGTGCACGAATTAATTGTAGTATATGTATGCGGGTGAGGTCGATCTTACAAGGAATCTAACGGTTTGTGTGTTAGGTGGATCCTTATTTAAATTATCTAACCTCGTCAAAAGAGTTGGTTTTAACCTAAAATTACAATTAGAAACTTTCTAAAAATTGAAATTAGAAACTTACTACAACAATTCTAAAATGCAAGTAAACTTGGGCAACAACTAAGCAAACCTAAATATGAAACAAGCTAAACTACAAAACATGCAAAACTAAGGAACACAATGCAAAAGAATGCACATGAAACAAGGTGAGATGAATGGAACCTAAGTATATTTATGATGCATGAATTGGCATGGGTATGGTGTGCATGGGTCCTAAGCTTATGCAATTGCTATCCTAACAAAGTAAAACATAAACTACAATGCAAGATGAGTATTAAGAACTAAACAAGATACACATTAATCTAAGATGCAACTTAAGCTAGCATGAAATGCTTGAAATAGTAAGTGTAAGCTCGATTCTAAGATGAAAATTTTGCCTAAATGGAATATGAATGATGCGCATGAAATCTATCTTAAAATAATGCCTGAAATAACTAAACTAAAGTGCATAAATGATACATGAAATAAACACATAAAAATAAAGGGACTTGATGCAAACTATTCTAGAACTATGCGTGGAACTTAAGGAAACTAAAACATAGAATGCATGAAACAAGGGATTGCATACATGAAACATGTAATGCAATGGTGTGTATGAATATAAATCAAGTATTCATGAATAATATCCACCAATCGTGAAATAATAAGGATTTTATTGAATTGCAAAATGGTTACAATTGTGATACACATCTTACAAGAGAAGTGCACCATTCTTGAATATGAAAACAACCCAAAATAACTTCTTCCATCATCCAACAATCAATCCAAGGCCAGCATGTAGGTAATCCGAGAAAGAACCCGAAAGAAACAGATTGAAAAGAGTATAGTGAGAACAATGGAACTCAAGGAATATAAGGCACCCAAATAATTTGATCTAAAGATCACTAGCTCTTGGCTGTCACTACAAGAGATTAGTGATCCTTAGGAGCAAGGATCTAAGGCTGACAACAAAAGGCAAACAAGCATGGAAGATTAAGGAATAAAGTAGGGAAAACAAACATGAAAACAAAGGACTTTAACCAAAGCATTAAAGGAGGAAATCAACAAAAGACTAGAGAAGGAAACCAACCTTGAATGAAGATCCAAAAAACCAAGGAACATCAACTAGAAGTGTCTGTGGAAGACTTGGAAAGAAGGGCTGCCCATGGAAGATTGCGTTGAAATCTTGGGAAGAAGGAAGGTGAGAGACGCCTATTTTTTTAAGAGTTAAGTGTCCCTCTATTCTAAAATCAATATTGTGTGGAACTCTTGGGAATAAATAATTTTTGTTGAGCATCTTTCTAGGGTGACCTAAGGGAAAGGTAAGGTGGGGATAAGATTAGGGAAAAAAATGAAAAAAAGAAGGATGGTTAGGATAAGAAAATATGATGGCTGTCTAGGGCTTCCTAAAGAGGAAACAAGGTGGGAGGCGCCTACTTTTTAGGGTGGAGCTTCTCCACCTTTCTCCCCCGCATGGAAAACCTTAGGGGGCAATGTGGCAGGTGAGATGGAAGAGGAAAGAGGATGGAAAAGAAGGGTGGAAGAAAGTGATAAGAAGGTGAGTTGTTGAGTGGGGAATGGGGAATGGAGTGTATAGAATTAGAAGTGGGGGAAGGGGCTTATTTTTTTTGGAAAATGCAGCGGAACTCCCTCTCCTCTAAGTATATCACGTGGAACGGCATGAAGGGAGAGAGGAAAGGAGGAGGAAAGAGAGAGAAAGAGTTAGGACTCTTCTCCCATTGGCCCACCTTGCGTGTTTTGATTTTAACCTAAATATCTTATAATTATCCTCTTGAAATGCACTTTTAGCTTTAGGATAATAGAATGAAATTCTCCTCCAATAGTATTACTCCATGTAGCATTGTCGTAAGTGGCTTGAATGGCTCACTTTGAAGGCTCATTTCACTTGACTTCATGGCTCATACCATTGGCTTTAATGGTTGGCTTGATTTCCTTAGCTCATCACGTTCACTCATGGCTTATATGGCTAAGTGGCTTTCATGGTTCCCATGCAAAGGTGGTGGAAATGCATTGCTTGTGTAGAGGCCTATTCTAGTCACCTTTGGTTCTTCTAATTACATCCTTTGCTTATCCTAAGATGATCTTGACCCTTGATTAAGCTTTGGATTGGTGACATTTAGGCCTTGGCTTGATATTGATCTTCAATTCTCATCTTGATCAATCTTGGCCGTTATGTTATCATTTCAATTCCTACAAAAGGTAAAATGTTCTAATTAAATCCTAGAAAATTATGATAATTCACATACTTACTTTGGATTAGCCTCTGAAACTGCAAAGTACCCAACTTTTGAATTATTCGGTAAAAAATACATGTCTTACAAAGTTTTGGAAAAACCCTAGAATAATATTATAATTTGTAAAACATGGGTTACTAAGTGGGTATTTTTTTATACAAAATTGAACACTTATTAAATCAACTGCTGATGGTTGCTATGCTTAATGCTAGAAAATCTTTGTTGCAGATTTGAAAATTTCAGATTCAAACTGGAAAGTAAGGAAATATGTAAGAACAGGAGATGAGTGTTGTATCTGAATTTTTGTATATCTTGGAAGATAAATGTAAAGATTAAAGACAAGCGATAAAAGAAATATGATATGGACTGAAGTTCATGAGGCTTGTGAGCAAGTTTCTTCAATTCTTTGCACATCTTTGTCTTTGATCCTTAATGCTTTGAATCTGATCCATGAAAAACCTTCCTTGATGCTGCTTGAGCTTTAAGTAAAAGGAGAAGAAGAGGAGCTTCCATACCAAACCCTAGCTTTTCTTCAAAAGAAAAAAGGAAATTGAAAAAGAAGAGTACTAGGGACAGAAAATATTGAAAATAGTCGAGGGTTTTTTAGTAATGTGATCTGTGTGGGATTGTATAACTTTCCACTTATCTTCACAGTTAAGAGTGCCTCCAATCAAATAGAACATTGAAAACAAGTGCATACTTTGTGCTTTAATAGGGTGGCCTATGAGATCTCATCTTGTTCATTATGCTATCGGGCTCCAATCTCCTCCATGAGTGAAATTCAGCTAGTCATAGTATTAGCATCTGCAGAAGTAGGGTCCTGCACATAAAGATGGTACAAATGTAGAATCTCTTGGAAGGCTCATAAAGTTTCTTATCTAGAGTAGAATGTGCCCCAACCTAGACAAGAAATTGAGAAGCTGAAGGCATTACATGACAAAGTCTCCCCTGACTCTGTTTCACAATAATTAGAGTATCACAAAGTCTCTCTTTTAAGACAACCTGGTCTATCTTTTCCTCAAGCAAGAGAAGGATCTTGATACTCAGAGTGCTCTTGACTGTAACCAAGAAATGTATAGGTCAATGCTGCAGGGGAAGTAGCTTATGCTAAGATGGCACAATATCTATGTAGAAAATGTTGCCTCATAAATGAAGAAGTGAATCAACACTATGCCCCGTAAGTGTGAGAGGTCTGGTATTCTCTGACCAGGTGGAGCCATAAATGCCTGGAATGACTTAGGTAGTTGTTTGAAATGTTCCTGTTCATTGATGTTCTGCTGTATGAGACTGAAGCATCATGGGACCACTGCCTATGTAGCGTGCTGATACTTTATCTCAGCAGCATCATTTTGTGATTTGACAAGATTATTGCTTAAGCATGCACACATAGTACTGTAGATTGTAATTGTCTAGGATGTGTATTTCTCCACGTCCATTAGTCCTTAAGTACTAGATGTGAGAGCCATTATGTGCATTGGCATTTGGAGTAAATTGTAAAAAGCGTGACATAATCTCAGACTTATGTTTTACCAGAAAAAAAAAAAAAAAACCAAGTCCAATGTGTAAAGCATCATTTGAGTACAAGAGTTAGAAAAATTGCAGTTTATAAAAATCGTGATTGATCCACTGCAGTAACACAAAAAATTTCAATTTGGGCAATCATTATTTTGTGAAGTTGCATTCCTGTTTGGTTTCTCCTTTTCCTGAAACAGTAGTCCCTTTTATATGGACTAAGATATGGTGCAATTCTTACAGTCCTGGGCTGAACAAGGGCAAACTTTACTTTCCCCTTTTTTTTTATTCAACCTCCAAATACGACTAATGTTGCCCTTTTCCTTTCCAATCAATCATAAGAACGATGATGAAGAAAAGGAGTTCCCTTACTAAATAGGAGCTGCAATCCTCTTTTATGTTCTGTCAAGAGATCGAATTGCTCCACCTAACCAGATTGAAAAGTGAGAATGGGAAATACAAAATTGGTAGCCAATAGCTTTCCTTCTGGTAGCTTTCTTTAAATAATGGAGAAACTATGAAAGAAAACTTCCATAAGAGATGAGTGGATACATGAGAAACTGAAACAAACTAGAAGTCATCCAATCCTAGTCCTTGCTTTACACGTGTGATTTTGATTTTGGACAAAATTTTTCAAAGAGATCATGAGGGATGTTGGGATACTTCTATATGCTTTCTACTGTTTATACAGGCGATTTCACTGTTGTTTTTGTCAGGTTTCCGAATAACTAAGCAAGAAATTTATATGAGAGAGAGAGAGAGAGAGGGCTACGAAGTTGAGAATCCTATACTCACTGGCTTCTTCTACTTGACTCCCGATTCACTGCTTCAGCTTATGTGAATCTGATTCAGGATTCAACGCTTCCAAATTCGGATTTGGGATTTGCTGGTTCTGATTTATTGAATCGGTGCTTTTGATTTAATTGGATTCTCCAATCTGATTCATCTGAGATGCAAATCTGATTAGATCGGATGCGCCGATTTGATTTTCTTTTAATTTTTTTTTTTTAATTATAAAAAACGCCCATGTATTGGTGCTTATTTATGAAATGACCTTGATGGTTTCTTCCTAAACAAGACAGAACTGACCGGCATTTTATCCAATGAAGCTAGCTTTTGGGGAGAAAGCATTCATTTTCCCCCAGATCGTATTTCTCTCTGCGGGAAAAATCCTATTTCCTCTTCCTCCCCAGCCAAAATCCTCCATTTCCAATAAGTTTTTCCCACCTGATCTGTTGGATTTATCTAGATTTGATTCTCCATGTCTCCTACTCTCTGTATTTGACTCCAAAATTCTCTATTGTTATGGTAAATTCCATTTCTTGTGAGCTATTGTTTTTTATCAGCTCCTCTTTGCTCCCTCTGCCTCTCCCTCTCCCTCTCTGTGTGACCGACCCAATTTAAAGTGTGATGGCTTTCGGAGTTCTTCTATAAGTATGAAGCTATGAATTCAATTATCCTACTTCTGAAGTTTGATAGTGAAATATGTGATAGTATGATTTATATTTTATAGTTATTTGTGTCATTTGTGTGAATGTTGAATTGTGATTCTTGTGAATTCTTCTAGTTTCTTGCTGTGAATCTCTAATTTGTTGTTGTATGAGGATTTTAGTTATGTCCTTTGCTCAGAAAATGTACTTCTATTAGGCAGAAAATGTACTTCTATTGGGCTATTTGTGATTCTCTAATATTTTGTTACTTCCGTGTTTTTGTATTTTTAATATTTTTGCTACTTCCCCACGTCTTTTAAAAAAGAATTGGCAGAATCCTGCTTATGCTTTCTCTTCTTGCTTCCAAATCCGCTTCCTGCACCTGTGACCTGGCTCAAAGTCACAACTGAACTTGTGAAATCATGATTTTCCAAAATGTCTCTCAGGTATATTTGGGAAAATCATGATTTAGGGTCGATGTTTGTGAAATGTTGTTCTGGTCTTAGAGACGTGTAAAACATCAAGGATGATTTTTTATTATTGTGATGTTCCAAACTTATGTTAAATCGTGATTTATGAGTGCAACAAAAAGTAGCACAAAAGTCTAGATCCTACCAAAGAATGCATTAGGAGCTGTTACCAGAAAACGGGAATCTAGTAACTCGTATTGCTTTCTAAGCCTACTAGTGGAAGATCCTCAATGCTTGAGAGCTTTAAGACTACAAAGTCAAAGTAAAGACTTAGATAACGAAACCTGTAAGGTAAGAAAGTATGTCTGTTCTGGATGTTAACGTCATACAGACAAGATGGAGAAAGGATAGGCAGCAGGGATCTCTATGCACATTCAGAGAAGGTTCTCTGAGTCATGTAGTGGATGGGAAATAGTATCAGGATGGTACAGTCCACATTATTGAGCTTTCCCTTAGGTTGATCCTTTGCTAAGATGGAGGTACTTTAAAAACAAAATAACAGGAAATTGAGGGGTAAATCCCAAAACAAAATCTCTTACATTGGAGAGACTTGGGAGAATAGAAGCATAAGTAACGGAAAATAAGGAAAAGAGGAAATAGACCAACTGGTTGGTTATGATATTTTCTATCTAAGAACAATGTGGAAAAGTACTGAATAAGACACATATTAGAAAAATCAGTGAGGGAGAGGTGAGTCAGAGATCTCTCATATGGTGAGTTAAAAGGAGCAGGAACAGGTGATATTGATCAGATGAGCACCAGAAATATCATACCACAGTTGTGTAGTTATGGCAACCTGATGCCTGGGCAGTCTTTAATAGCATAGACGATATAGCAGAGTTCACAAGTTCAATTGAATACCTCAAATCCTTGAAGGTATATGAAAGGAGAAGCCTCCTGTTAAGGATAAAAAGGAAAAAGAAAATGTTTTTTGTGGAGAATATTAGAAAACACATCACCTTTTCTTTACGCTTCTGTTTGGAAGTGATCTGCATACTAGGAATCATATTTTGCGGTGCCTTTTCTCTGTTAGTAGTTGGACTAGTACTCAGTTCAAGTCTTTTAGAGTTTATATTTTGAAAGAGTTCTGTCTGGAAGTTACTTGGTAGAGAAGTTTCTTCTTGTTCAGGAAAGATGCTATTGCAAGAAGTCTATAGCTTCAATCTTTATGTGTAATTGAGAGAAGGATGTTTTTGAGTAATGAAATTCTCTCTTTTCTTCTGGTTTTAATTAGTTTTGGTTTTTTTAACCTGTTGGATAACTTAGGTTGAGAAGGGGAGCCTTGGCGCAACGGTAAAAGTTGTCGTCATGTGACCTTGAGGTCACGGGTTCAAGGCGTGGAAACAGCCTCTTGCAAAATGCAAGGTAAGGCTGTGTACTTTAGGCCCTTGTGGTCCTCCCCTTCCCCAGACCCTGCATAGGCGGAAGCTTTGTGCACCGGGGCTGCCTTTTTGGATAACTTAGGTTAAAGAACTGAATTAGCAAAAGGGGTTAGTTTCTGTTTATGGATGTCTCTACACAACACGATTTTCTCCCCCTTGAAAGTTGTTGGTCCTGAAATTCTGGTTTTTGCTGGGTGAAACTTGAATCTGAACTTCTTTCACAGTTCCTGATTTATTTCCCTGCAAATCCTATTAAACATCTGTTTATTACTTGGCTGAAAATTCTGGTTTTTGTTGGGTGAAACTTGACTCTGAACTTCTTTCATAGTTCCTGATTTATTTCCCTGCAAATCCTATTAAACATCTGTTTATTACTTGGCTGAAAATTCTGGTTTTTGTTGGGTGAAACTTGACTCTGAACTTCTTTCATAGTTCCTGATTTATTTCCCTGCAAATCCTATTAAACATCTGTTTATACTTGGCTGAATTATGATGAAATTGTGTGAACAAATCAAGGAAGCTGAGGCAAAGCATTAACAAGTTGGAGGGATGTAACTGTCCTTGAGGTGGACGGTGCAATTTTCTTCGTGGCTGCTGAGCAACTGCTTGGGATGAATCCATCCACCTCCACAGACTCTCAACGGCCATATAGAGAAGATGCAGATATATAGGGTGCCTAAAGGTTTCCTACTCAAGGAATGCAAAGACTGATTTATACTTCTTTTATCATGGACAAAGTCAAAGGAAACAGTTATCAAATTGTAGGAGAAGCAGCCTCCAAATCCATGAATACATGTACTTGTTTCCAGAGCCAGCTAGTGTGAAGTGCACTTTCTTTGTTCACCCAAAGGTTTGTTGGTGCCAGCAAAGTGATCACATATAAAGATAATAATGAATCAACTTACTCCCTTTCTTTTATTTTGAACATTGGATATGGGTGAGCATGCTTAGTCGTGCATACAAGAGTCATCTAGGGCTCTTCACCATTCTTATGCCGAAATGTCAAGAAACTATGCAAGAACTTAAGGGTATAGAGAACTTTAGGGAAGTGAAAGTAAGCCATTCTTAAACGACCATGACTTTTAGGCAGGATTCTTCCATCAAGCATTTGGGATCTGATCTTTCCTTCTTTTAATCGGTTTCTCTTGGAATCACAAGGCCTTCCAAGTTAAGTAGGACTTCCAAGCAGGAGAAGCCATATTTACTGTAACATGTAATTCTGTTGAGAGCAGTTATTCCCCCATAATTGGTAATTGCATTGATTGGGCATTAAGAATTCAGGAAAGTAAGGGAAGGTGTGGAAGAATTCTGGTTAAGAATTCCACTCGACTAGGAAGAGAGTCAAATTATTTAAGAGAGGACCAGAAGGTTGAGAGGAAGAAAGAAATCTGATTCTCATTTGTAGGGGTTGATTTTGATGTCATGGGGCATTTTTCTAGTGGGAGAAAGAAGAAGTTGTGGGAAATGAGGCTGTTCGTTTTCTCTTGGTTTGGTGAAGATGGAGATGGAAGGAATGAAGAGTCTGGATCTTATTGATGGTTTGAAGAGTTTCTTTCTATCTTGGGTCTCAAATAAAGATTATAGAATTGGGAAAGAAAAGAGGAAAAGGGAGAAAGGAAAGGACAGTTAAGGATTTACTTGGGACTGCTTCAGTGTTTCAGATCTTTAAATTTTAGATCTGAAAATAAGAAACGAATGATGTAGTTGGAAAGATTCTCGTGAAGTTTGGGAAATAACTAGGGGAAAAACAAAAGAAAAAAAGAAGAAGAAGAAAGAAAGAGAGATTAAAAAGAAGGAAAAAAAACTAGGGTCTAAAGACTCAAAACTAACTGAAGCTTGGGGAGATACCAAGGATGTTTCTTTTTTGTCTTTTTGACTTGTGTCGATGTTAGTTGTTTCTGTTCTTTTTCTCAATGATATTTGTAAGCATTTCTGCTATGACGAGTAATTTGGATCTAATAGGTGGGAAATAGTGCGGGAGTTGGAAATGAGGCTGCAGGTGCTATGATGCGAAAGTTCTGGGATTCTGCTATGGCCTTGAGCCCTCTGGATGATGATGATATGTTGAGGTCATTTGCTTAATCATTGCAGACCCCATTCATTTGGTTGATTATCATGTGTACTACATCTCAGAGATATTTTTATTATCTCCTTATTCTATTATTTACCAAACCAATTCCATATTTCAGTGAGGGATCCTTGAAACTAGCATCTGAGGACACAGATACAGGGAGGGGAGCTTCTTATCCATCGTCAGGCATGGTTAATACTTTTGGCTTCAAGCTTGAAGACAGAAAAGGCCGGATGCATCGGTTTAACTGTGGTATGCTTATTGCTCCCATTTTCATACACGGTGTGGTTTATGAATTTCAATGGACCTAGATGCTTCCTGAGATTTAAGTGATATTTCTACTGCCACTGTCATCTCCAGATACATCAAGTCTTACGGAGCTTATAACTGCCATCCTTCGAAGGGTTGGGGATGACATCAGCCAGAACCAGCTGCCGCTCATAATGGTACTTTTGAATCATTCATTTTATGTCAGGTCTATTTATAATTGCGGTGACATTGGTTCTCTTTCTAATAATATTTCTTTGCAAACATATTCACAGTATGAAGACGAAGACCATGACAAAGTCATACTTGCATCAGACAGTGACCTTGCAGCAGCTGTCGACCATGCTAAGTTGGCTGGTTGGAAGGTATGTCGGTTCCTTTACTGTTCTTTGTGAAAAGTTCTGTTTGATAAAATTTACCAGTTTACTGTCTACTTTTTGTAATGGTAAACGTCATCCAGCCTTTGCAAAATGTAGCAGTGTTACATGGCTATATGAATATGAAGTTGTGGTAACCTAAATATGAAGAGCTTAGTGTTACTTCATCTTGTTGAGAGAGAACCATATGGTTCTTTACTAATTCCTTGGTCAGCGCAAAATGATTAACATTTACATCTTCTGAAATTTGGGTGTTTAAGAGATACACAAAGCCATTGTTTGACCTAAACAGTTATATCCAACAGGGTTTAAGGTTACATTTAGATTACTCGGGGTCAGATAGCTATAGAAGGCGTCGTGGGTCTGGAAGCATGGATTATGCAGACAGAGATGCTTGGGCAGCTGCATACAGTGCCGTTGCTGCTGGAGCTGCACTAGTTGCTGGTCTTGGCGTGATGGCTTACTTGAAGAGATCCAGTGCCTAAGAGGAATCGTTGTTATAAATTGGCAATGCTGTCTGATCAAATATGGTTTCGTAATTGTGGAAACTTTTGATTACTCCCTTGAAAAATTAGACATAAACACCCGAGTCAGTTTGTTGTGTATGTAAAAAACGAAGGCAAATAAAACAATACAAACTGTGACACGTTGCAAATAACTTAAAAGGGGGTAAATACCAACTCCCTTTGTCATAATGCCTTTTTACACCTTCCAAACCACAATTTTCATATAGTGCCACACTATTGCTATGATTTGATATGAATTCTTGTCTATTGTCTAATTTTTTAGTGCAAAACTGAATTTTTCTATATTTGCAGTATCGTCTATATTCATTGTTCTTGTTCTCCCATCCATATCTTCTAATTAGGAGAACAAAGAGTTTCTTACGGGGTGAAAAATTAGTGAGAATACGATCCAGCAGGAATTCTTAGTCAAGAAAAAATGGAAGTTTTGTACAGTACTTTAAGACTAATTGTCTTTGACTCTATTTATTTTATTTTATGATGAATATTAATTATTCTACATGTTATAACGTATAGAATGAAGCATGAACAAGTCCCATCTTAATCTTCTAACAAGGAGAATGAAGAGTTTCATACGAGTTCCTGAAAATTTATACCGTGTTAAACCAATGGAGTGGATGAAATCTACTGACAGCATTTTATACTACGGGTACACTTAAAGAGTGGTTCTTAACTTGAAACCTGTTGCCAAATTTTGGTGGGAGAAATAATACATGTGTTTCCATGTTTAAGTCAAGGATTTACACTGCAAGTACATGTACAGCCTATCTATGTGGGATACAAACCATTCATCTAGTAGACCGCATTTTGAGATAGGCCCTCCCTGATATTTCATTCGCTAGAAAATTTCCATGACATGATACATCCTAGCTGATAAAGGCTAGGGTCATTTTGGAGGAAAGAGTTTTGGGGCATGTTCCATCTCCGATGGGTCAATCAGTATATGAAAAAGCTAGTAATTCAAACCCTGAAGAATGAGTAGACATGCAAAACAAGGCTGTATCACATTTCTGCCTGGTGCATCCTCGCTACAGTTTTATCAGGTTTGCCGTTCTCTTTTTCTTAGAGGAGCGATTTCCTTACAAACTCTATTTAGCAATCCTTAGATGTTTGTGTGGATGAGCGTAGATAAGCACCATTAGTAGTTGAAACATGGAAGAAACGTACACATGGCTGGACGAGCATGAATCATTCGTAACCATGTAATACGAAGAAAATTGCTGAACCAAAGGCCTCATAGAGCGCTTCCATACAAGCCTCCCAACATTTTTGCTTGACGGGGGCCATTATCGGATGATCCAATCCATTCAGGTGATTGCCTTGGCTTTAGCGACTATTATATTACAACCTTCCGATGATCTTTTCAGGTATATCGAAAATAATTGACAACCTTCCGATGATCTTTTCAGGTATATCGAAAATAATCGACTTATCTTTGAGCGGGTTACCAATTTGGTCAAAGAGTCTATCTAAAGTTTCAAATTTGTGGTGGTACAGAAGACCCTTACTCCAAAGGGCTTCATGCCCTTCACTGACTTTTGCCTCGACTAGGAAGGAGCGGGAGAGGAAAAGTCATCGAAGTGTCCCCAAAGTGGCCTTTCATTCCCTTGTTTCGTCCTGGCACACCTCCCCACAAGCACCCCCCAACAAAGGGGGACTCTGTTTTACTTGACTAAGCCTTGTGCTGGTCCAAGAGGGAGTTTGCTTTACCCAACTCCCCCTTTTGATAACAAGACAAAAACCCCCAACGCGACATTCGTTAAAGGCTTATCAAATGGGAAAGAAAGTCTTCACTTACTAATAGGATGTGAAAGGGGTAAATAGGGGAACTTTAAAGTGCTATAAGTGGCGCCCCTAAACGCCCTTCTTAGTATGGTACTTTTGAAGCTGAGCTCACCTAGCATTTGTATAGTTTGGAGAGGCTTACTTGTCATATAGTTTAGTTTCTCAGCCCCCATTCAAATTACATTAGTGGTTGTTTCACTTTTGCCAGAGAGATATTATGAGTCCTCCATACCATATTCCCTCACTTGGAACATATGCCTTACTCTACTTACTAATGGGGGTTTTGAGATTTCTTGTGATGGTGGGCCATTATGATCTCTTGTCTCACCTCCCTCTTCCAAAGTTGAGCTTTTTCCTTTTGAAGAAAAGCACAAGGGGCTCATAAGAGGAGTGAGCCTAGCTAAGTTACTCATTGGTGAAAAGACGCTTATAATCTATAAGATGGCCTAGATGTAACAAATTCAGAGATAACTTGAATTTCAAATCATTCACTTGCTTCAGCTACTCATGCCATGGATGCGGGAGCATCAACTCAGTTCCTATGGGATGACCTAACTACATATTTGCCTTCATCGGTCTTGCCAAGTGATTTTTTAGCAAACCTGCTGTCTATCTAAAATCTTGACTACAGGCACCTGAACCTTGAAGTTGAGCACAAGATCCAACTCATTTTCCAAGAACTTGGACCCAAGATCAATAGACTAGCTCACCAAAGAAAGATTGATTCTTAGTTGTATCCTTTATCTTTGGGTCACAAGAAACGAGTGTAAATTGAATAACTTCAATATATCTAAATTTGTATTTTAATCACAGGAATCTGATGGCTAGAAACTTCATATAAAGAATCGTCTAAACTCAACTCCCAAATAGGATGCCATAATCATCCCGATTTCTTGTTTATGGGATACTAGTTTGAAAAGTGCAGAGATTGAATAATTCTAGCATCTCTAAGATTGTACTTTTGATCCTAAGAGACAGACTCTTAAAAACTTTGTATAAACAACGGTCCAAATTCAACCTTTGTAAATAATTTTTTTTTATGCTAAAATCACCCAATCATTGTAATTTCTTATTTTTAAAATACCAAAACCAAAGAAATCAAATAAATGGGTGGGATCATCCAAAGATGGGCCCCTCATTGCACAAAATGTGGTTGGGAGGGGAGGGGGCTCGGCGGGCTTAAGATTTGCATTTCTTAAATGAGGTGATAGGCATTGCTTGTTAATGGTTTTCATCTTTTCATCAATGAAAATGAATACAGAACCATTGATCAATTATAATTATAATTATTTTATTTTATTTCTTTAACAGGAAAAAACTATCATGCTTATTACTAAGTTTACCATGAACTTTCTATACTTCTTGCAATGTCTTTCTAGTTTCATATTTGGTGCATGGAAGAAAGAATAGTCAGTAACTTTCATTTTTCATTTATTTTGAAGTGGATGCTTGTCGTAGTATAGAAATGCTAGTATGATGATTCATCTTCTAGCTTATCTAGGCTGTGAATTCTTAGGAGTCCTATGCATATAACATTGAGAGGAGAGGAAGGAATACATGCCCCAATTTTCATGAATGTTGAACAACTTTTTATTATATTGAACCTATTCATCATGTTAGAAATGGTTTTGATAGGCTAGACATCAAATTTCATCTTCTTCTTGCAATGTCTTTTCAAGTTTCATATTATTATTATTATTATTATTATTATTATTATTATTATTATTATTATTATTATTATTATTATTATTATTATTATATTGTGTTTTATTTCTTTGACAAGTAGAAACGACCATGCTTATTACTAAGTTAATTACCATGAACTTCTGTACTTCTTGCAATGTCTTTCAAGTTTCATATTTAATGCATGGAAGGAAGAATAGCTAGTAAATCTTCATTTTTCATTTAGTTTGAAGCGGATGCTTGTTATAGCACAAAAATGTTGGTAAGATGATTCAGCTTCTAGCTTATCTAGGCTGGTAAATTCTTAGGAGTCCTTTGTGTACAATATCAAGAGGAGAGGAAGGAATACATGCTTCAATTTTCATGAATGTTGAACAACTTTTTGTTAACTCATTCATCATGTTAGAAAGGGATTTGATAGGCTAGACATCAAAATTAATTTACTCCTTGCAATGTCTTTCAAGTTTTGTATTTAATGCATGGAAGGAAGAATAGCTAGTAAAATTTCATTTTTCAATTAGTTTGAAGTGTATGCTTGTTGTTGTATAGAAAAGTTGACAAGGTGATCCAGATTCTAGCTTATCTATGCTGGTAAATTCTTAAGAGTCCTGTATGTACATGCTCAAGAAAAGAGGAACGCAAACATGCCCCAATTTTCTTGAATGTTGAACCAAACTTTGTTAGATCTAACCCATTCATCATGTTAGAAATGGATTTTATAGGCTAGACATAAAAAATCATACCCATTAGATGTTTTTAGCCCATGTATCTTTAGGTAAAAAAATATGACCGTTCATTTTTGTTAATTTTTTTAAAGATTTAAATCAAGTAGCCAGGATTATTAGAATGCATTGATTTCTCATGAATTACCTGTTTTTGGTATTCTGAGCATAATAAATGGCTTAGATTTGCAAAACTATCATACCATGCATGAAAGCGTGTGCACTTGCCGGGACATACTTTCTATATTCTATTTTATTTTTGTTTTGTAATATTCGGTGCGTTTGGTAACAGCGTGTATTTTCATTTTTGTTCCCAAAACTATAAAACATGTTCATGTCGTTGTTGGTTTAAAAAAAAGAAGGATTTATCTTTTCTCCTATGATCGTGAAAAGAGGGTAAAATCTGTCTCAAAGGGAAAACACCAAGTTTTTAATTGAATTTTGGAGTGACTTCAATGATATATTACCGCGACAATCCTCAGCAGCTCCACTGCTCATCTAAATTGTTTGTCTTTCGCGTGCCCTTTCACCGTTGAACCAATATTTCACTGCCACTGCTACTGGTATGAGCCAGCCGGGACAGAAGTTTAATATGCACTCTCTTCTCCACATTCTGTGGCCCAGAAGTTCTCATTTCTCATAAGCTGATATCCCCTCCCGAACCCTCAAATCGCCCTTTCATACTTTCTGTTCGCTCATTACAAAATTGCCCCAAGTTTATAAGTAAAATCACCGCACCGATTGCCCCCAAGCAGGTCCTTACTGGTCCATATGGTCTGGTAACATCAATTGTCTGTATAAGACGGACTGGTTTTTATAACCTTCATGGAATTTGTTTTAACTACTTCATCTCGTTTCCGGCAATGAACATGGTGGCGTCTGGTGTACTATAAAACATCTGTTCCCAAACAAGTTTTCTATTGAATTTTTTGGGTGTTCTTCCGATTGCCCCTAAGATTTTTGGCAGATCTTTGTACCAAAACCTTGTTTTTTTTCCTGTCACCTGGTGGACCCTTTTTTTCTTCTTTTAAGTTTTTCTTTACTATGTATCATATAATATTTATTTATTTATTTATTTGACTTTAAATTAATCTTGAGGTTGCATGTTAAGCTTATAAGACTACGTATTATAGATTCTTGTAATTCGCGCCCTTCCTAAATCCTTCTTAAATCCTGCACATGTTTACTTTAAGTTGCCTCGGACATCGGATCCAGCAGCTGAAAGCTTTTGGAGTGAAGGTGAACTTATCATTTTAATCTTCTTCTTCACTTCTCTCCTTGTCAGATACGCTTACAAGCTGAATTTAGAAAGTAACCATGTACAATTTAATACTCATTTAGTGCTGATTTACTGTAGGGGGTTCAGGAATCATGTCCCGGGGCTAAGTAAAACTAGTCAAAAACTTCAAAAACACCCCAGAAAAGTCAAGTTAACCGAAATCAAACAACACCCATAGAAAGAATAAAAAACAAATCCCAGCAAAATCCCACACTGGAAAGCCATCAAATTATAAGGTCCGCATCCCAAAGCAATAAAATACCAAAGAACTGAGCCTAAATCACAAAAACAATCTCACCCACATCAGAACATCGATCTAACTACAAAACCCAAGTCTGCAAATCGGTCAAATCCAAAAAGAAATGTGTAAATCCCCAACGATAAAACGATCAACACTCATAACCCTTCAAAGTTTAATGAAAGCAATCTAAACCCACCTCAGAAAATCAATGAAGCTACAAAACCCCTTTCCTCAAACCGATAAAAAAAAACATATATGCATAAAATCCCAATCAGTAAACGATTTAAATCCACACTTCATTAAACCTACGTTTTACCAACCGGGGGAAGTGCAAATTCAAAGGGTGCCGCATGTCTTTACAACAATGGATCGACCGGGCGAAGAACAGGCTTGATGGATCAGTTTGGAAATCATGTACTCTCTCACTCCATTTATATGCAGAGAATGTAAATTTTACTCTCTGCTTGTTAACTTGTGAATATGTGTATATGGTTAACTTTGTAGAAATTTCAGTATTCGCTAAATGGGTATTGAATTTGACATGGTTAGTTTTGAATCATATTTTTAGTTGCTTCTATCATTTCTTCATTATAGATTGATATCTTAGGACTTCATGCACAAATAGATGAAATAGCAGCAAATAGAATCTTTCTATCCTGCATATCCTTGGAATTCAATCTCATTTAGAAACGTTATCAGCATTTATCTTTTAACAACAAAATGCGAAGTTATTTAGGACAGGACTAGAGAGTTGGCTGCACTCACCCAATCGGAAAGGCCCTGCTGATGCCAAGTTAAAAGGGAAACAAATAAGAGAACGGAATGAAAAAAGAATTTTGTATTTCATAACTATATAATAGTCATGTTTAACCTTGAATGACATTTATAAATACCATTGCAATAGTCACTTACTCGCAAGAATCTTACTTATGCTTTACTAACTCACCCCAAGTCATAGTTCAAGCACGAAAAATCGGGGGCGGGGGGGGGGCGCGCGCGGATGTTTGTGGTTGTCTACTTTTTTAAGTACAAAGAAGTAATTAACTAAGCCATTAGATGATCCAAGGAGTTCAAAATCATGTTGGAGAGAAAAGTGACGAAAATTGAAATGACAACTTTATCCTGCCACAAAAGTCTTTGGTTATCGGATTCGGTAGCCAGGGGCCCAGGAGCAACTTACAAAAGAGGTCTGGGGCCACTTAGATATACACTAAAAACCTTACAAACCACATAAGCATGTTTTCTTCATGTATATTTAGAAACAAAGAACAAGGCTCTCTATGTACTGTATTACCTAGGGTATCATTGAGAATTGAAGGAACAAAGTGAGCTAGACCAAGAAATTATATTCTAGTCCTTTCAATTAGAATTGTGGTCATGTTCTAATTCTTTACCAATAGAATTGGATTAAATTTGGTCTGATTCCAATTTCACTCCTAAAGAACCGGACTGAAACCAAAAATAAAATAATTAGCTTATAACACCATTATTATTTTATACTTAACTTTAGTTAATTCAAGATGATTTAGTATCTTGAACTTAATTTTTATAAGAGTAAAGATGCAATCAACATAAATATGTTGTCCATGAGATATTGAGGGTAAAATAGGCATTGTAACCCAATTAGCGAGAGGAAAACAAAAATACAAAATTTTCCTTAAAATAGGCCCCAAATCGAAAAGCCCTATACTCTCTCTTTCTCTAATCTCTAGCATTGAAACAACACAAGGAAAAAGAAGAAACTGGTTTTAGAAGAAGAAAGAATTAGCAAGTAGAAGAAAAAACCTAATCCCTCTCTCCTCTATACTCTTTAGTTTAAATGAACCAATTAAAACGAACAACCTCATGTAAGTTGTTGCCTTACAAGGGTGCTTGCTTAAGGTGATTAAGTGTGCAAAACTAGGTTGTTGGCTTCACAATATACAGAATCAAAGGTTCTTCACAACTCAAAACTCTTTACTCTTGGCTAGTTTTTTTATATCTCGACTCAAATCTTTGACATTCTTTTTCTGCCTTAACTCATAACACTACTTTAATTGTTGAAATTGGTTGCTTACTTTAAATTAATATTATTTAAGATACCTAGTTGGACGATGCTACTTTCTTCACTTGTCTATACTTTCTAATTGAGTGAGTCGTGGAGAACTATAGTGGCTTGTCTTTGTTGATACTGTTAAAGTATGAGTTTCTAGGTCCATGTACATTTAAGGAACTAAGCTTTAAATTTTGATTTTTTTATATATATATTTTTTGTCTTTAGATTGGTCTATGACTATGTATGAATGATATCTTATCTTAAGTAATAATAGGAATAACAATCTATATTTTAATGATAATAGTTGTTACTATGACCAATTTCATTTAACTAAAAGAAACATTCTATAATTAATTTAGGATGTAGAACCAAGTGAGAGTCGAACCAAAACAGCTAGAGACGAACTCTAGAATAGTCTGGTTCCAATCCTACTAAATCATTTATGGTACAATATCAATTCTATGTGGAACCAAGCCAAAATTGAACTATTACACTCCTGTTGCTAGCTATGCACTACAATAATAAGAAGAAGTAGTTTCTTATTCCATGTCCAGGAACATAATAACGCTCTCACTGCATGATTCCACTAGGTGATGATCAGATAAAAGGGTACGCAATAACCTATATTCTTTTCCTTTTATTAATGAAGTAAACTTTCAGAAAATGGTTTATGCTAAAGAATAGAAAATTGCTATGAAAACACGATGTGTCAACAGATACCTGAAATGAAACATTTTACTTACCTTGAAGGAGAGCAATTTTGATGGGTCATGAATCCAGTTGCAAGATGAATATTGACTTACCTTGAAAAGTAAAGAAGTCTGGGTAGTGATATATGGCCCATAGTTTTTCTCCTAAGCCCCTCCTAAATAATTTGGAAAGCTATAACTCTAGGTGGGCCCAAATATCTAAAGATCCAACCATTCAAGATCTTGCTCTTGACATAGATGATCCTAACTATATGTTTTCTTGAGTTCTAAAATAAACAGTGGAACTTTTCACAATTGATTTTACAACTAAAATCGTGTGATCTTGAGGTCATGGGTTCAAGGCGTGGAAACAGCCTCTTGCAAAATGCAAGGTAAGGCTGTGTACTTTAGGCTCTTGTGGTCTGCCCCTTCCCTGGACCCTGCATAGGCGGGAGCTTCGTGCACCAAGGCTGCCCTATTTTACAACTAAAAGCACCAACTTTTAGGATATCCAATAATGGATGAAATTTTGAGACATAGCCCATCTAAGTCAAGAGGTAGACTATTTGAACGATTAGGATCATTTGAAATCTTAGTCCATTTAGAGTTATAGGCTTTCCAACAATTTAGTGATGGACTCATTGAAAAATCAAGGGGTGCATCTGTCAATACCCAAAAGTTCAACTGCAACCAGTGATTGTCATCTATATCGTATATAAAGCAAACAACTGTTATACAAACCAATGAGAGAGTGCTACAATGCTGGTCCACCTTTCAACTGAGCATAATATGCACTCGCTAGTGTACTCTAACGAGGCTGCATCACTGGATCAATCTTCCTTGTCATGTCTCTAATTCATCTTGCCTGCCAATTGGCAGGCCTTAAAACATGGATAAATTTTTTAAACAATACAACCAATAGTCTTGGAATTATTTCATCTGGCTTAAGTAACTTTACCTTCGTTCAGTGGTCAACAGGTTGACATCCATCCATATAGGAAAGTGCTATCCAGACGCCAAAAGGATGCAAAGGTTGGAACTCAGATAGCACGCCCTTGTATCAATTGATCTTCGGGCGGATTGGTGGTCTGGTGACCGTGCTTTGCAAGAACAAATTGAAGACAACCTTCCGGACCCCAGCGGCACGGTCAGCCGCCTCATTCAATCAGGATTATTGTTGGAATGAGAATCTCATCAAACAAATATGGGGACAAAATGTTTTGAATCAGATTCAGTGGATAAGACTGCCTATGGTAGTGACTGAAGATAAACTTAATTTGGAACCCAAGATCAACTGGGGAGTTTTCCATTAAATAAGCTTACTATTACTTGAATGGCTTATCTAACCGAGATCGGCACCCCGTGACCCTATTTGGAGAAAGATATGGCAGATCGGAGTCCAACGCAAGATCAAAGCTCTGTGGCAGGCTCTACAAGGTAAGATTCCAAATCTGTCAAATTATATTTGGTTGGAAGGACCGGGCGATAACCTCTGTCCAAGATGCCATAATGAGGTTGAGAACATCTCTTATGCTCTTTTTAAACGTGACTATGCGAAAGAGATTTGGGAGCTGTTGAAACGGCACCTGCCTAATGCCCAGCATGAGCAGATTTTAGTCTACTGGTTAACGTCTGCACCGTCGAAAGGTAGAGCAAGGAACCTCTTTCTTGCAGCTCATTGCCACATTGTCTGGTATATATGGTGTAACAGAAGTCAGCTACCATATGACAAGATGCATATCCAAGCGACCTATGGAAAAGAATCAAATACAGAGCAGTTGAATGGGCCTATCTCGACTCCTCACCATGCTTGTCAGTGGACGAGACGACCCTTATCAATAGTGGACGCAGATTAACGTCAACGCAAAGTATAAGGTGGCCGCCGCCGGACCATGGTTGGCTTTGTCTTAATTTTGATGGTGCGGCGATCCAAATCACGGGACAGGCGGGAGCAGGTGGTTTGGGCCGGAATCAGAAAGGTGAGTTCTTTGATGGTTATGTGAAACCTCTCAAATTAAAATCAAATAACCAGGCGGAATGGGAAGGGCTGTTACAGGGCGTATTGCTTGCTAGTGAACTCAAAATTGATAACCTATTAATCCAGGGTGATTCCATGATAGTTATATCTGCCATTGATTCTGGGAGAGCCATATTAGAAAGAAGTCAGAAACCAAGTCACGTATAGTAATAAATTGTAGGAATCCCAACTCATATAATTCATAGAGAAATCAAGGGATCGTATCTATCTAAGTATAGCAACATTCATGTCTATATTGATGATAATGAAATGAAGAATATAGAGAGTTCCTTTTTAATCAAGTCTTACATGGGATCAAAGCCTGTAACAAGGAATCCGTGGTAGCCATTCATTGTCAGAAGAACTTGCAGGGCTTCCCCGTTGTGAAAGTTCCCTCCAATCTGAGACGACAGAGACGGACCCATTATCGGTGGTACACAGTCTATCTCCATCATCGCCAATCGAGTGCAACCTGTTTCTACCACTGTCGGGAACCTCAGTCACAACCAATACATCAGATTTTCTTGCCAATCGTGCGCAATCTGAACTGGGACATGCTAAATCTCCTGGCCTACAACAAAACCCCTGTCTGCAACTTGCGCTCCTCTACCGTTACTTGGATTTCCTCATTGGAAACAATGGCTATAGATCACTCACAGAGATCTTTCACAGCGCACTCTACAAAGACCCCTCACAGATCACTCTCTGTCATCTCTTCGGCCCTACCATCAAATCGAGCAATCAGTCCAGACGATCCATCTCTCGCCAGCAAGAAGCCGATTGTACTACAGCTGAACGGTGAAAGCCTTCTTCGCGCGAGCAACATTTAGTTTCTGGGATCCAAGTACAGATTTTTGCCAGAGAGAAAGAAGCTAACCGGCATCGTCGGAGAGGATTCGAGTACGTTCTCGTCGCCGGCGTCATCACCTGATCGGGTCGTCATCTCATCTCACGGCCCCTCTTCGTCTGTCGAACCAGCATGGAGCTACTCTCATAGGGAATATCAACAACTTTGGGAGGAAACTCATCTCTTTCAGTTTTTTATAACATTTACCAATGAGTTTAAAGCCCTCAACAGTTCCATTCTTCATTGCTTGCCATTGCTAATAGTACAAAGCATTCCTCCTGAACTTAGTGTAGAACAGACCCAGAAAAGCCTTCCAGCTGAATCTCCAAAATCCATTGTACTTACAACTATCCATCGACCCCAATACGCTAAGCCAGTCACTAGTGGTAAAAATCCTTTTTGTACTTATTGTTGCAAAAGAGGCCATTAGAAAGCTGATTACCTCCAGCTTCAACGTCGCAACAAGGAAGACTCATCTCGTGCTGCTATCGTCACTAGCCCCTCTACTTCACAATCTACCACATCTCCATCTACTACAGCTATTTTGTTCTCTGAAGCTTGTGAAGTCTTTCATGACCTCTTCAGTCAGGTCCTTTCTGGTAATGGTCTTCTGGCACTTAATATGCTACTTCTGCCACACTCCAACTAGGTATTTCTCGTAACTCTACTTGATTTTTGGACTTAGGTGCGTCAAACCACATGACCTATACTCCACACGTTTTTTCCTACCTATTTCTCTTAACCAATCATGTGACGACCTGAGTTTTTGAAAGACATTTTTGTTATTTATTTTCAAATGCTGGTCGACCAATTTTGCAAAAAATTTAAAAACTTAAACAGCGAAAATATTTTCATTGAAATTCTTTTCAGAAAACCTGAATGTCATATTTCACTCCAATACATATACATAATTTTGTATACAACATAAATTTTCATAGAAATTCATTTTTATTAAAATTGCAAGATCGATTCAGTAGTTCACATACACAGCCCCTTGATTACATCTGATGTCCAAAATGAACAAATAAAAAATACAATCCAATCCTTTCACAATCATACATAGTCTTAATCAATAGTATGATATTTGAATTCCATTGTCGTATCCCTCCATTCTTTTCCTTCTGTATCTAGATATTGTAAACATTCAAATATTTACAATATCTCAGCAAGCTATGCTTGGTAGGGGATTGAAGAAGCATATGAAATCGTATAATTCAAAAGTACAGTATTCATAATCATCATATTCCATATGAATCACATAATTTAATTTCCATGAACCATACCATATATGATCATTCCATCATATAATTTATCATGTAACATCTACTATGATAATTTCAAACCACTCACCACTATATCATATGTATATATATATATATATACGGTAAAAAATTGTGAAAAATAGTTAATATCTCAAATATCAATAATCACTCTCAGACACATTAAGTTGATAAAATATCCAGCCTCTGTTGAGAAAATACTCCCTTACTTGGGCAGTATTGGCATCGCATCATGCCATATCATAAGGCATTTCACGATGCCATTGCATTATAATGCAAAAATACTCAAAGGATTACCATGCTTGCAATCTGATCTGTATAGTGCCCGGATAACTGCTATATGCACCATTGATACCACGGTGGAAAAATTATGTTACTACCTATATGGGGAGACGGGACTTTTACAGTGGGGGCCTTCCCATAATTGTCACACTCGACTTTTAGCCTCTCTTTGGGCTAGGTATCTATCATATAATTAATTTCGGAGAGCGGGTGGCCAGACCCTCATAACTCTCTTAGCATAGCATCCCTAGGCATACGCATGTTTAAAACAAAACCACAAGTTTCCTTGCTTGTATATAAAGTAATCTTTTACTTATCAGACAACTTGTCTATTTATAACATCATCCTCGTATTGAGTATCCTTATACTAAGGATATAGTTTCATTTCTCAATTTAGGGATCCTCATTTACCATGAATGATACCCATGTTCATATAAGTTTAGGGATTAATCATTTATTGTAAATGATCCCCATTTCCTTTAATTTGGTATTCATATACCAAAATATTATTAAGCGTAAGAATACTCATTTGATACTGAGGTTATCCATCATTATTATGTTCTTATCTAAGTTTAGGGGTAAACAACTTGGATAATCTCATATTTATATTCTTTGGTTAATCTTGTCCTTTGATATAAAGGATCTAGATCTTCCTTATGTTCTTATCATCCATACCATCTATCTTACTCAAATAGTGTTTATCTTATTGATTAATAGATCTAACGGTTAGAATGATCTTCTAATCTTTCAGATCTAAGTATTTTCTATCTTTAAGTCTTTGTGTATACATCTCTTTGATCTTGATATTTCATAAATATTTTGATCAACAATTTATACTTGTTGATAAAGATCAAGGGCCTAGATATTCTATTATCTAGTTCTTCTTTGATCTAAGTTCAGTTGTTTAATCATCCCTATGGAGGATGATCTTGGTTCTCTTCCTTGAATCATATTTGATCAAGGGTTTAAATTATCTAATATAATTATCTAGATTTGATCTACAACATAAATACATATTAAGTACAATACGATGTTATGATTCTTATTGTTCTTGATCATTCAAGGTCTCCTTATGGATGTTGTTTGATCTTAATTATCTTACTTATCATTTTTATTAAGATTAGATATTTTGTTATCATTTTATGATATTATTATTATTATTATTCAACCAGTTAATATTTTACTAGATGAAGATAGCTTATTTCATCCTAAGTATAGATAGCTCCTCTTATTTCCAATTGACTAAGGCTTACTAGTTACAGGCTGCTCAAAGAGTGGTTAATTCAATCCTCATGTAAAGAGGAGTTTAGACCTCATAAACATTGCCAGAAGGTGAGGAAAGAGTGAGGCTTTATTAGACAAACCCCTTAACCACAATATTCAACGTCCACTAGAGTGGCCTTAGCTCAACCTTCTATAAGGTTCCTGTGAGCATTAAATCTTAGTACTCTTGCCATTTGTTTTTAATTTAAATCTATAAACATTTAAAATGTCATTCACGGAGGTTCATTATTCTCCTAATTTGGGCAAAGAAAATGATATTCCTTTTATTATCCTACTAACTATAACCCTTACTATCATTAAATCCATGTACTTCTTTTATTGTAAATGTCCATATCAATCTATCTTTCATTAATTACACTTTTCATGTAATTTACATAATATGAAAGCATTAAGAAGTAAGTTTAACAATTAATCTACTAAGCAATAAAAGACATTACAATAACATTTAATAATTCAAATGAAAATTTAACATGTCATAATTGTTCATCATGATCCAATGGTCATCTTTGATTTCTATTCATTTTTCATCCCATTAGGGTTTAGATCTTGATCTTTCATTTTCCTTTAGATCTAACAAATTTTCTTAATATGATTTTATCACTAGATCATTGATGCATCTCACCACATGATTTGATCCTTCTTGATCCAACCGATCAAGAAGACCTTAAGCCATTTTATCAAAATTAAGGACATAGATCTCAATCTATCCCAATTTAGCCTCATTAGGCCCATCATTTCTCATGATATCATCATTAGATCATCCTCCACACTTATTCACAATGTCTGATCAAGGAGATTATAATGTATTTTAGGGATTTTGTTACTTTTAATAGTCAAGATCTTAGGATATGTTCTATCAGTTATATCCAAAAAATCCATTCATGTTCTTTCATCATTATATCATCATCAAAATTGATCTTAATGGTCTGATCAGCCAAGATCTTGTAGATCAAGGATGTTGTACCACTATTTCTTAAAAATAGAAATTTTCATGCATTAAAACTGTGATTTTATTAGTTCAGTTGGTTGTCCTCATCAAGAGGAATCCGACACAACTTTTTGATCTCAATTTGGAGTCAAATTGAGATCAGAATTTGGATTTTAAAATTTCATCCAGATTTGACAGCTGAGATTGATATTTACTATTTGTGTCCAATTATTCAAATTAGGGCTCCATAATTTTTACTGTGATCATTATTCTTAGGGTTTTAGGGCCTCCTAAATCCATCCATCGGTTCAGATTTCTATTTTAAGTCATCTTGATCATGATTTATTACTGTTGGAATGGATTTTAGTAATTATAAAAAATAAATACAATTAAAAACATAAATCTAATATTTCCATTAGATTCTACACACCATTAGCAATTCATATAATCTTTTTTATCTAAATTTGGATCTAATATGAGCTCAAAATCACAGAATCAAGATTTTAGTTAAAAAAAATCAACGGCCTAGATTTAATCTATCCATTAGAACGCGTTTTAAACAATCTGGAACATGGAAAGATGATTTGGAATGCGGAAATATGATATGGGACTGCAACTAGACTATCCCAGAATGTGGCAAGACAATCGGAGAGGGGTCCAGCTCAGATCAACGTTCGATCTGGGAGATTGGTTGAGATGGTCCGATTTGGATTGTCGGATCAACCTTTCCTCAGTTCTCCACGATTTGCAAATGCCAAGGGTTGAGATCATGTACCTTGGGGTTTTTGGGCCCTATGAATCCATCCAACATCTCAGATTTCTCATATGAGCTGTCCATGCTAGGGGTTTCTAACCTCGTTGCCGAATCCATCGTCTTCACCAGATCAACAACTAGGGAAACCTCTAGCATGCTAAATGCCTAAAAGAAAATGCTGGAATGAAAGGAGGGGAAGTTTAGTGGCCTACCTAGAATGTCCAGAGGAGAGGAAAATGTTGAAAAAATAGAAAAATTCACCCAAAAATATAATAGTTCCTAAATTACTGTTTTATGATGAAATGC
Organism: Warburgia ugandensis; assembly: GCA_035236585.1. Lineage (NCBI taxonomy): Eukaryota > Viridiplantae > Streptophyta > Magnoliopsida > Canellales > Canellaceae > Warburgia > Warburgia ugandensis. The sequence continues at coordinate 34,442,144 of CP141130.1, read as the reverse complement.
CCAACAAATAATGCTCTGATCTTTAAATAATTATAGGTATATTGAATCTAGTGTTGATACGGAGTTATTGAACGGATTTGATCTTGATTTTAACAGTTCAAATTGAATGTCAAAATGAAAAACTGTGGTAGGGTGAAAACCCAGTTCTATTGGGGATGTCGTGTTTGTAGAAGTGCCCAATGGATCTGAAAGAATATTCCATTAGGGCGCTTTCGTGGACACTCCTTCAGTGAAGAGAGAGGAGAGAGAAAGAGGAGAAAGAAAAGAGAATTGGGGGAGATGGGGGAGGAATTCAGAGCTGATTTTTCAGGTAAGTCTAAGGTACTTTGTGTTAAATTTTTGAAAAAATTTAGGGATTTTACTGATATATTTATAGGTAGATTTTGGAATTCTTAAAATTAATTTCTTATTTTAATCTAAATTCTACTCAAAATATTAAAATGGGGAGTGAAAATTCCATTTCCTCTACTTGGGGCTGAGTGTTGGCTGATGTATGACTTGTATCATTACTAACTTCAGTGCTTACCTAACTTTTGTGGGTCTCACTAAAAAGTGAAATTATCATTTTTCCTTTTTAATTCAAAATTTGAGAAAAATATGATTTATTCTTTCAAACTCAAAATTGAGTGAAATTAGTGTCGTTAGAATTGAATTTTTGAGTACATTCTAAATATTGATGTCTTAGGTCTCGGTTATGAGTAAAATTACCATTCTACCCTTTTATTCATAAAAATAAAGAAAAATAGGGATTTTTCATCCTTTCTCAGAATTTGACATACTTATAGTCATTTTAATCGATTTTTCAAGAACATTATAAATATCTAAGTTTTAAGCCTTAATTTTATTTTTATAAAAGTGGATTCTCTTGGAACTCAAAATTCCAGTTCCACCTTCAGAAATTAAACTTTTAATTTTTAATAATGCAATTATATTCATAAAAATTGGGGTTATTACAAATCATATATCCATTCACACGACCAATAATACCCCATTGTCTGTCACACATTGGAATAGTCAAAACTCATAACTTGAAGCTATATAATGTTCTATCAGTTCCTCATCTTACCATGAACTTAATATCTATTAGTCTATTATGTGAACAAGGCTATCATGTATCCTTTAGTGATAACAAACGTATTGTGTAGGATCTACGGATTGAGAAAATATGTGAGACAGGGATTAGAAGTGGTCACCTTTATTGCCTTTAGTCTCTTCTCTTACCTATATTATCTCGCATTCAACTTCAACTCGTCTTGAATTATGGCATGATTGATTAGTTCATCCTTCTCTTTCTCATCTTAATAAACTCATTTCTGATGGGTCATTGAGAGAAGTGACCAAAATTCAAAACTTCCATTGTGAAAATTGTATGTTTGGTAAACAACACGTCTTCCCTTTTTCATAAAGTTCTATTAAAACGACTGCTCCATTTGATATGATTCATAGTGATGTTTGGTCTTCTACTGTTGATAGTCTTAATCATGCTACATATTATGTCTTGTTCATTGATGATTATTCACGTTTTACATGGATTTATGGCATACATTCAAAATCTGATGTTTACCAGTATTATGTGAACTTCACCAACATGATCCATACTCAATATTCTAAACGAATCAAAATATTTAAGTCAGATTTTGGTGGTGAATTTTGTTTACATCAATTTCTAAACTTACTTGCATCACATGGTACCATGCCTCAGCTTTCTTGTCCTGATACACCTCAATAGAATGGTATCTCTGAATGCAAGCATCAGCATATAGCTAAAACCATTCAAACACTCCTCTTCTCCTCCCAACTTCCTCCATCATTTTGGGGAGAAGTTGAGTTATCATCAGTCTACCTCATCAATAGAATGCCTACGCCTCTACTCCATAATAGGACACCCTATGAACTTCTACATTGCACTCCATCCTATCATCATCTCAAAAAATTTGGATCCACGTGCTTTATGCTATTATCTCATAATGAACATACTAAGCTTTCTCCTTGATCTATCTTATGCGTCTTCATAGGGTATGGTTATGAACAAAAGGGATATTGGTGCTACAATCTAAACAATCATAGTATTCGCATTTCTAGGAAAGTTGTCTTTTGGGAACAAATCCCATATATGACTCTTTCTCGAAACTCCTCCACCTCTCCTGTCACCTTTATTGATCCCTTCTCAGAAACTTATCCATCGTCTAATCCCATTACTGCTCCCACCTCATCTCTATCATCTCCACCAACCTCTCCCACTCCTACTGATTCTCTGTTTGTGGCTCTTGTGGAAGACATACCCAGGTATCCTCAATGCACCCATCAAATTCCTACTAAATTAATGATTACTACTGTTACACTACTAATTTTCTTGACCTCCATGAGCCTCAAACCTATAAGAAAGTGAGCATGCAACCTAAATGGGTATAGGCCATGCAGATAGAATTATAAGTCTCATTAAGACCAATACTTGGGAACTTACCTCTTTGCCTTTAGAAAAATTAGTTGTTGGTTGCAAGTGGATTTATAAAACTAAGACTAAAGAGAATGGTACCATTGAGAGATATAAGGCACATCTTGTGGCTAAAGGCTACACTCAAGAATATGGACTTGATTATGATGAAATATTTGCTCTTGTTGCCTACATGACCACTATTCGTACTCTTATTGCCACTGCTTCCTTCCGTTCTTGGTCACTTCGTCAGAGGGATGTCAAGAATGCCTTTCTTCATGGTGATTTACACAAGGAAGTCTATATGGAGACTCCACCTGGTCTTCCTCACTCACAAGGACAAGTGTGTCATCTTCTTCAGGCCCTCTATGGTCTCAAGAAAGCACCTTGAGCATGGTTTGAGAAATTCTCCTCCACTATTACTCACTTTGGCTTTAGTCAAAGTAACAATGACTCTACCCTATTCATATGCCATAGCAAAAATGGAGTTGTCTTTCTCTTACTTTACGTTGATGACATGATTATTAGTGAGAGTGACACCATCGAAATTACTTCCACCAAGTCTTTTCTTTCCTACACATTTGAGATGAAAGACTTAGGCCTTCTCAGCCACTTTCTGGGTATTGAGGTCCAATGAAATCACAATGGATATCTTCTTTCCCAAATCAAGTATGCTTCGGAGATTATCAGTCTTCCACATTTCTCAGATGACAAAACTTTAGACACTCCTCTTGCTATTAATGTCAAGCTTCGACGTTTGATGGTGAACCATTATCAAATCCAACCCTCTACTGTCAACTATTAGGGGTGCTTACATGCCTAACTATCACTCGACCTGACATTGCTCACACTGTTCATGTGGTTTCTCAATTTATGTTAACCCCTCGTACTGATCACTATGCTGCTCTCCTATGTATTATTCGATAAATTCAAGGGACCCCTTCACCAATGACTTCTACTTTCTTCCTCCTCATCCTCTGCTCTTCAAGCATATTCTGATGTTGATTAAGGTGGTGATGTCACAAATCTCAAGTCTACTACAAGATGCCTTCTCTTTTTAAGTGATTCTTTAATCTCTTAGAAAAGTAATCCAATACAGAATCTGAATATCAGGCTCTTGTTGACACTACCTATAAATTCGTCTGGCTATGAAGATTATTGTCAAATCTTGGTATCTCGTAGACTCAGCTCACCAATCTATACTACTATAACAAAAGTGCAATTCATATCGCTCATATTGCCGTCTTCCATGAATGCATTAAGAACATTGAGATTAACTGTCATCTTACATGTCAATGTTATCAGAAGGGAACGATTTCTCTCCCATATATATCCACCACCGACCAAATTGCTGCCTTTCTTACAAAGGCTTATCCGTCTCCACAATTTCACTTTCTTTGCTTCAAACTTGAGCTATTGTCATTGTCAAAACCTTAAGTTTGAGAAAGAAATCAGAAACTAAACCCTGTATAGTAATAAATTGTAGGAATCCCAACCTATTATAATTCATAGAAAAATCAAGGGATGTTATCCCTCTAAGTATGGCAACATTCATGTATATAATGAAATGAAGAATATAAAGAGTTCCTTTTTAATCAAGTCTTACAAGCGAGTCAATTAGAAGCAAAAGGATACTTGAGGGACTGCTTAGGGTACTTAACAGATAAGAAACTGGAGGGCAATACGTGTCTACCGGGAAGAAATCAAGGCTGTGACGACCTGGGTTTTTGAAACACATTTTATAATATATTTTTCAAAGGCAAGGGCGTCCCCTTAGTAAAAATTTTTTTTGCAAATTAAAGCAGCAGAAATTCTTTTCTTTTGAACTTGTTTTGAAAACCCAAGTCACCACTTCATACATAATATAAGTACAATTTGTGTACAAAATAAAATTCCATTGAAGGAATATGATTTTATTAAACTTCCAGAATCCATCCAGTGGTTCACAGTATAGCTCGGTACTAGTACAATACATGTCCAAATTACATTATTCAAAATTTGCAAACCTCACCATACATTAAAAATTCTCAATACAATACAATTTCCTCAAATAAAATACATGTCTTCAAGAGGATGTATCTTGATTGATTATTCATCAACATCTTCTTAAGTCTTCTATAGTCTTGAGCTTCTAACCCTCCTCTGTATATGAGGTATTGTAAACATGGAAACATGTACATTACCTCAGCAAGCTATGCTTGGTAGGGGAAGACAAAAACATACTACTTCATCAACATAAGAATATATACCTCAGTCCTTATTTCATCATAGTTATCCATTCATAAGTTATCTCCACATAGGGTATATACGTTACTTATGTAGTACATGACAAATTAGTTAACATAGTGAAGATTGCTCAAAATTTGTTCCTTCCCCTGGCTATGCTTCCACTTAGGAGAGCAATACTTAGCCAATCCTCATATGGGGTTTTCATTCTAGGAACTCATGTAATAGCATATCATCATGCCATGGCATCATACTATGCCTATCATATGTGCATCATAATGCAAAATACATTAGGACTACTATGCTTACAGTCTCAATCCGTACAGCGCACCCGGATAACTGTATAATCCTCCACTGATACCAATTGTGGAATAATCAATCCATGTCCTCATGAGGTGGACCATGGCTGTCACAGTGGGGCCTTCCCATTATTGCCCCTACCCGACATTTAGCTTCTCTTTGGGCATGGTATCTATCATATAAGTTTCAGGAAGCGGGTGGCCAAACCCTCATAACTTCCCTAGCATAGCATCCTCAATCTCTGTCTCTGTGTAAAACAAAACCACAAGCCTCCATACTTGTATGGAAAATATATTGTACATATCAAACAATTTGTTTATTTAACTAAGGTGGAATATTGTACATACCCTATTCTTAAGGTTTCCTTAGTCTCCATATCTTAGTACTTTCACCTCATTAGACTTATTCATTAAATTAGATCAAGTGGATTAGATTATGAGGTTAGATCTCTTTGTTTAATCGTTTGGTTAGATCACATGTTTTGGATCACTTTGTTTGATCATATGGTTTTGGATCACTTATTTGGATGTTTTGGATCCCTTAATTTGATCATATGTTTTGGATCATAAGTTTTGGACCACTTGTTTGGATCATGACTATGTTAAGGTACTAAGCATACTTATACAGTGAAGGTCTATAATTTTAGACAGATAATCATGTATGTCTACACATGAATCTCTAATATATCCACCTACCTCAAAGTAGTATCTTGATTCATACTTCTCAAGTGTATTCTTCCACAAAGTCCATCATAGTCTGGATTCATCCATCTATCAAACCATATGTATACTATTATTTCTCTATTCAAGTATGTATTCCTATAGATGACACCCTAATTTTCCTTGAATCAAATTTGATCAAGGGTTTGGATTCTCTATTTATGTTCTTCTACATACGCATACATACTATACATATACACATGCAATACAATACTATATTAGTATTTGTTTTTGATCATCCAAATCTTGATTACCATTTTTATTAGAATTAGATGATTTACTACATTTTATGCTCTCATTATTATTACTCAACCAATTAATGTTTTATTGGTTGATGGTAGCTTATTTCATCTTAAGTTTAGAAGCTCTTCTTATGTCCAATTGGCTAAGGCTTACTAGTTAAATGGTTGAACACAAAGTAGCTACTTCAATCCTCATGTAAGGAGGCGTTTAAACCTCACAAACGTCAACGGAAGGTGGGGGGAGAGGGTGACTCTATTAGATAACCCCCTTAACCACTATGTCCATCATTCACTAGCTTGACCCTAACTCAACCTTTCATAAGGTTCCTATGAGTATTTAACCCTAAGTAATCTTTCTAATTGATTTTAATTAAATCCATGAATTAAAATGTCACTCATGGAGATTTATTATTCTCCTAAGTTGGACCAAGGAATTTATATTCCTTATATTATCCTACTAACTATGGTCCTTACTATTATTAAGTCCATGTCATACATTCTAAGTGAATGTCCTTTCCTTCTAATTTCATTTAATTCAATTTCCATGAAATTTCCATTACTTAAGCATAAATTTAAAGCATAAATAAACAATTAAATAAACAATTCTATAATTAACTCAACCAAGCAATGAAAGACAATTATCATAATGTTCAATAATTCAAATAGAAATCTAACATGCTATCATGATCCAAGGGTCTTAATTGATCCATATTCATTTTTTATCTCTTTAGGGTTTAAGTCTTGATCCTTCATTTTATTTTAGATCCAACATTTTATATTGATGTAATTTAATTATTAAATCATTGATTTACCTCATCCATTGATTTGATCTTCCTTGATCTACCCGATCGAGGAGATCTTAGGTTACTTTGTACCATTTAAGGGCATAGATCTTGATCTAGCCCCAATCCTCATCATCCATTCATTAAATCCCTATGATCTTATCTCAAGATCATCATCAAAATACATCCATACAGTCCAATCATCATGGATCATCTTGATCTAGTAGATACTATTCATTTTTAGGGATTTTAGTAACTCTTAAGGCTAGATCTCTTAATATCTACCTAATTAATTTCATTTATGTGAAGCCCTGGGCTGATGAGGGCGGGCCAAGAGAAGGCTGGTAGGCTTCTAGGCTGGGGTGAGGGATAGAGAGTTAGTCCCACATTGCCCGGGGAGAGGAAACTGGGCTGTTTATAAGAGTTTGGGGAACTCTAATGGTCACAATGCGTTTTTCATAAGAAACTTGGGAAGAACAAAACCGTGAGGGGTGTATGGGCGCCCCAAAGCGGACAATATTGTGACCATTGGAACCCTAGGATGTTACAAATTGTATCAAAGCCAGTTCCCCTCGTGATGTGGTGGTTCGCTGCATGCGAGTGCTTGATCGTGGCTATCACGCGGGGACGTGTGTTCCCTAAGGGGGGAAGATATGAAGCCCTGGGCTGATGAGGGAGGGCCAAGAGAAGGATGACAGGCTTCTAGGCTGGGGCGAGGGACAAAGAGTTAGTCCCACATTGCCTGGGGAGAGGAAACTGGGCTGTTTATAAGAGTTTGGGGAACTTTAATGGTCACAACGCATTTTCCATAGGAAACTTGAGAAGAACAAAACCATGAGGGGTGTATGGGCGCCCCAAAGCGGACAATATTGTGACCGTTGGAACCCTAGGGTGTTACAATTTAAGCCACTGATTTTATTTATTATATTATAAAATCATCATCCAAAAAGGTATTAGTGATCTGATTATCCTAGATCTTGTAGATCAAGGATGTTAGTTTCTTATCCACTTAATTACAGAAAATTTAATTATTTAAAATTAGAATTTTATAGGTTCAGTCCATTATACTTATCACAAGTAATCCATCAAAACTTTTCGATCTCAATTTGGATCTCAATTGAGTTTGGAATTGAGATTTCAAGATTTCAGCCCGTTTTAAGGGCTGAATTTCACCTTACTATTTTTTTTATCTATTTGACTGATCTAGAGGTACATCATTTATACGATGAACATGTTCATTAAGGTTTTAGGACCTCATAAACACATCAAACGGTTCATATTTTATGTTTGAGGTCATTCGGGCCATGATCTAAGATCAATGGCACGGATTTTACTAAATAGATCATATAAATACTACTTAAAAGAAATATCTAACATGTTCAGTTGATTACTAACATAACTATGAATCCAAGGAAATTTTCTTATCTAAATTTGGATGCCAATTAAAATCAGAATCAAGATTTTAAAATTTCAGCCCGTCTCAAGGGCTAGATTTCATCTTTACTGTTTTTGTTCAAGTTATTCATATATATGAATAAAAATCTGACTGTGAACATGATCTTACAATTTTATGGGGTCTCTAAAGACATCCATCGGTTCAAATTTGTCTTTTAAAGTCATCTGGGCCATGATCTAAGATCATGGGTACTGATTTTACTAAATAACATATATAATTACAATTTAAAACATGGATATGATGAATTCAGTACCTAGATAAAGTCACAAGGAATCCATATAAGCTTTCTGATCTAAAATCAGAGCTCTATCAAGCTCTGAATTAGAAATATAAGATTTTAGTTAACTAGATGGACGGCCCAGATCAAATTTGGGTTACAGGTACGGGGTGACCCGTGTCCCACGCCTGTTACCTCCTATCACAGGTGTCTGGGCAGAGGTGATCGGCTACAGGCAAGATCGTCTAGATCTGGATCGTTAGATCACCTGTGACTGGATCTCCTCCACCCATCTCATGCAACGGCCCATATTTCATATTGTGGGCTTTTGGGACCCCAGGAAATCATCCAATGGCTCAGAACTTGGATCTGAGCCAGAGAAGTATGAGATCTCAACCCTTACTGCAGGATCCGTTGTTCTTAACGGATCAACGGCTGGGGAGTTCTCCAAGTGGCCAGAAATCCCAATTAATCTACTGGAAATGAAAGAGGGGTGCTAGTGCACCTACCTGTGCCAGTTTGAGGGAGAGGGGTTCACTGGAGAAGGAGAAAACCTGCCGGAGAAGATGTATAAAATCGGAATTAACCCTCGCTTTGTTGGATAACACATACAGGCAGAAATTACTCCATTTTCGTTGCCAGAGAATGTGGGGGACCATGGGGCTCTAATAAATCACCCCATGCTGAAGACTCTAGATGGTACAAGATCAAAATTTACCGGCTAGATTTTTTGGAATACATTGAAGAACATGCCAGAGACGAAAAACAGTACTGGGTTCATCTTCGTTTTGATTTTTCCAGATATTTAGGCCTTGGATCATCATAGAATCAAAGGGCTTACGTAATTAACCTTTTTTAGAAAATATCTAATGGTGAAGATTAGGTTTTAACAGTTGTGGTTGGACGCCTAATTGAAATAGGGTTTCTGGGCAGAAAACCTAGTCCATTGGGGACAACGTGTCCCTGGACGCGCCAGATTTCTCCACTCAATCTGGAGAGCCTGGTGCGTCTCGAGACACACCCTCAAGGGAAAAAAAACAAGTGAAGAAGAAAGAGAAATTGAGGGAGTTTGGGGAGGTTTCTGGAGCTGAGATTTTAGAGCATGCTAGGAGACCTTGCGATAGATTTTATGAACATTTTTGAGAATTTTTCTGAGGTCTATTTATAGGTGTTTTGAGTGGTTTTCATAATGACATGTAATAATTATATATTTTTCTTTTTATTATTTAATATATATTAGATTCCCACTACCACCTCCTTCTCTACTAGTAGGTGGTAGTGGTTTGACTAATGATTGCATGTGGTCTGGTCATTGGATTCCATTGTGGGTCCCTTGTGGGTCCCATGCAGGCCCTACATGAGTAAAAAGACCAAATTGCCCTTTTAGGGAGAAAAATCCATTTTATTCTCCCGAGCTCAGAATTGAGCATACTTAGTGGCGTTGGATTCATATTTCTAAGTACATTCCAGATTTTGAGGTCTCAAGTCTTGGTTATTTGTAAAATTACCATTTTTTCCTTTTATTCATTAAAATAAAGAAAAATACAATTTTTTCATCCGTATTCAGAAATTGTCGTGCTTACAGTCATTTTGAAGCGTTCGTCGCATATGTTTTCAATTATATAAGTCTTATACCTTGACTTCACTTCTATGAGAAGTGCATATTTCATAACCCTAATATTTTAGCCTAATTTTTATTAAAATTCTCAATTTGAATATTTATTTAATTTCTTTACTAAAAATTAGGAGTGTTACAAAGGCAGCCGATGTTTTAGCAAAGAGAGCAATCAGGCTGAAAGCACAGCCAACTTGAGTGCATTACCTCGGGGAAGGTTAAATGGAATGGTCTTGGGTGTGGTGTAAGAAAGAAAATTTATGTAAATTGTAATCTTGTTTGTATAAAAGAAACGGCACGCTGCACTAAATGGTAGGCCCAACTAAATGAGGCGCTAACTAGAGGGGTCAAATTCAGCCCGTGACCAGCCGGACCTTGACCAGCACCTGAATAACGCAGGTCACAGGTGCTAGTTTTGCGACGTGTAAAAATGTCCCCTTCCAATACGCGGGAGTGGCAGATTGCCATTATAGGTCCGCGAGTTACCCGCATACCTGCAAAGCCAAGTGGAAGGTGTTTTGTCTGCAAACGGGAGACTTTATTGTCGCAGGTTTAAGACAATGAATTAAAGGTATTAGCTCCACTATGGCAAGTGTCTTACTAATTTGACAACCATAGGCAATCATAGCCATCCAATTGGGAGGCATTCAAGGGGCCTACCTTATTTACCAGACAGAAATTAACCACCTCCCCTTGTGTTAGGTTGAGCTTTAATAAGCCAAGAGATGTCGTCCCAGTTTGGACCCACTACGAAACTGATGTCAGGATGATCGGATCATAACTCACGAGTATGTAGTTACAAGAATGGGAAATTTTTGTTAATCAAGAGTTATTTTTTCCTCTAGCTTTTGTTGATCTTAAAAGATCAGCTTCTCTCTTCGAAGAATCTGTAGAAAGGGCAAGCTTTCTTCCTCGTACAAGCGAGGAAACGACCAAACTTGAGTTTCATTTTCGTACTTTCACTGAAATCATCACGATTCATGAAGCAGGTTGAAAGTGCTTCCCTTTTTAGAAGAATCCCAATGTTGTCTGCGCGTACAACATGTAACACGGGACGCCAGCAAAACCGGTGAGAAGATGACTCCATGCAAAAGCCTCAAATGTAGGCGACGCTAAAATCGTCTCGATTTCTGTTGTTGCTTACGGACCGTTTATTTTCTCTACAAGGATAACTCGTTAATCCGCCAATCCTCCCTGTAAACTGGTTGGTTTTGGGTGAGCATTGTATCATCGGTTGCATTAAACGGGTAACCGAACCCGCACCGGGTTGGCTACACCTAGCGACTCGCGGTTAGACAACTCTTAGGCCTACATTTTGCAGTCTTAGTGGCAACCTTTTCTGCTTACGGTTATCAGGCCTCTTATAAACAAGGATGGCCCATGATTTAGTGTCCTGGCGTCAAGCAGAAATGGACCACAGAAAGCAAAGTTCATAATTTAAAATTTTCACAAATGTGCATCACATGTAGCAATGTGTATCACGCAGCATTAAAAGTTGAAAAATAAAGGAATATTAAGATCCTCATAGACATGCATGTCTTTGTCAAAAGACTTTTTAACTTGATAACATACTCATCTGGAATCATTATGAGAAACGTGAACGTTTCTTTCTCTAATAAAATAACAACCCGTTGTCGATTGAATTCAACATAACCGTGTCGAAAATATCTTTCCCCAACAATAAACGCACGGGCCAGTGCAGAATGTATGTGAATGAGCAGGATGAATAGGCTAATTTGATAAAAAAATAATAATAATTGAGAAATGTTATCTGAATTGAGTTTTAGGACTAATTCCAAAACCCAGTCTAGCTAAACCTCACCTTTAGATGATCCTGCCCAAGTATCTTGTTCAACTTCTCATATTTAGGCTATCTGCAAGAAGTTATGCCTATTACATGCATCTAGTTACTAGATTTTTAGGTAAAAAATATATATCAATATTAATGATTGAAACACTCAAAATGAGTAGCTAAAATTATCCAAAGGACATGAATTTTAGTGTGTAGCTAATTTAAGGGAGGCTGAACAAGATGGATAGGTCACATCATCCATAGGTGGAGACTAGCTAGACAATGTACCAGGATTAGACCCAAAATACATTTCTCAAAAACGTTTGAGAAATGCTATCAAGATTGAGTTCTATGATTGACTCCATAATCTCTTCCTCTGGGCCTCACATGTGGATGATCTTATTCATTTATCTTCTTCAGCCTTCCAATTTAGGCCATCTACAAAATTCATATCCATTTGAGGCTTCTAGTTTGTAGATTTTCAAATCAAAGAGTATTTTAATCATGATCATTAGACTCTTTAGCTGAAGAAACTAGCATCTAGGAGGAGCCAATGGACATGAGTTTTTGCACCTCGTATATCTAGGGGAGGCTAAAGATGATGAATGATTTAGATTATCCAAAGATAGTGTTTCAATAGAGGGGTGGTCAAAGACTCAGTCCCGTAAGCTTAGTTAGAATAGCATTTCTCAAAAGTTTTACCATGTACTTCAACTTGACATTAGACAATAGTTCTTTATTTTTGGTCACCTTGTTATGCTTGTCTAGTTAGCACCTCAAAATTTCCCCTTTAGTTGGAGAGGGAGGCCATAACAAGAGACTTATCATTCAGTTGTGCATAGTGGAAAAGATTTTCCATGGGGTTAACTTCTGTGGTGTGATTAGCATGGTAATTGCCTATTTAATATCTATAGTAATTGATCAAGTGAAGATCAGAATAATAACACAAATCATAACGAGTTTTTTATCTCCACAGAATTTGCTTGGTGTCCATCAAAACAATGTGCATGTGCCCCTTAAAGAAAAGGTGCTTAAAGCAACAAAAAAGCTTAACCCAAAAAGAAAAAAGAAAAAATGAAATGTGCCAACCAAATTAGCTAAAGTATTAATAAGTTGCCCATACAACCCGTGGGTAAAAAATATTTTCACAAATGAAGTATATCTAAAGTTGAACTTCGTATATCATTTAAAAGAATTATAGTATTGTAACTAAAATATTTAGGAACTAATCTATAAAGGAATAGTATAACGATAACACTATACTTTAGTCCCTAGAAGTATTTACTTACAACATTTGAATCCTTAATCAACTCCGCCAATGCCGGTCCCAAGCCCGGATAAAAAAGGAGGGTCTTGCGTCAGGTGCCAGCCGCCAAGGGGGAAGTTGAAGATGATTCTATTATTTCTTTCTTACAAATGAATATGCATTTGTATATTAGTTTGTGAGGAAGAAATGAAAATCATCTCCAGCTTCTTAAAAGATGGCAACCCTTGTGTCAGGTAGCCAGCCAGTAAGGGGGAAGTTGAAGATGATTCTATTATTTCTTTCTTACAAATAAATATGCATTTGTATATTAGTTTGTGAGGAAGAAATGAAAATCATCTTCAGCTTCTTAAAATATGGCCACCCTTGCGTCAGGTAGCCAGCCGACAAGGGTGAAGCTGAAGATGATTTTAATGAAAATCATCTTCAACTTTTTAAAAACTATGGCAACCCTAACATGACATGAATTGAAAATTGAAATTCGCTCAAGCTAGGTTGTTCCCCATAAGCGACATGTTGCATCGGATCCCGGATGCAGTGAAAAATAGGCAAGGGTTGCTAGGGCGTTCTCCCAGAAGCGACGCGCTACATCGGATCCTGGGTGTAGTGAAAAATGGGCAAGGGCTGCTAGAGCGTCGCCTCGGAAGCGACGCGCTGCATCAGAACCCAGGTGCAATGAAAAGTGGACATGGGTTCATACCATGGAGGTTGAGAAAGGCGATAGTAAATAGGATATCTCCAAAACATAAGATTCACATTGCTACATGGAATATAAGGAAACTGACAGGTAAGAGTTTGGAGTTAGTAGACACAATGAAACGTAGGAGAGTTAACATCGCTTGTATCTAAGAAACCAAGTGGAAAGGGGCTAAAGCTAGAGAAATAGATGGGTATAAATTATGGTATGTAGGAAAGGAAAATAATAGAAATGGCGTAGGAATAATAGTGGATAAGGAATTAAAGGATAAAGTTGTGGACGTTAAAAGAATCAATGATAGAATTATAATAACAAAAATGATTCTAGGAGAGCAGATTATAAATATTATAAGTGCATATGCACCACAAGTAGGGTTACAAGATATAATTAAGAGACAGTTTTGGGAAGATATGGAGGGAGTCATGCAAGAAATTCCCAACACTGAGGGGATATTTATAGGAGCAGACTTAAATGGCCATGTAGGAAAAGATAAGGAAGGATATGATAGAATACACAGAGGGTATGGTATAGGTGAACGAAACGAGATGGGGGAGAATATCCTCGATTTTGCTTTGTCATATAACCTATCCATTGCAAATACACTCTTTAAGAAGAGGGATGAACACTTAATAACCTTTAAAAGTGGACTTCATAAAAGCTAAATAGACTTTTTTCTACTTAGGAATAATGAACAATCTATATGTAAGGATTGTAAGGTGATACCCGGTGAGAGTTTAACCTCACAACATAGGTTAATGGTTATGGATATTCATATCAAAAGATGGAGTAAAAGAACTGACCTTAATACACATCCAAAAACTAAGTCGTGGAACTTAAAAGGAGAGAAAATAACCTCATTCACAAATAAGTTGATGGTAGAAGGAAATTGGAACTATGAAACAGAAGTAAATACCATGTGGACTAATATGGCTGAGTCCATTAAGAAAGTGGCAAAAGATGTCTTAGGAGTATCTAAAGGTAAAAGGCTATTAACAAAGGAAACATGGTGGTGGAATGAAACAGTGCAAAAAGCTATTAAAGAAAAACGAATGCATTTTAAAGCATGGCAGAAGATTAGAAATAATGAAAACTATGAATAATATAAGAATGCTAAAAACGTTGCTAAGAGAATAGTAAGTGAGGCTAAACTTAAAGCATATGATAAGCTCTATAATAGACTAGGAACAAGAGAAGGTGAGAAAGATGTGTTTAAACTTGCAAAAGTAAGAGAATAGAAGGGTAAGGACTTAGAGCATGTTAGGTGCATTAGAAGCGATGATCAAAGGGTATTAGTCAAAGATGATGAGATCAAACAAAGGTGGGAAAGATACTTTCAAAAATTGTTAAATGACAATGGGCCTGAGAATATAGGGATTGAAAATACTATAAATCTAAATAACACTGGATATTATAGATATGAATGTAGGATTAGAATGCGTGAAGTAAAAGAGGCCTTGAGAAAGATGAAATCAGGAAAGGCCATGGGGCCTGATGGTATACCAATAGAGGTTTGGAAGCATATGGGAGATATTGGGGTAGTTTGGTTGACCAAGTTGTTTAACAAGATTATAAAATCAAAGAAAATGCCTGATGAGTGGAGGGAAAGCTCTATTGTACCAATCTATAAGAATAAAGGAGACATTTAGAACTGCACTAATTATCAAGGGATCAAACTTATGAGCCACACCATGAAACTTTTTGAAAGAGTGATTGAGAAGAGGCTACGACGTGAAACAAGTGTATCAGAGAATCAATTTGGTTTCATGCCTGGGAGGTCTACCATGGAAGCTGTTTTCTTACTAAGACAATTAGTAGAGAAATATAGGGAGAGGAGAAAAGACCTACACATGGTCTTTATTGACTTAGAGAAAGCTTATGATAGAGTCCCTATAGAGTTAATATGGAGGGTGTTGGGTGTTAAAGGGGTTTCTTAGGGGTATATAGACATAATTAAAGATATGTATGAGGGAGCAGTAACAAATGTTAAGACAACTAGTGGCGTGACTGGTGATTTTCCTGTCACTGTCGGATTGCACCAAGGACCTGCATTGAGTCCATACCTTTTCACATTAGTTATGAATGAGTTAACAAAACATCTGCATGAGGAGATTCCCTGGTGCATGCTATTTACAGACGATATAGTCCTACTTGATGAGACAAGGGAGGGTGTAAACATAAAGCTAGAGTTATGGAGAGAAGCATTATAATCAGAAGGATTTAAAATTAGCCGAACTAAGACAGAATATATGGAGTGTAATTTTAGCAAGGAGAGTAGGAGTGGAGCACCAGTCAAGATTGATAACCAAGAGGTCCTCATGAGAGACCACTTCTGATACTTAGGATCATTGATCCATGAGAGTGGAGAGATTGAGAGGGAGGTTACTCAGAGAATCCAAGCGGGTTGGAACAAATGGAGATGTGCATCAGGTGTTTTATGTGATTAGCGGGTGCCACTCAAACTAAAGAAAAAATTTTATAGGATGGCTATAAGGCCGGCCATGCTCTATGGATCAGAGTGTTGAGCAGTTAAGGAACATCATACTCATAGGTTGAGTGTCACAGAAATGAGGATGTTGAGATGGATGAGTGGTAAGACAAGAAAGGATAGAATTAGAGATCAAAATATTAGAGCAAATTTAGGGATAGCACCAATATGTAACAAGATGAGGGAGATTAGACTTAGATGGTTTGGACATGTTCAAAGGAGGCCAACAATGGAACTAGTTAGATGGAGTGAGGCAATACAAGTTGAAGGTTCTAAAAGGGCAAGGGGAAGTGTGACGACCCGGGTTTCCTCATGCTTTTTTAAATGAAAAATCTAAATTCCTAAGGTGGGATCCCGATTTGAAAAAAAATGCAATGCAATGGAAAAATCTTTTTGTTTTAAACTCATTTTGAAAACCCCAAGTGTCATTTGCTTTCACAACAATCAAAGTAGTTTTTGAAAAACTTCAAAAATCATAAGTGTTTTCCTAGGTCTATCCAGTCACAACACACAGCCCAACTATAAATAAATACAAATACATGTCCAAAGGGTTGAGAGTTTGCTTACATGTACAATTGTCTCCTTTTTAATTCACTTGCTCATAGCACTAATATCTCCTGAGGCGTCTTCTATTTGTGAGTGGAACTATCCTGAAAAATGTTAAGGATAGGGTGAGTATATACTATACTCAATGGGAGTCTATCACTACTAGTTTTACAATGCATGCTATGTTTAAAATCATATGCTCTTTAAAACATGTGCATGTTCGAACAATCATGGTCAATATCGATATTAAAAACCACTGTCAAATTGGAATACTGATGACTTAAAGAAATAGCATAATCCAAGTCGAAAGTATCATATATCATAAACATAATGATATGCATAAGATGCTCAACTGAATCCAACTCATGGATATCTGGTATGGTATGGTCGACCAACCTCATGTCATGCCATATGCAATGCAAGTAAATCATCAAACCATAGGGCCCAACTATGCCCACGACCTCGCAGCCGTGTGGTCCCCGGGTACCTAGGGACACAGCGTCATAGCCTCCATAGGGCATATGATACATCGACCCAATGCCGTGACACCAGTGATACCCCCCTGTACCATATGCAGTCGACGTAGGGACATGCCCTTTTTGGGCATGGTACCCATTCCACCTAGTAGTGGTAGAGGCTGGGAGGCCACCCCAACCT
Organism: Warburgia ugandensis; assembly: GCA_035236585.1. NCBI lineage: Eukaryota > Viridiplantae > Streptophyta > Magnoliopsida > Canellales > Canellaceae > Warburgia > Warburgia ugandensis. The sequence goes on along the minus strand of CP141130.1, from coordinate 34,424,712 downwards.
CTCGGCATAACGCCCAAGAGCTTACTAGCCCAAATCATATACGATCAAACAAGCAAAAACATCTCTTTTCAAAACCTGTCCTCTTTGGGTCCCTCACAACTACCTGGCCCTCACAACTGCCTACCCAGCATCTTTTGGGCACTCTAGCATCTTTTGGTAACCCTCAAGGACATGCAATTTTTCAAGAACTCAATGCTCACAAATCATGCAATATATGCAATTGTTTGAAAAACATGTCTATGCATAATGTATTTGTCATATGCATGCTGAATTCGTTTATAAGATTAAGTCATGCTAAACAAGTCATATAACTTAAATTTAAAACATGCGTTCTCAAAACAATCATAGGTTCTTTTTAAAAAGTCTAGTAGTGATAGAGCTACCTCAAAGTCTCCTGGAGTCGCGTCCTTTATCACTCAACCTGTCCCTGGGTCTCATTTATAAACCCTTGGATATGAATGGATACAAGGAGTCCTTATTAATTTCAATCTATTTAGACATTAGATTGTTAGATTTTCCTTTTAGGGTCCATGGTGTAATAACCCCAATTTTTGTAATTGATTGAGAAAATCAATAAAGTTTGAGTTTCAGATATTCGAGTTGAAATATTAGGGTTATTCAGAATATACTTTTTATAAAAGTACAATCAAATAATAAGACATGTAAAATTGAAATTAAACTTAGCAAACCCTTCAAAATGACTATAACCACGACAAATTCTGAATTCGGATGAGAAATCCTTAAGTTTCTTCATTTCTTGGACAAAAGGGGTAAAATATTAATTTTACCCAAAAATCAAAATCTCCCAAAAATCAAAATATGAGACATCAAAATTTAGAATGTACTGAGAAATATGAATCCAACACCACTAAGTACACTCAAATCCGAGATCATGGGAATAAAACCCAAAATTTTATGCATAAATGGCAAAACGATCTTTTTACACCATGTGGGGCCCACAAGGGACCCAACAACCAATTTTATTAGCAGCCCACGTGAATCATGGGTCAACAAACATCAGCTGGTCTTGGGGAAGATAAATTAGGCATGGGGAAGAAAAAATGGAGCATGGAAGACTTTCATGCCATTTAATAATAAAAAAATAAAATATTATAATTATGAAAAAAGACCCAAAATGCCCATAAATACAACCCCAAAAATCCTCATAAAATCCCCACAAAATTCTCTTCACTCTCCCTGAAAAATTAGATCTAGATTCCTTCCCAAAAACCCAAAATTTCCAAGAGATAGATCTCTTTTCAACTTGTTTTTCTTTTTATATTGGAACAAGAGACTTAAAATCAATTAGGCACTCTATTCTAGATCTAATTTGATCAATTTCACCATCCAAAACTTCCCAACATATCTATTCTACAAAACCCTCAAAGAAATTTCAAGATCCAACGGATCAAACAACGGATATTTGCAAGAAAGGTGGATCTTAGGCCATATCTTCATCAACAAGGTATTTTTTTAAATTGGGCATATAACCGAGGTTTTCTCTCCAATCAGGTAGGTGGAAATTCTTTTCATAGATGTTTAGTACTATTTTATGTAATTTTTATTTCACTGTAATTTATTTTGGTAATAAAAAGGTAAAAATAAAGTAAACAACAGAACCCTTAATTATGGATGATAGAGTGCTCAGATGAAAAATCTGACTACACCAATCGATTCATAAGGGTCCAAAACCCCTAGGATAGAATTTTCATCAAAATCAGAGACGTTTTGGGCCCTCAATTGAAAGAGGATTGATTGGACGGTCCAGATTGGGGTCGTTACATTATTACCCCCCTTAAAAGAATTTCGTCCTCAAAATTCCATAAATTATCATCTTCCAGGTATTTGTCTTTTTGATGATTTCTTGGTGAATGCATTTCTCTCGTAGGAATCAAATCTGGGCTCAATTTTAAATTTATCATCTCTATTGTTCTTCCTATAAGGCCTTACCTAAAAGGGCCATTTTCGCTGTGTACTCTGATGCAGCGCCATTCTCTCATACGTGCCACTTTAACAATACCGATTTCTAGCGGTGCTTCATCTATCTCGAATTCCTTAGATTCCTATAATAGTCGCCTTGTAAGATCATGCTTTTATATGTATAAATTACTCCATACTTCTTTGAGATCACATGGTCTTAAGATGTTGCTCTTCCAATAGTAAGATCTCAATTTGATCCTTGATGGTACCCTATTTGCTAAATGGACAGTCACATTCTTAGCTTAATTCCTTTTTCAATATACTTTTCAAGGTGGGACATCACCAAAATTTTCTTTCTATGGACTATATCCATTGGTGTTCCTCATAAGCTAATGGATCTGATAAGAATCTAATTGATATCAAACCATTTGTAGAAGTTTAACTTCTAGTTGGTCACCATTCTTCTTTGAAAATTTCTTGTCACATAATCTCCTGAAATTCGATACTCTACTCAAAGTCTTAAATCCCATATGCTTTCTCTCTATTATACGTATCATTGCCAACTCAACTATTATTCCTTTGAAGTTGATTGGTTATCTTCAAGATGAAAGATTTGTATGTATCTTCATAAGGTCATGATTTCCTTCTTTTGAATATCCAATATTCATCGAATTCTTATAGTTACATATCTATTTCTTTCTCTTTTTTCTTCAATATCCATTTGGTCTACCTGGATCAATGTCTCTATGTGCGTTGTTGCATGTATTTGATACTTCATCTATTTCTTTAAGTAACATATATGATAAACTGAATGCTTCTCAGAAATTCTAAACTGTCTTAAGATCATTGAAATCCTCAATTGCCTATAGCCTCAATAAAATTCATACAATGGTATTGACGTTTTGATCATGCTATACTTTTCTTACAAGTTCATGTTAGGATCAATCTATTATCATCCTTAGTATTATCATCAAAATCTTTTGATAACTTGGTCGAATTCATTTCCCTATCACATAATATGTCACTTGTATACATCTTTTGATTTGCTTCATAATATTCAGGTAGTTATTATTCGATCCCCCTTCACTCTTCATGAGACTCTAATTAAGGTATCCAAAATTGAGCTAAGTGTTTCAAGATTCATACCTTTGTGATCTAGTACAAGTCACAGTTATCCCTTAGTATCATCTTGTATGCTTATCCCTCATCAAAATTTCCTCAAAGTCTTTCTTTTATATATCTTATTATACTCATATCATATCCCTTGTGATAGTGTACTCATATTCTGGTATTCTTTATGATGGAAAGATAGCCACCTAGGTTCTTCAATTTTCTCACCTTTGATAAGATTGCTTTAATGCAGGTCAACACTATCAACTAACAAGCCCAATAATCATCTTCATTCATTCATTTTCATCATAATCTGATCCTTATATGAGATTTCATCTTTGCACCACTGCACAACAATCCTTATTTCCTTAGGATTCAAGCAATCCAATATCTAAGTATTTGCAAGGACTATCTCCTTTTTCACCTATGTGTTTATGGTGAAATGCCTTGAGCATTAATATGGTAATCCTCAAATAGAAGTAGTCATCTCTACTACTCCTTTTTATGCTACTTATTCTTCATTTTCTCTATTGTCCATGACCCCTGGACATGCTGGACTGGCTGTGAAAGGATAAAACCTGGGCTCTGATACCAACTGTGACGACCTGGGTTTTCCCATGCATTTTCAAATGAAAAATCTAAAATCCTAAGGCGGGATCCCTATTTGAAAAACAATGCAGTGCAGCGGAAAAATCTTTTATTTGAAATCCAATTTGAAAACCCCGAGTGTCATTTGCTTTCACAACGTCCAAGGTAGTTTTTGAAAAAACTTCAGAAAATCATAAACGTTTTTCCCTAGGTCTATCTAGTCACAGCACACAGCCCAACTGTAATTAAATACATGTCCAAAGGGTAGAGAGTTTACTTACATGTATAGTTATCTCCTTTGTTTATGCACTTGCTCATAGCACTAACATAGATGTCCTCTACTCGTGGATGGAATTATCCTGAAAAATGTTAAGGATAGGGTGAGTATATACTATACTCAGTAGGAGTCTATCACTACTAGTTTTATAATGCATGCGATCTTTAAAATCATGTGCTCATAAAAACATATGCATGTTGTTCGAATAATCACGTTCAATATCGATATTAAAAGCCACTGTCAAACCGGAATACTAACGACTTAAAGAAATATCATAATCCAAGTCCAAAGTATCATATATCATAAAAATATGCATCAGATGCTCAACTGAATCCAACTCATGGATATCTATCATGGTAAGGTCGACCAACCTTATATCATGCCATATGCAATACACATAAATCCACGAAACCATAGGGTCCCACTATGCCCACGACCTTACCGCCGTGTGGTCCCCGGGTACGTAGGGACATAGGATCATATACCACCACGGGGCATATGACACTTCGACCCAGTGCCATGACACCAGTAGTAGCCCCTTGTACCACATGCAGTCGAAGTAGGGACATGCCCTTTTTGGGCGTGGTACCCATCCACCTAATAGTGGTAGAGGCTGGGTGGCCCACCCACACCCCTCGGCATAGCACCCACGAGCTTACTAGCCCAAATCATGTACGATCAAATAAGCCAAAAACCTCTTTTCAAAACCTGTCCTCTTTGGGTCCCTCACAACTGCCTGGCCCTCGGCACTCCAGCCTCTTTTGGCAACCCTCAAGGACATGCAATCTTTGCAAGAACTTAATGCTCATAGATCATGCAATGTATGCAATAGTTTGCAAAACATATCTATGCATAATGTATATATAAAACATGTCTATGCATAAAGCATTTGTCACATGCATGCTAAACAAGTCATATACTTAAATCATGTATTTGCAAGGCAATCATAGTTCTTTGAAAAGAATCTAGTAGTGATAGGGCACCTTCTTGGCTAGGTCGCGTTAACCCTTTTGTCCTCGTATGCTCCTGAACATGGTTTGGGGACTTAAGGTTAGTTTAGCCTATCTTTTATGGGTTTAGAGTAGTTGGGTCTTATTACTTAGGCATTAGGGGTCCATCCCTATGCCTATGGGTGTCCTAGGGTCCTAATTGGGCCTTGGTATCATTAGTTTTCCAAAGGTCTAGCGGCCACGCGCAACCATCCTATTCTAAGGGTCATGCCCACTTTTGATTGGCCCTCGATCAGGGATTTTATAGTTTGGATGTGTCTGCGTGGTTGACACAGACACAACACCTTTTTCGGCGCCTCAATCGGAGCTCTAGATTTCAAGTTATAAGCGTTTTAGTGTCGCACGTACATAGGAGTCTTAAAAATAAAAAGATGGAATGCTAGGGCACTGCGCGTCTGCGTCGTGCGCCCCGGCTTCCTTAAGGAATGAAAAAACGACGCACTGCTAGCGCGCTGCGCATCTGCGGTGTGCGCCTCAGTGGGCGCGTCTGCAGACGCGCTGAGTTTTTCTACCATTTCTCTCTTTTGCTGGCGCATCCCTGGACGCGCCCGTTTGGTTTTTCAAACGAGAATGACATGGGACGTTCCGACTGGAACGTCCTGGTCGTTGGGGAACCAGGGCGTCCTCAGGACACCCCTGTCAAACCAGTGCGGCCCAGGGGATGTCCCTGGGTCCTTGGTGAGTCTCCAGGGCTCCATTTTGCATGGTTTTTCGTGCAAAAACCTAGGGAAATTGACCTTGGAACTATGGTGGAGTTGGGTTTTGAGGGATCTTGGGCGTACGTGGCTCGTTGCTGGGTTTTTCTCCTTGTTTTTCCCTCTAGGTCACTGCTCCACCAAGGGTTTTCTTCAACGTTTTGGGCTGCCATTAAAGGCGCCCAAGAGCTATATTTATAGAGCTAAGAGAGGGTTCTAGAGGGGGCTCTCACCGCCTTTGAATGGCGGTGATTTCACCTCCAATCACCGCCGTTCTAGAACTCTATAGGAGGTGGAAGATGAAGGGTGCCCGTATCAAAACGGGCCCCTGTGTTTTGCAGTTAAATCCGTTTTTGTGAAAATTACAATTTTGCCCCTAAACTTCAAAGGGCCATAACTTGCTCATTTTAACTCCGTTTTGGGTGATTTTTGTCTTGTTGGATTTTTTTTTATGAGATGCATCTAATGGTACCATTTTTAGGACCAAGTTTCTGGGTTCAGTCATTTCGACTAGTGAAATGACCAAAATGCCCTTATCTTTAAAACTGAACTTTTCATGGGATTTTAATATTCCAAAAATTGGGGTCATTACAACAGAGGTCTAAATCATGATTAGAAACATATGTTCTAATTGTATTGATAATGTGAACCATGATTTGACTTGAAAGCTTACAATTGACCACTTTTTAATTAGAAAATATTATTCAATAACTTAGAACCGACCGTTCAAAGGGTGACCAGGCCCTAGGACTTGAACAACAAGATAAAGTTTGACAATAAATAAGGGTACTAAGGATCATATTAGGTATGATTACGATAGAAACTAATCTAGACCATTGATCTGAGGATGATCTGACCATCAGATTAAAGTATAAACGTTAGATACACATAAAAAAGAGCAAATGAGCATGAGATGGGACTATGGAAAAAATCATAATTAGAAATCTTAGAAGATGATACAGTGGTTGGATCACCATAGATTCCATTATGATGAAATAAATAACACAAAATAGTATTATGGTATTGACAGGTACATCTGAATGTATAAACTAAGAGGATTATACGTTCGAGTTGAGTGATCTTACATCAAGGTAGATGATGACATTTAATGTTATATTTTGATTTTAAAAACCTTGCATTATCATAGCATCATGATTGATTATGATTCAATTGCACTTGTTTATTTAGTCTACGATTTTGTGAGACTCAGAGTTTTATACGATGATCAATATTAGATTTTGATAATGTATTAAATGGATTGATGATTGATGGTTTCATGAGATTGATACTAAGTATTTATGCATAATTAGAAATTATCTTTCTTTATTACACCTCTGAAACTGATGGGTTTTCATAAGGACGACAGTTGAGGCCTAGTGGCTAGTCCTTTGAGAGGCTAACCCCAAGATGAGGGGCATGCCTTGGGGATTATGAGCCACGAGTGCTCCTGGTTTTTGAGATACATGATTTTGTGTTTTGTGTTTTACGACGGGAGCTCTCAACCAGTGGATGTCATGCTAGGAGGGAGTAGGGCCGGCCACTCACCCTCATGAAATTTGTAATGTGATTATGATATGATAGACACCTGCCCATAGATGGCATTCGATAGAGGTTTGGTAACATGGATAGTCCTCACTACCGGTCCAGGCCTTTCCATGGGGACGGATGTTAAGTCACCCGTTATGGTGTCAACTCGGAGCGGCGGTGGTTGAGACCCTGAAGGGTTGCCACTGTGGCATAACGATCCATACTCTTACTCTATATGCTTGCATGATAAGCATGCGAATATTATAGTATGCTTGGGTGTGACGACACTCAGAGGTTTGATATGAGTACTCATGATCTGTGATATGAGTCTATTGGACACTCGTGGGAACCACGTACCTTAGGTTGCCCTGTTGTTACATGTTTTAAATCTATGAGATGCATGTTTTATCGTATATGATGTTTGAGATTTTATTGGCATTACATATAATCATTATATAGGTCTACTCATGATACTAGCATTGTCATTTGATTTGGTTCCATTGTTATTACATTAAATGTCTATGTACCTATATAAGCAATAGCTTGCTGAGGCATTGCTTTATTTTGCAATGCCTTAGATTTCTAGCGAGACAGCAGGAAGGGCAAGACTGTTGAGAGATCGTGATAACAGTGGGAGATTACTTTACTCTGATTGATAGACAGTGACGTGAGTTAATAAATAGACTACCATTTGAACTTACTTTATGGACTGTATACTTTTATTTTATGGATTTGATTTTGACAGTTATACATATGATGAACATTGATTTAAGTACGGTGGGATGTTATGATGGATAAACCTTGGGCCATGTTATTGTGTTTTGGATATTTATTGTTTTGAAAATAAAGGTGCCTTTGCTTTTGATGTTGGTTTTGATATGTGCATTGTCTTAAATGTATTACCGCATATTTATATTTATGTTTAAATCATAGTCATGATGTTTTTGGAAAAAGAAAATAACACCAAGAAGTTTTTAATAAATGTTTTAATAAAATAATTAATAGAATCTTTTTAATTTGGGATCCCGACTATGACTATTATTATTATTATTTATTATTATAAAAAATGTCATAAAAACCTAGGGTGTTACAGTTGGTATCAGAGCCCAGTCTATTCCATCATAATCCTTACAAATGTCTACTTATATGTGGGTAATAGTCTATAAATTGTAGTTAAAAAGGAATTAGGAGAGAGAAACTTACACTTAGTGGTATTTAAATCTTTGACAGATGGCTCCTCAAAGAAGGAGAAGGTCTACCCCTGTTACGCCAATTGCCCCACATGCTGAGTCCTCTAATCAAGGGGATCGTGATGCTGAGTTGGTGAATAGGGTAATGTTAAGGCTGATACCCCTCATACAACAGCAGGTTAGGATTGCGATTCAGGTCGTGAACCTTAACCCTGTCACACCGCCTCTAGTGACACCTGTGGATTTGTTTATTCATTCCACCCACCCAGTGCAGGCCACACCAGCACCTAAGACCACTGAGGGTGATGCTACTAGTGATCCTAAGAAGTCAAATAAACTTTTAGAACGATTTCAAAAGATGGTGCCACCCTTGTATGGTGATGGTGATACTTAGGAAGCTGAATGATGGCTATTCGAGGTAGAGAGGACATTTGACGAAATGAAGATTACACTAGAGGATCAAGTTCGAGTAGCTGCCTACCTACTGAAGGGTGAGGTAAGCTTTTGGTGGCAGACCTTTACACTTACACGACTAGATCCTACAGAGATGATGACATGGGTGGCCTTTAAGCAGGCTTTTGATACTCAATACTTTCCACCTCATGAATTGCAATCATTGAAGAAAGAGTTTGCTACCCTTGAGCAAAGAGACATGATAGTTTAGCAATATCTGAACCGATTTGCCCGACTGAGGAGGTTTGCTCCTGATGCGTTGGCCTCAAATAAGGAGGTAACAAATAGATTCGTGGATGGACTGACACCCTGGTTGAGATCGGGTGATTACTTCCCAACCCACTACTATGAGAGATGTAGTTGATATGGTCTCCATGCTAGAGAAGAATTCTCTTAGGACTAGAGGGAGCACGTACCAGCCCACTAAGGGTAAGAGACCCTTTAGTGATATACAGGCACATAGAGCATCAGGTTTCTAGGCGCAAACCAAGCCTAAAAGAGACACAGAGAAGAAGAGATGTAACAGGTGCAAATGTTAGCACCTTGGGCAAGGGTGTAATAGATTTGATAGGCCACAACATTAGAGGCATCCTCAACAACAGCGACAGCACCAGCCACCTTTCTAGAGACAGCCACACAAGAGCTTTAAATGTAGAGAAGAGGGCCATTTCATTAAAGACTGTCCTAAGGGATAGAGAGAGAAGTAAACTGATATGGGTGTAGAGATAGCTATCGTGCCACATAGTCAAGGACGAGTATTTACCATCACATCAGGGCAAGCACAGGCATTTCACTAGGTTGTCAAAGGTACTCTTCTAGTCTCAGACTGACATGCTAGGGCCCTCTTTGACATAGGGTTCACTCATTCTTTTATTTCCTACATTTTTGCATCTTGCTTTGATTTATGCGTGCATAATTTAGCATTTGGGTTAGATATTATGACACTCGTGGGAGAGATAGTAGAGACTACTGAGTATCTCTAGGAGATACCTGTAGAGATATCAGGAGTGAGGATGGACTCAGACTTCATCTTACTAGACATGGTTGACTACGATATTATATTTGGGATGGATTGGTTACCGTAGACTGCCAAAAGAAGCGGGTAATTTTTCATATGCCTGGGCAATCAGAAATATTGTTCTAGGGCAGAAAGGGTCAGGCAAGTACATGCATCATCTCTGCTATGAAGGTGACACGAATTTATTCACGAGGGTGTAGAGCGTTTCTCGCATATGTGACCATTGAGGAGAGGAGGTAGCCACAACTTGATGATATTGATGTTGTCTGTGAGTTTGCAGAAGTTTTTCTTGAGAAGTTACCAGGATTGGCGCCTAATAGAGAGATTGATTTTACCATTGACTTAGTGCCAGGTACGTCGCCTATCTCTAAGGCACCATATCGAATTGCTCCAACAGAGTTGAGATAGCTTAAAGTACAGTTGCAAGAGTTATTAAATAAGGGCTTCATTAAGCCGAGTAGATCACCATGGGGAGCACCAGTCCTTTTTGTGAAGAAAAAGGATGGATCACTGAGACTATGCATTGACTATCAGTTGCTGAATAGTGTCACTGTAAAGAACCAATACCCTTTGCCATGCATAGATGATTTATTTGACCAACTCTAATTAACACAAGTATTCTCCAAGATAGATCTGAGGTCAAGATATTATCAGCTGAGGGTTAAAGAAGAGGACATCCTGAAGACTGCTTTTAGGAGTCAATATGGCCACTGTGAGTTTTTAGTGACGCCTTTTGGATTGACAAACATACCTGCAGTGTTCATGGACCTAATGAACTGTGTCTTCCAAGCTTACTTGGATAAGTTCGTGATTGTCTTTATTGATAACGTCTTAATTTACTTGCCTAGCCATGAGGAACACATGGAGCATCTTCACACAGTATTGGACACACTTTGTCGACATCAGTTGTATGCCAAGTTCAGTAAGTGTGATTTTTTGTTAGATCAGGTGCAATTCTTAGGCCATGTGGTATTTAAAGATGGAGTGGCTGTAGACCCAACGAAGATTGAGGCAATGCTACATTAGGAGAGGCCCAAGTCAGTGATAAAGATACACAGTTTTCTTGGTTTGGTGGGATATTATCATAGGTTCATAGAGGGATTCTCGAAGATTGTGTTACCATTGACTACCTTGACCAAGAAAGACACTTAGTTTGTTTGGACCAATGCTTTAAGGAGAGCTTCTAGGGGCTCAAGAAGAGGCTTACTACTACTCCAGTGTTGAGTTTACTATTAGGTGTAGGCAGATATGTGGTGTATTGCGATGCTTTGGGTAAGGGATTAGGAGTAGTGTTGATGTAGCATGGAAAGGTAATCGCCTATGTGTCAAGATAGCTTAAGACACATGAGGTGAATTACCCAACACATGATCTGGAGTTAGCAGCAGTAGTATTTGCCCTAAAGTCCTAGAGACATTATCTATATGGCAAGAAGTTTGAGGTATTCACCGATCATAAAAGCCTCAAGTACTTCTTTGCTCAGAGTGATTTGAACATGAGGCAGCATAGATGGATGGAATATCTCAAGGACTTCAACTTCACTATATAGTACCACCCAGGGAAGGCTAATGTCATCGCAAATGCCCTGAGTAGGAAGTTTGGAGTAATGATTGCTAATTTATCTACTCGGTCTAAGTTCTTTGATAGGATTTTAGAGGCACAGGCCAAAGATAAAGAGACATAGGATCTGACAGATTAGGCAGATTTTATGAGAGGACTAAATGGAGGGGTCATATTTAAGGGTAGATTGGTAGTACCAGCAGATGATGATTTGAAGCATGAGTTACTTCAGGAGGCACACCAATCCCAATATACGATCCATCTTAGGGGTAGGAAGATGTATCAGGACCTCAGGAGACATTTTTAGTGGAATAGGATGAAGAAGGATGTTGGAGAGTGTGTGGCACAGTGTCTGACCTGTCAGTAGGTCAAGGCAAAGCATCAGCTTCCACTAGGACTACTCCAGACATTAGACCTTCCTGAGTGGAAGTGGGATCATATTACCATGGATTTCATTGTGGGTCTTCTAAGGATTGTTGATGGGCATGACATGATATGAGTCGTTGTGGACAGATTGACCAAGTCCGCTCATTTTCTTCCTATCAGACAGATTCAAACGGTGGATAGCCTAGCAAAATTGTATGTCAAGGAGATCGTGAGTCTACGTGGAGTTCCCTTGACGATTGTATCTTATTGAGATACTCAGTTTACCTCGAAGTATTGGAAGAGCGTGCAAGAAGCTCTAAGATCAAGGCTAAAATTTAGCACAACCTTCCACCCTCAGACAAACGGTTAGACCGAGAGGACCATCCAGACAATTGAGGATATGCTAAGGGCTTATGTTATGGATTGGAAGGGTAGCTGGGAAGATCTTTTACCACTGGGAGAGTTTGCCTATAATAATAGTTATCACGCAAGTATTGGCATGGCTCCATACGAGGCACTTTATGGCAGGCCCTGTTGGTCACCCTTATGTTGGAGTGATGTAGGAGAGAGACACATAGAGAAGTCGAGTTGGTGGAAGAGTGTGCAGAGAAAGTTTGACTTATTCGGAAGAGATTGTTGATAGCTCACAGCCGCCAAAAGAGTTATGCTGACAAGAGGCGTTAGGACCTAGAGTTCTTTGAAGGTGAGCATGTATTCTTAAAGGTTTCTCCTATGAAGGGAGTAATGAGGTTTGGGAATAAAGGGAAACTTAGCCCTAGGTACATTGGGCCTTTCGAGATATTACGCAGAGTTGGGTTAGTAGCATACCAGCTAGCCTTACCACCACAATTGGCAAATGTACATGACGTCTTCCATGTATCCATGTTGAGGAAGTACGTGCCGGATCCATCGCATGTGTTGGAGCAGATCCTAGGAGAGTTACAGCCTAATATGAGATTTAAGGAGAGACCCATTCGTATACTGGATATGAAAGTTAAGGAGTTGAGGACTAAAACTATTTCAATAGTCAAAGTCCTTTGACAGCATCATTCACTACAGGACGCCACATAGGAGATAGAAAAGGAGATGCGAAGGATCCACCCAGAGTTATTTACATAGAGGTATGTATTGAAATTTCGAGGATGAAATTTTAATAAGGTGGGAAGGATGTAATATCCTCAAATTTTAAATCACAAATTCATAAAAAAAATTAAATTAATTAAATTAAAAAATTTATGCAAAGAATTTGGTTCTAAAAATATAAAAACTAGAAATTACATGTCGATAGAAATTGAATGGTATAAGAACTCAGAAAACGGAGCTCAAACGGAGAAGTTATAAGCCGTTAAAGATAGAGGGGCAGTTTGGTAATTTGGAGAGGCCCAAAATACAAGGGGCTGTTTTTGATAATGGCACCCCCTTCTACCCTCCCTTATCAGATCTGATTACTTCGCTGAAAAATCCATTGGTGACCGAGAAAAATGGATCACTAGCACTAAAAGCAGCTGCCTTCTCATTCAATCACTCCACTGCAAGCCCTCTCGCCTCCAGAGATCGAGTTTCTAGAGATCCCTAGCAGAAATCGCAACGCTGAAAAAAGCTTGTAAAAAGTTCCTCTAGCAGCGTCAACGACCACTGACTGACCGAGGTAGGTCTCACCCCCTTTTTTCCCTTCCATTTACGGCACATAAGTGGAATTTCGCATTCGTTAATGCCGAAGAATAGCATAGGTTCATAGTTTTTCTGGTAACTCTGTGTACCCTACTATTAGCATGATAATATGTTGATAAAATAATGTCAAAACAAAGATCAAACCATTCATCTAGTGCATAATGAACCTAGGAACAAACCCTTTACATTTGAGGTAGATCCAATGGCTAGTGATCTCGCAAATCACGAAGAACAATGCGTGGGAAAAATTTCAGAATGTAGAAAAATTGAGAAAAAAATCCTAGTTTTTGGCAAAATCAATCAAAAGGAGTGTTAAAAATGGAATATACATGAAATTCGAAGCAAAAGGGTGCAAAAATCACAAATTTTGGGCACCTAGGGAATCACCGGCCACGATCAGACTCCGGTTGTCTTCTCTGGCGATGGCTCTCGCATCAGTGACTTGATGCTAATGTTGGGAAGCTGTGTGGAATGCCCCAACACAAATGCATGCATGGGTGCGCATCATCGGGCGCATGCAGAAGCGCCCTACACATAGTCATGGCAGACCGAGATGCCCAACGCCTTGGCGACTAGGACGCATGCGGCGGTGCGTCTTGGTCATGCATCGCATCCCATGGTACATACTGGAAGCATAGTGTCTTGGGGATGCTAGTTTACACCAGTGTAAATCGAGTTGCCTGTGTAAACCAGTGTAAACAGCCCGACCGACCCCCTACAAATTAATATATATTAATTTATAGTCTTTTCACAAAAGGCTTGATTTTGAGAGCCACAGACGTGCAAATCATGATAGAAAATCTTAACAATGTGAACCTAGATTTGACTTGAAAACTTATAATTGACCACTTTTAAATTATGAAAATCATAAAATATTATTCAATAACTTAAAACCTTCTGATCAAATGGTCCTCAAGCCCTAGGACTTGAACAACGAGATAAAGTATGATAGTAAATAAGGGTAATAAGGGTCATATTAAGGTATAAATGTTAGATACACACAAAAACAAATAGATGAACATGAGATGGGACTAAATTATAACAAGTAACGTTGGGACTAAGGACAAAATCATAATTATAGATCTTAGAGGATGATCCAATGGTTGGATCTCCATAGATTCCATTATGATGAAATAAATAACACAAAATAGTATTGTGGTATTGACAGGTACATCTGAATGTACAAGCTAAGAGGATTATGCGTTTGAGTTGAGTGATCTCTCATTAAGGTAGGTGACGACATTTAATGTTATGTTTTGATTTTACAAACCTTGCATTATCATAACATCATGATTGATTGTGATTTATTTGCACTTGTTTATTTAGTCTATGATTTTGTGAGACTCAGAGTTTTATACTATGATCGATATTAGATTTCTATAATGTATTAGATAGATTTATGATAGATGGTTTCATGAGAGTGATACTAAGTATTTATGCATAATTAGAAATTATCTTTCTTTATACCACCACTGAAATTGATGGGTTTTCATAAGGACGATAGTGGAGGCTTGGTGGCTAGTCCTTTGAGAGGTTAACCCCAGTATGAGGGGCGTGCCTTGGGGATTGTGAGCCATGAGTGCTCCTGGTTTTCGAGATACACAATTTTCATGTTTTGTGTTTTACGATGGGTGCTCTCACCCAGTGGATGTCATGCTAGGAGGGAGTAGGGCCAGCCACCCACCCTTCAAAATATGTGATGTGATTGTGATATGATAGATACCTACCTACAGATGGCTTTGGATAGGAGTTTGGTAACATGAATAGTCCACACTATCGGTATGGGCCTTTCCATGGGGATGGACGTTAAGTCTCCTGTTATGGTGTTGACGGGAAGCGACGATGGTTGAGACCTTAGAGGGTTGCCACTGTGGCATGACGATCCATACTCTTATTCTGTATGCTTGCATGATGAGTATGCAAATGTTATAGTATGCCTGGGTGTGATGACACTTAGAGGTTTGATATGAGTACTCATGATCTGTGATATGAGTGTATGGAACACTCGTGGGAACCACGTACCTTGGGTTGACCTGTTGTTATTGTATGCTCATTTATATTAGAACATATCATGTTTTAAATCCATGAGATGTACGTTTTATCGTATATGATGTTTGAGATTTTATTGGCGTTACTTATAATCATTATATAGGTCTACTCATTATACCAGCATTGTCATTCGATTTGGTTCCATTGTTATTACATTAAATGTCTATGTACCTACACAAGCAATAGCTTGTTGAGGCATTGCTTTGTTTTGCAATGCCTTAGATTTTCAGTGTGACAGCAGGAAGGGCAAGACCATTGAGAGACTGTGATAGCAGTGGGAGATTACTTTACTTTGATTGATAGACAATGACATGAGTTAATAAACAGACTACCATTTGAACTTACTTTCTGGACTGTATACTTTTATTATATGGATTTGATTTTGATAGTTATACATATGATGGACATTGATTTTAGTATGGTGGGATATTATGATGGATGGACCCTGGGCCACATTATTATATTTTGGATATTTATTGTTTTGAAAATAAAGGTACCTATGCTTTTGATGTTGGTTTTGATATGTGCATTGTCTTAAATGTATTACCGCATATTTATATTTATGTTTAAATCATTGTCGTGATGTTTTAGGAAAAAGAAAATAACACCAAGAAGTTTTCAATAAATATTTTAATAAAATAATTAATAGAATCTTTTTAATTTGGGATCCTGACTACGACTATTATTATTATTATAAAAAAAAGTCATAAAAACCCGGGGTGTTACATTAGTACATAGGGCATTTGTTGGTACTAATACATCATGTGCTTGAGTTTTACTCGATGCATGGTGTGGATGTCATATTCAATGCATGGCATGGCCTTTGAGTTCAGTGCACCTCACACGTACAAACAACCAAGTGCATAGTGCGACTGGCTCATGTTGGTTACGCCATGTCCTCACAAGTAGTTATGTTTATGTTGTTGTTGTTATTTTTTTCTTTTCCTTTTTTTCTTTTATCAGCCCATAGGATTCATGTGATATTCAAGACTAAAATTTTATTTAATAAGAACATGAATTCAATGCCCAAATTTTTAACAAAAGAATTTAAAATATAATATTTGATTGAATTTTACGTCAACACCTTATATATAGTCAACAAAAATCTTAATCTGATCATATATTTTGGGTCATGCTTCAATTTCCTAGTTGAAAATCAAAATGAACAATATAATTTGATCTAAATACAATTATTTGGATTATGCATTAATTCTCAAGTTTAAAAATCAAAGCAGAACCTAATCTTAATCTCTACTATGTCAACACTCAACTGAAATTTACAAAAAATACAATTACAACAAGTAATTGTATCATGCATCAATACCTAGATGCAAAATCAAAGAATTTAAATTTGAACATTTATTCAATAGGTCATGCATGAAATCCATATCAATTATTCACAAAGCACATAGTTATCATCTATCAATCACAAAGCAAAATATGCATTTGTATCTAAGAAGATTTTAATACATATTTCATCCAATGCGATCGATAAAAAAATATGTAATTTTTTTTTTTCAAAAGAAAAGCCATGGTCTAGTTCAAGATTCCCTACCTCAAAACGCAGTTTCCTTTAGTCAAATCCTTCTGCTTCTAATTAATCTAAGGAAAACTCCAAATATAAGCTTTTCCTCCTATCTTTTCTTCCTTTTTTTCTTTTTTTATTTCTCCTTCCTTTTTGTTTTGTCTTTTCTCTCTTTGTCTTACACACTCCTCCTTTTCTCTCTAACAATTTCACACATGAAAAGGATTAGTTTCCTATTTTAACATCCCTTTTATAAAAGTTTCTCTTTGTAAAGTTTTTATTATTAAAGTTGTTTATGGTTTCCTTTTTGGATCTCTTTGGATTCTTGACCTATAACTCTCCTAGTATTTATTTCTTTGTTTATTCTCTACCATTGGATTGTTAATCAATGGTTGAAATTTGTTACTCTTCTCTCTTGGTCTCTTTTATCTTATAACCTTTGGATCACAATCCAATGGTTTACTCAAACTCATACTTTAATAATAATAGCTTTACATGTTTTGTACATATGGAAACCATCCTTCACCGCGTGAGTTTCCTTATATTACTTGTCCACTTGAAAAAAATTCAAATAAACAAATAATAAATCATGATTTCTACTTAAAAATTGTTAGGGAGGTGACTTGAAGTCAAGTCCTCACCTTGACAAGTTGTACTCAAGACCACTTAGCTTAGGTTGTCAAGTCTTACTTTATTAAAATTTTATTAGCACTTTCATCCTAATTACACACAATTTATTTAATGAGTTATAATTAGAAAAATTATCTGAGCTTTATTTAAACTCACTTTTGTACCATAATAGTTAAATTAACTTAAAAATTTTCAAAATTTGTAAATACATCATTTCTTTATTTCTAAAAAATGTGGGCCATTACATTTTCTAACTCTTCAATTCTTCTATTTTGGTCCCCCAATAACAATGGCCCAAGTGTCATTGTGCTGAGAGCACTAACTGCCCATTCAAACACTTCTTCACTGGGCATGATATATCTCACCTTCTCATTCCCTTTCAAGTGTGGCTTTAAGCTGAAAGGATCCATAATGACTCTCTTTTGCATTCCGCTTGCCTCTTCCTTCTATCCTTTCTTGATTTACTCACTAATAATTAAATACACACACTCTCTCATCTCTTGATGTAACATAGATCATCTTGATGTTTCCTCTAGTGATAACTTATTTCCTCTTCCAACTTCAAAATCTACAGCAAGAAAAAGTATTAAAAATTTATAAATGACTAATTAATAAATATATACCACACAAAATTTCAAATTCACCTTCTTTCTGGCAGTTGTCAAATCATCCACTAGAGCTTGATTTGCAAGTCCTCCATCACCTTATGTTGTTTTCTAGTGAAAAGCTAACATAAATAATTGCACTTATTATTGATGTCTCTTTTCAGTGCCCTTTAATCTTTATTCTAAATCATTTATCTTTTAATAGTAAAAATTAAACTTACTATCCATAAAGCCATGAAGATGATAATCTAACTAATATAATTGGGGCAATAATTGTTCTTTCTTTTTATCTCATTTGATTTTCTTATAATGTAACTCAACCAAACCAGCAAAAAGAAAATCTATATTATAAAGTGAGAAAACCAGGGTAAGCATAATAAAAATTCACAATAGTAATTTCTCATTCCATTCCATTCTCAAAGCAAGTAGTTTTTAAGTTCACTTTTTACAATAATTTCATTCTCTTTTCTTACATATAAATTTATCAATACTACCATCACTATCAGTGCCTTAATAGTACCTGTCTTTCTTCTCCCACTAGCCATATATAACATCTTCTTCTTTGATTTTTCCTCTATTTTCATCTTCAAATATCTTTAATCCTTCCAGGGTAATCAATTCCCCACCTTCTTTTTCTTTCATCTTCTACGTCAAACTGGTAATCTCCTTTTGATGTCTTTCCTCTATTTCCTTTTTTTTGGTCTTAATGAGCTAATAACATAGCATACAACTTATCCCTATGACTTTATTTATTGATAATACCTCATTCTTTCTTCTACTCCAAAAACTAAAAAACAAAAGGTAAACACTATAAGATTTGAATACATTGGTGCAATCGTAAGCTCTTCAACCTAAATCCACAAATTTTTCCTTAGTTCTTTTCTCTTCCTTTGTGATTGTTTCCTTTAAAAATAATATCGCAAGTGCATAAGTGAGGTATCACTACTACAGAGAGTGGTTAATAATGGATATAGGTGATGATTTAAAAACTATCTTATACCGAGCCCTAGTACAAAATGAAAACAAATATAAGACGGTTCTTAAACTGTCTCATATTAATAGTCTTATAAGAAGATTTTCAAAAATTCTCTAATAAAGTTTAATTTATATAAGACTATTCTTGAAAAACCATCTTATAAATATGTGAAAAATAGGATGGTTTTTGAAAACCCATCTTATAAATGTGAGTGATGCAGGCTGGTGTTTTAAAAACCATCTTATAAAGCATTACAAGCTATGTAATATAGGATGGTTTTTGAAAAATTGTCTTGAAAACCACGGATATTATAGGATGATTTTTGAAAACTATCCTATAATGCTATGTAATATAGGACAATTTGTGAAAAACTGCCTTATAAACCATGGATATTACAAGATGGTTTTTGAAAAACCATCTTATAAAGCTGTCTAATATATGTTGGTTTTCCAAAAACCATCTTATAAATCATGGATATTACACGATGGTTTTTGAAAAATCATCTTATAAATTTGTGTAATATAGGACAATTTTTCAAAAGTTGTCTTGTCTTTCGGTAGTTTTATAAGACGATTTTTAAAAAATAGTCCTATATTTCATATTCTTCCTACACAATTTGTGTATTCCTTTGTTGGTTTCTGTTTGTACATTGTTCCAGTAGTTTCTATAGTTCAAAATACATTAGACACTTCATTTTTTTAAGATACAATCGCTCAACAAAATATATTTATACATATTCAACACTTCCAACATTTCACATTGAACTTCTCCATACACACTTCTCAATGAAATAAAGAAAGCACACACGGACTTCAATAAAAAAAAAGAAATGCATCCATATAAATGAAGTTCTACTTTGTATTTCAATGATAAAAATGTTTTACATTCAATAACATCAATGATCTATAAATTAAAAGTCAAAAGACATTCAGTCCATTCCATTATGATGTCATCTAGATCTAATTGGGAGTAACTCTTACTGCCTAAATCAGCTTGTAAGACAACAAATATTAAATCAATTGAGACATTGTTGGGGTCATTTAAGAGATGTAAAAGACTGTATGAATGATGATTAGTCAATTAGTTGAACCTTTCTTAAATGGGACATTGTAAATCCTTCATGAATGAGTGTTCTCATATATCTGGGAACGTAATACCTGTACTCCTAATCAGATTGTTATCTTGGGCGCTGCACAATAATGTCAATAGAAAAGGTTCAAATATCATCTATAATTATAAGTTTAGGTTATAGGGTTATACTAAAGAATTAGTAAACCTTACGTTGATCTTTTTCCAAGTCAGTTTTGCTAGATGGTTAATATTTTCCATCTCAGCCCATTTATACCATGCACTACACATATATAAGTAAAAATTATTTATCCAACTATTATAATAAATGAAATAAAAGGCATACTTACTTATTGATGATTTCCATCAACGGGCCTCGAATGTGCACTCCACAAGAACAAAAAAATATTGCATGCCCACCATGTACATCCATAGCTAATAGCATCCAATGAGACCTATATACATTATCAATCAATTGAAATTTGAAAAACTTAACTTATATACATATTCGTGTTTATGAATGACATAGTTTAGCAAGACATGTAATAACTTATCCACTATTATATGGAATCAGTAAGGCTTGCCCCTTATTACAACACAAGAATCCAAGTATGACATCTTCTATTTGTCTCTCCTTAGGAAAATGCTCCTTTGGTTTAGAGACAACAATAGGGTCAAGGAATTTGTAAAAGCCCTTGACCTCTAATCTTTGCAATTTATCATGCAAAGACCTCCAAAAACTTAATGTCAAATACTTATCATGTCCTATTAACAAGCAATGTCAATCTTATGCTTAATAGAGTAGTTACATGACATACCCAATATAAACTATGATGTATGTGTATTCCAGCTAAGCCATATTACATATGGCTAAGAGGTACTCTTTCATGACTGGAACCTCAACAACATCATGGACAAGCATACCAACCTCTATCCTTAAAGGGCTAATTTCCTTATCTTCATTGATTCATTTGTACAGCCCTCAAAGGAAGAAAGGCATGCTAAGTGGAACTTGCACTAATCCTTACATTATGGATTTAGTTTTCTAGAAACTAGTAATGATATATATATATATATATATATGAAGAGTTAAGATATTTAGTTTTATTATAAAAATAGACATAAATACCTGGGATGGGGTAATCATGTATGCTAAAATTTGTTGCCGGGGAGGGGTCACCCTTAGTGGTGCCTTGTGCTTTTTCTAGTTAATATTAGATGCAAATAATATTTAAAATTTTAGCTCCTGCCTTAAAGTTGTTTTTGACCATGATGTTGTGATACCATATACATACCTTGGATAACATTGATTTGACATACTTCTCTGGCCAAGCTACATGATATCCAATCGCATCCCCAACAATATCAATATCATTTACTTCCATAAGAAATAATAAGAGGGCATCTGGTTGGAGGGCAGTAGTAACACACACACACACACACACACACACACACACACACACACACACTTAGTGTATGGATGCATCAACTTGTTGTGCAACATGATAGAAAAAACTCATACAGTGTAGACAAACCTACATAATTCTCAACTGTATATAACTGTAGCATACATAGACCCACTTGAAAATAAAAAATCACCTATACATAAGAATGAATGAATATTACTAAATAATTGAACATTGGAAAGGTAAACATGCCATTACATGTCACCTTGATTAGGACATCTCCTTCGAAGAGCTACTCATCCATTTTTTCTTAGATAGGACTATAACTATTCTAAGATGGGGGTTGAGGAGCAACATCTTGACATGAACCTTTGAAACTACAAGGGTCCTTACAAAAATCATTCTTTGCCTTCATGTATAACTCATTTAGCATATTCTCCTTCCATTCTTCCATGTCCTTTGCTGGAGGATCCTTTGATTTATAGAAGACTTAGGAAGGAACCACATCGTGACCTTAGGCCCTTAGTCACCCATGGTGTTCATCCTTTTTGCCCATAGCCCTATACATGATGTCCCCCTTTGCAACAATGCTACCTAGAGTCCCTGTAGTGACACTTTCTTGGGTCAACTCTTCCTGCACATGTAATTATTAGAGCATGATCATTTCCATATATATGTTATAATTAAAAAGATACAAAGACAAGTAAAACCACTTATAATTCTGGAAACAACCAAGGCAGCATTTTCATCAGTGAAGGCCTAGAAATTACGCCCCTGTGAATGCCCATTTTCTAAAGAAGGGCATGATTGATGGGCTATGTGGTCCCAGCCTTCCTTTGCTATCTAGAGAGACATTAATTTAGAGTTAATGAAATAAAGGTTAGGTATATTTAGACAGAAATGAATTGTCACATATACTTACTTCTTGTTCTTCTAATTGTGTGTAACCAGTCTTGGAGAGGCGATATTGCAGATGATTAGCCATATGCACTATTTATCTTTCATACACTTTTCTTACACATCAAAGGAGCATGTAACTAAGCATAATTTACTTTGATAATTGGAGGAATCAAGCTTTGGGCTAGTTGTAAGTACCTCAAAATCAAAAGATTGGTGGGTTTGTATAAATTGATTCCACACATCCTAGTCAATGATGCTAGAAAACAACTCAAGGATAGTGTGGATCATGAGCATTTGGAAGTATGTACTTTCTTACAAGCTCACTCTTCCATTTCCTCCATTTTACACCAGCCCCATGTAGGGCATTCTTCTTATACTCATCAAAGACATCAAAGGAAAACTACAAAGTAAAAACAAACATTAGTCTATCTGAAATAAAATAAGAAAAGGCACATAGTATGTTGTATGTAGCAAGCATTTACAAACCGTCGCCATCTCCCATATTGCATCTTTGATTGATGGTCACAGATATCTCCAATTAGTAATTAAGACTAACATTATGTTTCTAATGGTGCAGCAAACGAAACTGGTGTAAGAATGTGCACTACCACCTATCGCTTGCCCTTTACTATTGAACTGTACCATATCTTTTATATCCTTTGACTTTTTCTTATGATATGCTCCATTTTGGTTGGCCCTCTGCCCTTTCTCTTAATATGTGTACCTATGCTAGATTGTTCTTCATGATGCTCACTTTCTTTATGTTCCATGTTTCCTGCACAAGTGAAAACAATACATTTTATAAAATAACACACACACACACACACACACACACACACACACACACACACACACACACACACACACACACACACACACAGAGGGTTAGAAAGACCACCATCTAAGTGCATAATTGGTGTACATAAATATTCAAACAATTAAGTCTTAGGAGAGTAGCATTATAATAAGATATTAAATCTTAACTAATAGTGCCAAAGAAGGTCATAATTAAGACTACTCTTGATTTTAGAGCTGGATACATGCTCCAATGAAGACTATTCTTCAGATTGCCTTGCATTTCAAAAAACCCAAGTGTTGTCATTCCTAATAAAAATTAGACAGAGTCTTCCTTACTTTTCGGACTTGGGCATTTAACACATGGGTTGTGATTCACCTAATAAACTATTTATTTAAATAATAGAATATATTTAGAGATTTCGTCTCATCACAACCTCATAATTTATCATAGCGAAAACAAATTAAGAACTGATATAAAACTATTCCTAAGACAAATTATAACGTAATCAATGCTTTGTATCAATAAAAAACACAATAGATTTAAGAAAAATTCAAGTGTTGAACCTAAGCATAATACTATTACTATTCACATTAGAAGAACGACAAGCAGTATACTTCAAGCTAGAAGTTGGATGCCTTTTCGAATGAAAATTGAAAATAGCATTTAACACATGGGTTGTGATTCACCTAATAAACTATTTACTTAAATAACATAATATATTTAGAGATTTTGTCTCATCACAACCTCATAATTTATCATAGCGAAAACAAATTAAGAACTGATATAAAACTATTCCTAAGACAAATTATAACGTAATCAATGCTTTGTATCAATAAAAAACACAATAGATTTAAGAAAAATTCAAGTGTTGAACCTAAGCATAATACTATTACTATTCACATTAGAAGAACGACAAGCAGTATACTTCAAGCTAGAAGTTGGATGCCTTTTCGAATGAAAATTGAAAATAGCATTTAACACATGGGTTGTGATTCACCTAATAAACTATTTACTTAAATAACATAATATATTTAGAGATTTCGTCTCATCACACCCTCATAATTTATCGCAGCGGAAACAAATTAAGAACTGATATAAAACTATTCCTAAGACAAATTATAACGTAATCAATGCTTTGTATCAATAAAAAACACAATAGATTTAAGAAAAATTCAAGTGTTGAACCTAAGCATAATATTATTACAATTCGCATTAGAACAACGACAAGCAGTATACTTCAAGCTAGAAGTTGGATGCCCTTTTGAATGAAAATTGAAAATATAAGACTTGGATCTTCTTATTCTCAATGTCCTCTATCAAGCATGATCAATTTGGAAGATTTTCATTGATAAGAAAACAAAAAATGACATACAAGGTTATCTAGAAGGTAAGAAATATATTATTACTATTCATGTGAACAACTACAAGTAGCATACTTTAAGCTAGTAGTTGGATGCCTTGTTGAATGAAAATTGAAAATATAAGATTTGGGTCTTCTTTTTCTCAGTGTTCTCTATCTAGCATGATCAATTTGAAAGATTTTCATTGATGAACTAAGTAGAAAATCATTCACAAAGTTAACTAGAAGGTAAGCAATATATTGACTATTCACACGAACAACTACAAGTAACAAACTTCAAGTTAGTAGTTGGACGCCTTTTTGAATGAAAACTAAAAATCTAAGACTTGGGTCTTCTTATTCTCAATGTTCTGTATTTAGCATGATCAATTTGAAAGATTTTTATTAATTAACAAAGAAAAAAATCACACACAAAGTTATCTAGAATGTAAGTAATATACTGTTATTATTCAGGCGGATAACTATACTTGTCCCTCCCTCCCTCCCTCTCTCTCTCTTTCTCCCTCCCTCCCTCAGCTCTTCTTCTTCTTCTCCTCCTCCTTCTCAAAGGGTTTTGATTTGGGTGGGGGGGGGGGGGGGAGGAGGGAGGGGTTTTAATTTTCATGGGTGATGTTATATATACTGATAAGGAATATAGGACAATTTTTTTAAATAGTCATATATTCATTTTTCATACATCATATGTTGCAAACATTTTAATTTGTCTCCTCATATACAATATGATCCAACCTAAGCACCCTCCCCACCAGCATCACACACATAATCCATCTCATTGTTCCTAATTAGATCAATTGATGGCATTGTTATAGTGATTGAAGGGTAATCAATTGCCATGCCACCTAGGGTTGTCTTCATCATAAGTCCCTTGATGCGGCTGATAAAACAATTGACCACCTCATATCATGTCCATCTTGTATATAAAATACATGTTTCACTTGACATGCCAAAATAGACTGGTCATTTTGATAGCCGATCTTATTGCGGTTAGCCAATGTCAAATTGAGGGCATTAGTTTTGATGCTATCTTTGTTGTGTTCCACCTAATCACACTTAAACACAAACACAGTTCTACAAGTATAATCCAGCTCCCATATCTTGCATATAACCCCATAATAAGTATTATTAGCTACAATTGGGTTGTCCTCCTTTGAACTGGAAAAAAAAGTAGCTTTAGCAACTAAGCTAACAACACTACCTTGTTGTGCTCTTAACTTATCCCAGTATTTTGCATGAAAGCAATAACTATTGATGCCACATCTAGCATACTTTATTACTTCTAGTCGAGGTCCTATTACCATCCAACCCAAGCGTTTAGAAATAATATGACTTGGAACATATTTCTGATGTAAAACCTATGTATGACATTACTTATTTGAGATGATTAATGTATACATGCATATGCTATTACAAGTTAATTAATTGAATGAAGCATTATTTCATTGTAATTAAATAGCTTCTGATGAAAAAAAGTAGTGAAGAAATGACAATGTTCATCTTATAGCCACTTCTCTTTCTTTGCATCTCTTAGATATCTCTCTTTCAAAAAGTCCATGTGCTTACTATACAATCAAGAGATGAAAATTATGCATATAACATGCCTACATTAATTATATATTATGTACCCTTCAACACACACACACACACACACACACACACACACACATATGGCCGAACTTCATCAACATTAATTTTTAAATGTGAAAGAAATCAAAGTGAGAATATTAATTACTTACTCAATGTATGGTTGAACTTCATCAACATTAATGTTTTACAAGACATAAAGGTGTGCCTAGTCCCATTCCTTATAATCAATAGTTGATACAAGACCACTGGAGAGAGGTTCACCAACTCTTAGATAAATTAATTCATATAAATGTTTCTTTCTAAGGACACCAATACATCCACTCCTGATAAATACTCAATACAAAACTCCACTACTTCTTCAATGCAACATTTAGCGATCCACCCCTCCGTCCAATTGTGATTTCATACATACCCTTTTAACGCCTTCATGTATTTTTCAAATGAGCACATCCATTGCAAATAAAAAAGTCCACACAGCCAAACCTCATCAATGAGGTGCACTATTAAGTGTACCATGATATCAAAGAAGGATGGTGAGAAGATTGTCTCAAGCTCGCATAAGGTTGTCACTATATACTCCTTGATTTCTTGTAATTTCAAAGTATCCACCACCTTCTTGTGCATAGCAATAAAGAAGTAATAGTTAGTAATAGATTTTCTAACTTTATCGAGCAACACTATACGTATTACTATGGGCAAGAGTTGTTACATCAATGCATGGTAATTGTGAGACTTCATCCCTAATAGTTTCAACTCTTCCATGAAGACAATGTTTTTAAAGCTTGAAGAGTACCCATTTGGGACTTTGATATCTGACAGGGTTTTACACACTATTCTTCTCTCCTCTCTGCTAAGCATATAATTTGCTTTAAGCTTATATGTTCCTCAATGACCCCTATCCTGTGGATACAACCTTCTCATCAAACCCATTGTCATGAGATCCATTCAAGCTGCAAGTCCATCCGTTGTTTTTCTGGGCATGTCAAGTAACGTATAGTCAAGCTTTCACAGACATTCTTCCTAATGTGTATGACATCAAGCACATGCCTTATGTGTAGGGATTTTCAATATACAAGTTCAAAGAATATTGACTTCTTCTTCTAACAGCTTTTAGAGTTGTTTTCATATGTAAGAGAAGTTGCCTTCTTCTTCTTCCCTCATGATACATTACTGTGTCCTAGTTTCCACAATACCGTCAAATTCTCCCTTTTTAAAACAATATGGATGGTTTATATACAACCATCTTATGTGGCCTAAGAATGCCATCTTCCTACCATGTTGAAGTCGTATGGCACATGCTTGGTCACTACAAATGGGACATGTATTATATCCCTTCAGTGTGTATCCCACTAAATTACCATTTGCAGGAAAGTCGCTTATTGTCCAAAATAGTAAAACCTTAAAGGTGAATGTCTCTTTCTTATATGCATCATAAGCTTCAACCCCTACTTCCCATAATGTCCTAAGATTATCGATTAATGGAGCCAAGTACACATCAATGCCATTCCCAGGTTTCTTGGGACCCAATATTAGCATCATGAACTTCCTCTTCATATAAGACCATAGTGGAAGGTTATAACAAATTATTATAACAGGCCAACAACTATACTTACTGCTTATGGAACCATGAGGATTAATCCTGTCGACAGATTTTGTAAGTCATAGGTTTCTAGGTTCTTCTCTAAAATTGGGCCACATAAAGTCTAGAAGCTTCCAAGCAGGGCTATCTATTGGATGGTGTAAATATTTATCGCCCAGTCTCTCCTCAGCATGTCATACTAGTTTCTTTGCTATTTTCTTTAATACAAAACATTCTTTGGAACCTTAGAATAGGAGAAAAATACCATATGACCTTTGTAGGGACATCTTTCACATGCTAATTACTTGAATTCTTCTTCATCTTCCATTTTGAATGTCCATTAATTGGACATATAATTTTGTCTTTGTGCTCCTTTCTATATAAAATGCAATTATTGGGATAGGCATGTATCTTTTCATACTTCAACCCTAGTACAACCAAGGTTTTCTTTGCCTTCCATGTCGACCTAGCCAATTTGTTCTACCTGTGCAGCATTTTACCATTGACATTCAACAATTCTTAAAACCTTGATATAAAGTACCAAATCTTAATTTCACATTGTAAAGTTCTACCATTGTAGACAACTTGGTATAATCTGTACACCCAATGTACAATGGCTTACCGGCTTCCCCTAGTGTAGTCTGAAATTGTTCAAGGCCATCGTCGAAGTCATTGTATACATTTGGAAACATTGGTGTAGTTGTACTACTATTTGTAACACTTCCTACACTAGCTTCATTTTCATATACACATTTATCCCTACATGAGGACCTATGACGTATTCCCTCTCCATGCCATATACAAGGGCGATAGCTTTCATCAACTCCATTGAAGCACAAATGTTCTCTCAACTCATCAACAGTAATCTTTTTTAGGTTTCTACATCTCGAGCATGGACATCACATTGATTACAATCACTACTTGTCTCAAGTGCAAACTCAATAAACTTTTCTATTCCCTCCTCATATTCCCTTGATGATCTTTCCACACTTATCCAAGCATATTTGTCCATTGTGTCCAAAAGCTGATGTTCAGATGCTTATGAAGACTTTCTAGACATGAAAAGATTAATAACATGGGTAGGCATTTAACCAAATACTTGGTCTGCATAGAAAATGTTAATATATATAGTTACTAAAAGCATATATAATATTCGAGGACTCAACTTTTCAACTAGGATTGAGACAAGTAAGAGTGATGCAAAAACATGACTAGTCTATACACATAAATGATCCACACACTGATCAATACACATGGATGATCACATACATGCTAGAAGAAAAAAGAATAAGAAAAGGAATTTTATACTCATAAACATCAAATAAATTAAACATATGACAAAAACAAGAATGAATACATACCTAAATGGATATCAACTGAGAAAATACAAGTTTAGGTCAAAGTATATGTAAATCCAACTCAATGTTTGAGCTTTTCGTCGAACTAGCAAAGATTAAAAAGCTAATGCCCTATTAAAAAGAAAATATGAAGGAAGGTTCTTAAAATTGTCTTATAAAACATGACATTATAAGACGATTTTCAAAAATCGTCTCATATTGTCAGACATAATATAAGACTATTTTCAAAAAACATCTTATAAAACATGACAATATAAGATAGTTTTCAAAAACTGTCTTATATTGTGTATAATGTAAGACTGTTTTTGAAAATCATATTATATTTTGTTGACAATATAACATGGTTTTTAGGAATTGCCTTATAAACTATTTTTATAAGATGATTTTTTATAACCATCTTATAAATTATTTTTATAAGACAATTTTGATAAAACTATCTTATAATGTTATAATATATAAGATGGTTTCTCAAAACCATCTTATAAAAAAATTTATAAGATGGTTGTATTTAAACCATCTTATTTTTGCCATCTTATAAAGGCCAAATTTTGGTAGTGTGTAGATATGCAAATAAGGGTTGAACCCATGGGACATGCTTTGAAAATTAAAGATATTAATAAAAATCCAAACTAAGTTATCTTAATCTAGCAAAGCAATGTAACATAAATCAAATGATCAAATTACTATGAATTACTCTAAAATGGATAAATTTAACAAATTATAAAGTCTAGGGTTTTGGAATCCACCATGTTTCTGATTATGAACATTCATCAATAAGTAATATTGATTTAATGTATCACACATTAATATAACATTAATGACAAATCAACATGAAAGACCTAATTCAATAATTTTCTCAAATTCAAATGATTTGTTTAACTCAATCGAAATGTACCCAAAGCAAAGCTTATATACCTCTAGAGCACAAACTATCTAAGAATTCATAAGTATCATTCAAATATCACATAAATAACATACATAAATCACTCCCTAAAGTAGAGAAATTATATCATAGTTGTTGTTTACTTCAAGTATACGGGCTATTGTAGTGTAGCATATGCAAGTACGGGACGATCCCACAAGGACTCACCCTAATAATTTAGAGTTTAAAGAAAATTTAATTATTCAAAAATTATAAATAAGTGAAAAAATTAAATGAAAGTGCAATCAAACTTTAGATCTATTTAATCATTGAAAATTATAGAGGTCCAACTCAAATAGACAGAACCTTAACAAAAAAAGAAAGAAAGAGAAATCTACTTCCCTATCTTGATCACAAAATTTTCTTCACATCTAATATCTTCAATCTTGATCAATCTTCATCAAACTCTTTATGGTGCTTCTGATTAATGATCCAACAGATGGATTAGGTAGATTCTCTAAAATTTCAAAGATCTGGTCTATATAAGGATTTTGGCTTTTAATAGCTTAGATCTTATTTTTGAATTTAAGATTGAATATCAAGAATGATAAACAAGCTATAAAATGTCCTAAAAACAATATCTAGAATTTTATTGAAAATTGGATGTGAAACAAATGAGAAATTGAAGAAATCCTATTTATTAAAGCAGAACCTTTGATTCAGTTAAACATTATTTAAAATAAGAACTGATAAAATAGTTCCTTGGATTAATCATGGAATAATGTAGAACATAGATAAGTAAAGCATGAATAAGAATAGTAGTAGGATGAAAATGTATTTTATATTATTTTGCTATGGGCAAAATTGGAATTTTCACTAAAAGTTCCTTCTTTTTCCCGTAAAACAAAAAAACTCAACAGAATAGAGGAAGATGGAGATGTTGAATAAGAGAAGAGATGGGGGGAAGAAAAGAAGGAGGAAGAAATAAAAAAAGAAGAAGAAGAAGAAGAAGAAATAAAAAAAATGACACACCAGTATTGTTCTGTGCTTGCCAGTAACATGTGGTGCTGGTTTGGTGCAGGATAACAAAGGAGGAGCAGGCGAGAGTGATGTGTGATAGAGAGGTGAGACTGGCTACTGCAATGAAGAAGATGAACTTGAGATCGAGAGAGAGAGAGAGAGAGAGAGAGAGACAGTGCCTTCTGCTTGATGCATGATGGTGTGGTGCAGAGGAAGGAGAAAAAGAGTGAGCAAAGAGAGGGGAATAGCGCTGGTGTGTAGTGATCTACTATGGAGGCACGACCTAGAGCGGGTGTGATAGGGAAGAAAAGACACAGAGATAGAGACTAGGTATGAGAGAGAAAGTGAAGAAGAGGGGGGAAGAGAGAGTAAGAATGAGGGAAAGGAGGTGGGCTGGCTGGTGCGGTCTGTCGCCTATCTACGATTTAGAGTAGTGATAGAGATAGAGAAAAGGGAATAATTATGAAATTTTGATCAGTGAACAAAAACAGAGAAAACAAATGATGGTGAAACTAAATTGAAACGAAAAGAAAATGAAGGAAAAACAACTAAGGAAAGTGGAAGACTATGGGAACTGGAATGGTTACGGTCCAAGGCGTGGTAGAGATCAGAGATAACCTTTATAGCCTTGATTTTCTTTTGGGTTTCTTCTTTGGATCTCCTTCTATTTTTTTGTTTCCACCCTCTACTTTCCTTCAAACTTTCCTTATGGTGAAGAGTCAGTTTCCTACTAGGAAACTTCTACCCCCTTTAATTATGCAACTCTTCATTCCAAAGTTGATCTCTTATTTAGGAAATCTTATCCATGATGTCCTTTCCTCTAATTAGAACTCATTTTGTTTTAGGAAACCATCCCATCTTGCTTTGTGAGTGATCTACTTCATTCAATGTCCTTCTAATAATCTACATTTGTTGATTTTTTATTTGACACTAATCAGCACAATTCAAGCCATCTAATATCCAATCTAACTAATCTACACCATAGAATTAACTGTCCAAACCATGATCTATTTGATCTGCAGATTAGAGTCATCTAAACTATAAATTAAGCATCTGATGATCATCTGACAATTAAATTTAATAAATTAATAGTTGGTTGGTCAATTTAAGATAAAATTTATATTTTATCTAAAAATTATCAAATTGATGAGTTAGATTATCTAATTAAATGCTAAATTAAGGGTATTTTGGTCAAAATTAAACACTTAACACACACTCCAACTAGCATTTTGCTAGTCCAGAGCAAAACGTGCAAAAAATTATTTTACAAAAACTAGTACAAAGTGCCACTTTCGTAGGTAGTCACGATTGCATTTAGAATATACAACAAGCCCTTAAACCCCTAGGTTACCCCTAGTGGACGAGTTAGCCTCATGAGGGTATATAGTGAATATACCCACAAAATTCAATAAGGTTAAGTCCCCTAGTTTATCTCAGAGAAATTCATTAGCACTTTATTAGTTTTTCACAACTTAATAGAGAGGATTGACAATTTTACACACCATTCACATATCAAAGACATTTCATCCTAGTTATTTCTCAGACTGCATGTATGTGTACAGCCATTTAAGTCTTGACTTGGGTCTGGATATGCTCAAATTCCAATGGAAATATGTCTTGATCTCAAATCCTCACAAGTATATCCTAAAAAATGAAGCTCTCAGAAAAGGATTTAAACATATTTCTCTCATTATGTGATTGGATCCAACAAGCTAATGGTTCACATAAATTTTTGAATGCTCATGAGAGAAAGAAAAGTGATCCCTAAGTGTGGATGTCCTTATCAAGAACAATAGGGGTATTTTACATTAATTCTTTCTTTTTATATCCTCTTTAAGGCTACATTCCATCTAAGATCAATAGGTCTTTAACTAGGACGAAATGTAGGCTTAGGATAGGTTCAGAAAAAAAGGGTGTAAGGATTTCAAAGTTTTAAAATTGAGTAAGGGTCTTCTTTTTTTATTGTTGGACAATTCATCATTGACTTGTTGAAGTGAATTTCCTTTGTATTCTTACTTCTTTTTCAAGTATTTCTTATTTTCACTTTTCTTTTTCTATTGGTTGCTTTGGAAGAAAGACTACTAAAAATTTTCACTTCTTTGACTCTTTGAACTTTTTTACTAACTCTACTTATTTTGAAAATGGATAATGGAGATTTATTTTACTGGTTTATTTTAGGTTAAGGTAATTGTGGTTAAGAAAGAAAAAGGCTTAATAATAGGCTCAAAGGGGCTAACTAGTGATATGATATATTAGGTAGGCTTTATATATCTTGGCTAAACAAGGATGGCCTATATCATTTCCTAGGTTTACTAAAACTTATCAGATTCAATCAATTTTTTTGGAAATAAAGCTATTACTCCTATTTATTCTTGATATTTAACCAAAACAAGGATAATAGGATCACACAAAATTATGTATGCTATAGAGAACTATGGAATTACTTATAACTCTCTTAAAAGAAGATAGTCTCAAAATCTCACTAGGTTATAGGTCTCCACTGATTTTCCTCAGGGCCTCTAAGTCATACCTCTCTATTAGTCTTGACTATGTATTGTGTGTGAATGGTTTATGAGAATTAACTTTCATAAAATGCTTCAACATATGATTTATATGCAAAACTAGTCATATATACTCCCATTAAGAGATGAAAACAGTGAAATTATTAAATTATGAACATCTAGTTCTCATAACAATAAGGGAACTCTACCTTAAAAACTTTTTTTTCCAGAAGAATTAAGAAAATTCAAAATCTCTATGTGCATATACACCCCCAACCTAAATAAAACATTTTCCCCAATGTTTGAAAACATATGAACCCATATGGAAAGATGTAGAAGATGGAGATTTGAAAAACATCTGGGTTGCCTCCTAGGAAGTACTAAGTTTTACATCTTCGGCCAAACATGGCCTAACTTAACTTTCTAAAACTAGAACTAACTAGATCAGTTTATTTGTCCTAATCCTAACCATAAGATGAAATGGTGAGATTTCTCACCCCACTTCAGAATCTCGTGGTAATTTATATATTGCCTCCACCCTAAAATTTTTGGTGCTGGTAACATCAAGACAACGAAGATCACCATAACTTTTAATTGTGGGGATTCATATTGATGATCCCTTATCTTCAAAATTTTATGGTAGTCAATATAATTCCTCTACTTCGAAAATTGAGGTGATGGTAACACAGTGACTAAGTATACTACCATGCATTTTGTTGGGCCATTTGGAGATGAATGGTCCTTTTCTTGACCAAATAGAAGGATAATAATGACTATTATATTCAAGTTAACTTTTTCATCTGTTTCCCTGACATTGTCCTAAAATAGGGGTATAAGCTGACTCTGCCTTTCACAAAAAGATTTTTCTTGTATTGCTAGAAGTGGGGACAAGGTTTGGCTTAAACCCTGGTTATCTTCTGATGTGTACTCTAAGTAGGTTGATGTACATCAAATGACTCTTTTTCTTCCTATTTTATGGACACGGGTAAGGTGTCAAATGGGCATACATGACTATCTTATGATTGTTCAAATAAGGTCAATAGGTCCCAATTAGGTACATCTTCTACATTGCAAGGCTCTGTTGGAATTTTAGGAATTATGGGAGTTTCTACTCTTGCTTACCATTGAGAAGTGTTCGTCAAAGGCATAGTATCCAACAACTCATTCATCTCCTCAATGGATGTGTCTTCATCAAAGTCATAAAAATGAGGGGGAGGTTTCAGATTAGATGTTTC
The DNA here is from genome assembly GCA_035236585.1 of Warburgia ugandensis. Classification (NCBI taxonomy): domain Eukaryota; kingdom Viridiplantae; phylum Streptophyta; class Magnoliopsida; order Canellales; family Canellaceae; genus Warburgia; species Warburgia ugandensis. Next base: position 34,389,872 of record CP141130.1, on the reverse strand, counting down.
TAAAGCTTTATTTTCTTCATCATAATCATAAGGAGCAGGACATGGCTCGAGTATATACAAGTTAGGACTTTGTGGTTGAGAATGATTAGAAGATAATTCCATCCCATTATCAATAATAAATGGCTCTTTAGTATCCCTAATCTGTTTTATTATCTCAATTCTTTCAGCAATGTTTCTATCAATATTTGTCCATATTGGTTTTATTTTTACAATCCATTCCTCCCCCTCTCTTTTCATTTCTCCAATCTTATTTTCAAAGGGAGCCAGTTTTTGTCCATTCTCTCAAAAAATTATTGCATATTCTCTTTTAATGGTGGTTCTTCATGCTTAGAGGAAACGACTCATAGGGTTGGACTTGTTGTTTCCCTAGCAATGCTGCCAAAAACTTGTTATTTACTGCAAGTGCACGGGTGATTATAGTGTAGCGTATGCAAGTATAGGTCGAACCCACAGGGACTTGCCTTATAAATTTATAGTTTAAATAAAATTTATGTGATGACCCGGGTTTTTTTTAACACATTTTGTAATATATTTTTCAAAGGCAAGGCCCTTAGTAGTAAAAAAATTTCACAAAATAAAGTACCAGAAATTCCTTTTTTTAGAACTTATTTTGAAAAACCCAAGTCATCACTTCATACATAACATAAGTAGAATTTTTGTACAAGATAAAATTTTATTGAAGGAATATACTTTTATTAAATTTTAGAATCCATTCAGTGGTTCATTGTACAGCCCGGGTATCATTACAATACTTGTCCAAATTACATAATCCAAATTTCAAAGCTCACCATACAATAAAAACCCTCAATACAATACAATGCTCTCAAATAAAATACATGTCTTCAAGTGATATACCTTGATTGATTATTCTTCCAAGTCTTCTTAAGTCTTGAGCTCCTAATTCTCCTTCTCTATATCTAAGATATTGTAAACATTGAAACATTTACGATATCTCAGTAAGCTATACCTGGTAGGGGATTCAAGAAGCATAATAATTTGACAGTATAATCCTAATACTTCAGAATCCCATTATTCATACTCATGGATCAATCTCTTTACTTGGTCATATATGTATATCCTTACACATACATACTGTATACTTTGTATAAATATATATATGATCAAAACCGTGAAAAATAGTTAATATCTCAAAACATAGTCATACCCAATTTATACTGAGTTGATTGATCATCCAAACTATGCTAGACGTACTCTCTCATTTGGGTAGTATCAGTAATCCACGATTACCCGGCATCTCATCATGCCATGTTATAAGGCATTTCATTGTGCCATGCGTCATAATGCAAAAATACTCAAAGGACTACTATGCATGTAGTCAGAATCCGTACCAAAGTGCCCAAATAACTGCCCAATAATCCACCTATACCATCCTTGGTGGAAATCACAATATCCATGTTCGTATGGGGGAGACCATGGCTGTCACAGTGGTGGCCCTCCCATAATTGCCCCACCCAACTTTTAACCTCACTTAGGCTTGGTATCCATATCATAACAAGTTTCGAAGAGCGGGTGGCCAAACCCTACTAACTCTCCTAGCATAGCATCCCCAGGCCTACGCCAGTTTAAAACAAAACCACAAACCTCCATGCTTGTATATAAAATAATTCTCATATGTATTAGACAATCTGTCTTTTTACTTAGGGTTGGAATATTTTTTAGTTCCTTATTCACTTAGAGCTTTTTCCTTAATTCTAACCTAACCATTTCATATGTGTTTTGGTTGGATCATAAGGGTTTTCAAAGGATTTAATACAAGTATTTACTTTACACTTGTCACCATTTCTAGACATAAGATCATGCATTCAACATGTACATCTCATCTAGATGCATTCATAAAATCCTCCTACCTTCAAGTAGTGATCCATCACTTCAAATCTTCCATGATCCTGACTGACGTATGTATTCTATAAATCCATACATACTATCAATATTTATAAAATCTGAATAATCCTATAGTTTTGATCTTATCTATATTCTTTGTTTAATATTGTCCTTTGATATAAAAGATCTAGATCTTTTGTCATATCATGATCTATCTTCATCAGATAGTGTCTATCCTATTGATCAATAAATCTGATGGTTAGAATGACCTTCTAATCTTTCAGATCTAAGTATTTTCTATTCTAAGTCTTTGTGTATTCCTTTCTTTGATCTTGATCTTTCATAAATCCTTTGATCAACAATTTGTACTTGTTGATGAAGATCAAGGGCTTAGGTCTTCTATCATCTAGTTCTTCTTTGATCTAAGTTCAATTGTTTAATCATCCCTAAGGAGAATGATCTTGGTTCTCTTCCTTTAATCATATTTGATCAAGGGTTTGGATTCTCTATTTAGATTTTTCTACAACATACATACATAATAAAATACAACATTAGGATTCTTATTGTTCTTGATCATTCAAGATCCTATGGATCTTGTTTAATCATTCTTATCTTACTTACAATTTTTATTAGGATTAAATAATTTACTAACCTTTTATGCTCTTGTTATTATTATTCAACCAGTTAATGTTTTACTAGTTTAAGATAGCTTATTCCATCGTAAGTTTAGACAGCTTCTCTTATTTCTAATTGGCTAAGGCTTATTAGTTGAATGGCTAAACACAAAGTGATTACTTCAATCCTCAGGTAAAGAGGCGTTTACACCTCAAAAATGTCAATGGAAGGTAGGGGAAGAGCAAGGCTCTATTAGAGAACCCCCTTAACCACCATGTTAAGCATTCACTAGAATGACCTTAGGTCAACCTTTCATAAGGTTCCTATAAGCATTTTAACCCTAAGTACTCTTTCTAATTGATTTTAATTAAATCCATGAACATTTAAAATGTTATTCATAGGGTTTATTATTCTCCTAGTTTGGGCCAAGGATTTGATAATCCTTATATTGTCCTACTAACTATAGCCCTTACTAATATTAAGTCAAAGTCATTCACTCACTTAATTGTCCATGAATCTCTATATTCCATTAGTTTACATTTTTCCTAATTTATGCTCATCATATCTTAACAACTACATAACAATTGAATATACTAATAAAATTTGACAACAATTAAATCATAAACTTTAAAGCATAAATCCAATATAAGTTTAACAACCATTTATACTAACATGCTTCCTATAAATGTAACTTAACCTAATGGAATAAAACTATACTTAAACTAGCATGATCCTAAGTTATGAAATACATGAAATTTTACTACCAATCTAATGGAATCATGCTAAAATCTTAAATTTAAACTAACACGGCCCTAGGATAATTAAATCTACCAACCTATTATAACAATTTAATAGCATTCTAAATTTAAGAATTACACTATCATTCTTCCTAATTGATAACATAAATCACATTTACAATTCTATTGTCAAATAAAAGGCAAGTAAACTAATTAGATTAAGATTATTAGAAACTTTTACTTATGATCCAACAATTAGATCTTAGATCTTTTCCTTTAGATCAATGGTTTTAATTACATTTAGGGCTTTTACTCCATTAAGGTCCAAAGATCATATCCATTTGTTTTTGTCACATTTAATCCACGATCTTACTAGATTCCAAATAATCCCATTCATTCAATCCATCCCAAGGGTCTGATCATGCTTGATCTCATTGATCAAGTGGGTCCCTTTGTATTTTTAAGTTATTTCTACCATAAAGGGTAGATTCCTCATATTATGTTAGATCTGTCAAAATAAATCATGGATATTACTTGATTTCAACATTATTTTATCATTAAATCAAATCACCAAGATCTAATCATCTCAGATCTTGAAGATCATGAAAATTAGAATTTTAATTTCTCAAAATAGAAAGTTTCTTGAAGAGTTTTATCAATTTTATGATTTCAAAAGAAAATACACATTACAAGCTTTCCATAGCTTCTTTCCTATCTTAATTTGGAGTTCAAATGACTCCACAATCGAAGATTAAAGTTCACAGTCGTTCTGAGGGTCCAAATTTGATCTGGGCCCAGCAGAACGGATGACCCAGATTGTTCGGGCGAAGCAGGTCCAGTCGGGTATAGCGGTTATCGCGCTCCTGTTATCGGAACACAAGTTGAACGCACTCCCCTAGGACCATTGCTGTTGCATGGACGTTCCGTTGGAACGTCATCGCACGAGCGGAGATGCTCTCGCAGGGCACGTTTCCATGCACCATTCCACTACAGCATCCCGGGAGCCAATCTTATTAGGAAGATCAAACAGTCCTTTTGGACGGTCCAATCAATTCCTCTTCAATCAAAGCCTCAAAACTTGATTAAATTTCATGAAAATTCTACCCTAGGGGTTTTGGGTCCTTCTGGATTGATTGGACGGTTCATATTTTTCATCTAAGCCCTCTATCATATAAAAATGAAGGGTTCTTGTCCTTACTTGATTTTTATTATTTTTAACCTAAAACTAATTTTAAAAAAATAAAAATTATATAAACTAACATGAAATAAGTATGGAAAGATTTTTCACCTACCTGATTGGAGAAAAACATAGGTTTTGTAGCCCAATGTAAAAGAAATATCCACTTGATGATAAGATCACCCAATAACCGCTTATTTTGTTACTTTTCGTTGATTGCACCATTGGATCTTGAAATTTATTTTGTTGTTTTGTAGATAAGGTAATCTATGATAATATTAATGGTGAGATTTGTGAGGTTTGATTTGAAATAGAGTGCCTAATTGAATTTAGTTCTCTTGTTCCAATCTAGAGAGAGGAGAGAGAAAGTGAAAGTAGAGAGATTTTTGGGAGTTTTAGAAATTTTGGAGTGAATTTAGATGTAGTTTTTCAGGAGAAGGAAGATAATTTTGTGGTAATTTTAAAGAACATTTTTGGAGGATTTTTGGGGGTGTATTTATAGATGTTTTTGAATTTTTCATAATTATGTTTTAATTCTTTTGAATATTAAATTAACATTGATCCTCCACTACCACCTCCTTCTCCACTATTAGCTAGTAGTGGTTTGACCACTCATTACATGTTTTCTAGCTGTTGGATCCATTTGTTGGCCCCACAGAAGTGTGAAAGGACCATTTTGCCATTTTATGGAGAAAAATTCATTTTATTCTCCTATACTCGGAATTGACCATACTTAGTGGTGTTGGAATCGTATTTCTAAGTACATTATAAATATTAAAGTTTTAGATCTTGATTATGGGTAAAATTACTATTTTACCCTTTTATGCATAAAAATGGAGAAAATTAGGGATTTTTCATTTTAACTTGGAATTGAATGTACTTAGTGTCATTTCGATCAACTTTTTGAGTGCATTCATAATTTGTAAGTTTAAATCATGTTTTAATATCTATAAAAAGAGAATTTCTAATAACTTAATATTTCAGCCTATAATTTTTAAAAATTCAAACTAAATTGATTTTCTCAATCAATTTACAAAAATTGGGGTTATTACAATTTAATTATTCAAAAATTAAAAATAAGCGATAGAAACTAAATCAAAGTGCAATCAAAATTCATATATATTTAATCAATGGAAATTACAGAGGTCCAATTGAAAAAGAGAAAACTTTAACAAAAAAAAGAAAGAAAGAGAAATATACTTCCCCAGCTTGATCACATCATTTTATTCAAATCTAATATCTTGAATCTTGATTTACCTTCATCAATCTCTTTATGATGCTTCTGATTAATGATCCAACAGATGGATTAGGCAAATTCTCCAAAATTTCAAAGATCTAGTCTAGATAAGGATTTTGGGTTTTAACAGCTTAGATCTGATTTTTGAACCTCAGATTGAAGATCGGGAATGATAAACAAGCTGTAAAATGTCTTAAGAAAAAGATCTGGAAGTTGATTGAAAATTGGGTGTGAAACAGATGAGAAATTGAAGAAATCCTATTTATTAAAGCAGAATCGTTGATTCAGTTAAACATTTTTTAAAACAGGGATTGATAAAAAAATTCTTGGATTAATCATAGAATAACACAAAACATAGATAAAAAAAGCAAGAATAAAATAGAACACTAATAAGAACAGTAACAGGATGAAAATGTAATTGAAATTATTCTGCTAAGGGCAAAATTGGAATTTTTACTGAAAGTTCCTTCTTTTTCTCGTAAAACAGAAAAAATTGGTGGAACAGAGGAAGTCAAAGGTGCTAGAGAAGAGATGAGATAGAGGGAAGAAAAGGAGGAAGAAATTTTTTAAAAAAAATTAACACACCAATACTGCTTGGTGCTTCCTGGTATCGTGCAGTGCTGGTTTTTGGCCAATGAACAGAGGAGGAGCAAGCGGGAGTGAGGTGTGATACAGAGGTGAGATTGGCTATTGCAATGAAGAAGATGAGCTTGAGAGAGAGAGAGAGAGAGAAATATATGGGGATCTACGGTGCCTTCTGCTTGATGCGTGCCGATGCGGTGTAGAGGAAGGAGAAAAGAGTGAGCAGAGAGAGGGGGAATAGAATTTGGGTGCGATGATCTACTATGGAGGCGCAACCTAGAGTTGGGTGCTACAGGGAAGAAAAGAGATAGAGATGGAGGCTGGGTACATGATAGAAAATGAAGAAGAGAGGGGAAGAGAGAGCAAGGATGAAGGAAAGGAGGTGGACTACCTAGTGCAGTCCTTTGCCTGTCTACGGTTTAGAGCAGTGACAGAAATAGAGAAAAGAGAAGAATTATGAAATTTTGATCAGTGAATAGAAATAAAGAAAACAAACAACGATGAAACTAAATTGAAATGAAAAGATAACGAAGGAAAAATAACTGAGGAAAGTGGAAGAATACAGGAACTAAAATAGTTATAGTCCAAGGGGGATGACCGATGGTAGAGATCAGAGATAGCCTTTATAGCCTTGCTATTCCTCCAGGTCTCCTCTTTGGAGCTCCTTCTATTTTTTGTTTCCACCCTCTACTTTCCTTTAAATGTTCCTTGCGGTAAAGAGTTAGTTTCCCACTAGGAAACTTTTACCCCCTTTAATTATGCAGCTCTTCATTCCCAAGTTGATCTCTTATTTAGAAAATCTTATCCATGATGTCCTTTCCTCTAATTAAAATTCATTTTATTTTAAGAAACCATTCCATATTGCTTTGTGAGTTATCTGGTTCATTCAATGCCCTTTTAGATAATCTGCACCATTTATTTTTTATTTAACACCAATCAGCACAATTCGAGCCATTAATATCCAATCCAACTGATTTGCACAATAGAATTAGTTGTCCAAACTATGATCTATTTGATCTACAAAATATAAGACTAGATTAGAGTCATCTAAACTATAAATTAAGCATCTGATTAGCTCTAATGATCATCTGACCATTAAATTTTACAAATTAATGGTTGAATGGTCAATTTCAGCTAAAATTCATATTTTCTTTTAAAAATATCAAATTGATGAGTTTGATGATCTAATTAAATGCTAAATTAAGGGTATTTTGGCCAAAATTAAACACTTAACAATAGTTCCCATAAAAATAATATTGACTATGCATATTAAACTATATGAGAAACTATAAGAAATGATCATTTGATTTCTAAAATCTAAAGATCACTCATACACAAATGGAACTATTGATCAATGTGACTTCATCATCACCCTAGATGGAAAATTTAGCTACTCATGATGATGGATCTAATTAATAGTGAAATTTATCCATTTATGCCAGCAAAACACATCCAAAATTTATGAAAAAGAAGTCTTAACATGGCCATATACTTTTGATTAATTCTAGGTGGTGTATGCTTTGAAATTATTCACAACCTCATGCACATGAGAGAGGTCCCACAAGGAATCTCACAATTGTGTATGTTGATTGGTTCTTATTTAAATCTTTATTTCTAGCCAAAGGAAGATTGTCTTTTTATTTAACTAAGAAAGTAAATAAAAAGGAAACTTAACATGCATAAAATAGGAAACCATAACCAAGGAAACTTGATGAAGATAACAATCTCTAAAAACAAAACTTATAAAGTTTCTAAACCAATCTAAAATGCAACAGCTTAATCAAGGAAATCTTAAACTAGAACTAAACAAGGGATTAAACAATGAACTAACAAACTTCAACTCAAGTACCATGCACATGCTCCATGGAGTTGAGCATCTGGAACTTTTGAAAGGAATTAAGGGTGGTGCATACTGTTCCTTACCTTGTGCACATGAAATCTAACTAAACAACTTAATATGCAAATGCGTTCCTAAGAGCTAAGCAAGATGCACATGGAAAATCTAAACTAGGATGATGCTCATGATGCATGAGTGTTTGGGCATGGAAATATGCGTATGATTCAAGAAGCAAAATTTGAAGAAATTTAAGGCATGGAAATCAATCAAAGAAGTGTGCAATGACCATGGACTTTTTAGTGATGTAAAATATTACAATTCAAGATGCGAGTACTTATGTATAGTGAGAATTATGTGTCAACTCCAAGTATCTAAAATCATTCCAACAACTTGTTTTCAACCACTTCAAAATAATCCAAAGGTCAAATTAAAGATAACATGTGTGTTCACCAAAGAAGAATCAAGAGCAAAAGAGATGTAGAATGGAGGTGAAAGATGGCAAGGAACTAGCAAATAACAAGGGAGAAACAAGATGTACAAGCAAATAAACCAAGAGGATCAAAAGATCACTTTCTCTTGGCTGTCACCATAAGGGGTAGGCAATCTTTGAATCAATGATAACTAAGGCAAGATAGGCAAAACTTGAAGGAAACAAGGGAGGAATAATGCACCTAAAACAATAAGTAAACAAACAAATATGGAAATAAAACAAAAGGCAAAGTAAACCTAAAAAGCTTGGAACTTAAAAGGAGAAATAATGCTTGAAACTTGAAGGAGAAAATGAGCTTGAGTGCATGGGGTGCCAGCCAAGGAGGAAGGTGCAGTGCTTCTTAGTACTTGGATAAAAATCATGGAGAGCTTGTTGCTTCCAGAATTCATGGAATGCCTTGGATTTTTATAAACTATTTTCAAATTTTTAAGTTTGTTAGGATTCTATTCTAAGGGATAAGAATGAGGGGATAAGGTAAAGATAAGATAGAGATTGGTAACATAGGAGATTAGAAGTAGGACTCTAAAGATGTAAGTAGGAAACTAGGAAGGTGCTAGGAAAGTGAGTGGAAAGAGGTGGCAAGATGGGAATCTTCAATGAAAGTGGCAAGGTTGGAAGAACCCCTTTTCAAGGAGGTGGCCCCACCTTGTTTCATGTGTGATTTTCCTTTGAAATATGGAGATAGAGAGGGAGAATGATAGAGAAAGATGGGAAGAAGATAAAGAATGGGCTCTTCCATGATTGGTCCACCTCGCATCCTATCTTACCATATTGATTATCACCCAAATTACTTCTAATTATCCTCTTGAAACTCAAAAATTATAGCACAGAATAATTGCTTAAAATCTTCCTCCAACAGTGTGGCTCCATGTAGCATAGCTAATATGGCTTAATAGATCACTTTGATGGCTCATTGCTTGATAGCTTGAGTGGCTTAGTCCCTTGGCTTCAAGACTTGTATGACTTGGCTACCTTAGCTTTCCTTAATGGCTTAAGTGACTTTCATGGCTCTAATACATGCAAAGGTGGTGGAATTGTTACTGCCTCCCTGTGTCAGGATTGGGTAATTTGCTCAAATGATTCATGATAACTTGACAGATGGCATGGCCTTCATGCTAGTGACGCATCATTCAAATTTTTTCCCTATCAACTTTTGGTAGCAAGATAGCTACCTACTATAGTGGTGACTGGTGACAGAGAATTAGGGTTCGATATCGAAGAGGGAGCCTAAGAAAAGGCTACCAAGTCAAGGAAGGCAGCAAGAACACCAATTACCCAATCCTAACATGGGGAGGTAGTGACAATAAATAAAGTTAGCAAGCTCTTTAAGTCTGGTAATTAGAATGAGTATTGATAAGGGTTTTTAGATCAAAATTTGTAGCACATGCATTTATGACCTAATGAAGCAAAAGTTTGTTATTTTGTAGGTCTAGAAGTTAATCCAATGTACATATGCGATTAATCATCTTTTTTAAGTTTTAATTAGAATTTTTTATCTTTTGTAGAGAGAGATGATGATCCGACTGGCGAGATTGATCGTAATGAACATTGATGATTAAGATCAAATGATCTAGTCAAAAGTTAAGAATCATCAATCCAACATGAAACCAAAAGGTAAGATCATCCTGTGGACCAGCAATGGATGTGATTAAAGTATCTAAAGATTGCCAAAGTGGGCCCATGAAGTAAGTCGTGCATTCCCATCAACATTGCATGGAAGCCACTTAAGCCACCTTAGCCATATAAGCCATGAGAGAAGGTGCAAGCTAAGGAATTCAAGCCAAAGTGCAAGCTAAGGAATTCAAGCCAAACCACTCAAGCCAAGGAATTGAGCCATGGAGCCAAGTCAAGAAAGCTTCCAAAGCTAGCCTTGAAGCCTAGCCAATGGAGCCTTCAAAGTCAGCCATATAAGCCGTCAAGCTAAGCTAAATGGAAGGCTAGGATTGGATGAAATTCAAGAGGATTATCCATGAGATTTTAAGGGATATTTTGAAGATAATTAAGGAAAATCTTATTAGGATAAGTTGGAATATGGACCAATAGAATGAGAGCCTTCCAATATTGGTTTTTTTCCTACTTTCCCATCTTTTTATCACTTTCCACCTCACCACCAAATACCACTATAAATTTGAAGGGGATACACCCCTTCCTAGAAAGGTAGCATCTCCCACCTACTCTACTTCCAAAAGATGGAAGCCACCTATTCCTTCTTTCCATCCTTTAAAACCCTTACTATCTCATCATCTTAGCCACACAATTCCTCAATTTTCATCCCTACCACACCTTACTTTTAGGCCACACTAGAAAATATAGGGAAAGACTTATAAGACCCACAAAAACTTAAGTGGAGAGAGTAATTTTCCAAGGGAGGGAAGGATGCCTCCTTCCCCTTGAGGATGGTGTCCTCTTCTTCCCCTACTTTCTTTTCTCTTTTGCCTTAAACTTCTTCTCTTTTGGGGTGGATACTCTCTTCCTATGGTGTGAGGCATCTCTCCAAGCTATTCCACATCTAGTGTTAGGTTGTTTGATCTCCATTCAAGGTTGGTTCTCTTCACTTATTCTCTCTTGTTTGATCTTAGACTTTCATGCTAGTTTCTACTTGCTTTTCTTTGTTCTTTCCTTGCCTTAAAGACTACGATTCAAGGCTAGTTTTCTCTTGAAGTGAAAGCCAAGGGAAGTCATCTTGAATCTAGTTTTTCCCTTCACCTTTCATTTCCTTTTGATTCACTTTTATCTTCTATTGAATTCCACCTTTGTATTCTTTAGTTTCCATTGGTCATTGCTCATATGCTATAAGTTTTTCCCTTGAATATCAAGATTATAAGAGTAGGATAAGTGATTGTTTTCTGATCATGTACGATGTGCACAAGTCCTTGGAGGATGCATACCCGAATTGTTTTTTGACACATTCAATCAATGCAATTCTTACTTCTATGCTCATGGTGAAAAGTTTCCATTATGTTACATGAATTAAATTTTATGTTCATGGCTGCTTAATATAGATTTTTTATGTTCAATTCCAACATTCATCTATTGATTTGCATCAAAGCAACACCTTTAAAATTCATGTAAAAATCCATTAGATTACACGCATGGTTTTGATGATAATTTCATTATGAAGTAGCTTGTTTGATTAAGGTTTCATTGCTATAATTTCATATAAGACATGATAGTTTAGTTCATTCATCAGTTTAATCCTTCTCCATGCTTCAGACATGCAATTCTCCATAGTTATATCCCTACATAAAGTTCAAGTTCCATACACAACATGTTGTCCACGTTTTACATCTTTCAATTAGTTTGTTTAACTAAGTTTAGTTCTCCATGTGTTAAGATTAGCTGCATATAGGATAGTTTAGTTCTTTCTAATTTCATCTTAGAAAGTCATGATTTTAGAAAATTGCACTTTAGGGAAGCTTCACTCTAGGAAAGTTTTAATTTAGGAAAATCATCAAATTAGAAAGTTTCAATTTAGGAAAGTTTTAATTTAGAAAGTGCGTGTTCTAGGAAAGTTTTTAATTTTGGCAAGTTTTTAATTTTAGCATAATTTCCCATTCCTTGTGTTAATTTTCAATTTTAGATTAGGTTAAATATCTCTTGAATTTTGGCTATGTTGGATAGTCTAAAGTAGGGACCATTAGCATCAAATTAGTTCAACACCTTGTTGGATCAACTTTACTAGCATTCTATACTGCAAATGATTTGTGTGCTTGCAAGTTTCATTTAAAACAACAACTTCCATTTGCTTTTTTACGTGGCCTAGGATGATTTTGAGCCTTGATTGAGCTGTGGAATGATGAATTTTAGATCTTACCTTTCTCTTTTGATCTTAATATTTAATTATCATCTTAAGCAATCTCGGCCATTGGATCATTATCTCACTACTATAAAAGAGTAAAAACCCTAATTAAATCCTTAAAAATTATGATTATTCACATATATACTCTTGATTTGCTCTTGATCTTGAACAATATCAAACTTTTGAATTATTAGCAAGAAATGCATGTGTGATGAAATTCTAGAAAAACCCTAGAAATAACACTAGATTATATAACACATGGATTACTAATTGAGTACTTCTATACAAAATTGAACACTTATCACTAGGCTAACCTTAGAACAAAGTAACTCCTATACTAAGCAACATAAAACTAATGAACAAGAGCTAAAACTATAAAGCAAATCTATATTGAAGAGCTAGAATAAAACATAGAATCTTAACGTCTAAACATCAAAACTGATCAAAAAGAGAAATTTTATAGGAACCAAGTTTGAAAACATTACAAGAACATGATTAAAATAAGAAAGAAAAAAATAAATAAAAAAAGACTTCCCAAACTCGGATTGAAGATGGACCCCTAGCAGCTTCCTTGAAGGGTCCAGCACTAAGCTTTTACAACCTCTAAGATCTACTCCTCACCAAGCCAAGAGCTCTCTTCCTCTGATTTGTCACTCACCAAGGAGAAGAGAAAACTTTAAACCAAAAGACAAAAAACTCTCCTAAAAAGGGTCCTCTTTTCTTTCTCTTTTCAAAATAAAACATCTTCTACCCCATTTAGAAAGTCATTCTTCTCCTTATAACTGCCACATGTCCTTCTATTTTCTTCCCTAAGTGAAACAAGTCTTTCCTAAGTGAAGGGCCTTCAAAATAAAACACGTTACTGTCATTTCTCAAAGCTATCTTAACATCTCCAAAAGCAACATGTCATTCCTCTTCTAAATACAACACATCTTTTCCAAAATAAAATAAATTAAGCTATTTATGAAAACAATCCTTCCTAGCTTCTAAATACCATGCTTTCTCCCTTCCTCCTATCCTAATTATGTGAAGTCTCCTCTCTACCTGAGGTAACTTCCTCTTATTTTATGAATTACCATTGGTCCACCTAAGAACATCTTCCTTGAATCTCTCTCTCAAATCCTAAAATTTCTCTTAGAATCATATCTAAGATGTATAGGTTTATCCCCCTTTTCCTATTTCCTTTCCCAATACAAAACCTCCACTTTAGGGAGCTTAGGATGGCTCTAAGAATACATCAATCCTAGCCCTTGACTCAACCTTTATCTCATTGATTTTAAGCTATACATTTTCTATATTCTCACTCCAAAGTAAAACATGTTTTGAGCTCCTATTTTTCTCCATGGGCAACACATTTTCTAATAAGTGAAACATGTTTTCTCCTATTCATAGGAAACACGTTCCCCATGTTCATGGAAAACACTTCATGTTTTTTTTTTGTGGACGTGAGTGAGTGAGAGTGACTAATCTAGTTGTGGGCCCCAATTGCATGAATTTTGAATTCAAAAAGAAAAATGGGGCATGTGTATAAATTTTGGACTTGCATGGCTTCACTCGGAAGCTTGCTGGCATGGTGAATGAATGCATGCATGCACGCAAAATCTCTCACCTTTGAATTTGATAATGATAGCCCAACTTGTGTAGACAAGAGTGGTAACATGTGTGACGACCTGGGTTTTTGTAACACATTTTATAATATATTTTGAAAGGCAAAGCCCTTAATAGTAAAAAAATTTTGCAAAACATAGCAGCAGAAATTCTTTTCTTTAGAACTTATTTTGTAAAACCCCAAGTCATGACTTCATACATAACATAAGTAGAACTTTGCACAAGATAAAATTCCATTGAAGGAATATACTTTTATTAAATTCCAGAATCCATCCAGTGGTTCACAGTACAGCCAAATCCATTACAATACTTGTCCAAATTACATAATCCAAAACTCAAAGCTCACCATAAAATGAAACTCTCATTACAATACAATACTCCCAAACAAAGCAAAATACATGCCTTCAAGGGGTATGACTTGAAGATTATTCTCTCCAAGTCTTCTATCGTCTTGAGCTCCTAACTCTCCTTCCTTGTATCTAAGATATTGTAAACATTGCAACATTTACAATATCATAGCAAGCAATGCTTGATAGGGGATTCAAGAAGCATAATAATTGACAATATAATTCTAATACTTCATAATCCTATTATCCCTAAGCATATTCATGTCTCTACTCTTTACTTTGTAATATATGTACATCCATATACATGCATACTATACATGGGTAAATCAGTTAAATTTATGAAAGTAGTAAATATCATTCCCTTCTTGGGAAATATTGGTAATATACAATGACCTAGCATTTCAGTATGCTAAAACATAAGACATTTCACTATGCCTATTCTCATATGCATCATAGTGCAAAATAATCAAAGGGCTACCATGCTACAGTCTGATCTGTACTTGTGCACTTTGATGACTGCCCTGTTTACCACTGATACCACGATGAAAATATTATATCACTGCTCATATGGGGAGACAGGACTTTCACAGTGGTGGCCTTCCCATAATTGCCCCACCCGACTTTTAGCCTCTCATAGGGCAAGGTATCATCAAATCATCAAATTTCAAGAAGCAAGTGGCCAAACCCTCATAACTCCTCTACCATAGCATCCCCCAGGCTTATGCCTATTAAAACAAAATCACAAGCCTCCAAGCTTGTATGTAAAATAGATTTCATACATATCAGACAATCTGTCTGTTTACTTAGGGCTGAAATATCTTCTAGTTCCCTATTCACTTAGAGTCTAGTCCTTAACCATTTTATATGTGTTTGGTTGGATCCTAAGGGTTTTAGGGGATTTAATACAAGTATTAACATTACTCTTGTCAACATAAGGTCATGGGTTCAATCATGTACATCCCATGCATTCATCAAATCCTCCTACCTTCAAGTAGTGATCCCTTTTCCCAGATCTTCCATGATCCTGACTGATGTATGTAATCTATACATCCATACATACTGTCAATATATATAAATTATGAACAATCCTATTGATCACTAAATCTGATGTTTAGAATGATCTTTAAATCATTCACATCTAAGTATTTTCTATCTCTAAGTCTTTGTGTGTCCATTTCCTTGATCATAATCTTTCATAGATCCTTTGATCGACAATCTACACTTGTTGATAAAGATCAAGGTCCTAGATCTTTTATCATCTAGTTCTTCTTGGATCTAAGTTCAGTTATTGGATCATCCCTAAGGAGGATGATCTTGGTTTTCTTCCTTGAATCATCTTTGATTAAGGGTTTTGATTATCTAATCTAACGAACTAGATTTGATCTATAACATGCATACTAATAAACATGTATACTAAATATAATACAATATTCTTATTCTTATTGTTCTTGATCATTCAAGATCTAATGGATCTTATTTGATCATCCTTATCTTTCTTACAATTTTTATTAGGGTTAGATAATTTACTAACCTTTTTATGCTCTTACTATTAGTATTCAACCAGTTAATGTTTTGCTGGATGAAGGTAACTTATTTCAGCCTAAGTATAGACTGCTCCTCTTATTTTCAATTGGCTAAGGCTTACTAGCTGAATGGGTGAACACAAAGTGGTTACTTCAATCCTCATGTAAGGAGGCATTTAGACCTCACAAATGTCAACGAAAGGTAGGGGAAGAGCGAGGCTCTATTAATTACATAATGTAATCAAGGGTTTTAATTACATTTAGGGGTTTTTCTTCATTAAGGTCCAAAGATCATATTGCTTTGTTTTTGTCATATTCAATCCATGATCTCCTTGGATTTCATCATATTAACATTCATTCAATCCATCCCAAGGATCTGATCACACTTGATCTTCTTGATCAAATGGGTCCCTTTGTATTTTTAGGATTTTTCTACCATAACGGGTAGATCCCTTACTATATCTCAGATATGTCCAAATAAGCCGTAGATATCACTTTATTTTAATAGTATATCATTATTAAAATAGATTACCAAGATCTGATCACCTCAGATCTTAAAGATCTTGAAAATTGAAAACTTATTTCCTAAATATAGAAAGTTTCATAAGATATTTTCTCCATTTTATCATTTCATAAGAAACTAGAGGTTGTAAGATTTTCATAGCTTCTTTCCGATCTCAATTTGGAGTTCATATGACTCCTAAATTGAGTCCGAAAGTTCACAATCCATTCTTAGCGCCTAGATATGATCTGGGCCCATCGGAATGGACAACCCAGATCATTCTGGCGGAACGGGCTAGGTAGACTGGTTGGGCGGCACCTCTATCACCAGGACAAATGCGTGACATGCTCGCCCGATGACTGGCGCTCGTGCAAAAACACTACCTCATTTTCATGCGGAGACAATCCGTTCTGGATCGTTCAATCAATCCCTCTCAATTGAGGGTCCAAAACCTAATATAATTTGGTGAAACTTTTACCCTAGGGGTTTTGGAACCTTCTGGATTGATTGGTTAGGTCAGATTTTCCATCTGAGCCGTCAATAATCATGAATTAAAAGTTCTAATCTTTACGTTATTTTTTACAATTTTTCACCCAAATCAAATTATAATAAAATAAAATTTTCATTAAACAACAATAAATATGTCTAGGAAGTAGTTCCACCTACCTGATTGGAGAAAAATGTTGGTTATATAGTCCAAATTAAGAGAATACCAGTTTTGATGATAAGATAGCCCAAGATCCACTTGTCTTGTGATTTTCGTTGTTTGAACCGTTGGATCTTGAAATTTCTGTGGGCATTCTGTAGCTAAAGTATGGTAAGAAATTTTATATAGTGAGATCTGTGATATTTGATTTGGAACAAAGTGCCTAATTGAATTTAGGTCTCTTGCTCCAATCTAGAGAGAGGAGAGAGAAAATGAAAGAGAGAGATCTTTTGGGAGTTTTGGGATTTTGAGAATGGATCTATGTCAGGTTTTGCAGGGAAAATCAAGATAATTTTGTGAGAATTTTATGGACATTTTTAGAGGATTTTTTGGGGTGTATTTATAGGCATTTTTGGTCTTTTTTCATGATTATGTGTAATGATTATGGTTTATTTTTTATTATTTAATTAGCATTGGATTCTCCACCTCCACCTTTTTCTCCACTACTATCTAGTAGGGGTTTGACTCATGATTTCATGTGGGCTGGTCATAGGATTCCTTTTTAGGTCCCTTGTGGGCCCCATGTGGGACCCACATAGTGTAAAAAGACCATTTTGCCTTTTATGTATAATAAAATTAAGGTTTATTCCCATGATCTCAGAATTGAGCATACTTAGTGTTATTGGATTCGTATTTCTCAGCACATTCTAAATTTTGATGTCTCAGATCTCGATTATGGGTAAATTTACTATTTTACCCTTTTGTCCATAAAATAAAGAAAATTAAGGATTTTTCACCCGAATTCAGAATTTGTCGTGCTTACAGTCATTCTGAAGGGTTTGCTTAGTTCAATTTTAATTATACATCTCTCAACCCTTGATTATACTTTTATAAGAAGTATATTCTAAATAACCCTAATATTCTAGCCCGGAATTTCTAAAACTCAAACTTTATTAATTTTCTCAATCAATTACAAAAATTGGGGTTATTACAACATGAATGGGGTTTCTAACTACTCTAAAAGTGATAGGGCAACCTTAATGCACTTTGAATTCTTTCATGTTTGGTTTTCAAAATGTGGGCCTAAGGTTTGTAAATGCAATTTTTAGGGGTATTAATTGTAATAATTATGTGTTTATATCAAATAACCCAAACTTACATTTTGCTAGTCCTTGAGCAAAAATATCAGAGAAAAGAATGATCAAAGAAAAAATCTAACATGTGTTGTTGTTTGCATTTAGCGTATGCAAAAAGCCTTTAAATCCTAGGTTACCTCTAGTAGATGAGTTTAGTCTCTCAAGGGTTCCCATAAATGATACCCATAAACATTAGACTCGTATTAAAAACTAGAGGCATTCCATCAATACTCAAGCCTTAAAAATGTGTTTGTGTTTGTGTGTCTTTGTCTATGTCCGTGTGAATAGCCAACATATACACTATTTTCAAAGTAATCTATAACCTAAATTTTCATCCAAAAATACACTTCAAATTCAAGTCTCACAAGAAATAGTCAAAACTTGCAAACAAGTCACTTTGAAGGGGATAGTGATAGTTCTCATCAATATATAAGTGGACTAATGGATAGTGATAGTTCTCATCAATATATAAGTGGAATAATTTATATCAAAGGCAATTATATCACATATATTATAAGGAAGAATGGTAATTCAAGAATGATAACTAGTCACATCAAAAGGACACCATCTCTTAAAAATGTTGCACTACACCATAATCCTGACTCATCCATTTACATATCCAAGCCATAGCGCTCCTACGATCAAGGTAGGTATATTACTAAATGAGTAGCAAAGAGAGTGATATAAGGGGAAACTAAATGTTCTAACTAATATGCAAAGGTCTTCTACTAAAGTATTCACAATCTTCTTTTCACCCATGAGAGTGAGTATTCTTCTTTTCATTGTATTTCTCTTTATTCTTCTTTTTTCTCTCATTTTCCTCTTTTTTTGTCACTTGACTTTGAGAATAACCTATTTCAACTTTTGAGGTATCCTACCTTCAACCATTTTGATGTTCACATCCCAAACTTATATTATTCATAATAGTTCATCAAGATATTTTTCTAACCATCTATACATATTTTTAAAGCATGATAGATCAAAGATATAGTATAAATTTAATGTAGGTAATTGCTAATTGGCTCATAAGCAAAGGCTATAATGTAAAGGCTCAAAGGTCTGACTAGTGAAAAATAACTTAAGGTGGTCTACAAGTTCTAAATTAATAGAAAATGGCCTCTTTCATTTCCTAAATTTTATATTACTTATGTGTGTCAATAAACTCAAGAGATATCTATTACAGTCTTTGAAGGATGGTTCTCAATAGTTTACCAAAACAAGGGATAACAAGACCAACCATAAATTAATGTTCATTGAAATAATAATTTAAATTTATGTCTAACCCTCAGAAAGGAGAAATGACGCTATTCTCACATTGGTTATAAGTCTCTACAAATTTTCTTTAGGATCGCTTAGTTATATTCACTGTTCAACTCAACTATGTACATGTGGCTAATGTGCAATAAGTCTTTTGAGTTCAATTTTCATGAAAGACTCTAGAAAAATAATAACTAGATGAACTAACTAATAGTATGCAAATCTATTAATAAACTAAAGTCCAAAGATAACAATAAATTTCAAAAAATCTGATAATTTCAATCCTCATCCTTGTAAAAGAACTTACCTCAAAACTTAAAGAAAATAAAAAAATTTACTCAAAAGCTAATATAAAGCTTCAAAACTAATAAAAACCTACGATAAACACATCAAAATTTAAAATATCCACCCTTAAATAAAATATTGTCCTCAATGTTTAGAAATTGATACCATGGACAGCTAATATAATGAAGTTGTAAGATATATGTGGGAAGAAGTGTACCTAAATTATGTGTATGTTGTATATGGTGCATAAGAATTTCCACAAAGAGAGATATAAATAAATAATTAGAAGATGTTATGCTACTAAACCATAATGCAAAATGATGTACAATGATGAATACATAAATGCATAAGCAAGACTCACTACTAAACTCGACCCTAAACCTAGAATGAGGTTATACAAAAAGCATGTAGGTGTTGATCCTGATAAACAGGAGCCTCCACGAGAACTTCCTCCACTTCAGGGTTTTCACTTCTAAGAATTGTTTCAACCACTGACCATTAGCTTTCAAAACTTTACCATCTTTCTCAATTTTGGTAGCACCATGCAAATAAATAGTACGAACAATAAAAGGGCTATTCTTAGGAAAAAGATGTAATGAGAGTTATAAAGAAGGACTTTTTGACCAGGGGTGAAAGATTTTCTCAAAATATCCTATCCCAACTTCATTCAATCCTTATACTTTTTCACACTATCATATGCATCTCTCCTAATCTCCTCCAACTTTGTGACTTGGAGTTTCCTATGGATGCCTACTTTGTCTAAATCAAAGTTGAGCTTTTTAATAGCGCAATATACCTTATATATGATCTAACTTAACTAGTAAGTGATAGGCTTTTCCATAAACTTAATAGTAGGATAACACACCAATGGGACTCTTAAATGTGGTATGGTAAACCATAGTGCATCACTAAGTCATAAAGACTAATCTTTCCTACTAGGGTTTACCATCTTCTCTAACATGTACATAATTTCCCTATTGGGTACCTTTATTTGTCTGATAGTTTGTGGATGGTAGGGGGTTGCAACTCTATATGTAATAGAACATTTTTGCATTAAGCCTTCAAAAACCTAATTGCACAAATGTTTTTCACTATCGTTAATAATAGCACGTGAAATGCTAGACCATGAAAGTTTGTTGTCATTGGTCTTGCAAGTTTCTACCTTTACTCATTTGGACACATAGCCCACTAACATAAGGATATGTAGGTTTCCGAAGGAATTACAAAATGGGGCCATGAAAATGATGCCTCAAACAATAAAATGCTCAACAATTAGAACAGGTTTTAAGGTCATCATATTCCTTTATCCTATGTTTCCTAAATTTTGACAATGATCACATGCTACATAATAGTTATGGGTCCCTAAAAATAGTAGGTCAATAGAATCCACAACGTAAAATCTTTGTAGCAGTCTTTAATGCACTAAAATGGCCATCACATAAATGGTCATGGCAAAAGGAGATGACACTCTGATGATTGCTATCTAGCACACATTTCCCAATGACTTGATCAAAGCAGTACTTGAACATGTATGGATCATCCCAAAAGAAGAACTTCATCTCGACTAAAAAGTTTAATCTATCATGTTTTGTCCAATGTAATGGCATCTAATTAATAATAAGATAGTTCACCATATCGGTGAACCAAGGTAACTGAGAGATTTGCATTAGTTGTTCTTCTGAAAAAGAACTAATAATGGGCATTAACTAGCTAGTAGACTCAATAATGAGTGTGGATAAGTGATCATTTTTGGAACCTTTCTGATCCCAAAATTCAATATTGAATTCTTGTAGGAGTAGTATCCATTGGATTAATCTAGGTTTAACATCTTTCTTATAAATAAGATACTTCAGTAGCATAATTCAAATAAACAATAACCTTATATCATAATAGATAACATCTACCTTATCCAGAGCAAACACAACTGCTAACAACTCTTCTTCTTCTTTTTGTGGTGGACTAATTGAATTGTGTTTCATTTAGGGTTCCATTGGCATAATATATTACATAGGATAACTTAGTAACGTGTTGCACTAGAATAGTACCAGTTGCATAGTTTGAGGTGTCACACATAATCTCAAAAGGTGCACTCCAATTAGATGGTTGAATAATAGTTGTGTAGGATAAAGTTGGCTTGATGCACTTGAATGCTAACATGCAATCATCATCAATGTCAAAACATGAACTCCTTAGCAAGTAGATTACATAAGGGTCAAGAAATCTTACCAAGTCTTTGATGAATCGACGATAGAAACCAATGTGTCCTGGAAATAAGTGGATCTCCTTCACTGTTCAAGGTGGCAGAAGGTTGGAGATGAGATCTAATTAAGCCTTATCAACCTCAATCCAATTATGTGATATAATGTGCCAAGTACTATATCACTTTTCACCATAAAATGATACTTCTCCAAGTTAAGTACAAGATTTCTCTTGGCACTTGCCAACACTAACGTTAGGTGGTCAAACAATGATCTAGATACTAAGAAATCAACCATGAACACCTATAGGAAATGCTCTAACAAATTAGAAAATATGTTCATCATACACCTTTGAAAAGTTGGAGGCGCATTGCATATCCCAAAATGCATGCGACGATGGCAAAGATTCAAAAAGGACAAGTGGAAAGTGGTGTTCTCTTAATGCTCTGATGCAAGGAATCTTGTTATATTTGAGGTTATCAAGGAAGCAATAATATTCGTATTCATAGAACCTCTCTAGCCTTTGGTCAATGAATGAAGAGAAAAGTGATATTTCCCTGTGAATGAGTTCAATTTATGGTAGTTGATACACACTTTCCACCCCACAGTCATGGTGGTCGGTACTAATTATCATAATTTTGTACTACCATGATTCCAAACTTCATGGGTACAACTTGAATTAGGCTAACCCAAGTGTTATTAGATTTGGGATAGAAGGTGCCTACATTTTGTAGCTTCATCACGTCAGCTCTCAATACTTCCTTCATGTTAGGTTTAAGCCATCTCTACATCTCCATAAAAGGTTTTGCATTCTCCTCAAGGCGACTATGATGCATATAGATGGTAGGGCTTATTCCCTTTATATCTGCTACTATCCTCCTTAGAGCTATCTTATGTTCTCAAAGAATATCAAGTATCTTACCTTCCTATTCATTATTAAGGTTTGAAATGATGATAGTAGGTAAGGTATCAAAGGGGCTTAAAACGTGTATATTTTAAACTTTCAGGTAAATCTTTTAGGTGTAAGTGGTGGTTTTTCAATATTTGGAATGGATGTAGCTTCATGAAGTGGAAGAGGTTCTACTCTGGGTTTCCACTTTGAAGCATCCAATGGCAGTGTAGGATCAACTAAGGCATTGACTTCATGAATGGATTCGTTTATGCCAAAATCTAAGCCAAAATGAGATAGACAAGCCTCAAGGGGATCAAAACTAGAGAATGGTAGGAATGTGTCTTGTACAAGACTCTCAATCATGTCAACCACAAACTAATCATGAGCATCTAAGTGTTATTGTCTAGCAATAAAAGCAATTAACTTAATTTTAATATTACTGAAGGACAACTTTATAAAACCAATAAAGGCCATCTCAAAATGAGAGGAATGTGACCACTAGGGTTAGACACAAGTTGGGTATCAAGGACAATGAAATCTACTAGAAAGAAAAATTCATCCACTTGTAGCAATACATCCTCAACCACATCGCAAGAGATTTTAACTAATCGATTTTCCAAATATAGCATGATAGTAGTTAGTTTCAAAATGCCAAGTCCTAATTGCTCATATTACATTGGCCCCTAGATCAAGTAATGTCATATGGATTGCATGATCCCTAATGAAACAAGATATAGTGGGATATGACTTCTTTTGCACATTAAGCTTTGTTGAATAATAGAGCTCATTTGTTGACGAGAAATGCTTTCCTTTGCACATTAAGCTTACAGTTCTATGCGTAGAGAGCTTTGAGAAATTTGACATAAGAAAGGATTTCTTTATTGGTATTGAGTAATGAAATATTGGTATGTACTTGTTTAAATATGTCCATTGTCTCATTAAAATTAGCTTCTTTATTTTACATACTCAAAAGTTGAGGGATCGGAGCTTTGGGTATATAGGATGCCTCAAGAGTAGGTTCAAAAGAAATGAGGGACTTTAGCCACTTCTCCTTACCTTTTTTAAAGCTTGTGTTACTCCCATTCTCCTTACATTATTGAGTTTTCATAGTCAAGCCTACTTTGTTATCAATTTGTTTATTGCTCCTTAGGGTAGTAATAAAATTATCGTGTTCATGATATTTGGTCTCATTCAAGTTCGAGCCAATCTCAAACTATTCCTTAGGGTTAGGTATGGGATGACTTGGAAATTTACCACTATTCCTCTCACTAAGTGTAGTAGAAAGTTGACCCATTTGAAATTCCAACTTTGCAATAGCTTGAAAATTGGTATGCAAAGTGTTTGTTGTATCATTCTTAGATTGGAACATAGTTTGCGCGAACAAATTTAGGTTCCACTAAATATGTTTTCCTCTGTTGTGGGGAAAACTGTGAGAGTGTGGAAGCTATTGACGAACAAAGGCACTAAGGAGAGGTTGAGTATGGGGGATCTAAGGAGGACCTCCCTAATAGTTATTCTTTGACCATGAAAATTTGGAATGCTTAGCACATTCAAGATTATAAGTCCTAGAATATGAGTTATTGCTAGGGTTAAATGAATTTAATGAATTTTCTTGCCCTAAGAAATATATAGGAAACATGTAATAGACTAGCCTGATCAAATAGTATTAACCTAATCCAATTATTGAAAAAATTTCTATATTCAAAATGGAACCTATTTCAAGAAAAATAATCCTTGATATGATAATAAGGTCTTCCTTATCTAAACCATGGAATGAAGACAACAATTGGATAACCCTAGCTTTCAACTTAAAATGATCTATAGTGGAGGCTAGCAACACTATAAATGATGGTGAATTACTTTGAACCAAAGATAAGTAGTCTTTTTGGACCTTAATGTCTACTACTTGGTCACCTATTAAAA
Organism: Warburgia ugandensis; assembly: GCA_035236585.1. Taxonomy (NCBI): domain Eukaryota; kingdom Viridiplantae; phylum Streptophyta; class Magnoliopsida; order Canellales; family Canellaceae; genus Warburgia; species Warburgia ugandensis. The sequence continues at coordinate 34,365,239 of CP141130.1, read as the reverse complement.
GGTTATCTAAGTCAATGTGATTTTTAAACCTTGTCTCACGGTTCATTCAATGTCAAGATCTAAAAGTGTTAACTTGGGGTGCAAGGATCAATGACCTTCTAAGCACCAACTAGTGATGCAACATAATTTTTAAACCTAAAATATAATCTTAAACTATATGAAAATTTAAAACTCTTAAATCATATACTATACCAAAAGCAAGTAAACGTGACTTAGAACGCAAAGAAGCAAGAAACTAATGCAACTACTTATATACTCAAAGGGTCTCGGCCTTAACAGACAAAGCATTATAACTTAGATAGCCTATGTCTTGGTGGGTATAGCGAGCTTGGGCTATCCTTTGTTAAGTAGGTGCTTCTAATGCAAACAATCCTGGCTAATTATGCAATAAGTAGATATCAAAGCAATCCATATGAAATAATACTACCACACAAATATGCAAGTTTATTTAACAATGAAAATCCTAAAGCTAGGAAAAGTTAGGAGTTGGTAGGGCTAATAGTGGGGTCCTAGATCAAAGTATTCTCGAACAAGGGTGAATCCATTTACATACCATCTCTACTTTCAAGAATGAACGGTTCACCCTTGATCTATATTATTACAAACCATTGAATTGCGATTTTAAAATAAAAATACAACTTATCTTACTACAACTCCACTAAAAAAAAGAAACCAACTACCCTAATTGAGTGGGTGTGATAAGTAAAGTTATACACCACTTAATTCATTTGAATCCTTCACCAAATACTTACAAAGACAAAAAGAATACTGACCATCAAATTAATCACAATAATCAAAAGTAAGATGCAAAAATCCTAATTCTATGCATATATAAGTGATCCACCTAAAAAACTAAAACTGACTAATTCTAAATGCAAGCAATCATAATTTCTAAACTATGACTAGTATTAAAATAATTTAACTTTTATCTAATAAAAAAATTTCATTGCAAGTCTCCAACAATGGCACCAAAAACTTGCTTGTTTATTTTAAAAATATTACTGCAAGTGCAAAGGTCTATTGAGGTATAAATATGCAAATACGGGTCACCCACGAGGACTTATTATGAAATTTAAATATATTAGTTGGAATCCTAATGTAGCCAAGAAATGTGAAATAAATGAAATGATCAAATTACTATGAATTACTCTAAAAATTTATAAATAGACCAAATTATGAAATCTAAGGTTTTGGAGTCCACCACATAACTGATTTTGAACATTCATAAGCAAATATCATTGGTTTAATTTATGACATGTTAATATAACACTGAAGAAATTTCAACATGGAAGAAGTGCTCATGAAAGACCTAATTTAACGACTTTCTCAATTGAAATGATTCCCCTAGCTCAATTAGTATGTACCAAATCATAACGTGTATGCAATTGAGGTCACAAGCTTTCTAAGAATTCATAATTACCATCTAGATATTATGTAACTAGCATACATAAATCAGTCTCTAAACTATAAAAATTACATCATAATTCCCTTGATCACTCGTACATGAATAGAATTATTGATCTAATGTGACTTCATCGTCATCCAAGACGGAAAATTTAGCAACTCATGGTGATAGATCTAATCAATGATGAAAATTTATATATTTCTACTATGCAAAACACATCCCAAAATTATAAAGAAAAAAAAAGGTCCTAAAGTGGTAGTATACCTTAATTCTAGGCTAAACTGAGATCAAAGTTACTTCTAAAGTAAACTATGATAAAACTAATGAATAAGAACTAGACTATAAACTAAATCCATATGTAAGAGCTACAACAAAATGCATAGAATCTTAGCATCTAAACATTAAAACTGATAAATAAATAAAAAGAATGATTTTTATTAGAATCAAGTTTGAGAGCATTACAAGAACATGATAAAGATAAGAAAAACAATTAAAATAAGACTTCCCAAACTCAGAATGAAGATGGACCACTAGTAGCTTCCTTGATGTGTCACACATCAAGTTTTTGAGCCTCTAGGATCTACTCCTCAAGGAGCCAAGTCTCTTACTCTAATGTGTCACTCATCAAGGAGAAAAGAAAACTCTAAACTAGAAGACCAGAAAATCTCCTAAAAAAAGTTTCATGTTCTTCTTTCTTTCTTCACAATAAAACACATTCTAGCATCCTTTAGAAAATTTTCCTTCTACTTTTATAAGTGCCACGCATACTTTTATTTTCCTCCCTAAGTAAAACATGTCTTTCCTACGCGGAGTGCCTTCAAAATAAAACATGTTATTCTCCCTTCTCAAAATTTTCTTGACCTCTCCAAATACAACACATCTTTCATCTTCTAAATACAACACATCCTTTCCAACCTAAAACACATTGATCTATATATGAAAACCATCCATCCTAGCAAATAAATACAACATGTCCTCCCTTCTCCCTTTCCAATTAATTGACGTCTCCTCTCTAGCTTTGGCAACTTTCTCTTCTTTCATGCACTCCCATTGGTCCACCTAAGAATATCATCCTTGAATGCCTCTCTCAGAGCCTAAAACTTCTCCTAAAAATCCTCACTCTAGCAAATCCTTTCCAAATATCAAACATCCACTTTAAGGAGCTTACCATAGCCCTAAGTATACATCAATCCTAGACCTTGATACATTCTTTAGCTTATTGACTTTAAGCCATAGATTTCTTGTTTTCCTCACTCCAAAGTAAAACAAGTTTTGAGCTCATATTTTCTCTCCGCGGACAACATTTTTTTGTGTTCATGGAAAACAGCCTTTTTCTTAAGGATGTGGAGTGAGAGAAAGAGGGAAGAATGAGTAATTTGCATGTGAGCCCCAATTGCATGACTTTTGAATTTAGAAAGAATGGTGTGTGCCTACATTTTGGAGTTACATGGCTTCACCTTGAAGCATAGTTGGGTGTCAAATGCACGCAAGGAATATCTACCACCTTCTCATTTAATAATGACAACCCAACTTGTGAGGATAAGTGTGGTCACATATATGCATTTTCTAACTGCCAATGACTTTTAATTATTTCACTATTGGTTTTCAAAATGTGGGCTTGAAGTTTCTCTTGGATGATGGACTAGCTTTCTTTTAAGGTTTCAAATTGTTGAAAATGCATAAATTGCTTCGTTTAACCCTAATTAATGATGAATTGAGTGAATCAAGGGTTTGAAAATATAATTTTGAGGGGTATTAATTATAATAATTATGTGTATATCACTTTATTTCTTCACTCTTGACAATTGTAGCAAGTGGCTCAACAACAAAAGTAGTTCTAACATTCAACCTCACCAACAAGCCAGCATAAATTCAAGGGCTTTGATTCCCTTTAAAAAAAAGAAAAAAGCAACTTACTTAGTCTACATCATTCAATCATACACATACAAATGCTAATTAAATTAAGTTACTCACAGGTACATTCAGAGATCCCATGAGCTCTCTTTGAGTATACTTTGCATAACTTCCATTATTTCATAGCAATTAAAAATAACAAATTCCCTCACCATCTAATTTTTCCATTTTTGGTTTTGAGACATCATGCAAATTATAGATATTGGCCTAGGGAATCCTTTGAACCTCATTCTCTTTAATTTGTCTCATTACCTTTTCATGATAGTAGAACACATGAACCATAAATGTGTATCATTCTTTTCCCTCTCTCTTCTATCCTTTGTTTCCTAACATCATTTTCATTCTTCCCTTTCTAGGGTCTCCACACTACATCTCTCACTTCAACTCATCAATCTTATTCTCTACACCTTCCAGCTTCCATTTCTCCTCCCACAAAGCAAGACAATATAGAAAGTTGTTGATGGCATTCTAGGGCAAACCCTTTTAGACATTCATATACCCAATATTGCCAACAAAAAACAAAAATTTAGCACTTTCAATACTAATGTACAAATTATGTTCTTCAATGAAAAGCATGCCTAAATTAGGAAGAAGATGCCACCCATCGAGCTTCTTGTCTTATTAGAAATTTTGCTGAAACTCTTCAACATAGAAGCATGAGTGGATTCTCCCCAGTCATTATCTTTTACCCATTGTAAGATAGCTAAGTACTCCAAATTTTGAAGTTCACAACACTTTTGTTGGTAATAAAATTTAGCAAGCATTTTTAGCAATAAATCCCAGCAAATTACATTCACTTTTTCTTTCACCTTCCTTGTCTACTCCTTCAAATAACATAATAATGCTTCCTTGCTTTTCTTTCTCTTACTCTCTTCCATTCCCCCCACTTCTATCCATGCTAGTTTGCTTATTTGTTCACTTGTCATATTGTTTTTTGCTGCCATATTGCACTAACATATCAAGAAAAATCAAATCCAAGTTGACATGCCTTAGTCCTCCCTCTTCTCTTTCATACCATGTTTATAATAACTCTTTTATAATTCTTACATCAAACTTCATCAAAGAATGATCTTGTCTCTTCCCTCCAAACCCCATACCAGTCAATTCATAATATCTAAGGGAGTGATTGTCAGTTCACCACCAACCATATGTAAATTTCTTGTGATTATCCACCATCTTTCTCGAATTACACAAAATTCTTCATTTATTGAATCTCGATTTACCCTAGCCAAACCCCTAAAGTTGGTTTTCTTAATAATCTCCCCAAACTTTTAAGAAAGTTTCTCACATATTGATGTAATTGGTGAGGCCCATATCTTCCATTTAACACATATTTTTGCAAAAATAAAAGATTGAGATTACTTATGCTACATTTATCCTCAAAATTTGGCATAACACTAGATATTGTCATCTCGGTGCAATCTAGACCGCTGACTAGCACAATGCTAATTATTTTCACTTTATGCTAACATCAATCATCTTCTACCTCTAGGCTTTGTCTTTGCTTCATTCTTAGTTCTCCATTCTACAATCTCCATGCCATTTACATTTTCATTCATACACCATTACACCATTTAAAATATATATATATATATATATATAGACAATAGGGTTTCTTTCACTTACCTCTCCCTGCCTCATAAAGTTTGAAAGGTAAATATCATGGGCTTCTTAGAGAAGACCTCCTTTGTACAAGCATAATGGGACTACTTTCTAAAATCTCTCTCTCTCTCTCTCTCTCTCTCTCTCTCTCTCTCTCTCTCTCTCTCTCTCTCTCTCTCTCTCTCTCTCTCTCTTCTTCCTATTTTCCATTTGATTCTTCATAGTTTCAGTTTAGAAGAATATATTTCTTCTCTAATTTTCCTTGCTTTTTCTTAGTTTTCACCCCCAAAGAGTTTCTTGATTTGAAAAATAAATCATATTCATTTAACCAACCATCAAGATATATTAACTACTCCATTTATTGCATTTTTCCATAGCAAGACATTTTGCACCTAGAGTTATGCCTTATGAGTTTGCACTATGCTAATTTACCATTATAGAATCTTTGATTACATTATGGTTGGCATTATTCATATAGTGGTTGCATAGAGCATTGGAGTCTTGCATAGTGTTATATTACAATTTAGTACTACTTCTCAATGATCATTCTTCCTTTGCACTTTTGATTTTTACTATCGACCACCTCAAGTCCTTTGGACTTGCAACATTTTCTCAAGCCTTAGGGTGTGCGTTCACCATCAAGAATTTGTAGCTTGCTTTGCTTCTAGTCTTTTAATTTGCATTCATCTCAAGTCTTCAAACATGCAATATTTTCTTAAGACACTTGGATTACAATACATCTCAAGCCTTAAGGCTTGCAATCACCTTCAAGCTTATGTGAAGTCTTTTGAATAGCAATCACCTTAAGTGCTTTATACTTGCAATACATTCTCAAGCCACTTAGCTTTCAATAATTCTCATGCCTTAGGGCTTGCAATTGCCTTCAAATCTTTAGACATACTATACTTCAAGCCTTTTGACCTGTAATACTTGAACTCCTTAAGACTAGTTTTACCTCAAGTCTTCAAATTTGCAATCACTCAACTCTTTGGACTTGCAATATTTGTCAAGCTACTTGGCTTGCAATACTTAAAGTCTCTTGACTTGGAATAGCCCATCAAGCCTTTTTGGCTTGCAGTCACTTTCTTTTAATATTTTAATTTTTAAAAATTTAAGACTTTTCATATTTACAATCATTTCTTTTCAATTTCATGACATTTTCTCATACTCTTCTTATGAATCTTCAAAAAACAAATCTCATGTTTGCATCAATTATCCATCATTGTCATCATCATTTTCTCATTCACATTTTGCATCACATTTTTTCATTATGATATTTTTTTCTCTTCAAGCCTTTTTTCTTGTAATCAAACTTCAAGCCTTTTGAGCTTGCAATCATCTTTCATATTCTTTTGAATTTGCAATCATTCTTGAAAATTTTCTAATTTTTTATTTTATAATTGTTTTCCAAGATTTTTTTGTAATCATTTCATTGAAAAAAAAATGTTATATAAAGGGTACCCCAGTGCATGAAGCTCCCACTTATGCAAGGTCTAGGGAAGGGACAAACCATGAAGGTTTTGTAATATACAGCCTTACCATGCATTTTTGCAAGAAGTTGTTTCCACACCTCGAACCTATGACCTCTAGGTCACACGATGATAATTGTACCATTAAGACAAGGCTACCTTTCTAGAAAGCAAAGTTTATCAAATCCTTTTACCTCTTTACCTTTACACTACCATCACACCATCCACATCACATTTTTTTTATGTTAGTAGTTTTACTTTCTTTTAGGGCCTTCTTTTGTTTGGTCCGTCTTTGACATTTATTTCAAAATGTTTTCCACCAAATAAGGGGCACAGCAAGCCCTCATTTGATGATTTCTTCTTCTTTGGGGTCTATTACTTTAACTATTGAACTTTTTCAGTCTAGCATTCAAAGTGGAGCATCTAAAGACAACCAAATTTGTCTTATGAATAACCAAATGAGGGAAACCTTACTTCCCTTTGTTTTACTATGCTTGCAGTTTTATTCACAATGTTTTAAGTCTTTGAAACTATATGCTTGATCATGAACATATTCCAAGCACCATGAGCTAATGAAAATCTTAAAAAAGAAGTTAAATACCTAGTTAGAATCATTTTAACCATTCTTGCTCAATCCAACATCTTTGAAAACAATAACATCGGCAAAATTTGTTATGACAATCATTTCCTTTTCTACTTGAAAATTTTAGTCCCACGTTGACCCAATACCTCAAACTTCCTAAATCTTAGTAAAATAAAAAGGAAGTACCTAACAACAACAAGTATTAGCTGTCCAGGTGCCTATTCTTTTACCAATGCACCTTCTCTTGTTCACATCCCAACACTACTTGATCAAATGTCACTAACTCAGTAGCCTCTGTAACTATGTCAATGAAAAGGTGTCTCGTGCACTTACTAGGATAACTTGAACTACTCATGCCTGAATCTTTGCAATTAGCACGAGTCTCAAGAAAATATCTCTCTATAACATAGAGGCTAAATCTATAGCCTCTGTCACCAATGTAGGATGTGCTACCATCACCTGATTCCTCAATCCAAGCATCAACATAACATAATCTATATGTAGCCTCCTAATCCATCGCAAAGGAGTTAGGGACAAGTCTCTTCAACTATATACACCGATTTAATATCGTTGAATCGTCTAATTTCTCTGCTCTACAGCAACAACTATTGTAGTATCACCAAATGCTCATAAGGCGAAGATACTAATCATCACAAGCCTTTCTAAGAACCTTTCAGATAAAAGTCTCAGCAATAGAGGATCACATCCTCTCAAACAACCATCATTAGAATCCTTATAATTACATTCTCAGTGTCTTCACTCCCACCATTTCATTTCCTGTAACTAAAGAATTATTTCATGGTCATATCAGTCAAAATCAATTGCAACTATGCCAATCTCACATCCAATTAAACTGATTAATAATAACCTTCATTATTAGTGTTGAGTGTAAATCAATTTTAATTAATTTCTTCTTGCCCCATTCCCTCCATCTGTCTTTCTCCCCAGTTGATTCATTACGTAATCATCATTATTTAATAATTATTTTTATAAACTAGCTGGCATGTCCTCTAGGCGATATGCACTTCAAATCGTAATTATAACCATCACAATAATTCATAAATATTCACTTCTCACTAATGTCTAGACATCAATATTTTTGTATGCACAAGAACTTATTAATTTTCATCTCATAGCTCAAAAAAATCATTCACAAGAACATTAGGATCTTATTTCATCAAATTTTCAATGATTTTTACCATAATACAATTTATTTGTCAAATAAATCCACTTCAAGTTTGAGTTAATACAATACTTCTCTAACCTTTCTCTAGCACTCCTTATTTGTAATCATCTCTAATCTTTCTCTACTTGTTATACTCTTGCAAAATTTTATACACACTATCCAATTTATAACTCAAACTCTCAAAAGAATTTTATACACATATATTTTCTATCATATAGTAAAGTTCTCACCTAGAGAAATTGATTTATAGTCTTTATTCTCATTCTTTACTCACAACTAATCCCTATACTCTCCAAAGCTTCACACATGCTATTCTCACAATAGAAATTATACTCACAATAAGTTGTCTCCATTAGTAAATCATCTATCAAGAATATTCTCAGTTAGAGACACTAACTCATGCATGTCATATTTTGATTTCTTACCTTAAGATCCTACCATCCTCATAAGAATTTACTTTTCATTTAGTCAACCACTTTCCTTTTTCCATGGCTATCCATGACTTCTACTTGAGTCATTTTCCATTAATGATACGAATCAAATTTATATATATATATATATATATGATTTTCACTCTATCCTTACACCTAGCTCAACTGCCAACACCTCTAAATGGTGTTTATTCAAGTTTAAAATTTTACTAAATGATTTAATCATTTAGTTCATACCATTTTTAACTCTCACATTGGACTGTCATCTTTACATGGACTTTTGGGACTAGCTGTGAGTGGATGAACCTTCTCTAATACCAACTGTGATGACTTAGGGTTTTCAACACATTTTAAAGAAAAATTTTCAAAAGGTGGGGCCCCAATTTTTGAAAACAAAATACAAAAAACAATTTCAATGAATTTCATTTTAAGAAAAACCCCGAGTGTCAACCACCAACTCAAAACTCAAATAATTTTTTTTACTTTTTTTAATTAAACCTTTCCAAAACATGTTTACTTCTTCAGGATCCATCCAGTCAATAGCCACATTCCCTACAACAATATAATCAAGTCCGATAATTTAGATGTACATGTACAGCCCAAGTAGAATTAAAAACATACCTTCAATTGAGATGTCCCAATCAACAACTCATCTAGCTCCTCACCAGTCATGTTTGTCTCTCAATATCTGAGGCATTGCAACAATAATACAATGCCTCAGCAAGCAAGCTTGGTAGGGGAATAAGGTGATTATGCAATTCAAAATATAATATTTGCTTTCACAATAAAATAATCATTTCAATGCACAAAACATTATGCATCAATAATCAATAGTTTGCATGGTTAACTTGGAATTAATCCAAGACTTCAAAATATAATTTTCAAAGAATTTCATATGAATATCATGAATAAATTGAACCACAAAACATTAACTCAAATCCAAGTCAGTATCTCAAGTAAACTTTATGAATAGATATAAACATCATAAACAAGTCAAGAAATGTCAAATCATGTCCAACCACAATTTCAATCCCAAATAAAGATACTAAATGTGTATACGAGTTAAATGGTATTAAACTCTTAACCTAGTGAATATAGTCATCAGTGGTCACACCCCTACTATGCGAGGCCCACATCCTCCAGTCAACACTAACTATCCATAATGGTCATGAGCACATACTAGGCATCTCACCATGCCATATAGTTATCAGTGGTCACAGCAACCTAATCTCGTAAGAAAACCAAGCACATGTGCTATCACTTGCTCGCAATCACAATATTGTGTACAAGAATACAAAGAACTGCGATGCTGTAGTGATAACCAACACCTAATCTATTGATTGCTACTCCCTACCGACACCAAAACAATAGACTCATCTTTTGTCTGCATATGTGAGGACCGGACTAATAGTGTGGGATACCCATGATACCAACCCCTATTGAGTGCCATATACTGGGGAGTGGTCGATCATCTCATAATCTCAAAGGGTGGGTGGTCAGCCCTATACCCCTCCTAGTATAGCATCCCCTAGGCCACAAGCCTATCAAAAACAAAATCCTCATGCTTCCATGCTTGGACTTAAAACAATAGTATCAGGCTACATGCCTATCTCATATTAACCTATGAAAAAAATACTGTATTATATACATAGCTGGTACCCTGTACCAGATCAAGCCTACATGGCTTATACATCGTAGTAGTAAAGCATGACATGTACCATAAAACACATGGCTTTTAAAATGAATGTCGTACATTTAAATCCATGGAGGTATAATCACAATATAACCATCCTCCATATACAAAACCATATCATTTCCATTTTATAATTTACGCCATAAATAGCACATGTATACTATAAGATAATAATCACATTTTATAAATGATTCATGCAACTCAAATCTCATGTAGGTATCAAAATCACATCACGAGTATATAAATAAATCATGCAGTTTATGAAATTAGCATCTTAAATTCCACCTACCTCAAATACGACTCTCAAATCCTTAGAACAGCACACGATCTCAACTGCATATCCATCAATGTATCTGTTGAGTCATAGATATATTTCAAGTTAACCACTTATTCACAATCTCTCACCCATTACTCATCTAGTCTTTAATCATCATCAATCATGATGATCTTGCTTTTACAGACCTTCAATCCAGCATATATATTTCTTTATTTTCATAATATCCATCAATTTTAATTATTTGTTAAAGGTCAACGAATCAGATCATTTGATCTAACCTTATTCAAGTCAATCTCAACTATGATTGGCTAAATAGATGTATCTCATTCATCAAAAAGCTTAATCATTCCATCTCATTAGAATTCAAGGTGATCCAACTATTGGATCATTCTTATAGCCTCAATTTACATTTAGATCAATAATTTCAACCTTAATTATCACAAATTAGATCAATTTCATGTTCATCTAACCATTTCAATGTATATCTATGATTTATATCTTGATTTGACAGTCATATCACTCCCTGATTGACCAATTATAAATCCTTAGTCAGATTGATGGTCTAGATCAATTTCTAGGATGAACACACATGATCTGGTCATTAGATCCATCAATTCATCCCTCGGATCATCTAATTGTCCAAGTTATAGGGCATGATTGTCCCTTGATCAGCCTGATCGAAGTTATTAGATGACATTTTGAAGGTTTGATCTCACTAGATGTGATCAAATCAAGATCATAATATTAATCTCATGTGGTTGAGATAATTCCATCGAATGTCTCGGATCTAAATTTAGGGTTATATAGACTCTAGAATTGTTGAATTATTGTTTAGATCAACAGTTAATGGTCAGGATCAAAATCCAGACTAGAGCATGAAAAAGTGATGCATCTTGGTCACTAGAAGACACTCCATTCCCATTCAAGCATGACCGCCACTCACGGTAGCTGCCAGCATTGGATGGCACTGTGCACGCGCATTGTGGCGCTATGAGCGTGCATCTTGCTTCGTGCTTCCTGTGGATGCATCCTAGGCACAATGTCCATCAGGGACGATGTGCCTAGACTGTCTAATCTATTTTTGATTGATCTAAGTCTCAGATGATCCAATTTTTATTCTATTTTTGTTGTTCCTAAGGTTTTGGGAGTTACTAAATCCAATGGACGGCTCAAATCATCCATCAGAGCTTTCCTTATGATGGTTCCTCTACTATTTCATGGTTTTCCAAAGATTAACTCCACAAAATCTAGAATTTTTCAAATATAGATTATGGGAAACAATAAAAGATGATAAATCCATACTGGCGAAGGGAAAATGAGAAGGGAACTGAGATCTACCTATCCAATCGGTGAGAAATCCAATCTTTGAGGGTTTGCCCCTGGTGGAGTTTGAAAAGCAACCATTCCTCTACTATCTATAGTCAATCTACTAGAGTAATAAGGGGAAGAAGAGTGTGATCAGAGCACGGTGATGGTGCCCAACAAATTCTGGAATAGCTAATCGCGAGGGGGAGGGAGAATCGGGGAAGATAATGAATAGTAATTATGGGAAAGAGGGGTTTTTACCTAAAATACAATTAAGGTGAGATAATCCTAATTGCTCATGTAATGAGCAGGTTTCCAACACTTGATTTGATGTCTATCTAGTTTTTTACTTCAAAAGTATGATATTTCACTATTTTCTTTTTATCCCAAGTTAATATTTTAAAAATTCACTCAAATTGGGATTTAAATAAATTAAAGATGTTACATATATCTATTTTTTCAAAAGCAATTCTTTCTTAACAAATTCTTCAACTATTATCTTCACTTTCTATAACTCATTCAGTGGTCCTAGAGGTGGACTTAATTAATCTATCGCTAGAAGTATAGAACTCGGATATTTAGTTATTTTGCCTTAAGAAGGTTAGATTCTATGACAAAAATTATAGGTGACAACTCAATCATGTTTTTCAATGTACTAGTTGAAGGTTTTTCACTAAATAGTAGTGCATAAACAATTAATTAAGTTCACCTATCATTTTTTACTGTTATAACCTGATATTTAGACAATTCAACTACCACAACTATCCCCTTATATATTTATAACTATCTAAATGGTGTTAAAACAACCTTAAAGAGTTTGAAACTCATGACCTTCATGATTTAGACTTACTCTTGTTCCATTGCACCACATTCACATGCCCGGTTCTAAAATTTCAACTTAGATCTATTAATATTTGTTGTAAGGAAAGTAGTAATAATAACAATTATATGTCATCTCTTGGTCTAACAAAGGCATTCTTGTTGCAAACATTGCTACTTAGGTGTTTCCTAAAATGGTGAAAATTGCATTAGAATTAGAAGAGAGTACATGGAGAACATAGCCACCAAATTAATAGGATGAGGAGGCTTAGAAGGAAATAGTAGCAATCATTGATGCAACATATAAAAGCTATTAACTCATCTTAATATAAAATGAAATACTACTTCAGCCTCAATTGACATTTAAAATATACATTCTTTTGTATGATTGTCCACAAAGATACTAACAAATTGTGAGACATTAGCAACTATCGATATCGCATAAGGAAATTGATTGTAAGGCTCCCCACTATAAATAAAAGCTACTAACCTAAATGGAAATTAAAAGTATCTTCATCTTATTGTGAGATGGGATAGAACTAAAATCTCAATTGGAGTAGATGAATACCTTCATTTGCAAGATTAGTCACACAAATATTAGTAGATCTTGAGACATGGGCAAAAGAGATTTCTTTATACATAGTCCAAAGATCAATTTTCACTATCTAGTTAGCTTGCCTCCATTCTTTATCAACATCTACAAACCACTTAATGCCTTTCTCAACATAAAAATTTTCACATTTTTAATGGACAATAAATTTCATGATTTTAACCATGCTTTTGATATACACAATTGTATAAAGAGGTGTCCAAAGTATATTTTAGATTAAAACTTAAAATTCTAAATGTGTTAAGCGAACGCTATACTTTTTTAAAAGAAAACAAGGCAATTTAAACATGCTGTCTGTTGGTCAAACCTTTTTGCAAATTACAAAAATGCCACTAAATAAAAAACCTATTTTTTAAATACTTAAACTTGGATTTTTTTACCAGATTTTTGGTTTTTAGCATCAATCAAGTATTTTAAAATTTTTAAGCATTTAAAATTAGAGAAATACCCTTACAAATTTGAGTTTTAAAATTTTAGTAAAGCTCCAAAAATATGATTTTGTACTTAGAGCCAAAAATTGACTATTTCCTCTTAGAATTAGGTCATGTGACTATTTTTATTGAACACAAATTGGGGATGTCTTATTATTTACATTATAATGTCTTAAATAAAAATACAATAATAGTAAGCCATTTACTTACTAGATGTTAGCAATACTAGTGGTCAATAAATCTCTCACATGCATCAATACAAATTGGCTAATACATCGGCTATAGTAGGTTTATCAACTAAAATATGAGAAATATCTAACATTCATCTCATATGAATATCACATGTTCTAATTAATAAGCTTCTTTATAGGTTAATGATTGGCACTCACATCCAAATAAGTGAAATACATAGGGATATATGATATTTTGGCAATAAATTACCAAAGAGGTGGGCCCACACGAATAAAAGAAAAGAATAAACAAAATGACAAATAGACAGTTGACTGGTAATACTTGACAAATAATAAAAAACTAATAATTTATGTGAAAAATAGCACACCAAGCTTTTAGGTAGAAATTGATATATGAAAAATCACATGAAATATACCTAAATAGAAATATAAGGCTAAAGTATGAATTATTGCTCAATTTTTTTACCATGTGAATTTATGAATGAGAATTCATGCTAATATAGTTGTTACGATTGATATAACCCCTGATATGATAGATTTATAAAGGTTTTGGCTCTGATTGTTATGACGAGCAATGCCATTATTTTGTTCTATGATTATGCAATCATGATAACAAGCTGAGGGGTATTTTTGATAAACCACCTTTCCCTCTTTCCTTCAAATTATTCTTTCTATTGCCCTTCCCAAGATCAAGGGCAACACAAAGAGTGGTGACCCATTCTCTCAAAATTCCAACTTTCTTGAAAAGAGAGAGAGAATAAGGAGAGTGAGCCCATAGCAAGGATGATAGCTGTGACATGAATTCATAGAGTGAACTACATGTTGCACACTATATAACAAAAGAGCAAGGACTAACATGGTGTGTTAGGTTATTTCCTTCGTTTAATAGATATGGTTATGTCTTTGAGTCCATGATTGCTTGTTGATGTGAGATAAATATAGACTGCAACTCTAATACTTTGGTGCAACTCTGGAGTTGCAAATATAATTGTCTCAACAAAAATAAACATTTGTTCTCCTTTCACTAATTGAAAATAATGACCAAACTCCTTGTATTGATTGTTTTCCTTGCAAATTCAACTTGTTCATCAAGAGGTACATCTACTAGATGGCATATCACCTATCTTTTTCTCTAGTGTGGTGTATGGTATTTTGTGTGATTTTGAAAATTCTAAGAAGATGAGAAGTTGAGGAGGACACTTGGAGCCTAAAATGTCTCTCTTGGGCAAGGTAATTCACACATGACAACTAAAAGCAAAATCTGATCTCCAACTAGGTACAACCTTAATTTCTTCCTCAAGCTATAATCAAGTTTCCTAGGTGCAAGTAGAAGTTAATAAATGTTTCAGTTGAGTAGTCAATGGGCTAATTTTGCTTGGTAAAATGGATAGTTAATCTTTAAATATCATTAAATAGTCTTGAATGGGGAAACTAGTCAAGGGCTAGATCAATAACATCTGGCTTGTAGGCTAGATTCATTTTGTTGATTTATTTATAGAGCTACTAAAATTCCATATATTTCACAATGGTTTTACTTGGTGCAAGTCTATTAGTGAACAAGGACACAAAAGTAGAGGTTTGTATGTTGATGTTGGTTCTCATGTTGGATCATCTTCTTCCTGAATACTTTTGGGTATGGTTTACTGCTCATCATCTAATTATAGTCCTTTTCTCATGTAGCCTAGTTAGTGTACATTGAGTTTGTTACTTTAGCAGGAGACTCCCATGTTAAGTTACTAGGGTAATCAATCATCAAAAAGTATGCTGTTTTAAGTGGTGGATCTCCCTATATTTCTTATATGCTCAAGATCATCAAGTGTGTTGTTTTAGGCCATTGGTTAACAACATCACATGTGATTGCTTATGTTTTCTATTTCATTTACTATGAGCATGTTTTTGTGTGTTATCTAATAAAAATTTTCATGTTGATATAAATGATGTTTTTCATGGCACTACCTTTTTGGCTTTTAGTGTAAGTTCTAACAGTTTATAAAAGCATTTTTGGTATGTAGTTAGCTAACATTGTTTCTTAGATGTTCATAACATTTATAAGCATTATTTATATATTTTTCTATGTACAAATTATTTATTTTCTATTCATTGTTGGATTGGTAGGGTTCTCTCCCTTCTAAGATCTTAAGTGAAAATGCATTTCTTAAAAAGTGCATTTGTGTTTATTGATTTATACTAATTACATTCCTAAATGTTCCTAACATTTTGGAGCATATTATTAGGAGAATTTGGTATGTAGCTAATTGATGTGGTTTCTTAACTCTTCATAATATTTATAAGAATTCTTCAAATGTTTTTCTACACATAAATGTTTTTCTTTGTTCTTTATTGGATCAATACGGTTCTCTCCTTTCCAAAATATTCAACGAAACTTTACTTCTTGTAAATTTCATTTGTGTTAATTGATTTACATTAATTACATTCCTAAATGCTTCACGTCTAGTTTCATGCTTGATTAAATAATTGTAGGAGCAATGTGTATATGTAGGTCTCATATTAACAACTAGTAGGAAGTAATAATTCCTTTTTCTATAAAGAACTTTGCTGGAGGAATAAATCACCATTAAAGAAGCAAATATGACCTTAGAAGAACCATTGCAATGTCAAAATATGTTAGACTAGGCAAAAAAATGTGCCAAAATGGCAAGTACATTTCAATTCACTAGTGAAAAGGAATGGCTATAAAACTATATAGGAACCAAATACATGTACCATTGGTAACATTAAATTTGTTGGTATAGTAAGTTCTAGCACATTGTGTTAAGCATCGGTAGTATTGAATTGCTGACAATTTGTAAATTTGTCAAGTTAACTTTTTCCGATGGGACTATTATCGACAAAAGAATCGTGGATTACCAAACTACTAGCACATGTATTTAGCAATGGTACTACCTTTGATGGTGATTTTTATCACTAATAAAGGCCAATTTTGTTATAGTGGGATAAGAACATCTTAAAGAAGATTCACACGAAGAAAAGTATTGTTGACATGCTTACAAACATGGAGAGTTCAAGCATTGCTTAAACTTACATCACTCATTATTGAAGATAGGTGGAGCACCCTAGATTAGAGGTGCTTTAAGGTTACCCCTTGACTTTATAGGTAGGAGGCAAATATCTTTAAGGTGGTTTTGAATGAACCAATGTGGAGATTGTTGTGTAGGATGTATAAATTCATTGAATCTTTATGTGATGAGACACACTTAAGAGAAGCAACTCTCTCTTGAAGGTTTGTGATGTCCAAGGAATGTAAGGGAACTTTCATTGTTTAGAAGAGGGATAGAGGGAAGGTGGTGTAGGTAGAGAATCTTAGTAAAAAGGTGTATAGAGGGATTTTACTTCTTGGTGTTTTAAGGTTCTCCTTTAAGGGTTTGAGAGAGTGCATGAGAAAAAGGGAATACAAGAGATTCTAAGTTTTAGGAATTTGAATCCAATTAAGAGTTTGTATGGGTTTTTCTCTATTTTCTCATAATGAAGAAGATGGGGTGGTCCAGTGGATGTAGGCACAATACTAAACCACATAAATTTGTGTTTTCATGTGTTTAATTGTTTCTTTTGTTCTTTGTTAGAACCACTCCAAATTTTTTCCTTACATTATCTATTTCTTGTATGTGCTTGAGTGAGGCACAAGAAATTGAAAGACATTTTATGTGTAAACTGTAAAAAAAAAGGAATTGGACTGAACCCTAGGAAGAAATCATGAAATTTCAAAGCTTTTAGAGTGGGTCCACAATTTTCAAAGATGAGAATTTGGGTTGAAGTGTGGTAAGGTTTTAGAGGGAATTCTTGGTTTTCATTACACATAAGGACATAAAAGTCATTTCTAAAATTTTAAGTAAATGAGGGGCAAAAGGGTCAAAAGTAATGAATGAGTTTACAAGGAGTTTCCTTCTTACTGTGGCTCATTTATTTGAAAAATCAAGAGGAGCTTCCATCATTTCTTAGAAAACCCTCTTCCTTAACATCCATTCTACCCACTCCTTTTCTCTCTAATTTCCTTTCCTGCTCTTATCATAACTCCTCTTTGGAGAAATCAAGAAGTGCTTCCATCATTCTCTTAACAAACCCACTTCCCAAATCTCCCTTCTTCCCACTACTACTTTCTCTCAAATTTCCATACAAACTCAAAATCTGCTTGAGGTTTGTGAAGATTCAAGTAGGAGAAGCTTGGATTGAAGAGTTTTGGAGAAGAAAAATTGAAGAAAAACCTCAACGAAGAAGGAGCAAGAGTTGCTATATGAGGTTTTTCTTGAAACTAAAATTCTTGAGAAGTGTTAGGTAATTGATCTTTACTTGACATAAGGATGAGAATTAGATGGGTTTTTGTTGATTTGCAAGCTAGGCACATTTTTCCTCTATATGTAGGTTTGAAGGCTTGAAAAATGATGATTAGATGGAAAGTATACATTTGATGTGGGTACAACTGCTAATGTCATGGATTGTTCATTTTCATGCTCTTAAGAGGTATTTGGCTTTGATTTACACATTTGTAATGGCTTCCATCTTGTTGATTTGTGTGAAATGGTGGTGTGAGAGTGATAACTTTGTTGGAAATTGTTTGAGAACATAAAAAGCAATAGAATTTGACTAAATAAGAGTTAAATTGTCATGTATTTCTCACTAGGAAACATTGAAGTTCCATATCTATTTAGCCTTGGGTGTTATAGCTCCTAATCCTCTTGAAAAATTAGTGATAAAGGGTTCAACCATGGATCATAAATGACTATAAAATTTGTTCAGTTTTTAACACCTAGTTACCATGGTTTAAACTTGATTTTGGGCTTACAGTAGCCATGTAAACCATAATTTTCTTGGCACTCACTAAACCATGACATTACAGTGATGAGTTTCAAAACTTGTCTTTGAATGGCTGAAAGTTTTACACCATTAAAAGGCAAGTTCATGATTTGGCTTTGTTGCAAATATTCACACCTTGTCATGATTTGATTTTTGGCATTTTGTAGCTGATTTGTTATGATGTTTGGGCCAATCATGAAATACATGGAGTTTTGGCATATCCAATGCCTTGACTATGGTCAATGCTATGTCCATGACTTTAAGTTCTCAAGCTTCCCTTGTGGTGTTCACTTTGATTCTCATTTCAAGCTCTACAAGTCATTTTGTACATTGGGGAAAGGGCTCATGAAAGAGTTTGAAAACTTATTCTAAATGTCGCTCGAAACCTATGGAGCAAGAGGCCTAGAAATACTATGAGTTTTGCTCCACAAATTGCTGAAAATAGGTGCAATCATTATGGGTTCTTACTAAAGAAGATATTATGAAACTCTTATACCTAATTATGCTAAATCTTTGAGTTAAAATGACTTTAACCTTTGATAACTTAACCTTATTAGGATCCTGTTGTTTTGAGTCCACCCACTATATCATAAATTTGGGATAGGTGTACATTTTGTACAATTTTTCTTTTCAAGCATGGTTTTGTCTGAAAATTTATCTTTAAAACATTGGACTTCTATTTAACTAGGTTGATTAGTAGTGTTAGACATGAATAATGTTGTTTTAACATTTTGGATATTCTTACCCAATATCTTTAGTGTGCTTGTACAATCTTATACATTATTTTGATTATAGAATTTTCTTGCTAAATGAGAATTACTCAATGATGTCAAAAGAATGTTGGTGCCATGTCTTTTAATTTTTTGACTACCATATGCATTATTGCAATGTTTACACTTCTTAGAATGTGACTCTGAAGGATGAATACTTTATATTTTGGTGTCACTGATGTGGTTGTGATTGTAAGATTGTGTCTTGAAACATATATGTTGTATGTGCACTATGATATGACTTTTTAACATTGCATCTAGCACTACGTGATGGAATCGGGGGAGGTGCAAGCCTTATGAGTTATATGAGTAATAATTTGTTATTCCAGTCTTCAAAATGGAAGAAGTGATGATTCTACAAGTATCTCATAAAAGAAATGAGGATATTCTTAGCATCTTGGGGTAGAGCCCAATGAGCAAAATGTTTTTTCTTAGGTGATCGACTACAAGCTCAGATGCTTGGGTGACTGACTATGAGCCTAGGTGCTTGCATGATTGACTACAAGCCATATGCCTTGTTGATTAACTATAAGCTTGGATGTTTAGGTGACTAATTAAGAATCTAGATGCCTAGGTGATCGACTATGATCCCAGATGCTTAGGTGATCAACTATGAGCCCAAATGTCTAGGAGATAAAATATGAGCACATGTACTTTTGTAGTCCTTATATGACTCCAAAGGACACTTGTTTCTAGGAATGGTTGAAGAATGAAAAATTATAGATTAGAAGAGGGATGATGATTAGATTAGAGACTAACATTAATGGTTGGGTCTACATTCCTCATTGGCATTTGATGTACTACTTTATGGTTTCTTCTTGTGAAATATTTCTTTATCTTGTTATGTGATGTAGATAGGTTACTTGATGAGATTGAGTTGTAGGTTAGACATGTTGATTAAATCTTTTAAGAAGATGGTCTTATGTACTGAGTTTAACCATGTACTGCATCTGTGGTAGTTTTAATGATCCCTTGAACCACATTCTTACTCTTTTTTCCATTAGAGTAAAACTCTGGTATTTTTTAGAAATCTACATGGAATTTGAAATCTTTAGTTCTAACTTCACATCTTGTTAAGTGTCTCTTCTTAGTTCTTTTGGGAGTTCTTGAACCCTAGTCTACAAGGAATCTCTCGTTGAGCTTTTTTCCCAAAAAGCTCACCCATATCGCCCTCCAAGTGACTAGAGTCGACGTGCCTCCTGAGATCGACCATAGGACCTTCAAAGACTTTATTGCATTTCATAAGTTACATCTTTAACATTTACTTCTTATGAGTATGTCATTAGTATATCATTAAGGGTTCAACATCTTTGAATTGTTTTATTGTAATTGATGTAAGGATCATTGTGTAATGAGATACTAGAAGTGTGTGTTGGAAACTTATTTTATTTTGACTTCCTTAAGATGGTTTGTGATGTTAACTTGTTACAGAATTATGAATTCTTGAAGTAGGGTTGTTCTTCTTAAAACAACATGAGTTTGATTAAGTAAAAGATAAAGTGCACATATCTTCTTCCTAAGTGTATGTTCTCCAAAAAGTTGAATTGAATTATGATGCATGACTTTGTGGGGAGGTGCATCTCATATAGATAGCCTGGTATACAAACATGTGGAGGTCCATCCCTATGTTAAGGCTGCCAAAGGGCTGGGTCATTACATTCTTTATGTGCGTCGTACTAGTGTTGCAACTATATTTAAGATAAAGGGACAATAGTTCCACATTAGTTTCAACTATACTAAAGATAGAAGAGGTGTCAAACTCTATGAGGGGTTGCCTCTCCTCAATTTTGAGTAAATAAAACTTGTTTAGTGAGTAGGCCCATGTATGTCTACTAGCTCTTGAAGATTGTTCTGCTAGGTTTTCTAGGTTTTGCAGATGAAACTCTTTAAGATCTTTCTTTTCTTTGTATGTAAAACCTAAGTTCTTAAAGACCTTGATTTTTTTTTTTTTAAGCTCCTTAGGCTATTTAAGATCTAATACTTTCCAAGTTCCTCAGGCTCTTGGAGAATTTAATACATAAGATATCTAGATTAGTATACCCTTTGGGGCTTGCAATCTGAAGATAAGTTTTTGTACTTTTTAAGACTCGGAACTTGTAATTTTAAGATTCTCATACTCTTTAACACTTGAGATCGTGGTGCTAATTTCTTTATGAGATTTTTGCACATGTTAAGTAGGAAAAGAATTGAGAGATATGCATTCACTTATGTAATTTTTTAGTTGATGGGTTTGATTCATTTATACATTTGTGAAATGACATTCAGAACTAAATGTAATTATTGAGATTGACAAATTTAACAGTTTTCAAGGAAAAGATTTCAAATTAATTATTTTAAGGCATTCATTACTAGAGACAATGTATGGCCTAAACTTGAGATTACAACTTAATTCAAAAATGGATTCAGTCTAGCTTGGTTCAATCTAAAGAGATAGAGCTGCCATCAAACTCCTTACATTGGGAGGCTTTAACCATCTTCAAGAAGCACATTTTGATGCATGCTTCTAAGTTGAGTTCAATGAATTTGTTATAGTGCAAGTTGATTTTTATATGGTTTATGATTCTAACACTTTGAAGATGCAGTCATTCTTCATGAATTTTGTAAACTTAGCATGTATTGTACTAAACATCTAAAATCCTAAAGAAAGAAATATAAAGATAATGGAAAGCACTTATGAACATTACAAGGGTGTGATCCATGAAGTATCTACCACACAACTTCTATTGAGATAACATTGAAAATTAGTGAAGGGCTATGAAATTGAGATATAACATGGAGAAAATGATAAAACACATTGCATTACAATGACAAGCTATATGATAAAATTACTAAGATAGAAAGAGTTATATGATGCTCTAAAAATCTATATAGAGAAGGAAGTTTCAAGAGGAAGTTTCTCATGGGACCTTATCAAAATCCAAGATGGTTGATTCTTGAAATCTAAAATACACTAAAATTGATTGGAATTTCTATGTTTACATAGGAATGATGTTCTTTTAGAAATAAATGCTTGAGATACAATCAAGTGATTAGGATCTAGCTGAGAAAGCTACTGTTAAGTGTTTAATTTTGGTCAAAATTTTCCTAATTTAGCGTTCAATTAGATCATCTAACCGTTCAATTTTACAAAACTTAGCTTGATTTTGAATATAAATCCAATTGATCATCCAAACCTTAATTTGTCAAAATCAACGGTCAGATGATCATTAGAGTTCATTAGATGACTAATGTGCAGTTCAGATGATTCTAATTTAGTCTTTTCTTTTGCAGATCAACCAAAGGACGCACGGATAGATACGAGTAAAAGATAACGGTGCAGATCATCTTAAAGGGCGATGGATGGACCAGATCACCCATAGAGATAGATGAAATAGAAATCATAGACAAAATGGAAAGAACATGTAAAGGGCAACTCTTTCCCCCACTTCTCTTTCCTTTTCTTCCTCTTTCCCTCCTTATTCTCTTTTTCTTTCCTTCATTCTCTCTTTCCTTTCCCACTCCTTTTCTTTCTTTTCTTTTTCCTTCCTTTTCTTTTTTCTTTCTTTTTCTTTTTCTTTTTCCTTTTCTTTCTTTTCTTTTTCCCTTCCTTTTCCTCTTTTCTTTCTTTCCTTTTCCTTTTCCTTTTCCTTTTCCTTTTCCTTCTCTTTCTTTTTCCTTCTTTCCTTTTTCTTTTTCCCTTCCTCATTCTCACGTACCCAACTCTCTCTTCTTATATTTTTTTCTTCCTCTCCTTCTACTTCTCTCTCTCTCTTCCCATCTTCCTCTCTTTCCCAAATGCACCTCTCTTTACTCCTCTCTTTCTCTCTTCTCAACTTCTCTCTCTCTTCCCATCTTCCTCTCTTTCCCAAATGTACCTAGCTCCTCCTCTTTCTCTCTTCTCATCCCAAGCTCTCTCTCTCTCTCTACTCCCTTCTCTCTCTGCGCCACTTCCAAACCAAGCCAAACCTCACCACCCGGTTCCCTTCTCTTCCACCGCTCCACTGGGCAGCCCAGGTTGCTCATCCCCATCTCATCCTTCACCAGCCGGATCGCGTGCCCAGGTATCGTCTTCAATAGCCCAGCACGATCACCTCTTCCCCATCACCATCGCATAGTCCTATTCTCTCTATTCTCGTTCTTCTCCACTACCTGAACCAGACAACGCTCAGAAAGGCGTCGTTTTTCTTCATCACTGCAAGGCCAGGCCGCCCAGCCCATTACTGAACGCCCTCTCCTCCCTGCTTCCCATCGTCTTCACTGGCTAGATTAAAACCCATATAAGCCCTACTCCCATATGCTCCACGCCATCATCACTACCGGTTCCCTCAGTAGGTATCATCTTCCTCTACCTAGATCTCCTCCACAAACCACTGCATGATGCCACTGGCCATCTCTTCCAGTACCAGCACCAGCCCCAGCAGTTAGACCAGCACCGTCCACGCACTAGCACCGGACGGCCCAAGCTTCCATAGCATCACCAGACGACGCCCAGATCGTCCAGCTAGCCAACCCCTCTGCTCTCTCCCCTCTCCAGTTCTCTCTCTCTCATCTTCCCTAGTTTCGTCAGGTTCTGGTTCAAACGCCGGAAAACGACGCTCTCCCAGTTTTCAGTCGGACCGGAGAAGGTGGGCTTAGGTCTATCTAGATGTTCTACTCTTTCTGAGCAACCCATGTTTTTTGCACTTTTACCTAGACATTCTAAATACTCTTCTACCTCATTTGGCTATTTATTTAAGAAGTTACAATTGCACATCATCTTTACAAACTAGTGCATGTCAAAATTAAGTCCTTCATAAAAGAAACTAATGATGTGCCATGGTTCATAGATGTGATGTGGGCAAGTGAGTAAAAGATCCTTGAACCTTTCTCATCATTGGTAAAATGACTCTTTATACTTCTGAGTAAAGTTCATGATCTTACAACGAAGTGCACTTGTTTTATGCATAGGGAAAAACTTTTTCAAGAATTTTGTAGCCATTTCGTTCCAAGTCCCTATGGAACCTACTGCTAGTGCATTAAACCACATTTTAACTTTTTCCTTTTAAAAAAAAGGAAAAAGTTTAAGCTTAATGGTATCTAGACCAATGTTTTGTGTTCTTTGAGTACCACATACCTCATCAAACTCTTTAAGGTGCAAGGACTTTCATTGTCTCAGCCATGGAATTTGAGAAGTAATTAGATCACTCCCATTTTTAAATCTAATGCCCCAGCATTCTAAGGAAGAATGACATAGTATGGAGTATAGGTGCATGTTAGCTGAAGGTAGTCTTTTAAAGTTTTGC
Source organism: Warburgia ugandensis (assembly GCA_035236585.1). Taxonomy (NCBI): domain Eukaryota; kingdom Viridiplantae; phylum Streptophyta; class Magnoliopsida; order Canellales; family Canellaceae; genus Warburgia; species Warburgia ugandensis. Next base: position 34,340,483 of record CP141130.1, on the reverse strand, counting down.
CACGAAAGTTTGATGATTATTCCTTCTTGGTGGAGGTTTATATTCATCATCCATTAGAGGTAGTGGGTCCTCATCCATGATGAGTGGAGGGCCCTGACTACCACGAGTTGAGTTATCCCTTAATCGTTGATCAGTCATTGATGACGACTGATCTGGTTGTATTTAATTTTGGTCGCATTGGACTAACCTTCCAATTTTGTCATGTCTCCAAAAATGCATACAACAAAAGCTTTTTTTTCACTTTTTTTGTGTGGAAAAACTACCATAAATGATGCAACCTAAATTCCTAGAATGATGATCAAATAAAGGGCACAATCAAATAATCTTTGAGGCTAACAAGCAAAAATATTTTGATTTTCTTGAATTTGTGTGGGGGAGATGCTTTTAGATTAGTCTAATCTAATGCTCCTCTCTTTCATATTTGAATACTACTTAAGAATTGGGTTTTGCTCTAAAGTGGTTAATACAATCCTTATGTCAGGAGGTATTTAGACCTCAATTAATGTTAACAGAAGAAGTGTGAAAATAACTTAGATTTTAAGACACCCACTATAATCACAATGCTCAGAAGCCACTAGAGTGACAATAGATTGCTTCCATTTAAGAGGGTCCTATGAGCATGTGATGGCCTCTATAGGTCTCTTCTAATTAATTTTAAAATAATTAGGAAGGTTGAGTTGTGCACTTGTGGTAATTATCTCAGGTGGACAAAGAGGTGGTGATTAAATTTACCTTTGATCTTATGGGATTAGGTGCCCTTACTAATTAATTTCCACACTCCATAGTAGTTTGATCAACATATAAATCATCTTAAAGAAATAAACATGCTCTAAAAATGTAATAATAAATAATAAACTAATGCAAATCCTAAAATGCAATAGTTATCAAGTATGATATCTATATGTAATTACATTACTAAACAATGCAAAATTATTCTAAATTCAACTAAACTAAGAAAATAAAATGAGTGAGGAAAACTTACAGTGGAGTTTCTAATGAAGATCAAATATAGGTCACCAAACCCCACACTTGCCCTATTTTAATACAATCTTTTTAAAATTAAAATTAAAATTGCAAGTTACAATGTGCCTCACTACTAGATTCACTCTGAAAAAGTCCTATTTTAGGAAAGTAAGAAAATCCTATATATCTAATGAAACTCCACATTCCAATTTCTTGAAAAATAAAAATAGCAATAAGTACTAAATTCAGCAAATAGAGTGATTATGCACTTATAAAAATTGAAAAATGCTCCTAAAAATGCTTAGAATCCTAAAATAATGAAATTCCTAAAATCTTTTATTTTTTTGAAATTTTTTATTTTTAGATTTTTTGAATTTTTTTATTAAATTTTATGAAAACTTCATTGCAGGATCTCAGCAATGGCGCCAAAATCGATTGTGTTACCACAAGTGCATAGGCTATTGTATTAAGGTTGATGCAAGTATGGGTCGATTCAAGGGGGACTCAACTTAAAAAGAAGGAGCTTAAATAAAATTTAATTAATCACCAACTAAAAAAATAAAAAAAAATTAAATAAGAATGAATTATAAACTTAAATCTATTCAGCTAATGAAAATTACACCAATCCAAGTTCAAAAAGGCAAAAACTTAAGTAAAAACAAATAAAATTTACTTTTTAGCTTGATTATGACAAATTTCTTTAAATCTGATGTCATCAAAGTTGATCTACCTTCATCAATCTCTTACTATTATCTCTAATTAAGGATCCAATGATTGGAATCTTTAGATTTTCTAAAATTTTGATGATCTGGACTAAGGAAAGATTTTGGGATTTGGATGGCTTAGATCGAATTTTTGGATTTCATATTGAATATCAGGGTTGATAAATAAGCTAAGAGTTGTCCTAAGAACAAGATCTGAAGATTAATTGAAAATCTGATGGGAAAAAGTTTAGAAAATAAAGTAATCATGTTTGTTAAAGCTAAATCATTGATTCGGTTAAGCTTAAATCAAATAGGACCTAATTACTTAATTCTTGGATTAACTGGGAATAGCACAAAACCTAAATAGCACAAGCTGGAATAAGGAAAAACTAGAATAAAATGAAAATGGGATTTTAATTAATGTCCAAAGGGCAAAGCTAGAATTTTCCTTTTTTTTTTTTTAGTTTAACCATAAACAGGAGAAATCTGCTCTAGGAAGAAGATGACTTAGGCAATAGAGATAAGTGGGGAAGAAGAGGATTTGGGGGAAAACTTGATTTGGGTTTTGCTCAAAAGTAATGATGGAATGAAAGAAAAGCAAAAGGAGTGAAAAAAAAAATGGTGGAAAAGGAAGATAAAACTGATGGGAAGCCAGAAAGAAAAAAAAATGGTGAACAAAGAATGAGAGACCTAGAGAGAAAGAGAGGCAGGGATCTGGGAACGACTGAGAAGAAGAGAGATGCAAAAGTAGTGACAAAGGTGGAAAAAGAGGGAAGAAGGAGAGCTGGGGGTGAGAAAGATGGGGGAAGGAAATAGGAGTGGGAAGAGATGGGTGATGGGTCTGAGAATTCCAGTTTCCAACTAGAATTTGAGAGAGAAAAAGAAACATAAAAAGAGAGGAGGTTTGATGGAAGAGAGGGGCAGTGCAGGAGTTGCTTCTCACACTTGCTATCTTTCTCAAAACTAGACGCTACCTACTCCTTTTACTTTTCTCTCTTTAACATTGTACACCAACAACTCCTCGTCTCCTTCTTTCGTTTTCTCATTTTCTTATGGGTTCTCCTTTTTTAATTGGAAATCATCTCATCTTGCCTTGTAATGCTCTTGTAGGATGATCTAGAACCATTAAATTTGATATGAACTATCAAGCTACAATCTAGTTAATCTGCAAAACATAAAACTAAATTAGAATCATCTAAACTATACATTACACATCTGATTAGCTTCAATGATCATCTGATCATTAAATTTGACAAATCAATAGTCGGGTGGTCAGTTGAAGCTAGAATTTATTTTTTATCTAAAAATTACAAAATTGATTGGTTAGATAATCTAATTAAATGCTAAATTAAAGGTATTTTGGCCAAAAATAAACACTTACTAGGATCTTATCTTAAGTTTTTTTTAAGTTTATAAAAACCATCTGGACTTCCTTCCTTCTCTCCTATATTTCTTTACTAATTGTCTAAGTAGAAAGATAGCTTCCATGATAGACCTCCTAAGCATGAAACCAAACTAGTTCTCTGATAAACTTGTCTTATACCATAATAACCTCTTCTCAATCACTATTTCAAAAAGTTTCACAGTGTGGCTCATAAGTTTGATCCCTTGTTAACTAGTGCAGCTCTGTATGTCATCTTCATTCTTACAAATTGGTATAATAGAGCTCTTCCTCCATTCATTTAACATTTTCTTTGATTTTATTATCATGTTAAAAAACTTTGTCAACCAAACTACTCTAGTATATCTCATATGCTTCCAAACCTCTATTAGTATACCATCATGCCCAAGGCCTTTCATGATTTCATCTTTTTCAAGGCTTCTTTCACTTTAAAAGTATTCTAATCCTACAATCGTATCTATAATGTCCAATGTTATTTGGATTTATAGTACTTTCAATTCCTATATTCTCAGGGCAATTGTCATTTAGCAATTTTTGAAAGTAACCTTCCTACCTTTGTTTGGCCTTGTCATCTTTGACTAGTACCCTTTGGTCATTACTTCTAATGCACTTAACATGGTCTAAGTCCTTACCCTTCTATTCTCTTATTTTTGCAAGTTTAAACACATCTTTCTAACCTTCTCTTGATCCTGATTTAGTATAGAGATCATCATAATCCTTGAGTTTAGCCTCACTTATTAGTCTCTTAGCAACCTTTTTAGAATTCTTATTTAAAAACTTTTTGCACATTTTCACTCAATCACCAAGTTTCTTTTACTGATTTCCTTTTACCTTTAAATATTCTTAGGACATCTTTTGTCACTTTCTTAATGGACTCGACTATATTATTGCACATTGTGTTTACTTCTGTTTAATTGTTCCAAATTCCTTCAACCATCAACTTCCTTGTGAGTCATGTTATTCTCTCCTCTTTTAAGTTCCACCACTTAGTTTTTGGATACTAATTAAGTTCATTTCCTTTCTTCCATCTTTTAATACAGATATCCATAACCGTTAACCTTTATTCTAACTTTAACATGAAATAAACTAAACATAAAAATAATGCAAAAAGATAATTGAAATGATAAAGTCAGGCATGCCTCAATTGAAGGCAACAGTCTAGGAATCTTATGCATTTTTTCAAAAAGACGTATTCCATTTATCTTATTCACCTTCCCTTAGATAGGCAATCACAAAAAAGCTATGGTCACTGGATGATAATAACCTGTGCTACTTTGGATGAAAAATTACAACCATTGATTTTGAAACTAAGTTAAAAGGAACAATTGAACTGATTTGATTGTCATGATTTTTACAATTAAACTCAATAAGGGATGGACAACAAGATGAATAGTATGAATCTTCAAGAAAACATACCTCCACATTCCTAAGTTGTTGCCTCATATAACTAACTAGCAATAAAATTTAACAAATTTAAACTACGTTTTATCCTTTAAAATAATGTTATCAATGTATTTTAATCTAATAATAATAATAATAATTTTTTTTTTTTTTCAGATGCCAGGTTGAGTTCAAATACTAAAGTGTCAAACGATATGGGACCAATAAATTTGGCTTCCAATTGAATAATGATAAGTCCGGTTCTTTGGTATGTCATTGACGCACCTACTAGTAGCAGGTAGGAGGTAATGAGTAATCCCAACTTGTGCCCTGGGAGACGGATATGTAACAAATAATCTTTCTACATTTTCCTTGAACAAACTTGCAGCCATCGAGTCACATGGCTTCCTCATGGTAAAACTCTGTGTCTTGGTCAAGGTTTGATCGAGTTACCCAAACTTCAGATCTTGCGGATACAAATCCATAGCTTTTTATGGTGCGAGGAGAAGCAACAAAACCTTCATTTTATTTGCTCTGGACTCTGACAAAAAGGCTTCCCCTCGTTTTACGAAATAATACGGAATTTTGCATACCAACTTTTAAGATTCCATGTCCCAGTAGCTGCCGAAAGCTAGCTCAGACTCAGCAAATGAAAAATCCCTCCGTCTTCCTCCGTCGTGTTTCCTGCTGCTATGTTTGATCCACGGATTGCGACGATGGTGATTCCCCCTGGCTGATGGTTTTGATCGACTTTAAAAGCGAAACCGCCCATTTTCCAGGAGGCCTGGCATGTCCCTAACATGGGCCCCACTGTTGGATCGCCTATCTGCTACTGACAACCGAAATATCTTGTGGGCATTTCTTTGTCGGCTCCTTCCTCTTATTCAGGCACACTGACAATTTTAATTGAGTCTGCTCTGGGCCATTACATTGATAATGTAACTTCGTTGGCAAGTTAATCTACCAACTTCAAATGGAACCAAGTGTGGTTGATCCAAACCGTTCATTCCAATTCTGAAGAAACCAGTCAAGGGTTAGGATCAACGATCGGTGGGTCCCATTGCATAAGTGTAGTAGCTCAGGGAGACGGCAATCCAGTTATTTATTACAACAACTCCTTACGTTGAATTGTCCGCAAGCACGTGTTGGGGACCAGATGAAAACACAACGACACAACATAAAGCGGCTACTCTACTTAAGATGGAGGATCTCCAGGCTTAAACACACAAACCTACGCCAAAAAGCAAGAATCCAGTGCTACGAATTTTCCAGGTTACTCCCGAATCCATGTATGAGGTTCTAGGTTTCTCCTCATGCTGTTGACCCACGATGTCTGAGTGACTTTGATTCCTGCGATCTGTTTCCGGACCCATTTCCGCTGCTGCAGCTGTTGAGACAGAGAAATCTCTTCCAATTCCGATCATTCCTGCAGTTGCATGAGCAGTTGTGACTGTGGATGATCTGAAATCCTAGTGATTTTGGCGAATGCGAGGGAATTCGTAAACTGTGCTGATTTGCTGGTGATCGAACGCGATGCAGTCTTGCGACGGTTAGTTTCACGCGGACTGTATTCTCTCCCCTTTATTGTTTTTGCTTTCTTAATTTCAAGTGTTTCTTCCATTGTTCTAATCTTGGAAGCTGCGATTTTGCTTGTCTGGAGACGGTTTCGGTTAACCAGTGTGCAAATTCTGCTGATTGTTACGTGATTTTTGCGGTTTCGAGCTGGCATTTTCTTGAATTTTATGTGATCGATAACTTGTTTGTTGTGAGTGGTGACTTTAGTGCCGTGGTTGTGTCATTTTCATAATTGGTAGCTAGTGGCAATTTTAGTGTAACTGTGATTATGTGAAATCATCAAAGTTGTATCTGGTTCTTCAGGAAGGATTGATAATCGAATTAAGATATCATCCCAACTTGCAAGCTGTCACAAGCGTTTCAGTTATTCTCTTATATGTGTCCCTAGGACTAAACTTCAACAAGCTGAAGGATCGAATTTCAGCAATAGGAGTCAGTAGGGAAGCTCTTGTACAATGGTCCAGATAATCCTGGTATATTGTTTCCTCTCCACCAATAAAGCCATCCCTTCAACTCAGTAAAATACCTTCCCGTATTTGATAACTGTTAGGACCATGCTAAGATCTTTATTACCTCTTCTTAGTCATCAACTACTCTCGTTCGGGTGATTTCCTTCAAATAATCAGATGCTTCAAAACCAACTTTATGCTCTCAATTTCTGTAAAAGTGGCGCTTAGACCTAATTGGCCTGCATGCTTTTGCATTAGAGGATCATCATTATGGTCAAATACACCTCAAAACTGAATGAATTGTAACATTATTACAACTAAGCTTGGATCTTTCAGGAGGAAGAGCATCAAATGAGCCTTAAGGCAAAGGGAGGACTGGTCTCTCAGTCATATTCTGAACACTACCTCTTAGAAGCTCATCATTCTCTCCTAAACATATTATATTATTGCCTTCTATAACCATTGGGTTATCTTTGTAAGCGCATTTCAAACCAGAATGATTTTGGTCTGTCATCCCTGCATGTATTTGCAAGTCCTAATCTCTGGCAAGGATGATAAGGAAACCCCCTCCAGATCAAGTTGACCAAATGGGCCCAGTAGAAAATCGAGCTATGAAAGGGGCACATGTCCTAGGAGTTTGTAGCAAAGGCTCCAAAGGACAAAATTATGAATTGCTCACCTTTTTTCTCAACCACCATATATTGTCAACTGCATGGTTTGTCCTTACAATTTTTTGACTAGAACAAATTGAATCATTCAAAGATTGATGCTTTCCAAAATAAGGTGTTAAAAATTCCCTCCAAGGAGAGGCTGGCACAGATTTTCTTATTTGAACAATGTTTTTTGGTTTATAAGTTGTAATAAGAGTAAGCAAGGTATGTTGCTATTCCTTGGTAGTTAATCAATGGAGAGCCACTTTTGTACAAAACATTAGCCTTGATAACTCTGTTTGCGAAGATACCTGCCTAAGTCTTTGTCACTCTCGTGTACAAATTTTAAGATTATAAACTACAAACTTGGTACCCTGCATCATTTTCATTGTTCAGTGGGTTTTGCAAAGTGTTCTTGATACTGTCTTCTTTATAAGTGCAATCTGCTTGCTTAAAGGTTCTCCATTGGCCATGCCCAGCCATGATATGATATTAAAGGGCAGCCCCGGTGCACGAAGCTCCTGCCTATGTAGGGTCTGGAGCCATGATATGAGATATGGAACTTAATACTTGCTTCATAGGGGCATGATGTAAAGCATATTTCTTGACTTGTTTGCTCTTATGTTATCAACTGCATGGTATGTCCTTGCAGTGTTTGACTAGAACAAATTGAATCATTCAGAGATTGTTGCTTTCTAAAATAAGGCAACAATCTCTGAATGAGATTGTTGCTTTCTAAAATAAGGCAGTAAAAATTCACTTCAAGGAGAGGCTGCACAGCTTTTCTTATTTGCACAAGGTTTTATGGTTAAATGTAACAAGAGTAAGAAGGGGAGTTGTTGCCCCATGACCTGGAGGTCATGGATTCGAGGCGTGGAAACTGCCTCTTGAAAAATGCAAGGTAAGGCTGCATACTATAGACCCTTTGTGGTTCTCCTCTTCCCCGGACCCTACAATACATAAGAGCTTTGTGCGCCTGGGTGCCCCCTTTCTTCTTTTTATGTTGTGAAAAAAGTGAAGGGGAGCCTTGGCACAATGGTAGAGTTGTTGTCATGTGACCTTGAAGTCATGGGTTCCAGGCGTTGAAACAACCTCTTGCAAAATGCAAGGTAAGACTATATACTTTTGACCCTTGTGGTCTGCCCCCTTCCTAGACTTCGCATATGCAGGAGCTTCGTGCACCGGGGCTGCTTTTTATGTTGTGAAAAGCGTAAGCAAGCTAGATTGCTGTTCCATGGTCAGTAATTCTTGCATTCAGAAAACACGTGGTAATTAATCAATGAAAAGCCACTTCTGTTTGAAACATTAGTCTTGATAAATGTTTTTGCGAAGATACCTGCTCTAAGTCTTTGTCACTTTCACAAACAAATTTTAAGATTATAAACTATAAAATTTGGTACCTTGGATCTTTTTCATTGTTCAGTGGGTTTTGCAAAGTGTTCTGAGCACTGTCCTCTTTATAAGTGCAATTTGACACTTAAAGATTCTCCATTAGCCTTGTCCAGTCATGATAATTAGATATGGAACTTAATAGTTGCTTCACGGGGACATAATGTAAGGCATATTTCTTGACTTGTTTGCTCATATATTTTTTTATGGACCAGCTGGCAAGCACAGCTGTCTCATCGCAGTTATTAACAGGTTACTTAGCTTTCTTTTTTCCATATGTTTCAGACTTTGATATTGGTATACTTCTTCAAGAAGCCCGAAGTCGCTGGTTGAAGCCCGCAGAAGTGCTCTTCATCTTACAGAATAATGTTAAACACCATCTTACGCTAGAGACCCCCCAAAATCCACCAAGTAACATTGACACCAGGCTTATTTCGTGTCATTTAGCTGTTACTTTGGTTTCATACATCATTGTTACTACTTATGTATATATTATAAATATTCTAACTGCCAGGTTGTCTATAGGTGGTTCCTTGTTCCTCTTTAACCGGAGGGTCCTCCGTTTTTTCCGTAAAGATGGCTATAGTTGGCGAAAGAAAAAGGACGGGAGAACTGTTGGGGAAGCACATGAGCGACTAAAGGTCTGTTAAATCACAAATTTCCTATTTATTTATTGGAGCACTGCAATTACAGAATAGTGAAGCATTTTGGACATTTTATCAAAAAAAAAAGAAACAGAAAATAAGGTATTTGAGACATGAGATTTTTACTACAAGTAGAACTAGTTAAAATATCTTCAATGTTAGAGATTTTACTTGTCTTTATTCTTCTGAAGTTGCTACTTGACTATAATTCTGAAGCAACAAGCTCTTCATTTGTCTTAAAACCCAGTACAAAAATGTTGGAGGATTTGGGATCTCTAGGATTATTCTGCATTTTGAATGCAATGGACACAGAATCTAAAATATTAACTCAAAAAATTTCAAACAGACTACTGCAATGATAACAATAATTGGAATTTCACCATAGTTCACACTATGAAGAATCTTTGACCGTTAATATTTTTCATGCACAAATTTGTATTCATGGGAGGAAACAACTAAAGAATGAGAGGAATAAAGGAAATTTGGGGAAGAGAATTTAGGATGACTTTGATCCGATCATACCCAATTCTGTTGTATTATATGCTCACTTACATTTATGCAGATGATAAGATTGTTCATATGTTGACATGTCCTTCAAGCTACATGTCCAACTTGTATGGATAGAACTCTTATTGAACACCTTGTTAAATACATCTGGAAGCTGAAGCAGGTGTATGGTTTGGAAAAGAAACTGTTCTTGGAAACAGATCTAGGTTTTGAAGTAGGTCTAGGACTAGAAGGAAGAGGATTCACGAATACCATTAGAAACAGCAGATTAGTTGAACCTTCTCATTCATTCCATGCAATGAAAGCAATGAGATCTTGAAATAACTAGAGTAGAAAAGGTGGTGATTGAGAGTGGAACCAGAGAAGAAAAGCTTGAAAATTGATGCAATCTCTTTGTCTCCTTAAGGGCCAATCTCAGCCCTCGCATTCTTCATATTTAGGGTTCACTGGGAAGTATTATTAAATTGCACTCACAACTTCATTACTTTTTTTTTAAAGATTTTTTGGTTACCAGTATTGGTACTGGAAGGATACCCTGCTAGGTATGGTATTAACAATGTCACACATGAGTTTTTCCTCTTTGTGCACCTTATAGGCGGTGACAATGGCCTTGAATAAGTTTTTCCTTTTTTGTGGTACTAACCATCAAGTTTGAGAAAGTGTTTCTATACCTCACTTCTCTCTCTCTCTCTCTCTCTCTCTCTCTCTCTCTCTCTCTCTCTCTCTCTATATATATATATATATATATATATATATATATATATATATGTTTTTGTGTGTGTGTGTGTGCACGCATGGCAATGATATTGCATGAATGGTTTTATTGGTTGCAAATCCGAAGGCCAGAAAGGTAAGCATGGTGCTCATTCCTACTTTCTCTGTCTGGTTGAGCTTTTATCTGATTCTCTGCCAATAAAGGGGAAGATATGTCAGCTATTCACCTAACCACAGGAATTCCATCTTGTGGTATATCCACCCCAAATAAAAATTAGTTTTTCTCAAGGAAGGGCACTAAAATAGTAGGAGCTTCTGACGCCTTCAATATTTTATGTCTTATGCTGTGCATCTTTCCGAGTTCTTTGTACATTTCCACCAAAAGTCTTTTTCCGCAAACAACTGAGCACCTATTTAGTCCTCCATTCTCTGCCATGGAGAATGAGAATCCATGTCAAGCCGGCCAAATGATTCAAAAGAGTCCTAATAATCTCAGCTATTAGCTGGAAATGGAATCAAGCCCAAGTTTAGTGCTTTCACTTATTTGGTTCTTATGCAAACAACTAAACTCTCTAGTTGAATGTCAAGGTATCCATTTGATTATGATGAACAGCCTATTTTATGAGCTGTTTGAGATGGAGTATTGTGCTGTGGAAAAGATTGAGGATTACCTGTATAAAGCTCTAGTTAGACTAGGGGGACAGCCAAAGAATAAATAAATTCTGTGATTTGTCAAGGTCTTCATCAAATATATTCACTTTGAGAATGAGTAGAATCTGGTAGAACCCACTCCAGTTATTAGACTAAAGATTGACTGCATCATGGAGTGAATCATGGGACCCACAAAAGATATGGCAGCATTTAGATTTTCTCTGAGGCAATTAGACAAACAACATCAAGGCATGCAGCCCTCTTCCAATGATCTGAGCTAAAGGTTGGTCATGGTTATGTGCAATTTGAAAAACCACTAAAATGTCAAAAACACCACAGACGTGAAGACACCAACAAAATCAACCAAAAATTCAGACAATCCCTGTTCACTTTAGTATATCATTTTTGCATGTTTTATACGAGCAACTTCGCCTGTGTGGTTTTTGTTCTATGTGTTTTTATCTTAGCCGGTCTCAAGCCTGGATAAAGGAGGAGGGTTTTGCATCAGGTTCCAGCTGGCAAGGAAAACCCATGGCGAACCCTGTGCGTCATGATGTTTTTATGAGCAAAAAATTGAAGTTGGGGGTTAACTGAAATAGAAAAGTAGGCAAAGAGTATGTCAAATCCCTTGCAATCTGAAGGTAGGTCCTGTATTTGATCCCAGCGAATATTGGAGATAAATCCAGCTCTCTGCTCCTTTGGATGGTTTGAGACGGAGGAGGGTTCTGCCAGAAAAAGCAAGCTGGTGATCTTTGCAGGCATTTGTGTTACTTATGTGACATCTTTCTGCCAGGAGACCCATACTCTACGAGGTCAAGTGGTCAACAGTGGCGATCACACAAAAGTTTGCTGATGTGGGTCGGGAAGAAATTGGCTATTGCTCTCTTTCCAAAGAGTTACTATTGGGCCCCAGATGTGCCATGTGGAAATGGTCTAATCAGTTTTTCAAAGAGATAGCGTCTGATCCACCCCAGATGCTCCCAGGTTCTCAATCCATGATGCTTCATTTATGGTCTTGACATCAAAATTATCCTTGAGTTTTATTAGTATTTAACTTGCTTATGGGATGTCCATTCTGTGTGACATTGAAACCATTTTGGATTATTCATGGTGGTTTACAAGTTCAATAGTGGCAATTGCCCATACATTTCCCTATGTAGGCTGCAAAGATTCCTGTTACTTTTGCAAGTTATTTTGGGCAGGGAGCATGGCATTCTTTTTTATTAGAACCAGCTACCTAGAACATAGCTCTTTTTATTAGAACAGGCTACCTTCATTTCTTTTGTATTAGAACCTGATGCGCCTACCTACAAGTGATCTACTTAATTTGCTGGTAAAAGACATGTGGAGAAAGATTAAGGGTGTGTGTGAAGTACATGGCTGTCACCATAGTATGGAAGATAACAAAAAGATTTCTTTAATTAATATAGGAGTTTTACTGAGCCACATCTTAGGTTGGCCAAGCTCCAAAATCTTCCATCATGGACGATTGTAACCAGTATTTATCTAAATTCAATGATAGAAAGCTCATAAAGTATGAAAACAGTTGTGGTAAAACTTAATGAATCAGAGGGTCAAGATCATTCAAATGGATGATAGTTCTGGGCTGTCGCTTATACCAGATGTGGTAAGAAAATGAACAGCTTGGATCGTCAACCATCTTTTTTTGGGCAAATAAGATGAGGATTTCCTTAAAATAGAAGGATCATCAACTGTTTGGTTCCATATGCAGACACTATATATTTCTTACACTAAATGGTGCTCATATATTTGTCTCTTTTCATTTCCTCAGCAGCCCCTTTAATGATTTCTAAGCAGTTGAACTACCAAATACTGTGGACAACTGGATGATCTATGGAAATGAATATGATTTTAAGCAATGCCATGTGCCTTTGCTAGTATATAATTCATCTTTTTGGCTTTTTGTGACACATATCTTTTTGTTGAGAAGGCAATGAAGAAATAAAACACAAGGCCACCTAAACTCTTATCCTTTTCTTTTGGTTCTGTATTCAATAAACATTGGTATTAAAGGAGTGAGTGAGAGAGGGAAAATAACTTCTTTGAATTTAAGGGAAAGGAAGACATGTTGGGTTTCTGGCAAATTGAAGCTTCGTTGGCATATCTCTTGTCAGTTTTTGCATATACCACTCTAGAAATACCCCTTGTTTTTGTATTTCTCCCTTTTTCTTGATTTCTTTGTATTATGGACCATAGTAATCAAATGGTAAGATTATCACTGGATAACCAGATCACTCATGCATACAAAGAAAAAGGTGCAGAATTACTTATTCTCATACTAATGGTCTACCATTTTTCACCCACACCCAAAAGGATGCTGAAGTCATGGATGAATGAAACAAACTGTCTCCATTGTATTAAAAAAAGAACAGAAGATGAGAAAAAATGACCAAGAGAGATTGTTTTTTATTTTCTTGAGAAGGACCAAAAGAGAATATGTTGGAAAAGGTTATCCTTCTTGCAAATTCTCTTCAATTTATCTTCTGTTTAAGACCGTGTTCTCCCACATTCCAGAAATATAAACTAGTCCCAAGGTTCCCAACCATCAGGGTTAGGTTTAGGATGAGAAAACTGATCACTGACAAACCAACAAGTGATCTTGGGGTTACATATATTCTTTGAAAGGGAAGATTAAATAGAATGACTGCCTATTTTCTTCATACCCTTCTTCTTTTCCTTCTCCTTCTTCTCATCTATCTGCATTCTGCTTCTTTCTTTGTTCTTGTCTGCAACTTCCCCATATCTTCTCCCCAAGGCCCGGGGAAAGGGACAAATATATCAGCACCCTGGACAAAATGCCCTTAATGAAGGATAAGCCTTTAGAACTGAAAATCTGGTTCATTTCTAAGAAAGAACATATTGGAATTTGCACTCAAGTAGAAAGGTTGCACGTATTTGTCATTTTTTTTTCTTTTGTAATGATGCGGCATTGTATTGGCCTATGCAACCTTTATGAGTTATCTAAATTCACAATTGACAGCCTATCTGAGAAACCGAAACTGACTGTTGCCTTGTCATTTGGGGTATTTGTTCACATATTAGTGTCATGGCCACATACTAACTGTTATAAATCATTGATAAATTTTGACTAATAATTTATGATTTTGTAACCGGTCCCAAGCCTAGATAAAGGAGGATTGTGTGAGGTTGCTTATTGGCGTAAAAACTGTAGGCAAATCCTTAACATGAACTAAAGACTAAGACATTTCCTCAAGCTAGGGCGTTTCCAATAAGCGATATGCTACATGAGAGCCTAGATGCAGTGTGAAATGGGAAGGGCTGCTAGGGTGTTTCCTTGTAAGGGACGTGCTAAATTGGAGCCTGTATGTAATAGAAAGTAGGTGGGGGTTCTTGTGCTATTCTAGATGTCCGCTAGTAAAGAGACTAACTCAGGAAAATAAGAGTTGTATTTCCACATGGACAAGTAAGACTATAGAGTTAGCAGATAAGATGGAACGTAGGAGAGTCAATATAGTTTGTGTTTAAGACACTAAGTGGAAAGGGGCTCAAACTAGAGAAGTTGAGGGGTATAAGCTATGATACATAGGAAAGGACAATAATAGAAATGGCGTAGGAATAGTGGTTGATAAAGAACTAAAGGGTAGGGTTGTAGAAGTTAAAAGAACCAGCGATATAATTCTACTCATAAAACTTGTTCTAGGAGAGAAGATCATAAATTCTATAAGTGTATATGCCCCACAAGTGGGGTTAGAAGATAGAATTAAGAGATAATTCTGGAAAGACGTGGAGGAAGTGTTGCAAAGAAATTCCCAACACAGAGGGTATATTTATAGGAGCAGAGTTAAATGGTAATTAAGAAAAAGAAAAAGAAAGATATGATAGGGTACATGGACAGCATGGTATTGGAGAAAGAAATGAGATTGGAAGCCATCCTCAATTTTGTTTTTGGCATATAACCTAGCTCTAGTGAACACATACTTTAAGAAGAGGTATGAAAACTTATTAACCTTTAAAAGTGAATCATATAAAACCCAAATAGACTTTTTTTTTTTCTGCATAGGAATATCGGAAGATCAATTTGTAAGGATTGTAAGGAGATATTGGGTGAGAGTTTAACCACACAACGTAGGTTAATGGTTATGAATATTTACATTAAGAGATGAAAGAGAGGAAATAAACTTAATCAATATCCAAAGATGATGGTAGAAGGTAAGTGGAGCAATGAAATAGATGTAAACACCATGTGTACTTATATGACCGAGTCCATTAAGAAAGTGGCAATAGATGTTCCAAGAGTATCAAAAAGTAATAGATGTTCCAAGAGTATCTAAAAGTAAAAGACAACTAGTAAAGGAAACTTGGTGGTGGAGGGAAAAAGTGCAAAAAGTTATTCAGGTGTGTTTTAAAACATGTTAGACGACTAGCAATAATAAAAACTTTGAGCAATATTAGAATGCCAAAAATCTTGCTAAGAGAGTAGTGAGGCTAAACTCAAGGCATACAATGATTTCTATAATAGATTAGGGTCAATAAGGTGAGAAAGATGTGTTCAAACTTGCAAAAATAAGAAAACCAAAGAGTAAGGGTACTAGTCAAAGATGAGTAGATCAATCAAATGTGGGAAAATTACTTTAAAAAATTGCTAAATGACAAATATCCTAAGAACATAGAGATTGAGAGAACTGTAAAACCAAATAATGCAATAATATAAAGGTATAATTGTAAGATTAGGATATTTGAGGTAAAAGAGGCTATGAAAAAAGATGAAATCAAGAATGGCCCCGGGGCACAATGGTATAACAATAGAGGTTTGGAAGTATATGGGAGATATTGGAGTTGTATGGTTAACAAAGTTGTTTAACAAGATTGCAAAATCAAAGAAGATGCCAGATGAATGGAAGAAAAGCTCTATCATACCTATTTATAAGAATAAAGAAGACATCTAGACTTGCACTAATTATCATGAGATCAAACTTATGAGCCATACCAAGAAACTTTGTGAAAGAGTGATTGAGAAGAGACTACGACATGAGACAAGTGTATTGGAAAACCAGTTTGGTTTCATGCTTGGGAGATCTACCGCGGAAGCTATTTTCCTAATTAGACAATTGATAGAGGAGGAAGGACCTTCACTTGGTATTTATTGACTTAGAAAAAGCTTATGCTAGGGTCCCTAGGGAGTTAGTATGGTGGGTATTTGGCAAGAAAGGTGTTTTGTTGGGGTATGTGGACATAACTAGGATATATACGAGAGAGTGGTAAAAAGTGTTAGGACCACTAGCGGGGAGACCGATAATTTCCTCATCACCGTACCTTTTCATGTTAGTAATAGATGAGTTAACAAAACATCCGTATGAGGAGATTTTATGAGCATGTTATTTGCACATGACATAGCTTTGATTGATAAAACATGAGAGGATGTAAATATAAAGCTAGAGTTGTGGAGAGATGCTATAGAGTGTAAAAGATTTAAAATTAACCGAACTAAGACAGAATATATGGAAGGCAATTTTAGCAAGGAGAGGAGTGAGAGTGAAGCATCAGTAAAGATTGATAACCAAGAAGTCCGCCCAAAACACTAAGTATAATTCATTAGAGCAGCGAGATTGAGAGGTATGTTACCCAGAGAATCCAAGTGGGTTAAAACAAATGAAGATGTGCCTCTGGAGTTTTGTGTGATCGGTGGGGGCCACTCAAAATGAAAGGAAAATTCTATATAATGGATATAAGGACAGTCATGCTCTATGGATCATAGTGTTGGCAGTTAAGGAACAATATGTACATAGTATGAGCGTAACTGAAATGAGGATGTTGAGATGGATGAGTGGCAAGATAAGAAAGGATAGAATTAGAAATGAAAACATTAGAGGAAGTCTAGAAGTAGCACCAATAGGTAATTTGATCAAGGAGGGTAGACTTAGATGTTTTGGATATTGCCCAATAGAGATCGAAAATGGTACTGGTTAGAAAGAGTGAGTCGATCCAAGTCGAAGGCTCTAAGAGGGCAAGAAGAAGGCCCAAAAGGATGTGGATATAAGTGGTGAAAAAATATTTAAAAGCATATGGACTAAATGAGGCCAGGACACTTGGAGGGTAATAGAAGAACAAGATTCATGTAGCCTACCCCTAATCGGGATAAGGCTTTGATGACGACGACGATGATGACGTCCACAAAAGCACTGAATCTTGTCTTTGAGCAGAAAATAGTGTCGGCTTCAAACTGGAGTTAAAGTCACTAGTTTCATTTTAACTGTCAGAAATTTCTAGCTAAATGAGTTCACTGTTGTTCGTTCTAGGATTTTTAGTTTTCCTTTTCTTTGTATAATTTTTAATAACTTCTGAATAGTCCCTTAGTCAAACATTTCCTTTGAATCGACAATGTTATCTGTGACTTTTTTAATAAATTGAAAATTAATTCAGTAGACAGTTACATATCTTTCCTTGCTAAGGCACTTATTACTTGTTTTTGGCCTTTTGCGTTTTGGATATCAGATTATGGATTCTGAGGGTTGTTTGATTTGTGCAGTGGCTGGGCTTTCTTTAATTTGTTCTGTTGAGTTGGAAGTTGTTAATTTTATCATCAAGGAAACTTACTAGTAATAGGTGAATCTACACATTCAATTGCCCAGAAAACAGTTCCTGTCTTGACAATGGATTTATGACTTGTCTATTGGTTGGGATAGAAAACCTGCCAGGGTTTCCGTTCTGTCAGTTTCTATGTTATTTGTATTATATGAATTTTGTACATTTTTTGTGATTGTATTATCAATAGAAAATGTTGAGTTCTGAATCTCCACAATCTTTGCTTGCTAAGAACCAATAGAGTGTCAACCATGTTCTTCTTTCTTTTCTTTCCCTTTTTTTTTCCTGTTCTGGTGTTTGAGGTGAAGAAATGTACTAACATCTGTTTCACTATGACACCATTATTTTCCTTGTACTCCACAGCCACTTAATTGTAGTATGACATGTCAAATTCATTCTAATTGGTGCTAGGTTGGAAATGTTGATGCTTTGAATTGTTATTATGCTCATGGCGAGAAAAATCCTAGTTTTCAGCGGAGAAGTTACTGGATGCTGGATCCGTAAGTTTTACTTATCCTTGTTGATTCCTGGGGATCTAATACTCAATGTCTTTAAGATTAATGCTGCTGTAGTTTCAGAGTTCTATCCAAAAGTTGTAGATTATTATAATTGCTATTCTCTGTCAGGTCTTCCCTCTATATTCAGTCTTGAATTTTTTTTTGTTTGTTTAGGGATTACAACATGGATGCATAGAGTTGCTTTATATAAACAGGTTGTGATTAATCTATGTTAGAAATTCTGATACACAAGCTGAACTTGCTCCAGAGTCCAGACAAAATGAAGTTGACCTTGGTCACTGAATAGGTGATCTTCCAAGTTTCATTGGCTTGGGCTGGTTGAGATGAGTTTTAATCTGAAAAACAGTATAAATTTATGAGGTTTCACTTGAGTTGGGAAAGGTTAATGGGCTATACAATGGTTACATAATAATGCAGATTAAGAATTTGTCAACAGAAGAAGAACTACTCCTTTGATAAGGTGTAACAACTATGCACTCTATCGGGACTCCCGCACACATTGATCTATAGGTACACATCATGCTTGGGTTGCATATAACATGGTGTTCTAGTATTTTTGTAAGGGTCTCAGCAATTACACTTGCTGGTTGATATAACTTGCACATGGAACCTCTCCCTTCATCTTTTCACTACTAGTTCCTGTTTGGCTGGTTAAATCAACATTCGCTCCTTCACTTTCCCCTGATATATGATATCTAAATGAATGTGAAGGCGGAGCTTATCATCTCAAGCATATTTTGTAGAAAGATATGTCTTAATCCCAATCTCCAGTATTAGGGCCTTCTATACTCACAAGTTACATGAGCTATCTGCTGTGCATTTGAATCTCATATTGATACAATACTGGACGAGTCTTAGGTTGCGTTTTTTCCCCCTGTAGGGCCATGTAAGTTAGGGTGTTTTAGGAATTTTCAAATATTAACCTAAACAATTTATAAGTGGGTGCAGTCATTTAGTCACATCACTAAAAATTGGCATGACTAGTTGAACTGTGGGAAATAGGACCCGATCCCCTTTATATGGTTGAGCAAAAACTTCTTCAGATGTTTAGTGGTAGTCCAATTGAAACTTCTCAAAGTTTTGGATGTATGGGAAGTATGGGTTCAAGGATACTCATAATCAATATTGGTTAAAATAAGCTATAAGTTTTTCTTGGTGGTTTTGTAAAAGGGAAAAGTATAGTGTAGTCCCCCTAACTATAAGTTTGGTATACTTAGTCTCCAAACCCCCACCCCCCACTTCCTTTTCACTTCGCATATTAGTCCCCGAACTATTGAATAATTTTGCTCCATTAGTCCACGTCCATCGATGGACATTAGTGGATGTCAGAGGATGTTTGAAATGGAGGCCATTTTCAATATCTTATTGTTTTCTTTTTTCTTTTTTACCTTTTCCCTTTTGTTAACAAAAAATTGAAAATAATTAATAGCTATTATGAAACTGCCACTGGTTAGTTCCTTAAAGGTAAAAGGGAGAGTAAACCCCATGGTCTCTATTCTCGTTCTTCCTTGGCTCCGGCCGTTGGTGGTGTGGTTATAAAAGCACAATCCCCCATTTTCTCCATCTTCTTCCTTGTAAACTGCAATCTCCGAACCCATCTCCCCATGTCCCCAACATTTGTCCCTATCTTCTTCCTTTTCTTTGTAAATCTCCCTTCCTCGTCAAGCATAGTAGCAACCCTATCGTGCTTATTGTCTCCCCATTCTATAGATTTGGCTCCAAATCTAGAAAATTTGTGTAAACATTTGTCAAACCCATTTCATCTTGGGTCAGAAATGGTATCTCCTTGCTTATTTGGTCTCCTACCGCATTGTTGGGAACATGGCCATGGCGAGATGGCTCTATATATGTTTCAATGAGCATATTCCTTCATTTGGACCAACAACTATTCGGAGGGATGGTTCTGTCAGTGCCAGAAGGGTTGCTGAAGGAGCTGTTGAACGACTTGTTGAAGAAGGCTGCTGATAGAGGGAGAGATTTAGGTGACGTTGAAGGGAGAGAGCTGTTGGGGCATCATCATCATTGAGGTCTTATATCAATTAGAGGTTGGCTACACGAATCTTGTTCCTCCATTCCCCTCTATCAAGTGGCATGGCTTCATTTAGTCCAAAACTTTTTAAATTTTTTCTCACCACTTTTATCCACATCTTTTTCGGCTTTCCCCTTGCCCTTTTAGAGCCTTTGACTCACTCCTTTTATCTGGTGCCATTTTCGGTCTCTGTTGGACATGTCCAAACCATTTAAGCCTACCCTCTCTCATCTTATTACCTATTGGTGCTACTCCTAAGTTTCTTCTAATGATTTCATTTCTAATTCTATCCTTTCTTGTCTTACCACTCATCAATTGCATCATCCTCATTTTGGCTACGTCATCCTATGTACATGTTATTCCTTAATTGCCCAATACTCTGATCCATAGAGCATGGCCTTATAGCCATCATATACAATTTTCCTTTTAATTTGAGTGACACCTGCTAATCACATAAAACTTTAGAGTCACATATCCATTTGTTGTAGCCTGCTTAGATTCTCTGGGTAACATCCATCTTAATCTCTCCACTCTCGTGGATTATTGATACCAAGTATTGAAAGTGGTCTTTTGGGGAACTTCTTGGTTGTCAATCTTTACTGGTGCTTCACTCCCACCTCTCCTTACTAAAATTGCATATCATATACTTTGTCTTAGTTCAGTTAATTGTAAGTCCTTTAAACTCTAGCATTTATCCAGAACTCTAGTTTTGTTTTTACACCCTTCCTTGTCTTATCAATCAAAAGTATGTAAAAAGGAGCAAGCTGGTGCACGAAGCTCCCACAGATACGGAGTTTGGAGAGGGGGCAGACTATCTACACCATGGAATCTCCTTCATAACCAGCGTAAAAAGGTATAGGCTTAATGATGATCCTTAGTGCAATCCTTTAGTGATAGGGAAATTATCGATGTCTCCGCTAGTGGTCCTAACATTTGTTAATGCTCCCTCATACATATCATTAAGTATGTTTACATACCCCTATGAGACCCCTTTCTCGCTCAACACCTACCATATTAACTCTTTAGGGACCCTATCATAAGCTTTTTTTAAGTTAATAAAGACCATAAGAAGGTCCTTCCTCCTCTTCCTATATTTCCCTATCAATTGTCTATGTAGGAAAATACCTTCCATGGTAGACCTCCCAGGCATGAAACTAAATTGGTTTTGAGATACACTGGTCTCATATCGCAGTCTCTTATCAATCACTCTTTTTTGAAGTTTCATGGTATGGAATCATATGTTTGATCCCACTATAATTAGTGCTACTCTGTATGTCTAATTTGTTCATATAAATTGGTATGATAGAGCTTTTCCTCCATTCATCCGACATTTTCTTTAATTTTATAATCTTGTTAAACAACTTTGTCAACCTAACTACTCCTATATTTGGTGTATACTTCCAAACCTTTATTGGTATACCATCACGTCCTAAGGCCTTTCTTGAGTTCAGCTTTTTCAAGGCCTCTTTTATTTCACATATGTTAATCCTACAATCGTATTCATATCTACATAGTCCAACGTTATTTGGGTTTAATCTCTTTATTCCTAGGGAAATTATCATTTAACAAAGTTTTGAAATTAACTTTCCCACCTTTGATTGATCTTGTCATCTTTGACTAAGATCCTTTGGTCACTGATTTTAATGCATTTAACGTGGTCTAATTCCTTACTCTTCTGTTCTCTTATTTTTGCAAGTTCAATCACATCTTTTTCACCTTCTCTTGGTCCTAATCTATTATTGAGATCATCATATGCCCTGAGTTTAGCCATACTTATTACTCTCTTAGCTTCCTTTTTATCATTCTTATATTGCTCAAAGTTTTATTATTTCTAGTTCTCTTTGATCCTTTAAAACATGCCCATTTTATGTCATAGGATTTGCCAAAAGATTTTATGCCTGCTGGTGGCTTGGTGCAAGCCTCTTCCTTTATCCGGGATTGGGACCAGCTGCGAGATCATAAAACCACACAGGCAGAGCTTCCCATTTGCTTCATGGCAATGCTTAATATGCTGTTGAAGTAAGGGTTTGTAAGAATGGATGTTAGTCTCCTTGTTTTATTGTTTTTTGTCCTTAGAAGAGTGAAATGGACTTGCATGTTATTGCATAAGGCAGGAAGATGTATTGCAGTGACATTCTGAAATGTAAAAGGATTAATGTGGCAGTTCAGTAATAGTTGAAGGACTTCTAATGGATTTAATAGTTTTAGGATTAAAGGTACAAGAACATAATAGCTACAAGATGTATTGCAGTGACATTTTGATACATAGAAGGATTAATGTGGCAGTTCAGTGATAGTTGAAGGACTTCTAATGGATTTAATAGTTTTAGGATTAAAGGAATTAGAACATAATAGCTGCAGAGTCACCTTATATGATTGTGAAATTTTTGGGGTTCAAATTGTAGTTAATTAACTGCCAATGCATTTATTTGAAAGATAAATTTACTGCCATTTGAGGCACATTTTAACATGGTTTAGTATCTCATTTGAATAGAAGTACTGTTATTTCATTTAAATGTTTTCCTAGTTTATGGACTACCAAATTAATAGTCATGGAGGTGCTTAAGCAAGCTAATTCCATATGAACATGTGACTTGTTTTAAAAATAACCGCAAGTGCACTGGTCCACTATAGCATAGACATGGCAAGTACAAGTTGATCCACAGAGATTCTATTAATAAATGGATTTTAATTAAAAATCTATTTTAATTGCTTTAACCTAGTCAAATAATTATTAAACTAAATTAATCAACTAAAAATGCTAAAAATCACAGAAACACATTAATTCTAGAAATTAAATCTAACCCAAGGAATTAATAGAAATCAAATGCTTTAGGACTTAGTTGTCTAGATTTTTCTACACATTTTAATAAAGTTATGATAACTCTAAAAATACAAAAAATAATTCTTTTCAAGCTCTCTTTAAATATTTTCTTAATACTAGTTTCTTAGTATGACACTATACTTTTTTAAAGTATAGTTGGTTTTCTTAGCGCACCTATTATCTAAGATTTTCGTATAGACACCATTTGTTTTACTATAGTTCAATATCCCTTTCTTTCAAAAGATCACCGACTATGTAAACTTAATGTGCTATGACACAAATATTAATATTAAGTAATTTTTAACCAAGAACAATATAATTTTAAAATTATTTTATTCTAACACACTTTCTATTATCATGCTTAATGAAACCAATGGAACATAAGCATAAAGGGATGAATTAAATCTAACAACTAATGAAAGCAAGTAAAGAACACAAACTAGAACGGAAAAGAACTTTTTCTTCTATTGAAATGGAAAATTACATCAACTGAGTACATAATCAAACAAAAGTAAATAACAAACTATCTTATGAGTTAGAACAAATTCACCTAAAACCTCCTCCTTGTCACTCGAAGAAACTTCAGGTGAAAGTCGTTAACCCGCACACTATCACCAAAACTTCCCTGCTATCCGTTTGTGATTTAGCTCTTGTTGTGTCACTCAACAAGTCTAGATATCACCAACCACTTAGTCCACAAACCACAAAAGAAATTATTACACCCAAAAAGACTGTTTTATGCGCGTAATACCAAGAGAGAGGAGATTAGGAAAGGCTTGCAAATGAAAAAATCTTGGAGAGAAGAATGGATGGAATGATATAGGATAGGATGGAAGTGTAGGGAGAAGAGGGAGAAGAAGATGGGGAAAACCCGATGAGGAGAAAACTGGAGAAGGAGAAGAAGAAGGAGGAAGGGAGGAGAAGAGGGAGAAGAAGAAGGAGGGAGGAAGGAGAAGAGGGAGAAGAAGAAGGAGGGAGGAAGGAGAAGAGAGGAGGGAAAAAGGAGACCAGTCTGATCGGTCAACGACGATGCCTGGGTCGGCCGGTGTGGAAATAGAGGAATAAGATAGGGGAAGAAAGAAGAGGGAGAAGAATAGGGAAAGAAGAAGGACACTGCCGGCGGTGCGTGAGTGAAGAATAGGGAAAGAGAGATTGGGTTTGGAAAAAAAACGATGTCTGAGCAAGAAGAAGCTGACAACGCTAGTGCTACCCGAGATCGGAAGCTGGGGACTCGTGGAAAATAAGATCCGACCGGTGATGGTTGTCGAGCGGGAATGACAAGAGCGAGTAGTATATGCGGTCGCCAGTGTACTGGGGAGAGGTGCGGCTGACTTGTGACTGGAGATAAGTGAAGAAGAGGTGAGCAGAGAAGAGCGATTTGGTCCGTCCTGGGTAGAGAGGGATATCTGTGCTGGGCTGACTGGTGATTTGGGAAGAATTAGAATGAGAGGGAGAGTGGAGAAAGTGGGGAAAGAAGGAGAAGGAGAGGGGGGAATTGTGAACGCGAGAGAGGAAGAATAGAGAATGAGGGAGAGATGGAGAGCAAGATGAAGGAGAGGTTAGGTGGGTTTGCCTCCACCTATGGTCTAGCCAAGAGGAGGAAAGCAAGAGGGAATGGAGAGAGGAGTGTGAGTTGGGAACGATGGAGAGAAAGGGAAGGAGAGGGAAAAGTGAGTCCACCCAATCGAAGAAGAAGAGTAAAAAAAGACGTGGAGAAGGAAGAGAAGAGAATAGAGAAGGAGAGGGAGAAGAAAAGTGGAGTTGAAGAAGAAAAGTGGGAGATGAGGAGAAGAGAATGAAGAGAGATCAGAGGGGTAGAGAGAAAGAGGAAGGGGGAGATGATAGGCCAGCCCCCACGGTCCTGCCTGGGAGTTGAAGAAGTGAGGGATGTAGAGAGAAGAGAGGGGTATATGAAGCAAATGAGAGAGAGAGAGAGAGAGAGAGAGAGAGAGAGAGAGAGAGAGAGAGAGAGAGAGAGAGAGGTGGGGTCCACCAACATCCTAGTCTTGCTAGAACTCTGTAATTCTTCAAATTTGTTTTGTCCTAGGAGTCTTCAAAGTCTTCTCTTTTCAGGAAGCTTCATCATCTCATCTGATCTCTGTGATTTGGTCTGGATCATCCGAGCTGTGTTGATTGATCTGCAATACATAGAACCCAATTAGAATCATCTGAGCCGTTCATTATTCCTTTGATTAGCTTTGATGATCATCTGACTGTTAAATTTTGCAATTCAATGGTTGGATGGCCAATTAAAGCTAAAATGAAATATTTTATGCAAAAGCTTGAAATTAATGGCCTAGATGCTCTAATTGAACACTAAATTAGGGGTATTTTAACCAAAATTGAACACTTAACACTACAATTAGTCACAAAACCCTTCTTACTTGGCTCCAATAAAACATACATCCTCTGGATAGTTGGAGGGGCCCAAGCTTTAACTTGCAAGTGCTCCCAGGGTTCCACTGAAGGAGAGCAGCATAATAATCTATGGTAAACGCATGTTGTTGAGTTACCTTGCCCCTTACACTACCATTACCTTCTGTCTGGCTCTGTAACACATAGAATAACTGATTGAAACATGATAGTCCTTACTAACTAGTATTT
Source organism: Warburgia ugandensis (assembly GCA_035236585.1). Classification (NCBI taxonomy): domain Eukaryota; kingdom Viridiplantae; phylum Streptophyta; class Magnoliopsida; order Canellales; family Canellaceae; genus Warburgia; species Warburgia ugandensis. Next base: position 34,314,916 of record CP141130.1, on the reverse strand, counting down.
TGAATGCTTCTTTTGACCAGTCTGGTTGGCCCTCTCATGGTCCAAGTACTATGTTGCTAACCATTTGGAAGTAACTTTCTTGTTATCAAACTATATCTCACACTTGTGTGGCTCACCAGCTATGGACTTTATACAAAAATCAAGTTTGTCCATGGTTGGTGAGGCATGGATCCTCCAAACCGCAGTTCATATTGCATTGTGTTGTCACCCCCTCCATGTCATTCTTTAGGTAACTGAAGTCAAATCCCTTTCCTAGATGTGGCTCTGCTCCTCCATCTTCTTGCTTCCCTTCTTTTCTTCCATATCCCAGTCTCACTTGTGTTTTCCCTTCCCCCAAATCACTCCTCACCACAATCCTCCCTGGTCTTCTTTCTCTCTTCTTCGTGAGCTCCAGTTTCTTTTACGCATGGGCTGGAATGAACTCGTTCCAACCCCTATTGTTTTCTTTGTTTTCCCTTCCCCCAAATCACTCCCCACCACAATCCTCCCTGGTCTTCTTTCTCTCTTCTTCATGAGCTCCAGTTTCTTTTACGCATGGGCTGGAATGAACTCCATGTTAATTCGTTATCTATTAATTTCCTAGGTGCTTTCACTTAGACTTAGGTTAGAGCATTTCCTTCTTAGGTGGGTCCACTAGCTTACCATTTTAATACAATCCTTAAGATGCATTTATTATTTAAGTAACCTCTTAATGGAATTTATCATTTCTTTGTCTAGGAAAAATGTTTTCAAAACTCATGGATAATCTCATCTATCCATCCTTTACGTAGCATTCATCCTTAAATGATGCCCTATCTTTAAGTCTCACCCTAGCTTATTTTAATTGCTCTCTCATTCAATATTTAGTAAATTCCTTCATGATAATGAATGAGAGGTGTAAGGAAAAAAGAAAAAAAGGAATTGCCCCACTTTTTGTGTAAATGCATTTGTTTATTCATTGAAATTGCGTATTTACATATATCTCACCTTTCCAATTTGACTTTTAATTCTAGTTCAATATTCTCCTCATATTATAATTATAATTATATATGTATATATATTATTACTTGAATAATTGGGCCCCTTACTAGTCATTAAGTTCTCTCTTATTTTCCCTTTTTGCCTTCTCTCTCTCTATGGGTTCCTCACAACTCTTTTTCTCTGATTTTAGGATATTGTTGTATGCTTCTGAAAAACTCCATAACTTTATGTATCTATTTGTTTAGATAAAATGCATCTAAGTCTAGCTTAAACTCTCTCTCTCTCTCTCTCTCTCTCTCTCTCTCTCTCTCTCTCTCTCTCTCCATTTGTCAATGAATTAATAGGTGCCACTTGCATTAGTGGATCAAGGAATAAATGGGTTAGTGGAGTTATATTCGTTAGTTATTTGTTATATCTAGGTGTATGATTTGGTAGCACTTGCTTTGATGCGTGGTTTGGCAGACTGTCACAATTGGGCTTGACTTGCTGTGTTGTTGAATGGTAATTTCCTCTTTGAATGAATATTCACTATATGAATGTGTGGATCTCAATTTGTATCCAAGTTTTGCATGGTAATTTCCTCCTTGGATGAATATTCATAATATGGATGTATGGAGCTCAATTTCTATCCAAGTTCTGCATTTGCTTCTTTACTCAGTTACCACTTCTATTAGAATTCTGGAGGTTTTTTTTTAATGTGAATCACCAGCTAAGTAGTTTTTCTTCATGACCTGATTGATTTGGTGTTGGTTTTTTATTTCTTTCCAGTTTATTAACCTAATGTTTAACATTAACACCAAAAATTTTGCTCTTTTAGATAGTGAAGTATTCATATTATTAGAAATATTAGTATGTGGCTCTTTTAACCATCTTTACATTACATTATTAACTTTTTAGACTCACTTTCACATTTTAAATGATGTTGCCTGTTTAAATGAGTAACATAGTTTTTGCATTTTATGGTTTGCAGGGCATATGACCATATTGTTCTAGTTCATTATAGAGAAGTAACTGAGGTTTGCTACTGACTCTTGATTATTTGGATATATATATATATATATATATATATATATATATATATATAATGTTATCTAATCATGTCATTTTCATTTGTATGCTATTACAACCTAATTTCTATATGCTATATGTCATGATAGTCAATTTTGGAGGAGAAGAATAAGAGACTTCATTTTTCCTCAAAATTGATATCATTGAATATTGGTTGAGTAAGAACTATCTTTTGTCTGGATTTGTAACTCACACACCCAATAGGTCTTGATATGTACACACTTTCTATACATTTCCTCGGGATTCAACCTTGCTCAATGTACACCCTTGCCAAACATATCCTTAGGACGCCACCCTCAACGTGTAAGAACCTTGCATCCCCTAAAGGGATATGATGCACTACCATGAACTTGTGACCTACTTATAGGAGAGGTACCTCAGCCTAACCATTAGGCTATATTGCCTTATGTGCTAGAAATATTTTTGTTAGGTGAATATAAAGGTTGGAATAGGAAACACTATTGTGCTAGAGATCTTACAAAAACATCCTTATACACGAGTCGCTCATGCCCACTTAGTCTGCTGCTTAGTCAAGTATGTTGGTTAGAATATAGACTGAGAAATAAACTGGGAATCTTCCAATGTTAGATTTTTATTTGTACAATGGGGTTCTTACCCAATGCCTTATTCTTCCATTGGACATTGCGTTTGATGCCATGTAAAAGTTCTTGCCTGATTTCACAAATTTTTTCATTCTAGATTCATTGTTGATCGGTTCACAACACTTCAATTTTTGCATCTAAGTCACAATACTACGACGCTGTATCACTTTTTGCTAATTAAATCTTGCTCAATTGGCATTGAGAAAACTTAGATAAGGAAACTGTGATGGTGTAGATAATTTATCAAGATGGGTGCTTTTGATATAGCATAATATCCAATTCCAACCATGGGATGAGAAGTTTGTGAACATCCATGAACTGGCATACAAAACTGATCACATGACAAAACAAAATCACATTCCCCAATAAAAAATATGGGTTTCTTTTTCTTCATGACAAAGAGGGAAAGAATCATCTTGAAAACACTCATAACCATACAAGCATCACTTACTAGGGCAGCTAATTTTGGGGTGGGGGACCCGGGGGAGGGGGCTGTGGGTTGGGTTTGTGGGCAACATTAAGCATTGCCTTTGTGCCCCTCTCCCACTATTATACCAAGAAGGGCTTTATGTCTTCTCTTTGCCCTTCTCCCTATGACATAAAAGTGGCAGTTTTGAAGCTCCCTTGGTAGAGCCGTGTACTGTAAGTCATCTGAACCTGTCCAGAGGGCACCCCCCCTAGAGGTAAGTGAAGTTGGCGAGTTGTATGATGGATAACTATCTACTGCAGTTCGAGATAGATGAATTTCCCAACAATTTCTGATGTAGTCAGGCTCCATAGGTTTTCAGACAAAGTACATTGGTCTAGAAGATTATTACGAAACAGTCAACACTAAAGTAATTCTCTGGAACTGGAATTGCTCAATCAAGATCAACATGAAACACTTTAGATACCTGGTTTCCTATTCTTCTTCAGAAAGATTGAAAGAATAATTTTCTCAAAGAGATCCCTTCACAAGACCTAGCGATTCCAGTTCTAGAGGGTTGCATAGTTGTACTAAGGTTTCTATCATCAAGTGTCATACTCTGATAGGCTTGTGCTTCTAGCTGGTGATCAAGCCATTTCTAGGAAAGAAAACACTCTTTCTACATTTTCACAAATACAGTGTTTTGCTCATCTACTGGAACACTTTTCCAACTGTTCTTGGATGGTGAATCCTTACTAGAAATGTCCATGGAGGATTACATTCTTGACACCTAGGCGCAGCAAGACATCTATTAGCAGCCAAGACAAACCGGACAAACTTCAATTTTGCAGCTGGAGGAAAAATTTCCTGGTGCTGTTCAATCAAGCCATCTGCCACAACGTCCAAGTCACTACCCATGTTTTGTCATTTCATCAATCATGGCCTTCCTTCAATTGGGAAGTTCAAAGAGTAGATGAATTGTCCAAGTTCCAAGGTATCACCACAACAAAACCTCTACTACTGCTGATAAGTTTTGAAAAGAAGTGGAAGTATTATATGTAACAACAGAGTTACACACTGATGATCAGTATGAAGAGTCTGAAACAGCACCTGTATCCTAAATGGAACATCTGACTGTGAGTTGTCCGTAACCTGTACCCTTATATGTGGTCTCACATGGATATGACGTCAATTTAGGTTCATTGCCAAGATTCAAAATGCAGTTTGCATACTGATTATGAACTAAATCCATATGGGGTTCAAGAAATTTGATCAAAGTTTATAATGCCAATGTTTTGACTATGATTATGCCTTTGCTTTTCTGCTGTTTTTGACAAACTGTTTAACTAAAAGCTATGATCTGTATCGTACTCTAGTTTATTAGGTTTTTAGAACAGTGAGAAGCCAACAGTGCAGCTTGTATTTTTGCTCTCTGTGATTTCTTTAACAACACCAAATATATTACGAGAAACAAATAGTTCATGTAAAAGGAACAAAAAGAAAAAGTTGGAAAACATAAGGTAAATTTGAAAAGAGAGACATTCCAAGTCTAGTCATAAATTTCTGTGTTAGCGAATATACATTTAAGGAAATTGATATTCCCACCCCATTGAAATAACTATTCCCTCTTCTATGCATTTAAAGGCTCGTAACTGTTGGTTCAATCGTACTCCCCCCTTGCACCCCCTCTCTCTCTCTCGCTCTCTCTCTCATGTTTTTTGGTAGGCAAGCAGGATTTTATGGATAACCCTAAACAAACAAGTGACTTGAATCTACAACCTAGCACAGGAATGCCCCAATCATGCGCCACTATGGTAGAATGCCGGGACTCACTACAACAGATGAGCTATAAACAAAGTTTTCTCTGCGGGGATAAACATCTTTAGCAGGAAAAAAACGAGGGGTGCAACATGAGGACTTCCCATGTGTTCACCCATCCTATTACTGCTCCCGTGCAAGTACGCTTAACTACGGAGCTTTAATGGGATCCGGTGCATTAAAGCTGATGTGATTGCACCCTAAAGCTTGCAATTTGAGCTCAATGCTTGAATTTCATATGAAAGCAGATGAGAGTGGGAAACCCATTCCACATGCAAGCAATTAGTATCAATGCTCAAAAGCAGAAAAAAAAGAGGGTAAATGCACTGGTCTCCATTCTCTACCTCACTCGGCTGTCTTTGTTTTCTCTCTCCATCATGTGGCTCTGCTAACCTCTGCCACGTCTCTTTTTCCTTACCCACCATGTGGTACATTGATCTTTGTTCTTCTTTACATGTGGGCCTCACTTCTTACCATGCAGGTTCCTGTAAGTAAGAGGAGGTGCAACCCACTTGATGGATGGAGAGAGACAAAAAGGAGTCTTGTGGGGAAGAAGAGATAAGAAAGAGGTAAGCCACTTGGTAAGATAGAACAGGAGAGAATGGAGGTTACTTGGGAGGGAGTTGAGGGGAACCTACATGGCGGTTGCAAAGAGATGAGGAAAAAGTGCTGTGGGCCCCAGTGGTGGGAGGAGAGAGAGAAAAGAGATTAGGCCAAGGAGACTAAGAGAGTAGACTAAGGGGCCTACAAGGAAAGTGCGACTGGTTACCCCCTAGCATGTTTAAGGGGCAGGAGTAGTCAACCAAAAGGAGTAGAAATATCAATTCCCTACATTTAAACCTGTCAGAAAGTTAAGTACTAAAAATTAGAAGGATGGCATCAGACCCATTCTTCAAGCTTCGACGAAGCTCAGTAATGGTAAGAACTAATTTATTAAAATGAATAGAACACACAAATACATATGTAAAATAACCGAAAAAAGTGACTAAACACTTATCCAAGTTGGTAGGTCATATCACTACCAATATGTTCTGAGTTCAACTCAAAGCTTACCTACCAAACAAAAGAAAAAGAGAAAAAAAGTGAAAAATTCTAATAGATGTATAACTTGATGGCCTCAAGTTTTTTCATTCATTCTTTCTTATTCTGTGTTTGTTATGGAAAGATAGGTATAGTATGTATATGTATATAAGAGAGAGAGAGACTTGATAAATGTAGCCTTTAGTTTTTTCTGTCTGTCATGTGTGTGTATGTCTGTGTTATGGATAGATAGGTATTGTATGTTTGTATATAATAAGAGAGAGGTGTACTATGCGTGTATAGATGATAATCCCACATTAAAGGTAGAAACTAAAATGAATAGGAAAAGAAACTTAAAAGAAATGCATAAGCAACTATTAAATCTCATCAATCCTGTAAAAGACATGGCTATTGGTGACTAATGCATTTTTTGGTTGCTCTATCAACTAATCCATGGAGGGGGAGAATAGGTGTTTTACCTCAAACAAGAAAATTTGCTTCTTTGCTTGTTGATCCATGAATGATAGTAGATTTTAATGGGATCTGGTGACGACCATTGGTACTAGAGGAAAGAGTAAAAGGAGGTCGACGGAGAAAGAACCGGGTCCTGTTTACATTCTCAATCAGTTCCTGTAATATATTGGCTGTCAGTGAAATAGTTTTGGGGACTGAATATTGCTCTACACTCTGATTCATGAGTCTTTCCTCATCTGCATTTGATGCTGCAAAAATTTTCTTGTCTGAAACTTTTAAGGAGACTTAGCTGATCTTCCAGACCTCTGAAAAGATGTTTTTCTCTGAAGCTTCTGTTACTTATCTGTTGCTTATTTCTTCCAACATAACCGATGCAGAACATCCCAAATATATTATTTATTTGCTTCTAGCTACCTAAGTTTCCCATTTAAGTTGCTTTTGATAATGTTGATCTGAAGCATTAGACTGGACAGCTTAGATTGATTAGTGGATTTAGGTTTTTGTTGCTTTGTGTATTTAAAGTTCCTTTTTAAAAGAGAAAAGTTGTTGTTATTGTATTGTTTTGCGAAATCTATGAAGTCTTGAAGAATTTCTTTTGAAGCTAGAAGCATTTCAACTGTTGTCTGGAAAAGCAACACATATATTCATTTCAAACCTGGAAGAGCTTCATTCTTGGTGCCTGGAAGAGTATCTTATTTATCTCTTGTTACGTATTTATCCTGCTGCGATCTGATTCATGTTGTTTGCCAATGGCACTCCATTTTATGTTTAGTGGTATATCTGTGGTAGTTTGTTTGACCTTTGTGTTGCATTTTCTACCACCTATTTTTTGTTGGTGCCAATGGCTATTGTTCCTTTAGTGTACGTACAGGTTAGATGCTCTAGAGCATGTTAAGAAACAGATCCCACATTTTTCTCATGTTTAGTGAAATTTTTTCTTAGATCTAAGAAGCCATTCATCATGTTCTGAATGGGTTAGCTAGGGTAGTATAAAATTTGATGCCCATTGGATGCTTTCTTTCTATGTTACTTTGAGTTGAAAATCATGGCTATCAATTTTAAGAAGCAAAACAAGTGGTTGGAATCATCCAAGTTCATTGAATTGTCACAGGTTTTCTTTTCGTATGGCGAACATGATTGAATGGCTTAGATCTTCCAGAAAAAAGGATATAGAGTGGCATCTACTTCTTCACAGGCTCTAGAGTGTCTACTCCTACCTGGATTCTTGTTCCTTTAGTGTGCAACAAAAAACAGAAAGGAAAATAGTTAAAAGCCTATTCTTACTTCTCTACTTGCATCAATGTCTATTTTGACATTACTCTGTCATTAATATATTATTATCTACTTTTTGAGATTCTGTTTGATACAACCAGTTTCTTTATTTCTCCATGCAGGGAAGGCACAATGTTGGATCAGTCTCAAATTTGTCTGCAGACACTGCTTCCACCATCAGTCAGAGTGCAAGACTTTATAATGTCCAAAATTCTGGATCTTCTAGAAATAGTAACTTATATGAACAATATAGGAGTTCCTTTAGTCCTGGATCCCTGGAAGAAGTCAGTTCTAAGTTGGTCACCGGGAACAGTGACATGGGTCACTTTGATACAACAGACATATCAGGAGACTTTGGTATTTCATCAGGGTCAGAGGTGAATCAAGCTCTGAAAAGGCTTGAGGAACAGTTAAGCTTGGATGATGACGATGATGATAGTTCCATATATTTTGGTGGAAAGCTTCCTTCATACCTTGGTCAGAGTGAGAAGTCAAAAGATTCAGGACTTCTAGCTTATGAAAGAGTGGGTTCCAAACACAATGCACCTCTGATTCCATTACCTGAAATAGATCACAGGGAACACAATCAATATTTTGATGGAAATGTTGGAATGCGGGATAATTTGAATAGCATCCAGTTGCTCCAGGATTCAGGTTGGTTGTAAATTTTTAATTGGAAATTTCTTGGCTTGATGGCTTGGGTGTCTCATAGTTTCATGTTGCTGCAGTCAAATTGAAATAGCAAAGTATCATTAATTGAAAGCCTAAGAGATTCAAAAGGAAGTGCTCTCATATAAAACATCTTAGAATCGTACCAAGCTCTTCCAGTAGTAAATAAAAATCCAGTTAATCATCTGTCTACTAGTTTGCTTTCCCTCTGAATGTGCGTGGTTTCTCCATAGTAAAAGAAGGTAAAAAGATGCTCAATTCGTGGCATCTGGGGTATATAGTACAAATAAGTAGAAGTGGAAGACTCCCATTTAGGTTTCTCACAGTAGCTGTGTTACTGCCTCCTGTAATGTTGTAGTGGCTGTGTTTACAAAGAAGTTGAAGTGGAAGACTCCCGTTTAGTCTTCTGACAGTACCTGTGTTACTGCCTCCTGTAATGTTGTAGTGGCTGTGTTTCATAGTTTCATGTTGGTGCAATCAAACTGAATAGCAAAGTATCCTTAATTGAATGTTTAAGAGTTGCAAAAAGGAAGTGTTCTCGTATCAAACATTAAGGAATTATACCAAGCTTTTCCACTAGTAAGTAAGAATTAAGTTAATCATATGTGTACGAGTTCTTTCCCCCTTTGAATATGTGTGGCCCCTCTGCTGAGAAAAAAGGTAAAAAAAAATGCTCATCTCTTAGCATCCAGAGAACATAGTACTAATACATAGAAGTGAGTATTCCCATTTAGCCTTCTGAGTTGTTACAGTATCTGGATTACTGGCTCCTGTAATGTTGTAGTGGTTCTGTTTGTCAGGAAGATTAGATTGATTTCTTGCATCTGTTGAACTCATGAATAGCTGCAATACTTAATCTATTCTTGACTACATTCTTTTTCTTTGAAAACCATGGTTTTCTCTGTTATGGTTGACCATCGAGAAGCACAAAACATCCATGATGAAAGTTGGTTTTCACAAATCTTTCAAAAGAACAGGAAATGACTGTTTTTAACTCCAGGTAACTGGGATTAAGGTAGTCTAGAGAGAACCAGAAAGGAGGCTAATAATTTATCACCTCATCATAATCTGACTGTTCCCATGGGTGTCCTATCATACATGTAGCTGAAACACTTACGATAGAGATATTACTCTAATTCTCACAGTTCCACAGGAATAATGACTCTTTTTCCTATTTCTTTTTCTGGTAAATAACACTGGAAACTGAGCTACGTTACATTTTCTTGTAGGTGATAAATGGAAGCAGCATGACCAACAACCTGACTCAGAACATACAATTGAAAGAGAAGAATCCTTATCATGGAAAGACATGCTTGATTCAGCTGGGATTGATCGACAACAAAAGAATTCAGATACACTGTCCCTGAATGGCACTCTTGATTCTTTCACTAGCAGTTTGGAAGCGGGGTTTCATGCCAAGGATATGACATCCAGAGTGAGGGGATTCTGCTAATGACTATCTTTATTTTCCTGATTGCTTCTTCACAGTTTAGTTGATTGCTAAAATAGTCATATCTGCCTCCTTATTGGCAAGGCCTAGCAACTAGAAATATTTCTGTCGTAAGGCTCTACTTGGTATTTGTAGGTTTATGTGCCATGGCTTTAGTGTGAACTGATTTCATTGGTCTTTATGCTTGTTTTTGGAAATACTAGTAGCATCAGCTGTACCTTTTGTTTTGTTTCTCCTGAATTCCTTCCCAAAAAAAATTGCTGATAGAAAATCACTACATTTTCTTCCATACAAAAATGGAATTTACGAACCCCTTTAGACCTGTCGCTGTTATCTCTGATACTGGAGTCTAATTGCATACTAACCTAGGATTTGTGAACAGGACAGAACCCTATTGTCGTCTTATGGTGCCAAAATTTCTACAGATGTGGCTGGGTCTCCGGAGAACCTGACATCTCAATGGCTAGATTATAAACAGAATGATGATCCAGCATCTAGGAACAGTTTAGGTTTGCAACTTTCTGCAGCCAGAGAATTTCTGTTGGGCCCTGATAGTGCCATAATATCGCCAAGTTCAAACCAAATGCCTCAAGAAGTTGATAAATCTACAGATTCCGCATATACATCTCAAACAAGTATTTATGAATCCAAGTTGGGTATGATGATGCTCAAAAAGACAAATAGCATTGATTGGATGGAGAGTAGGCATATTCCAGTTGATAATCATAAATATTCTTCAGATTACAATGAAATATGGTTTGACCAAGAAAGCCATCTGGGAGCAGATTTAAGTTTGACTGTTGCACAAATACAGCGGTTTAGCATTCGAGAAATATCCCCTGATTGGGCATATTCCAGTGAAGGCACAAAGGTACGTCGTGAAGCTGATAAATTTAAATTTCCTCCTCTCCTGTAACACAAGTGTCTTTCTAGAGGATGGATATTTCCAAATAACACTAAATTTGGTATGATGCATTGATATTCAGTATTGTATATGTTATTGCTAATGCACAATTATACTAAAGTGAGTTCCTCTCCTTCAGTTTCATGCCAGAAGTGCTGACAGATATGTTAGAGCATTTTTGTCATGGTTATAAAGTGCTTGGTTTTTTTGTGAATGTTGAATACATGCACCAGTGAGCAGCCTCAAACCTGATAACCGAGGAGAGAGGCTCCTTCTTGTGCCACTGCACCAGAATAGTATCATGGTTATAAATACTTACACTTAAAATCTGTTTCCTATTGGCTTGACTGTATTCAAGAAAGAAGAGAGAAAAGGTAGAAAAGATTTCATGTGAAGTGCTTACTTCATTCTTGTTATAATAAACAACAAGCATTTAGATGTTGCATAAACCTACTCTGACCTACAATTTTACATGGATAACTCTAATACCCTCCTAAATACATATTACACAATGCACGTATGTTTAACATATCTAACATCCTCCAAAAGTTGAAATGTCTCTTGAAAATATTCTCAGCTTGTTAATGAAGCTCTTGTAATGGACGGCCACTGACCAATTTAGGTATACATCTGCATTTAAACCTAACCAGAAATGTATTTAGCATACACTTCACTGTTTCTGTGGAAAGATGTAGTCAATCTGTGTGTTTGATACTGGATGGAATACCTTTTCAGGCAATTTAATTTCTCATCATGACATAATTTATGAGAATCTGATTGTGGATACTGGTAGGGTAAATGTTGTTCTGTATGAGGTCTATCGATGTAGTGGTTATGCATTGTTGTCTTGCTGAATACATCTGCATTTAATCCTAACTAAAGATGTATTTAGCAAAGACTTCGCCATTTCCTACTGTTTCCTTGTAAAGATGTAGTCGATCTCTGTATTTGCTTCTGGATGGAATACCAATTTTAATGACAATTTAGTTTCTCATCACAACATAATCTATGAGAATCTGATGAAGGATACTGGTCGAGTAAATGTTGTTTTGTGTGAGGTCTTTCGTTCTAGTGGTTATGCATTGTATTCTCTCTCCTCACTAGATCTAGCAGCTACATGTTGTTTCTTGTTACTCTGTGACATCCAAGCAACAATTAAATAACAAAGTGTCATTGGATGTCTAGTGCCACATGAATCTTATTCCTCCATTCCCCTCTATTAAGTATCATGCCTTCTTTTAGTCCCAAAGATTTTAAATTTTTTCTCCCCACTTCTATCCACGTTCTTTTGGGCCTTCCCCTTGCCCTTTTAGAACCTTCAAATTGGATTGCCTCACTCCTAACCAGTGTCGTTTTCGGTCTTCGTTGGACATGTCGAAACCATCTAAGTCTAATCTCCTTCAACTTGTTATACCTATTGGTGTTATTCCTAAGTTTCCTCTAATATTTTCATTTCTAATTCTATTCTTTTTTTGTCTTCCCACTCATCCCTCTCAACATCCTCATTTTGGCTACACATCCTATGTACATGTTGTTCCTTAACTACCCAACACTCTGATCCATAGAGCATGGCTGGCCTTACATCCATACTATAGAATTTTCCTTTCGGTTTGAATGGTACCTCCGATCATACATTCTTTGGGTGACCTGCTGCTCAATTTTTTTGCTCTCATGAACTATCGATCCCAAGTACTGAAAGTGGTCTTCTAGGGGGACTTATTGATTATCAATCTTTACTGGCTATCTATTCTCGCTTCTCTCCATGCTAAAATTGCATTCCATATGCTGTATCTTAGTTTGGCTGATCTTAAATCCTTTAGATTCTAATGCATCTCTCCATAACTCTACCTTTATATTTATGCCCTCCCTTGTCTTATTAATCACATAACATATTCTATGGAATCTCCTCATGTAGATGTTTTGTTAACTCATCTATAACCAACGTCAAAAGGTACGGGCTCAATGCCTATCATTGGTGCAATCCTATAGTGATAGGAAAATCACTAGTCTCTTCGCCAAGGATTCGAACATTTGTTATTGCTCTATCATACAGGTCCTTAATTATGTCTATATACCCTTGTTAAACCCCTTTCTTGCCCAACACCCACCAAATTAACTGTCTAGGGACCCTATAATGAGCTTTTTCTTGGTCAATAGAAACCATGTGGAGGTCCTTCCTCCTCTCTCTATATTTCTCCATCATTTGTCTAAGCAAGAAAATAGCTTCTATGGTAGACCTCCTAGGCATGAAACTAAATTAGTTCCCTGATACACTCATCTTATGTTGTAGCCTTTTCTCAATCACTCTTTCAAAAAATTTCATGGTGTGGTCCATAAGTTTGATTATACGATAATTAGTGTGACTTTGTATGTCTCCTTTATTCTTATAAATTGGTACAATGGAGCTCTTCCTCTATTCATTCGACATTTTCTTCGATTTTGCAAATCTTGTTAAACAACTTTGTCAACCAGACGACTCCTATATCTGGCATTTACTTCGAAACCTCTATTGGTATCCCATCGGGCCTTGGGGTCCTTCCTGATTTTATCTTTTCAAGGACTCTTCACTTCAGGTATTCTAATCTTACGATCGTATCTATAATGTCCAGTTATTTTGGTTTATGTTACTTTGAACCCTTATATTCTCAAGGCTATTATCATTTATCAAGTTTTGAAAGTAACTATCCCACCCTTGTTTGATCTTGTCATCTTTAACTAGTACCCCTTAGTCATCACTTTGAATGTACTTAACGTGTCTAATTCCTTAACCTTCTATTATAGAGATAATCACATGCCTTGAGTTAAGCCTCATTTACTATTCTCTTAGCAACCTTTTTAGCATTCTTATATTGCTTAAATTTTTCATTATTTTTAGTACTCTGCCATTTTTTAAAATACACCCGTTTCTGTTTAATAACTTTTTGCACATTTTTACACCACTAGGTTTCCTTTACTAGTTGCCTTTTACCTTCAAATACTACTAGAACATCTCTTGCCACTTTCTTAATGGACTCAACCATATTAATTCACATGGTGTTTACTTCTGTTTCATTGTTTTAATTTCCTTCTACCATCAACTTGTTTATGAATGAAGTTGTCTTCTTCCTTTTTAAGTTCCATCACTTAGTTTTTGGACACCTATTAAGTTCATTTCCTTTCTTCCATCTTTTATTGTAGATATCCATAACCATTTATCTATGTTGTGAGGTAAAATGTCTATTGGACTTTATATTCTCTACTTTTAGAGGTTATTAAGTGTTCATTCCTACTCTTAAAGAATGTGTTTCCTGGAGCTAGTTATATGCCAAAGAAAAATCAAGGATAGCTTTTCCCATCTCATTTCTTTCTCCAATTCCATACCCTCCATGTGCCTTACTATATCCTTCCTTTTCTTTTCCTACATGACCATTTAAGTTTGCTCCTATAAATATCCCCTTTGTGGTGAGAATTTCTTGCATAATTCTTTCCATATCTTTTCAAAACTATCGCTTGATTCTATCTTCTAACCCTACTTGTGGTACGTATGCATTTAGAACATTTATGATCTTCTCTTAGAACAAATTTTATTAGTATAATTCAATTACTAGTTCTTTTAACTTTCACAACTTTATCCTTTAATTCTTTATCTACCACTATCCATACGTTATTTCTTTTATTGTCCTTTCTTACATACTAGAGCTTATACCTATCAATGTCTCTAGTTTTAGCCCCTTTCCACTTGCTTTCTTGGATACAAGCCATGTTGACCCTCCTGTGTTTCATCATATCAACTAACACTAGATTCTTATTTGTTATTTGTCAATGTTCTTATATTCCATGTGGCGATACGAATCTAATTCTCCTAAGCTAGCCCATTTACTTGCGCACTTATCAGCCCCCGCGGCATTATTCTAAGGTAATGACACTTATATCCATTGCTAAGTAATGACCTTGAGATATTTCCTCCTTATCCTCCTCTAAGATATCAAGACCTCGAGTTGATCCTTGACAATACTCTAGTTGGTGAAGATTTTTCATTGGACGAGTCACTTTTCTTGAATATATATATATAGACACACACACTACTTATTCATCATTATAACTCCATTCAATCATGTAATAGTAATGTAAGGTATTATCAACTTATCCTTTTTATTGATGAGAATCACTGGTGTCTCCTAATAAAAACAATGAGTCTAGTAAAATTCTAATTTCAATAGTTAATCTCATCATTTTCTTATGATTTTTTAATTGGGTACGCATCCTACAAAGATATATTTTGAAACTAAAACTAATTTTAGAGTTTAATTCCTTGTTGAACACAATCCTTTCTTAATAATTCTGGAAATTCATTAAAATACACTATCCTTAGTTTCAGCACTCTATTGCTCCCAAAGTCTACTTATCCATCTGTTTTACTTCTATTATACTCTTCAACAATAAAATCACC
Organism: Warburgia ugandensis; assembly: GCA_035236585.1. Lineage (NCBI taxonomy): Eukaryota > Viridiplantae > Streptophyta > Magnoliopsida > Canellales > Canellaceae > Warburgia > Warburgia ugandensis. Next base: position 34,299,844 of record CP141130.1, on the reverse strand, counting down.
AGCTCGATCCTATTTAATCTTTTGAATTTGATTGGTTCATCTTTCAATTTGGCAAAATAACTCAATATCCATCATCTTTGATGTCTGGATTTAATCTATGTCTATCTTCCTTAACCACATTAAGTTCATGATCTTCTTGCTTCAACTATTCAATATATATCAAATACTAGTATTTACATCTTATGTTTGCTCGAATTAAAATCCTTCTTCTTCCTGCACTTAGATTAATCTCTTCACTTAATTTGTCGTACATAATAGATATCACGTCTACACTTTTGGTCAACAAATATTATGAATTGAATATTTGCAAGTAACATTAGACTTCTCTAATAACAACATTTGAATCCTCAAATGTTTGTATTTCGACTAAATCTCTATAATATCTTAAGAAATCCATTGAACTTATTATATCACCTCCACACTACACTTCTCTACCTTATAAGCTCATGCCTTCTTCATGTTTAAATTCCATGATTAATCTATCATCACAGATCATATATCCTCAAGCAGATTATCATCAAAATCTTCTATTAACTATGTTCTAGTCAAATTCCGTGTAGTACCACTAGAATTCAATCTTTTACATCCACTAACATGTTCATACTCATGTTGTGTTCCTCTTGATCACACAAAATATCATTTACTATTATTATTTTCTGATCTACTCCATTATACTCGGGTTGTCATTGTAAGATAGTAGTTACTTCTCACAAAGTCCCATGTAGTTATTCCAGCATTGAGCTAAGTTCTCCATAATTATCAGTTTAATAGATGTAGTATAAGTGAGGGTTATCTATTAAAGATATCATTAGAATGATCCTATATTCTCATTCTTCACTCTCATAATTATATTAATCTCATAGAATTATTTATTTATTTAGTTATACCCACAAGGGTTAATAGTTTCCTTGTTTACTCCATTACTCATAACTTCTTAACTCTTAAGTAGTTTAGACTTGATTTTGATAGGATTTGCATCTTCCAATGCTTAAGTATTTGTTAAATCCAGCTCTCCTTTTTCCTAACTTATGATGTATTTCTTTCTTATTTGTTATCATTTCCTATATTAATCATCTTTGTAACTCGTATTTAGACTACTTGTTCTTAACTATTGTAGTCGTATATGACTTTTGGACATATCAGACTGGCTGTGAAAGGATAAACCTGTGCTCTGATACCAACTGTGACAACCTAGGTTTTCATATGCATTTTTAACTGCAAAACAAATTCTTAATGCTGGATCAATCCTTATTTGAAAACAAATTTTATAAAAACAATGCAGTGCAGCAGAAGAATCTTTTTGTTTTTAAATTCATTTAGAAAACCCCGAGTGTCATTTACTTCTAATAAAATAGCTAAGGAAACTTATATATATATATATATATATATAACTAAAACAAAAATACATGCATCATTGAGCTAGCCAATCATAGCTCACAGTCCAACTGTAATAATTACATTTATATGTCCAAGAGGAATAAGTCATATACTTACATTGATTACAATCTGTTGTGCTATTGTCTTCAATCCATATTTACATCCACCTCGATTTGCTCTGCCTCAAGTCAAATTCTTCGAAGACCTAAGACATTGTAAACAATTTACAATATCTCAGCAAGCTTGCACTAGTGTAGGTAGTTTCACATCTATTATACCAATTATGAAATCCAATTCTAAATAATATTTCGAATCATTTTTCATGGAATTCTAAACAATATAATGATTAGATCAGAGACAGGAAATGTAGATGAAACCACGTGCAAACCTAGTTTACAATTTTATGCTAAAATATTTCAGTTAATATTAATATAAAATATGCACGAGTTTAAATGTATATTTTTCAAATGAATGGATCTGCATGGTAATCTCACATAAATTGTAACATATAATGTATTACAAAATCACATGATTGTATAACTTGTAAATTATGTGAAAGAGCATCGATTTAACTTGATAATTCAAATGCCATAAGATCCTCAAAATATTAAAATAGTAATCGGTTAAACTACAAACGTCGGCAATCCCAACCCAATAACATCATCATTATGTGCACATATGCACCCTAGCACACACATCAGCCAATTGGTCATGAATACTCGTCTAAAGATGATCATCATCATGCCCATCCATATGAGGTCACAAAATAGAAATCTCATGGTACACTATGTTCACGCCCAGTGGTTGTTTCTCTACTACAACAGTTGAGAAAAACAGGTGGCTCTTTAAGCACGAATACTTACTACCTTTGGTGGATAGAGGCCGGGAGGCCAAACCTGTACAACCTGGTAGCATAGTGCCCATTAGGTTTATTAGCCTGAACAAACATATATCTCAATCCAAATGTCATTAAATCATATATTGTATATCTCATGCAAAGCCTTGCATTTCCTTTACTCATCTCAAAGCATGAGATTGATGCAATTTTAAGTATAATAATTTCTTTTAAAAACACAACTGCGTGTAATAAAATTAGTAACATCATTTTCATTTTCCATATAAAATTATGCATAATGTTTATGAAAGTACATATATATAGCTCACGTGCCTCATTTGCAAATATTACATTCTCCAAAAGCTAAGGTAATGCAATGTAACAAAATATCAGTTTTATGATATAGTCAAGTAGTCTGAAATCAAAAGCATGATAATCAAATGACTTGATTATTTGAAATCTATATATTTTAATGAGGCTGATAACATGCTTAAAATTCCAATGTCAAATAGATGTTAAAACACCTCAAACACAGTTATCCCAATCCTCGGAATGCTCAATAAGCTTAGTTCGTACTAGTCAATGTCTCTGTCAACACTTGTACATTACAATGTCATTTATCTTACTTACAATTTCTTAATTGTGACTTATTTAGTCTTTGATCACTATTAACATGATGATCTTACTTTTACCACTTTATGATCATACATATTCCTCTTTATTTTTGTTGTAATGTCGAATCTTAGTCATTGATTAAAGATCAACGGTCTAGATCGTCTAATTGTCCTCAATTCCTATTAATCTCTGACTTATAGATAATTTATTTCAAATCTTAATGTTCGATTTATTGATCTGACGATTAGGTTGAATTCTGATCGGTCAGATCTATAGTTCCAAGCCACCGTAGCGTCAAATCTTCGAATCTAAGGACATTAGAACAATCTAATTAATAGATTCATCTAAATACTAACATAAATAGTTCAATTGTTCTTATTAAGATTTAATGCATTCTAGTCTTGTTTATTTTCTAAATTTTCTATAATTTATTAGGCATAACTAAGAGTAAATGAAATTTAACTGATTTAAATAAGACTCGGTAGCGGTCTTACCTCTATTCACTTGCCCATGTATGATGTTGTGTCTGATATAGCCTAATCAGGTTTGATCTCCTGTGATAAAAAAATCAAGAATGAACGGCTTAGATCAAGTGCTAGATCTATAGTTAAATCTAAATAGAAGCTCAAATCGGTGGTTGATCAACGTGTTAGGTAGTTGATCACGGGTTAGATCATCTTAAAAGGATAGATTGGTTGCAAATCTAGCATCTAGTGGCCGATTGACGGTTGGATCATGATGAAATGGTCAAATCGGTCATAGATATGAGTTTTGGTGTTTGATTAATGGTTGGATCATGTGGGAGTTTGTTAGTTTGATCACAGACCGGACATTAAACGATAGATCATGTGCTAGATGATGATGGATGGTTAGATCTAATTCTGATTGGTCATATCCATGGTTTAAGAATTGATGTCCTTAATTCAGGGTTGATCTGTGTATATAGGTCTAATACATTATCTAAGTGATCACTTTTTGGTGTTTGCTCATCTTTAATCTAATAAATTTTGAAATTTTTACAGTTTCTAGGTCATGATCAGTTAAAAATGTCCTCTAATCTTAAATTTTATTGTATAATTAGGTTTGTGCCGTTAAGACGAATCCAATGGATCTTTTTGATCATAAATCGGACTTGTATAGCCTTCTGAATTAAAGATTTTGTGTTTCTGATCTTTTTAAACTGTTCAAATTTAAATCTAAGCTGAAACAGATAAAAAAACGATATCACCGGGACACACTAGAGTGGAATGCATGTTCCAAGATGTTCTGATGTGTCTTGGTGACAAAAATGCACCGAGGAGCATCTCGGTAGAACAACAATTGCTCTACATGCACGCACATGTGCGGGGATGCGCCTGGAGGGTGCGTCTCAGTTTCACATCGCTAGGCTGCATCTTGGTTGCAGATCAAGCCGACTAGGATGAGAACGACTGATCCAAATCGTCAAATTATTTCGATCTCCGATCAACGTCCATGATTATTTAAAAGTTTACTGTTTTTGGGGTTTTTAGGGTTTTGGGGTCCCACGAACTCATTGGACAGCTTAGATCTTCCATCTGAGTTGTCCTTGAGTGGGTACCAAATCAGATCCACTAGATTTGTTTTTATCGGTGATTTGCCGACTGGTGAGAGCAGATCTGGCCTGGATTTGAGGGAAAAATGCCTAAAAAGGGAAAAAAAGGAGGGAGAGGGGGAGAAGGTACCTGATTTACAGGAGGGGGTGGATTTGGGGTTTTTTGGTGGGTGTAGATGCATTTGTGCCGGCTAGATTGTCAGGTCGCCGAAGATGGAGGAAGGGGGAGTAGCCAAAGGGAGAAAAAGGGGAAAAGGAGAGGGAAAAGAGATGGAGCTTGGGGAGGAAAGTAGGAATGCTATGGGGTAAAGGGAAAAGGGGTTTTTTTGATTGCCGGTGACCCACCTTCATGGGTAGGCGTGATCATCAACCTGTTTCTACGGCCAAGAAGTCGAAGATAGGGGTGCCGATATAAAAAATGGCCCCCTCTAATTTTGACCTTTCTACATTTTGAAACATATAGATGGGTTATTTGTGATTACCCTTATACTTAAAAACTATATAACTTTCTCATCTGAATTCTGTTTTCAGCGTTCTTACTGTCATTGGATTCTATTTTTCGAGTACAGTCCAATTATTAAGGTTTCAACACTTTATTTGGCTTTTATAAAAGGCTCATTCATAAAATTATATTTGATCCTCTTTTTTTGTAACAAAAATTACATAAAATAAGCTTTTAAATTTTGGGTTATTACTGTGTCAAAACTTAAAATGCAGACAGAATGTGGACTTTGCAAAAACCGAGTCAACTGGGAGTCAATATGGTGAAGAACTCGGATAATGCAAAAAGTTCCCAGATATAATTTAGCATTATAGGCATGAATTGCTCCTTTGGTAAAAGCATTTTTCATATTACTGGTGGAAAACACCCAGCAGTAAAAGTATTTTCCTTGACTTAAAAAAAATGCGGCAAGTCTAAGATGGAAAATGCTAAAAGTTCAAAACCGCATCAACTCGGTCAAGTTCCAAATCGACGGGGTGCATTGTAATGCTATTCAATTGAGATCCACTCTTGCGCCACAGCCTCACACACACCCCTGAAAAAATAGATAACATTTTCTCAAAGTGAGGGAGAAGCTTGATATTCTTCTATGTTGCAACAAGTAGCTATGTAAAAGAAAGTGATGGCGTTTCTTGTAATTATGTAAGAGACTTGTAAAACAAGTAGAAAACTGGCATAGTTTACCTATTTTTCCATTGCATGGGCAATTTTTAGTCTAAAACATTGTTGTAGACATGATAGCCTACAACATGTTGGAAGTTATGAGGCCCCATGAATGCATAACATTTGATGTTTCCTTTGGTGGGGAAAAAAGTCTGTGTTTTTTAAAGGTGGGTGAGTGTAAGAAAGGAATAGATCTAGAGACAAAAGGTACCATCGTAATTCCACATAGACTAATCTCATATGTTTGTGCGTGCATATCTAAAAAGCAAAGGAAGATAAACTAATTCCATATTTTTGGGAGTTCTCATGTTTCCATTCTCTTCCACTCTAAACAGATTTTGACTCGATTAGATGTCTCCTGTTGCTTCTCAGTCTGTGGACACAGATGTGCATGTTGGGCGTCGACATTGGTATGAGGTGTTTGAATGGCAATCCTCAAAAATCTGTGTGTGTGTGTGTGTGTGTGTGTGTCTCTCTCTCTCTCTCTCTCTCTCTCTCTCTCTCTCTCTCTATATATATATATATATATATATATATATATATATATATATATCTTTGTGTGGGTGTGGGGGTGGGCGGGTGGGTGCGCATATAAAATCTACAAATACACATGTATACACCCACACACACAAATGATTCATTCATCAATCAAGCACATGCCTAACTTCTCTTCAGCACCTACCTATCGCAATTAGTATATGCAAAATAGTTGATAGAATGAAAGATCGAACTAATTAAGAACGTAAGACAGCAAATAGTAAGTAGAATCTAGACAAGTAATTATGCATTAGCTCTACACTAAGTTAAAAGGCCTCATATAATAAATACCCTGTTGAAGTTGGATGCTTGCTAGTATGTTTGTAAGTGTCAACACAAGAAGTGACACTAATCAGTGTCGAAATGTGTCCAACATGTCTATGTGACGAAAGCAGAACTATATGACAGATCATAGTTTCTTCATTATCTTGTTATAGGCTTGCTTCACATTCATATAAAAAATAAGCTACTTCATATATGATATAATACATTTTATTTTGTTATTTTTGGGAGTTTTCTCGTGGTAATTTAATATCTTGTATGAAGAGTACTCTTCAGAATTTTTTTTATTTTTTTTTTCCTTTAATACAAAACCATCTGATGCAGGTTATTATTACTGGAGACTTCCTCTGCGATCCTTTGGAGTGTACATGGGCATGTATGTTTGGGGATATTGAAGTTCCTCTAGAAGTCATTCAGGTTGGTGTTGTTCGCTGCCATGCTCCCCCACACGCTGCTGGAAAGGTCACATTATGCATCACATCTGGCAATAGGGAGTCCTGCAGTGAAGTAAGAGAATTTGAATATCATTCTATGCCTAAGAGCACTACTTTGGATAATAACTTATCCCAAGCAGATGCTTCTAAGAGGACGGAAGAAATATTGTTGCTTGCCAGGTTCTCAGAGTTGCTTCTACTTGGATATGACAGTGTATCAGCTCATAAAGAAGAGAATGTAGACTCAGAGATCGAATTTCTGAGAAAATTGAAAATTGCTGATGATTATTGGGGAAGAACTATAAAGGCAGTCTTGGTTGGAAGTGAGACTCCATCCAATGCCATGGATTGGATTTTGCAAGAGCTTTTAAAGGATAGGTTTCAGCAGTGGCTATCATCTAAACACCAGGAAGGTGAAGTTGCAGGCTGCTCCCTGTCCAAACAGGAGCAAGGCATAATACACTTGATATCTGGCTTGGGCTATGAGTGGGCCTTAAAATCTGTACTTAGCTGTGGTATTGGTGTAAACTTTCGTGATGCAAGTGGATGGACTGCACTTCATTGGGCTGCACGTTTTGGCAGGTGATTGGAAGATTGCATCATGTGTCTCTTGAAAGTGTTATATGGCATCAAGTGCTCATGATTGTACATTGACTTATATAAATCCTTTTATAGGTTGTATATCTGGAATTATTTGCTAAGCGTATGTTCTGATTTACCCATTTATTGGCATTATAGAACTTCTATGGTGGGTAACATGTACTCATGCACAATATTGTCCTTGTTACAGGGAGAAAATGGTTGCTGCACTTCTAGCTGCTGGTGCATCAGCTGTGGCAGTGACAGATCCCACCTCACAAGATCCAGCAGGAAAAAGCCCTGCTGCAATTGCTGCTGCCAGTGGCCACAAAGGTCTCGCTGGATATCTTTCAGAGGTGGCACTTAAAAGCCATCTTTCATCACTCACATTCGAAGAGAAAGATAGTGAAATTTCTAAAGGATCTGCAGCTGTGGAAGCAGAGAGAACTGTACAGAGCATCTCCAGCAGGAGTGACCCAATACCTGCGAATGCAATTGAAGATCAGCTCTCTCTCAAAGAGTCCTTAGCAGCAGTTCGAAATGCAGCTCAGGCAGCGGCTCGTATACAATCTGCTTTTCGTGCTCATTCTTTCAGGAAAAGACAACAGAGTGCTTCAGAAAGTTGTGATGAGTATGGCATGACTCCAATTGAGATTCATAAGCTTGCAGCTGCATCAATGTTTCAAAAGGATCCTCGCAATCTTCTTGATAACAAGTTAAACAAGGCTGCTCTATCCATCCAAAAGAAGTATCGTGGATGGAAAAGACGCCAGGAGTTTCTAACCTTGCGTCAGCATGTTGTGAAAATACAGGTACTTCTACCATTATATATATATATATATATATATATATATATATATATATATATATATAGAGAGAGAGAGAGAGAGAGAGAGAGAGAGAGAGAGAGAGAGAGAGAGAGAGAGAGATGTAATATGTGTGTGTACATATATTCTCTCTCTTTCTACTAGTACTAGATAAACTCATAAATAGTAGCAAATTAGGTGATGTCTAGCTGTATGGAACTACTGTCTTGCTAAATTTAGGTCCTCTTTCTCTCTCTATGTATACAGTATACACACAAGTGCTCCCTGGACTTGGTCCTTAAAATTGGGGCAAGGTACAGCTGTATGAGCTTTTCACTCCCACTAGATTTGGAAAACTTAATAAATATTCTCCCCTAGTTTATATTAATCTGCTTTTGTTTGCAGGCTCATGTGCGAGGCCACCAGGTCAGAAAGAAGTACAAAGAATTTATATGGACAGTCAGTGTCCTAGAGAAGGTTGTACTACGATGGCGTCGTAGAGGAGTGGGTTTGCGAGGATTCAGGACTGAATCTGAGTCTATTGATGGAAGTGATGATGATGACATTCTCAAGGTCTTCCGCAAGCAGAAAGTGGATGCCGCTATCAATGGAGCTGTTTCAAGGGTGCTGTCCATGGTCAAATCTCCGGAGGCACGGCAGCAATACTGCCGTCTGCTTGAAAGTTACCGGCGGGCTAAGGTAATGACTCATTCTACAGCCACCAAACCAGAAACTCTAGGTTTAGCACTCATTTCTTCATGTACCTGCAAATTCTAAACCTTCACCTAACATGGAGTAAAGAAACGAAAACCTCTTTGGGAATATTGATAGAATTCTTTAAATCATTTTCAAAATTGAAAAACCACTTTCACATGGAAACAAACTGTTCCCAATTGTTTCCAGATGTACTTCAGGTTCTTCTCTGGAGATATCTGATTCTTATTTTTGTGCCTTTTCTATTTTCTTCCAAATATTTAGTTGTTGCTCAATGCATTGGGAACATTTGTGAGATTTTTGTCAACCAAAACATTTGCCCCAGATAAAACAAAGATTGATTTGAACTATGCTGTCTACCTCCTAAACTGATGAATGAACATGACTCATTTTACCTGTGGAACACATCTGATGATAAACCAGTTAGAGAATGGAAGAGTTTTTTCCTGGTATACTGCAGGTGTTCTCTAAGAAATCTCATGAGCTAAGTTTCATTAACTGTTTTAGAGTTTTAGTCCAAGCATTTAGCTGTTGCTGACACTTTTGGGACGCTTGTAAAATCCTTAGGACCCAAAATCCATTTCCTTGCAAAAGTGCAGAGTATATGGTGTTTGCACACGCAATACACATCTAAAATTACTTCTGCAGCATATTTTGGCCATAAATAGATGATACCACAAAAGTCTTCTTCAGTAGAATATTTTAATCCTCTGACCATAGTTGTCAATATCATTCAGGTAGCCGTTTCCTTTTGGCTACTCAAAAAGAAAATTCCGTTAATATACCAATTTCTGAATGAACTTTCAGTAAAAAATTTCTAAGCAAATTGACTCTTTTGAAAGATACTAAACAAAAGATGGAATTTTACTAGAAAATGTAACTGAATTGAATTGACAGCTATGCCTCCGACTGGTCTATATTATGTTACCATAGTTTTCAAACTTACCATTTTAACACCAGTGTAGAATTAGTAGGATCATCCAGTGAAGCAAATCTTTGGTACATGGCCATCTTAGACTTTGCTCTATTTAGAGGGGCGTGAGAGGGGCTTCAAACACCAGAGCACTGCATATATCTGTAGCTGCAAATGTAGAAAAACCTTGTAGTTTACATGCGCAGACAGCATATAAAAGCTCATAAAAGTAAAACTACTTGAGGATACTCTTTGGAGGTGCTGGTCTTGAATCAGTGTTTTCCTGTTCAGACAAGTTTTGCAGTTTTCCCACGTTAGTTTGGAATATGTCCTCTTATATATAATGAGCCAAATTCACTGTGCCCTACTTTTTCTTTGTTGGTAGCCAGGCAAGAAACTTATGCAAAGAAGGAAGGAAAATAACGACGGAACTGATCTGATGGGCCATAGAATGAAATGAACATCCTATCTGTTGATCTATTCCAGTTACTAGTTTCGGTCCTCTTGACGAAACCTAAAAGAAGCCTTTTGGATCAATGAACCAGGATCATCTGCTTTTGGTGATAAAAGAGCAATCAACTAAACTAATGGTGGCCATATAGATCTATGAACCTGATTTGCATGTGTGCATTGCAGTGAGTCCGCCCATTCAGATCACTTAGAACAGTATCGTACCGTACTAGAACTTTGTTATAATTAAGGCAACAACAATCTTTGGGTGACAATTGAGCGCTCCCATGATGCGCACTATATTCTTAAGGCTGGGGTTCTCCCAATTTTCTCTTTTGTGGAGTCCCCAACTATTAATAGGAAACATCTGCCATAATCTAGTTTCCAAGAACCAAGTCTTTACAGTGCACGGTACTTGGCTATGTTGTCCATCCAATACGTTCAACTATTTACTAATTTTGGAAACAAAGGGGAGCCTTGGTGCAATGGTGTTTTTGTTGCGTGTTTGAGGAGTGGAAACGGCCTCTTGCAAAAATGCAAGCTAAGGCTGTGTACTATACATTCTTTGTAGTCTGTCCCTTCCTAGGACCCCGCATACGCGGGTCCTTCATGCACCAGCCTGCCCTTACTAATTTTGGAAACAAAATACTATATCTGTTATACTTATCTTAGTTTTTGTCATGTTTCGACACTCTCTTCTAAGAGGATTTACCCTTTGGATCTGCATTTTCAATGTTTGCAGGCGGAATTAAGTAACACAACGAATGAGACAGCATCAAGTTCCCACGCCAATGGCATCGACATAATAAATGATGATGACATGGATTATTTCTTATAGGCAGAGACAGGTTCTTGTTGAAGGCAAGCTTTGGTTTTTCCAAAATGCTGGTTCAACAGTGCATATATTGTATTGAAAAAGTAGACATTAGATAAATCTCTCCCTTTTCAGTGTATATAATTTTAAATGCCTCCTGTATTGATGGTGTAAATGCTTTCTAACTGCTGTAATAACTTACGACACAAGCAATGAAGATTTACCCTTCTTGTGAAGCACAGTGTATTTGGTTCATTTACTGAAGTCTGTGGAGCAGTACCAACGGTTTTGGATCTTGCATGATTCTTTCAGTACATGCAAACAAGGAAGGATGGATGAACTCATGGCCTCAAGCTCCTCTACGCCTATACTGCATCCCAAACCCAAGAATTAACATCAACTGCATAATAGAAGAGAGAAGAAGGCTATCCTCACACTCGTGATGGCTATCTGCAAAGAATGATAACAGCCATGTGAATCTGCAGGAAAAGCAATGTTGCTCACTACCTGCAGCCATCCTGAGTTAATGTTCCATCACTTTACACTGAATGTCATTGTCTAGAAAATGGGTTTGATACAGAGAATATATGAACATGCTGCCTATAGTGAAAAGTGTTTGCTGAAGCCGGACCTCTCGATGTCTGATCTACGTATCATGGAAAGGCTATGAAAGAATAGCTGAGGCATATTCAGTTTCCATCCCTTTCTTCCCTTTCTCATTTTCATCGAATCTGCATTTTTGTTTTCTGGTGATGGTTTGCAATCATTTGTTTATTAGTCACCAAGTGAAGGCTCTACTGCTGATTAAACTGATTTTGAAGAGATGGCAGACTGGGCTCCCGTCATTGTTGCAGTTCTCTACGTTTTATTGTCACCGGGATTCCTCTCAGTCTCCTGTAAACAGCCAAGGAGTAGAATTCATCATCTCCTGTCTCGTGCATTCCTTCATCTTCTTTGGTCTATATGCTGTTTTCTTTGTTGGGTGGGATTGAAAATCCCTTTTGGATAAATAAGAAAGAAAGATGAAAACCAACATCCATCAAATGAGACCTTATAGTTTTTTAGTTTGAAGGTATTTGGTCTGCTTCAGGTTTATAAATCCCATGCTGGAGCTTTCTGTATGAATAACGACAAGTAGTTCCCAATTCCGTAGGGATAAGTTTGTTCATTAATCCTAGAGCGTCCGATCACTATGCAAGAAACGCAAGTTGTTTCCAACGATATAGACAGCATCTGACAGACTCTGCCATGGATGGGCTTCTACCATTGTTGCATCTCCTTGGCAAGTCTAAGCTTCCGGTTGATGGACTGGTGTAGATGGGTTGGCCTTTGCCACGTCTTTGGATTTATTTGGAACCCAGAAACACAATGCTATTCATGAACCGCAATCTAACCAGAACAAACAGGGATGCTATTTGTGGAGCGCTACGGCAGGGCAAATCACCATATGGTGATGGGTCCCAGCTTCTGCTGATCAGGACCCTTCGTCTCTCAGTTGCTCCCCAGATTTATCTCCCCACTCCATCAAATCCTATTCTTGAATCTTATTCGTGATGTTGAGAAAAGATCAATATCAGTAAATATTTCTCCAATATAGACATTTACTAATCCCAAATCACCCGAATTACATCCCCACCAATAAGCAACGGTTCACGTTTAACGGCCAACTGCCATGCTTATCTCCGGGGATCATTAGGCTAGTAGAAATTTTCAAGCGGTGGGTGGACCCAGCTCTCGCTCTCTCTGCATTTTCTGTCTCTCTTTCGAAGTACGGATAGGTGGAATGTCACGGAAGATTCGGGAGCTTCACTCAACGGCGTGGACATGCAAGCCAAAGATGATGCACCAGTGCTCGTGCAGGCGAAGAACAACAAGGAGGAGCTTATCAAGCAGCTCATCGAAGAGCACAGGAAAAATACCACCACCAGCTCGGATGATCATGATGATGAACACCGCCTTCTCCTCTGCAGATTTCTTTCCCAGGTACCCAGAACTTGTTGCCTTGTGGGCTCCTCCAATCCACCGCACCCTTTTAGATTAACTGCTAAAGAAGTTTCAAGCATGACTAGATGTTGATAATGAACTTGTTGTTGGATTTCCTGCGTTATCTATTCCGTTCTTGATTTTCTTACGACATATTTCAAATGTCTCTAACATTAATTCTGCAGATTTCAAACAATGATTCTTAAGCTCGTAAAATCAAGCACCCCATCGATTCAGTCGTCCATTTGGTGCCTCGAATCCCTGGCGAAACCCAGCCCTTTTCGGAGTTCCATTTCGACATCTTGTTACTTACCTATGATTGCAGTATTTGTGGGGTGAAAATTTCTACTGCGCCAGTGAAAAGATTCATAAATTGTTTCGATCACTAAAACACCATTCTAATCATGATAATCTTCTTTGAAATATCTTATATATATCTGGGAGGTTTAAGGTCGAATTTCTGATATTGAATTTAGTGATTATTTAGGTGATGCTACACTCAGACTAAGTTCATCTGAGCCAATCCTTAACTGTCCTAATTGCCTGTTGTCTTGGAATATATCTGTCATTTTTGCAGAAGAGTAATTCTCTATACTTTGTAATTGGATGTCTAAGAATTTCGACATGCTTCAGAGCATGTTTTTACCGAATTTGGGACACACTATAGATATACATCAGAGTAATTTCATCGTTTGAGTTGATTATACAATTACATTATGCTCGCAGTTGAACAGATAATACATTCTTGAACTGAGAGAACTTCCAAGAACGGATGTCAATGCAAAAGTTCACTGTTGAATACATTAGCTCTGGGTATTTGATTGTTTCTACCATTTCTTACTGATGTTTGAAGCCTATGCCTCACCTATGTGAGATAATAAATGATATTAGAGATTGTTCCTTTCATTCCATGCAATTTACTGATTTTTTTTTTAACCATTTAATAGAGTGGAATGGAGGAATAAGATTCATGTGGCCGGGCCCTAATTGGGATAAGGTCTTGATGATGATGATGAGTATAGGGATCTAGAACCTCAAAAGCCTAATTCTGTCTTTTGATCAATTTCTGCTGAAAATTGGCTACGTCCACTCACTTTTTACTCATTCCTTCTCCCCATATCAAACAACTTTGTATTTGCTTCGACTATTTCACTACTGAGGTTCATGCTCTCAATGTCCAATCAATCATTTGTTATGAGACGGACTGGAAGAGAAGTAATGAAGCCTAAAGCTGCTAATTAATACCTCCTTTAACTTTTTCCTTAATGAACCTGTAGACCTTTCTTGTCATTGGTTTATGAATTTTGTGGCACATATGTTTTGATAGGGTACTTCATCTAGTCAAAAGAAAGCAGGGAAGTTCCAATTTTATTGTAAGGGCCAATTGGATCATAGTTTTCCTAACGTAGAATTCAGTTCTAAGAAAGAAGACATCAATCATGTCCTTTGATGATAACAATAACTGTTGTTCGCAGGTTCAAAGTATTCTCAGCTCTTATCCCACAGCAAGGAATATTTTATCAATTAAGCTCGCTGAAGTTCTGGATCCTTAAGCAGTCTTAATTATTGTGACCTTGCTCTTTAGTTCCTTAGGTACATATACTAAGTGATTATGATCATAAGGTAGGTAAAATAGAATAGTTCCCAGGTTCATTTGCTTGTGACTTTCATTGGTAGGTGTATTGTGATTTTAACCAGTCATTTTTAATTTTCTCTTGTGCCTTCATTTGTGCCAGGTTGATGTATTTCACTTCACAAAAGAGAAGATATATTTAAGCAGGATTGTAATTTTAACTATTTGGTTGGCCTGTCTGATATTTTATTCTATGAAAGATCACAGTTTTTGTATAAACCAGCTTGCTATGAAAGGAAAAGGATGTACTAGTAGTATTATTGAATCATTACCTTCCAAAATGATCTACTTGACAACAGTTGGAGTCACTGAAGGAAGCGTCAGAGCAGCAATCTGAACATTCAACCGAAGCAAAGGAGTTAAGATCTTTCAGTTCTATTGAACCCGACTCCAAAATTGGGACCAAAGTTCACAATAGCGCAGAAGTGGGAGCAGATGAGATACTAAGAGAGCGTAAAAAGGTGAAAAGGCAGAATACCATCACCCATTGGCTGCTTTCATTTATGATAGTCATTACTACAGTTTGGCAATTATCAGAAGTCTCAATCATACTGGCAGTGAAAGACAAATGTAGCCACCCATTTAGAGCAATTGGGAATATGATCACAGGAGCACTGAAGGGTGGTCCAAGCCTACCCGATTTATCAAAGTCTCCATCTCTTCCAAACCCTCCTCAAGGAGATGCACTTCCGCTTCCATCTCTCCTCATCCCAGAGCTCCCTCAGGTTGATATTTCATCCTTTGTTATGAATGATGATCAAGAATGAAGTTTAATTGTAATTACTTTCCAATCACAATTTGACTGCAAAGAGAATTTCTGGAACATTTTCTTTCAATTGCAACTTACCACTTTTATGTTTAATTTTGAAATGGAAGGTTCTTGTAATTAATCATGGAAGGAATTGAAAGGTTGAGAACCGTTGTACTGTTTGTTATTTTGCATTCATGTATGGAATCTGTTTATGGTTATGTCTGATGTGGTTCCTTTGTCCTCTTTTGATTGAAGGGATGTAACATTGTCAGGTTGGGCTGCTTCTTTGTGTTTACTTTATGGATAGGAACTGTGTGAATTGTTCAATTTGTTTGCTTTAGTGATGAGAGAGATGGTTGGGGGGCAGCTTGTTTATCCTTCTACTCCTAAGCCAAAAATATCATTTCTTTGTTTATCATCTGTTTCAACATTTAATAGGGTAAATATACCTAAATTCTATGTTCATTTAAGGAATGCTCAACTGAAGTGGCCCATCTCATTGTCATGCAATGGGGTTCGCCCATTTTTCCATGCAAAGTCCCACTATAATTCATGTAGCATTCATCCTAGAGAATTGCATGTTATATCTCCAATGGTTTTTAGATCCAATATTTTTTCTATGGAATATAAAGCAATGCTTTGCTTAGTTTATGACCTTCTTATTCAACAACAAAATGATACATTTAGTAGGACCCTAGAATTGTTAGGTTTGCCTGATTTCTAGGTTATTTCTCTAGATTCAAGGTGGGGGCTCATAGAAGGAAGAATCATGCCCATCATAGGTTGTATTAGAATGTCATATCACCCTTGTTGAAAGCATGTTGATTGATACCTTAATATGGAGTACAGAATATGGGTCACCCTCATTTGTGTATATGGTTGGGCAAATCTAGAGATGCGAGTTAACCTGGCAGTAATAACTATCCTGTCAATGTTGACATATTTGAAATTTAAGTCTGTCATTTGTGAAACTGAAAAGTCATGTTTATACTGGAAATTGGTATCAGGACGCCCATTTTTTTTATAGCTGCATGGACAAGTTTACTGCTTCCGGGGTATCACAGGCTAGGGTACTAACTAGATGCTAGTACTAACTAGATGCTAAACCACTTAAACTCCTAAAATTGTAGAAGCAAAGAAAAGAAACGAACAGAGAGGGGGAAAATGGTGAGAAAAGAAACGGAAAGAGGATATCATCCTTACAAAGCAAAGGGTTCAGAACTAGTGTAAGAGAAAGAAGGTGCCATGATTCTTTGGTTCTTCGTTATGCACTCTTCATTTTCATGTTTCCTTCTATTTCTTATGGTTCCTTTGGTTGCTTCTACTTTTGTTATTAGATTAATTGTTGGAATTTTTTATTTTGAGGATTCTTTAAATATTTATAGAGACAATGATAATTGATTAGTTTTCACATGGGCTTAAATCTTGTTGTTGTCGTCAATGCTGTGTTTCTTTGATTGAGTGATAAAGTAATCTTGTGGACTTAGTAATGACCTTTTGCATCTGATTTTGCTGGTTATTTATATGTTGTTTAATTTTGTCCTTTTGGATACAGAACTACTTTTTGTAGCGACTCTTGTGCAGTACCAAGGGATTTTTTGCTGATGCTTGTAATATTTACAAATGTCGATTCTACCAATGCAGCTCAGCTGCTTTGATGACAAATAATCAATAGCCAATCTTTGTCTAATTTATTTAGAATTTGGATGAAATATTAGTTTAATCCGTTGTTTTGTAGGTGATTACTTTGCTTCTAGTCTCTTTACACTGTGTATTTTGTCATAGGAATGACTAATTTTCTGCAGTTATTGCACATGCTGGTAAGTTATATGTGTTTGTACAAGTTCTGTTAAACCCTAAGTTCTTCTAATGCTTACTCTTTTGTTTTTTTTCCATCTTATATTTTATGGCTAATATACTAGATATGAGCTCTTAAATATAGCCCCAAAACATTTGGAAAATTATCAAAGGCCTCTAGCTTCTAACAGTACTCCATTTATTTGCTACACAGTTCTATCACTTAGATAAGTGAAATAAAAAAGATAGATTTGTTGAATTATATTCAACAATCACATTCCCCACAAGAAGAAACCAATGATATCATCATTCATATATAAGCAAAATTTTGGTCTTATTTGATAGAGGAGATTTCAACGATGTATATGGTTTGTTCAAAACCTTATCTTGGATATTATTATGGACTGTATATGTGTATGGTTTACCTTTGTGACTTAAATATATGGTTGTATCTATGTTGGATGTGATGACTGTGCATGGACAAAATTTAGGTAATGTCATTGTTTCTTGTTTATTTTCTCTACTGTTGAAGTGTGTGAAATGTGTGCAGGATCTGGAGATTGAGTCTTCTAGATTGTGTAAAATGTTTATTGTGTTTATCAGGTGTTTGTCGTTGTAATGAAGGGCAGCCTTGGAGCAATGGTAAAATTGTCGTCATGTGACCTTAAGGTCACAGGTTCAAGGTGTGAAAACAATCTCTTGCAAAAATGCAAGGTAAGGTTTTGTACTATAGACCCTTGTGGTCTGCTCCTTCCCTGGACCCTGCATAGGCAGGAGCTTCGTGCATCGGGGCCGCCCTTGATAAAGTTGTAATGATTAAGCTAACCAATCGTATCTTTGTGGGAAGTTACATATAATATTAAAGTTGATAAGTAGTCAAAGTCAAGAAGAACCTCTTTAACGCAAGCAAATTCTTTCGCCACATATAGAGCACTTCTGTTCACATTCGTAGTTTTGCCAAGACCCTGTGCTATTAACTATTAAGAAGTCAAAACAGGAGGGACTTATGATCTCCGGTACATACAAGAGAAGTGTTAAAATGGGTAACAATCAAAGAGAAACGCTCTCGTTTTATAGGTTCTCTTTGAAATTGAAGGTAGAAAGATATTTATGGTTCATGGGTTCTTAGGGTTAACATGGCAATGACAGTCTCAAAGCTTTTGAAGTACAGCCTTCGTTTTTCAAGAGGAGGTTTGAGATGGTTGATGCTGGTGTACAGTCGCATCACCTCATCTACTACATGAGCTTGTTTCTAATGGCTTCCAACAGTCTCAAAGTTTTGCGAAGAAGGCCACTTGACACAGTTATTCTTCTATCATTGAAATTTGATAGCAATGAGTGAGAGCTATTCAAATATGTTTGTAAGGAATATTTTTTTCAAAACCAACAAATAAAATATGTCATTATTGGATGTTATTCGGATAACAAACTTTTACACCAGTTTCTATTCAAGCTTTGGTTTTTGCATGAGGAAATAGAAGGCTACCTATGGGTTTGAAGAAGTTCAATGATATGTTGGATGGAGACTTTCAGTTATCATTTTGATAGAGAGTTGGCTTTAATTGAAGACATACAAATGATTTTCTCAAGAATAGTAAATATATTTTGTTGTATGACATATTTGCAAGAATGTTACATCTAATTGTAAATGTACTTTGGAGATGGAAAAGAGTGCAAGATACATACTGAAGTTTGGGCTAGTTTGATAGAAGCTTCAATTGCATTCGCATACTTTGAGGGTTAGAAACAATTCCATGCCATCTACAAAGAAAAGTTATGTGCTTTAAAGGACATTGAAGATAATTTGCTTCCTCTTAAGGAGCAGTTTGTGGAGATAGGGAAAAAAAAAATGCATCTTCACTTTGGGAATCATATTATTTTATGGCGAAAGAAGCAAATGCACAATTAGAATGATATTTACAAGTTTCAACAAATGAAAAGGTAAAATATGTCTTGTTGCAAAGAAGCAATTTCATTATAACAAATATAACAATCATTTGAAAGAAATTTTAGGGTTCCTCAAAAGGTTTGTATCTCGTTTTTTAGTGAACTTGTTTGTCATGTATCATCTGTGTTGGAAGAAATTTTCAAACAACATTAACTAGCAAGGATGAAGGGATCCCATGTAGATGTATAACTCAATTTACACCAACAATGAGTCTTTATTGGTCATGCAAGATAAGATGTCAAATAGATGAGGGTAGCAAGTCATGTTTACATAATATCCACTCACAGTGGTGGATAGATAATCAAACTTTCAAAAGCAATAATATTCAGATGAATAATCAAGAAGATTCAGCGAGGAAGTTACTTAGTGACTTTGAAGAGAAGTTGCAAAACCTTCCTATCTTAGCATCTACTTGCTTACAAGCAACTTTCGAAGATGCCTATTATTCATGAGACTGCTTTTGAATATCCCAACGGAAGTGAAGGCAGAAAGCACCACAAAACGTGATCCCTTAGCATTTGTGGTCATTGAAAAGACAAGGAAGTGTAGTAGCTGCAACAGCATTTGACATACTCATTGAAAATGTCTTAAAAAGCATGTGCCCACATTGGACTCTTAATTTAAATGCTTTCCTCTCCTTGTGGTGGTGGTTTAGTCTACATAGAAGGCTTAAGCATACCATCAGATGAAAATAATATGTTTGTGAAAGTGAAAACGAAGTAGCTTTTTCTATTAAACTGCTATGAGTTTGAAACAGGGCAAAGTAGATGACATATTAAAGGTAAATGCTTGTGTTCAAAATCTTTAAAGTAGTGCTCTACCCCTGTGAGACATTTTTCATGTATTTACTTCAATTTTTGTGTAGGGAAATTTTACGAACTTCCATATCTTTGGAAATTACATGTATCTCCTTTCTCTGGTAATTAGAGTGACAAAATGGAATTTGCTTTGAAGAATTGCAATGGATGGAAGAGAGCAGCTTTTACATTTGTAATTCTTCATATAGGACATGAAATGAAAATGAATGCTTTCTCCATTCTTCAATTAATTCGTTGCGTATCGGATTCCACTTTTCCCATAGTTAGGAATTAATGATTGGTTGAAATTATTCATATAGAAATTTCCTCAAAGGCCAATAGTAGGTTCTTTTCTTCATCAAAATAATAGGGCTGTAATCTAAATGCCGTTCCATTCCATCCATTGCAGGTTTCCTCAACCAATCCCACTTTATAGCTCTGATTATCAAAGAAAAGATGACAAAGGTATGTCGTTTCTGAAGATGTGGAAGATCGTAGAAGTTTCCTATAAAAATATTCAAGATACATGAGAAGCTCTTCAGGGGAAGAGTAGTAAAGCACTAATTTGAAGATCCAGCATACAAGTATTTACCTTCAGTAAATGGTTTAGTTTGCTCTGTTTCAAATTGAGCGTAAGGTCACCGTTGCTGTCTTTTTCCATCATCACAAGAGAACACTATTTTATCTAGTGGTGTGCTTAAGTTCCATGACTACCACATCACCACCCGTAAGAGAGACCAGCACTGGGACATCAGAGCTTCATGTGGTTGTATCCTTCTTAGGACATTTTTAACAATTATGTCCAATGCTGTTGAAGCTAAATTCCTTTCTTTAGGATGTTGAATAGTATGTTCATGAATAATAAGCAATAGAGGGTATGTGATTTCAGAATGTTGCTTGGGGCAAGTACTCGCTGAAAAGGAGGCAAGTTTTGGTACTTTTCTTCAAAGTCATAGAATAACTCCCTCTTTGGATCGTCTTGATTATTGATCTCAATGTCATTGCTTTTGAGAGTTCAATTACCTATTTGTCATTGCAAAAGGATATCACTGAAAGACAGCTTATTGCTCTCAGCTATTTGACGTCTTATAATGTGTGAACTAGAAAGGTTCAATGTTGGTGTAAATTGACTTTCCATTCATATATGATCACTTCAAACCCTAACAATTTATATTGTATAAAATATCTTTAAGACAAAGATTGATAAATGATAGACTAGTTTGCTAGAAAAAGAAAAATATACAGGGTTTTCTAGGAACCCTAAATTTTCTTTTACATGGCAATTGGACTTTAGTGTTATAAATTTACTTCTCTATTATAGGATATATTCTACATTTATTAAATGAAGGGTCATTTGTTGAAGCTTGTAAATATATTTTAGTTGCGCATGTGCTGCTTTTGTGCTTGGAGTAACATGATTTCCAAAATGAAGATGCTTGTCTATACACACCTTCATAAAAATGTTTCTTATGAGGAAGGAGGAAGCAAATTATCTTTGATGTACTTTAGACTATGTAACTTCTATTTATAGATGGCTCAACAATGTTCTCAACCCTCAGAATATTGTCACGGACTTGCATTGCAAAGCCTGTGACCAAGGTCCGTAGGCTCTAAGGAAGGCCTACTCAGCTTATTGATGTGGTATGAGGGACTGAGGCCCATGTCCCTAGATCTGTGGAACAAAGCCTAGTTTTCAAAAGTATCCTTGTAATTATGTAGATCTTCTATAATAGTCTAGAGTACTTTAGGAGAATGGTAAATTACTCTAGAAAAAGTAGGAAGGTTTCAGAATATGATCTAGACCATTGATGTATTGACACTTGAAATAATCATGGACATTCATTGAGGAGGTGAATGGGGGTGAGCAATTATAAATAGGTTGTTGCTCCTCATTTATAATTAACTTAGACAATTTAGTTGTAACTCAAGCAAGGGTTAACAAGTTCTCTTTAAGCAAGTCTCTTTTTGAGTTCCTTTCATTGCTCTAGTGGGTGAGTAAGTGTAGCTCTAGCAAGTGCGAGTAGGGTAGTTGAAGGCTGACTTATGTTCTACAAAGGAGTTGTGCACAAGTGCCACATAGGCTTAGCATAGGGAAACTCAACCCTGTGACAGTTGGTATCAGAGGAAAGGTTAGGTGGTTCAAGTTGGGAGCTACTTGTGGGGATTGTGTGAACCTCATGATAGCGTCATAACAGGCGAGTCAAGTGTGACTAACATGCCTATGGAGGTTCAACAAAAGATTAGGAGGGAAAAGTCTAGAGATCCATCAAGGGAGTTGGCTTTGAATGCTCACATCAGTATGTTGAAGGAACGATTTGGTAAGTTAGAACAAACCTTTGTTTAAATGTATGGAGAAGTCCAGTGACTTTGTGAACACCTTGGACATTCTTAAGGTCGACGTGCAAAGCAAGGTCGAGGTGTTTAAGTATATGGATGCCAAGACCACTAAGAGGATGGAGTGCATGACTAATTGCCTTGAGACTATGAAAGTTGAAATAGCTAAGTTGCATGAGGAGGTGGTTGGTCTAAAGGATGAGAAAATTCGAGTGGCCCTATTGGAAAAGGCTATAGCTAGTGGGGGAGGACTTGGATCGAAGGAATTTGTTCATAAAATCATGATCTTAGAACCTACTAGTTAAGGGAACCCGTGATGCCAAAGACTTGGATATTTTCCTATGGCATATGGAGCAGTCCTTTAAAGTTGCTAAGATTTCTAAGGAGGCCATCAAGGTGGATGTGGCGACGATGCATCTCATTGATGACGAGATGTTATGGTGGAGACGAAGGTGTGATGATATAGCTGATGGTCGCTGCACCACATCCACTTGGGAAGACTACAACAAAGAGATCAAAGTCCAATTCTTCCATGAAAATGTAGAATACTTGGCTCAGAACAATCTGAAGTTGCCAAAAGCATACAGAATATATCGGTGAATATGTCAACTAATTCATAACTTTGCTCCTGAACATCTTCGTCATGATTGAGAAGAATAAGTTGTTCTTCTTCATAGATGGGTTGCAACCTTAAGTGGAGCAAGAGTTGCAAAGGAGGGGAGTGCAAGACTTGGCCATTGCACTCTCAAATGTGAAGAAATTGGTTGAGTTTAATAATAAGGTATAAGGCACTAGAGAGGAGAAGAAGAGCAAGTCTAATGAAGGCAAGAGGCAATGGAAGATACTATCTGCAATGCAGTTAATAAAGGTATTCACAACAAGTGTAGAGTAGGCACAACTAGGCTTGTGTCGTCTAGGTGCCATCAAGATGCTATAGTTTGAAGGGTCAGAGGAAAAACTAGTGGTTGACAAGGGTATGCTACAATGAGGGAGCTCCAAGAGGAACAAGACCAATCAGAGAAGTGCAGGGAGCATGGTTGCTGGTAGCTACCACACTAGTATGCAAGAGACACAATAGCACAGGTAGTAACACAGGGGCACAATAGGCATGCCAACATGCAATAGTGCAAAGTTGCACAAGTGTGTAAGAGTGCACACAACATGAAGGAGACGAGGAAAGTCCTTGTGAAGCACAAGAATGGCAAGGTGTCAATGTGCAAGGAGAGGAATGGGGAAGGGAATCTAATGAGGATCACAAAGTAGCATGGGACGTACCTGAGGAGAAACTTGCGACAATAGTGGAGATATGTCAACAAGGGCAATGATATTATCAAGTGGGGGAGAATGTCACAGACTTACATTGCAAAAGCCGTGATCAAGGCTCACAGGCTCTGAGGAAGGCCTACTCAGGTTTAGGATGTGGTATGAGAGACCTAGGCATGTGTCCTAGATTTGTAGAATAAGGCTTGATTCTAAAAGGCATGGTTTTCAAAAGTATCGTTGTAAATATCTAGATCTTCTAGAATGGTGTAGAATACTTTAGGAGAATGGTAGATTACTCTAGAGAGAGTAGGAGATGCACTGACAATTGGAATAATCCTGGCCATCTATTGAGGAGGTGAATAGGGGTGAGCAAGTATCAATATGGTGTAGCTCTTCATTTGTAATTAACTTAGATAATTTAGTTGTAACTCAAGCAAGGGACAAGTTCTCTTTGAGCAAGTCTCTTTTTAAGTTCCTCTCATTGCTCTAGTAGGTGAGTGAATGTAGCAATAGCAAGTGAGAGTAGTGGAGTTGAAGGCTAACTTGTGTTCTACAAAAGAGTTGTGCACAAGTGCCGCATGTGTTTAGCATTGGAAAACTGCAACTCCATGACAATATGCTAATTATTTTAGAGTAGTATCAGCTCTAATGAATACCTCCCACTCTTTAAAATCTTCAACATTTACAATTGGATGGAATATTCTCCTCAATATACCATATACAAAAGATTTACTACTCTTAGGTTGAGTACTTATATGACTTTTAAAAGGAAGACACTCTATATGAAATGATAGTTGAAAGTCAAGAATCACCATCAACATATCATTGAACTTTTCCAAAGCTTACGTTTTGTCGTCTATTTTTTGTCATTTCATAGGAAAGCAAAGCATGAGGGAAACTAGTGTTAAAGCTTGTCATCCCGATAACATTGGACACTAGCATTTTGTATCTGTTGGTTTTTTGTTACAATCCATTACAAATACATTTGAATAGCTCTTGCTAATTCCCACTGAATCTGAATTAAAGAAGAATAATGTATATAATGGCCTTCTTCATCAAACTTGATACTAAGTTGGAAGTCATTACAAATAAGCTTATTTAGTAGAGACTTAATTAGCCTATGACCTGATAGATTTTTCTGTCAGTGTTGTATACATCTCTCATATTGCTAACAGGTCCAGATTATCACTTCTAACTAGGTATTGTTGTTACGTGATTGTATACTAGCATCGACCATCTTTTTAACTTTTGGAGCCTCCTCTTAGAAGCGATGGCTATATGGATGGCTGGAGCCTCTCCTCTTAAAAGCAATGGCCATATGGATGGCTGGATCAGTCCTCTTAAAAGCGATGCCTATATGGCTGAGATATCTTTTGAAGCATTGCGATTGTGCTTGCGATTGTTACCTTCGGTGCCATGAACATTAAAAATCCGTCTACCGGCAATTTCATATGGACAACTTACATGGTGAGAACGTGTTGCCTTATGAGTGGTGGAAGCATTTGATTATGCTCTAAGCAATTCTTCTTGACTTTGACTATTTTTTGCGGTTGGTATTAATAACAAAGATATGACTGGTTAACTTATTTACAAATTTATAGAAGCAAGACAAAAAAGTTTGGTTTCATATGAATGACAATATCTATAAGGGGAGCATTGTCGCAGATTTGTCGTGACGTGATCTTGAGGTAATGGGTTTGAGGCATGAAAACAGCTTCTTGCAAAAACGCAAGGTAAGGCTGTGAACTATAACCTTTGTGCTCTGCTCGTTCCCTAAATACAACATACATGGGAGCTTTGTGCACCAGCTGCCTTTTGTTTTTTTTATTTTTATTTTTCCTGTAATCACTTTTTGACATGGACTATCTTTCGCTTTCAGTTTTACTATATTAACCATCTTCTTGACTTTGACCATCTTAGAAATTTTAGCTCTTTGGCCTCTCATAATTTTTCTTTTTCCGGTAAGAGTTCAAATTCAGTAAATCTCAGACTGATATTAGAAGAACCCGTGGCTTAGTAGAAAATTTTTGAATGCTCTATAACGTATGTACCGCCATGTAGGATAACTTCTTGACTTTGACCATCTCAGAAATTTGAACTCTTTTGGCATCTGATGATTTTTCAAATGTTTTGGTTTTTTTATTTTTTCTCTAAGATCGAAGTCAGCACTGATATTAGGAGAACCCGTGGCTTAGTACAACATTTTTGAATGCGCCATTGTGTATGTACCACCATGTACAATAACTACGCAAAATTTATCTATCGTGTCAGAAAATACACAATGGAGAGACTAGAAGCGTAGTAATCACATACAAAACTACGAGTGATTAAACTTTCACCTAAATTTACAAATCATTAAATCAAGACATGTTCGTTATAGAGTATATGTCATCAAAGCAATTGAACTACATTAGAAAAAATTACATTTGCAAATACTACAAGCGTCACCAGAAAAGCCCTAAGCCCTTGCTACCTTTTCAAGAGTCATGGCAAATGGAACTTCTCCTTTCAAAAGAATAAAAAAAAATTAAACCGGGTCAAAACAATCACAAACATCAGACAGACATAGTCATGACAAAGTGCACAAAACTAGGGATCAAAACAATCACAAAAAACAGATAGAAAGAGTCATGACAAAGTGCACAAAACTACTCCACTCGATGAAGAAACTTGAACCTAAACTCCAAACACAGACGTATACCCATGGCAAAATTAATCAATTATTATTGTCAAATAAAAATAAAATCCTCAAAATCAAATAGAAAAAACCTTTAGAATCAATCTAATAACAAAGGTGGAACCCCTTAAAGTACAGTGGAATCCTTAAAGTACAGTGGAATCCTTAAACGAGTAGCCTTACGACTGGAAGTTTTCTATTGATAGGGTTTTATTTTCTCTCAAGTGTGTATATATATAATGGCTATTACTTCTATTAATTTAGCAAACCATTGTGTCATTTTTGCTTCAAAAGTTTTTATTTTTCATTTAAAAAACTATCGATTTTTTCTATAGTTTAGTATCAATGCCTTACGCCATGTCATCTAGGACGTGCAAATCATATTGATATCAAATGAGTTGGGCAGATGAGATGAATTGTTTATTAAAATAGCTGGACAACTTGCCAATTTTCTAGTGCAAAAGAGCAATAAAAAGAATAGTTTGATGATAGATGTGTTGATCAACAGGCATGTGAGACACCTAATCCAACTTTTGGTTTGAACCTTAAAAGAGACGCGAAAACTGAGAATCTGAATAGAGGTCATCGTCCTTCTAATCCGTAATATAGTCGATATAAACAACCAAGAATCTTGAGAGTATATTTTGGGATGACCGATCTACTCGATCAAGATACAAGTAAGATGATATTACGAAGAAGAGCCAACTTGAAGCTGCTAATTTTTTGGGGAAAATAGATTCAAATGCATTTTTATATTGTGTGCTTGCGTTAATAAATTATGTTGACTGGTATAATATGAAAGATTATTGACAAAATTCAACTCATACAAATTAAATTAGTCTAAGCAGAAAAAATTTGGTGGTGAGCTTTAGAATCTCGATTTTTTCAAACCAAACAACCTCCTATTATCTTGTGGGAGGAGATGAAATTAAAGCTCAAAGAGAAGTTTTTTCCTGAGAATGAGCTTTATGATGCATTGGAACTCTTAAATAGTGTAAATCTATTGCTGAGTATATTCAATGAAGTCACATTGTTAAAACTGAGTTATGTACAAATATTCAAAAGGATATAACAACTGGCCGAGTTTACACCTTGCATGGAGCCTATCAGATGGCCCTCAAAGTGGAGCAGAATTGTAAATGTTATTTTGCACGGCAATCTTATGGCTGCAATAATTCTTTTACTTTAGTTTCAATTAGATTCCCTACAACAAGTCCAATAATCAAAAACCTGGTGATAACAAAGGAAAGAGTGTTGTTACTACAAGTGCAGGTATTGGCCAAGAATCTAAGATGTTCAACGTTTCTGATGTGGACAGGTTGGATGTTATGCATTTATATATGGACAAGCTCAGCAATAGTTATTAACGCATAAGAAAGTTGAAGAGCGCATTGATGATCAACAATTCGAGGAGGCAGGCCATTATCCTTATTTTTAATAAGAGGCCAATGATGGTAACATTATTTATGAGGATTCTTATAGACCATGCTTAGTATGCTGTCGATTATGTTATGCACTAAAGATAGATGATCAAGATGGGCTTTGACATAATATTTTCACCAAAAGATGTATTATTGAAGACCTCTATGCAAAGCTCGTTACTAATTTCAAAAGTTGTGAAAATGTGGTATCTTAAGAGACGGTAAAGAAGCTTTACTTGAAAATGGAGGACACCGATGACGAGACAAACTAGCTTGGTTGAATTATAGCAATGAAGTTAAGGTTACTCAAAGATGTCGTGTCACTCTCCACTAGTGATAAGTAATAGGATTGTGTGTGGTGTGACATTGTTCTTATGGATGCATGCCATCTTCTCTTAGGAAAACTATCGAAAATTGTTCATAGTGCTACACGTGATGGATGACACGATGTTTGTACATTGTTCAAGGATAGGAGAGGAGTTCACTCTAATGCCTTCCAAGGTTGAACAGGAGAACTACAAAAGAAAGGGCACTATATACCTTTCTCAACAGAGTTAGATCCTACTTTTGAAGAAAGTAGAATTGTGTTAATGTTTGTCTCTACTGGCAATATTTTTTACGAAGAAGATGCTAAGGACTAGTCAACTCATGCTAAACTATTTTTAAATGAATTTTAGATTTTCCTTGGGTAATTTGTTACCTAGATTACCTCTGGTGCAAAAAATCTAGCACCATATCGATTTAATCAAATTGCATGATGTATCATATATCTCATAAAGAACATGAAGAATTGAGGCATCAAGTTGAAGAACTTGAAAGGGGGTATGTTTGTGACAGTGATAGCCTTTGTGTTGTTCTAGCCTTACTTATTCTAAAACAGATGGGTTGTGGAGGATGTACCGTGCCATCAACAAAATCATTATTGAGTATCATTGTCCAATTGTGATTGGATGACATGTTTGATCAATTAATCAAGGCAACCATTATTTTGAAGATAGACTTGAAAAGTGAGTATCATCAAATTGGAACCCAGCCTAGTGATGAGTGGAAGATGACATTCAAAACATAAGGACTTTATGAATGGTTAGTGATGACTTTTAGACTATTTAATGCCTCGAGCACATTCATGGGGTTAAATGAATGAAGTCACTCACGTCTTCATAGGCAAATTTATTGTGGTTTTACTTCGACAACATCCTTATTTGTAGCAGGATATTTCTTCTCATATTTAGCATTTATGTGAGAGAGCAAATGCTTTCTGAAGGGAAAATCTCTTTCTTATTCTAAGAAGTGCACCTTTGCTACCGATCCAATCATCTTTTAGGCTATAAAGTTTTCAATGAGGGTATGTACCCAAATGCAACAAAAATTCTAGCCATTCTTCTTTGGCCCTCCTACTAATATCCATAAAATACAAATTTTCTATATCTTAGCAATTTTTTATCAGTGTTTTGTTCAATGATTTAGTATTGTTATGGAACCTATTAATGATTTATTTTAGAATGACACTTTTCACGAAACCCTCAAGTATAAAAAAGCCTTTGAAGAGATCAAACTATGTCTTACTAGTGCCTCATGCTTATGTTTGATAGATTTCACAAGATTTTCGAGTTGGATTGTGATGCTTCTAACGCGGGGATAGTTTGCTATCCTATCTCCAGAAAAGCAACTAGTTTCATATTTTAGTTAGAGTTTAAGTGGTTCTATTTGCAATTATTTCACTTATGACTTGGCATTCTATGCTCTTGTGAAAGCATTGCAGTATTAGCGACATTACCATGTCCAAAAGGAGTTTACATTATATTCGGATAATGAGATCCTCAAACAATTTCAAATTCAACACAAGTTGAATTGACAACATGTGAACTAGGAGTCTACTTACAGGAATTTACTTTTCTATCTTGCCCTAGGTAGGCACCCAAAATAAACGCGCTGATGCTCTATGTTGGCAATGGATTGATGACATCTATTTTCTTGATGTTATGGGGTTTGAATTAATCAAAGATTAATTGGTTATAGATGATTATTTTGGAAACATAGTTGCTAAACTTTCAAAGCATACACAAGAAGATTTTTTGTTGGTGGGTAGTTACTTGTTCAAGGGAAGCTGTTTGTACATCCCTAACACCTCCTTATGATGGTTGCTAATGCAAGAGACACATACTGTTTGTCATTTTGGATAGGATAAAACCATTGCCTTGGCTTGTGATAATTTCTTTTGGCCAACAATGGGTCATGACCTCTCCAACTATGCAAGAAGGTGCCAAATTTGCCAAACATCAAAGAGAGTTAATACAAATGTAGGTCTTCACATGTCACTACCTATTCCCTTTTCTCCATTGGTGCAAATTTTAATGGATTTCTTTCTTGGCTTGCCTCATACAATGAGGAAGAGTGATAGTATCTTTGTGATTGTTGATCATTTCTCCAAGACGACACATTTTATTACTTGAAAAACTACCCATGAAGCAACTAAGATGGATGATTCATTCTTCAAGAAGGTGTTTGATATCATGGTTTGCTCAAAATCATTACTTCTAATCAAGACACAAAGTTCTTAAGCATTTTTTGGACTTATTTATGAAAGAAGCTTGGTACTACTTTTAAGATCCAGTAGTACAATATGTCAACAAACTAAGAACAGAAATTGATGTAGTGAATCAAATATTGGGGAATAAGTTATGTGCCCAAGTTAAAAGTTTGGGGAAATTGGAACTTGGTCTCACTTAAGATCTAGTTTGAGTTTAATCATGCAAAAAACCAAAATCTAGGTTTTTTCCCTTTTGAAGTGGTATTTGGTCAAAATCCAAATGGATGACTTAGGACTCATTCAAATTTCTTATAATGAAAAATAGAGTTTGAAGGCTGAGAAATGGATTGAAGACTTAGAAAACCATTCACAAGGAAGTTTGAGACAATATTGCTGCTTCTTATGCAGAGTATAAAGAATTTGTTGACCGATACCATAAAGTAGTTATTTTTGAAGTAGCAGGTGAAGTTTGGGTTTACATTCCAAAATAATCATTGTCCTCAAGGTGAGCATAAAAAATTAAAGCCAAAGGAGACTGGATAATGTGAGATACTCACCAAACTCAATGACAACACTACAAGGTGAAGCTTCTGCACAAATGGACCATGATTGATACATTTAATGCTCAATATTTGACACCATGTGATGGAGAGTATGAAGACTTGAACTCAAGATTGAGTTCCTTTCATGAAGAAGTGAATAATGTGTAGGAACATCATCCTATGAAATAATAGAAGATGTAATCCAATCTTTCATGTGCAAGATGGATCATCCAAAGGCTACACATGTCAACAAAAGAAGGAAGAAAATAGTGACAACTTTAAGCCAAAATGTACTGCTAGAATAGAAGATATGAAGGAATGATAGTTATGTTATTGTTCACATAAAAAGTAACCAAAGATATTTTGGGTCTAATTCTAGGTTTTCATATGTTTTGATTAATTTGTTTGGATTTCTATTAGGCTTCTATTGTTTTCATATGTTTATTTTGGATTAGGAAAGTTACATAGAGATGCAAAAGTTTCCTTATATTTTAGATGACTATCTCCAAATTAGTAAGTGGTTTCATAGTTCAAAAAGTGTCTTAATTTGAGTTGTAGCCTAAGTGTGGACTATTTCTTTTCTTTCCTAGTTACATTATGAATCTTTTGTTAGATAAACTAGTTTTCAGGGATTCAATTAGTATTAAGGGTGAATTCTAGTTGATTTTCCCTTTGAACCAACTGGTAGTAACCCCTTTCAAGTTCCATATTTTCCCCTTATGTAGTCCTATAAACCCTCTTAAATCTGATTAAAAAACCACCATAATAATGATCAATTTCTATTACAAATCCTACAAAATAGTCTTGCACTTTTTTCCCATTATTTTCACACCTTTCAAACCCTAAACCCTAATTTAAGTTACCACAGTTTTGCAGTTTGCTATTGTTTCATACACTCTTAAAATCTATGTTTTTAATTAGTACCCTTAACCCATTTTCCAGCCCTATGCTTTCAAGATCTATTCATGCATTTTTATCCCTTTATTTGTAAACTCTTTTAACAAACACATAAATCCTAATGTATGTCACAAGTCATCTCTGCCCTCAACCCTAGTTTACACCATTTTTGCCTTATAAAAACTTGGCTTTTTCCTTTCTAATAAAAATCTTGACTCCATCTTTATTATATCCTTCATCGTCCAACCTTTATTATTCTCTCTTGAATAGATAAACAAATACCTCATCTCTCCCTTAAGTTTGACACAATATGATAGCCAAGGGATTGGGTAGATGGCTGATACGTGTGAAGGCGCACTTTTGTTATTCAACAAGCTACCTTGAAACCCATAAGCCATTATACTTAGAAGATAAATAAAGAAGAAAGCCATAGAAAGAAAGTGTGAAATTAAGAAATCCATGAAACACAAAAATTATAGGAAATTAGGAGAAAAGGAAGAGACAAGGTGCACCATTAGGAGAGATTGAAGAAACAAAATAAAGAAGAGTTGGTTAATGGTGAAAAGGAGAGGAACATAAACAAAAAATAAAAAAAATAGATGGCATAGGTGAAAAGAAAAACAATGAAATTAGAGATGAGTGAAGTTTCAAGTGTCAGTAGCTATAGCAAGCTCCATCATCAACAGAGTCATTTGGGGAATGAGTTTGAAGAAGAAAATTCTCTATTTTTGTTAAGAATTATAGGTGTTGTTTCAGTCAATTTGATATTTTTTTAAGTTCATTTTTTTGTTTGGAAATTCCAGCACAATGTGTTATGTAGATTGCACTTTTAGAATAGGATAAATAGTAGGAAAAAATTCATACTTTTTTACATTTTGTAAATATACCATAAACTAAAAATTAAACCAATTATATCTCACTTAAGGCATCATTTACAGCAAGTATGGCGTTACACATTGTTACACTTTTCTCAAGTAAATCCCTAGTCTTTTGACATGTTGATGTGGTTGTTGAGGGGCTGTTGTAAATCTAAATAGGGTTTTTTGCAAAATTGCCATTACTTTATGGTGTTTTTTAGGAAAACAACAACGTTTTCAACATTTTGCAAATTTGCCATTAAGTTTTATAGATCTTTTCAAATTTACCATTCTATTAGGTTTCCCTCCTCATTCCCTATTAATTTTTACAAAATCTAGGTATTACTCCTGTATAACAGAGCAGCTACTCATAGACACTAAAGTCTGGAGGAGGTGTTGAAAACAGGGATTGGAGGGTCGATAAGCCAGAAATGGTGGGGAGGGGCACGTAGCTGGGCACTGAAAATGTGGGGTTGGTGGCAGGTTGCCTATTATTGGGGTTGGTTAGTTGAGGGGCGTGCTGATCATTGCAAGGAGAGTGCGGGGGGTGTGCCGGGCGATGGGCTAGGGGCGGCCATGTACTGGAAACACTGAGGAGAGAGGAGGTGGGGGTGAAATGCATACTAGTGTGGGGGGAGCTGGGGGGTCTGATAGTGCTGGTTGGGCTGGGGGCAGTCTTGGTAGTACTGTCCAGGGGAGGGGGACGGACTAGGTAGAGGGCCAGGGGGTGGGTGAGGGAGGTAGTATTGCATGGGAGGAAGGGCAATCTAGGTAATGTCAATTGGGAGAGGGGCAATCTGGTTATCGTCTGGCAGGAGATGGCTTAATGACCCAAGTAGGGTGAGGGACCTAGGGGGAACAAAACGTTGAGGGCTGGGCCCAAAGAGGACAATATCGTCTGCTGTACACTATGATACACACAAACGAGGCCTCCTGAGGGAAAAGCTTAGAAAGGGAGAAGGCCTAGGGACCCTGTAAATGGTAGGAGGCTCAGGGACCAAAGTAGGGTGAGGGACTCAGAGGGAACAAAACCTTGAGGGTTGAGCCTAAAGAGGACAATATCATCAACTGTGCAATATAATACACACGAATGAGGCCTTTGTAATAGCCAAGGGTCCCACACCAACGATATTGTCCACTTTGACTATCCATACAACCTCACGGTTTTGTTCATCCCTTACGAAAAAAGGCCTCGTTCATGTGTATCAGAGTGCACAACGAAAGATATTGCCCTCTTTGGGCCTAGCCCTCAAGGTTTTGTTCCCCCTAGGTCCCTCACCCTACTTAGGTCCTTGAGCCGTCTCCCATCTATGGGGTTCCTAAGTCATCTCCCTTTTCAGGCTTCTCCCTTAGGAGGCCTTGTTGCTAGGAGAGTTCTCCGAACTCTTATAAATTGCCTAGTTCCCTCTCCCCAAGCGATGTGGGAGTAACTCTCAATACCTCACCTGTCCTAGGATTCATCCCTCAAGGCTTCACATCTTTCCCCCTTAGGGAACATGTGTCCTCGCATGATAGCCATGACTAGGTGCCCACATGATACTAGCCACCACACCACGAGGGAAACTTGCGCTAATACCATTTGTAGTAGTCGGGGGTCCCATAACAATAATATTGTTTGCTTTGGCAGCCCATACAGCCTCACGATTTTGTTCCTCCCTTAAGAAAAAATGCCTCGTTGCTAGTAGAGTTTCCCAAACTGTTATAAATTGCCTAGTTCCCTCTCCCTAGGCGATGTGGGACTAACTCTTTGTACTTCACCCATCCTGGGATTCATCCCTCAAGGCTTCACATCTTCCCCCCTTAAAGAATGAGCATCCTCGTGTGATAACCATGACTAAACGCTCGTGTGCAATTAGCCACCACACCATGAGGGGAATTGGCTTAGATACCATTTGTAACATCAGGGGTCCCATAGCAATGGTATTGTCTACTTTGGCTGCCCATATTGCCTCACAGTTTTGTTCCTCCCTTACGAGAAAATGCCTCATTGTTAGGAGAGTTCCCCAAGCTCTTATAAACCACCTAGCTCCCTCTTATCAGGCGATGTGGGAGTAACTCTTAGTACTTCACTTGTCCTGGGATTCATCCCTCAAGGCTTCACATTAACCAATTCTGGCATTATCTAAATTTCTTATTCATTACCACCTTGAATTTAACTTCTACTTTTGCAATTATATCCTATTAAGGTGAAATTTCTCAATTGTACTGTGAACAACAATTCATCTATTTCTAAATTCCATTCTAATTAGTTGGAATTTTATTCTAGGATTTTAATGAAGTTTAGCTCAGTATCTCTCCTTATCAGTGGTCTAACTATTTCTTTAATTTAATATCAATTTATATTTTTACTGTTATTTTCTTTTATTAACTCTCTTAAGGTTGATTTAAAGAAATCATCAAATATCCCATCTATTTCTTAAAATCTTCATTTCTCATTGCTTGTATTAACCTAACAATCACTTCCAACACTTCAATCTAACTAAATTTCTCAATGTGTTCATTCTATTCTTCATTTCCACCTCTAAAACCTACTCTAAAATTAATAAATTAAAAATTTTCAATTTTTTGTAAAAGTATAAATTTATCTATCATATTATTGCATTTACATGTATTACACTCCCCTCCCCCTCCTTACAAAAGTTTCATCCCCAAAATTGCATTTATGGGTGTAGAAGGCGTCAAAACAACTTTCAAAAATGCTGCCTTATATCCTTCTTGACCTCCCACGTGGCCTCATAAGAATGATGCTGCCATAGAACCTTGATGAGGGAGATCACTTGGTTTGTAATACCTTCTCCTTTCTATCAATGATCTGTACTAGCTGCTCTGAAATGTTAAATCTAGTTGGAGATCGGTTGGTACTGATCCAAGTTATGAGTGGGATACATGACGTCTTTCCTCAGCATAGACACATGGACTACATCATGCACATCAACAAGCAAAGGAGGAAGCGCCAATCTATATGCCACTCTATCGATCTTCTCTAAAATCTCCAAGGGTCCCACAAACTTGGAGCTTAGCTTCCCTTTCTACTTGAACCTCATCACACCCTTGGTTGGAGAAACTCTCAAAAAGACAAGATCTTTAGCTTGAAACTCAAAATCTCTCCTCCTTGTGTCGGCATAGCTCTTCTATTTGCTATGGGAAACCATCAAACGTCTCCTAATCAATCTCACCTTATTTGCACACTACTCTACCAACTCGGATCTAAGGAACTATCTCTCGCCAACATCACTCCATCATGTAGGTGTGTGGCAAGGTATGCCATACAATACCTCATATGGAGCCATCCCAATGCTCGAGTAGTAGTTGTTGTGGTAGGCTAACTCTATTAGTGGTAAATGTTCATCCCAACAACCTTTCCAATCTAACGCACATGCTCTCAACATGTCCTCTAGCATTTGAATCATCCTCTCAGATTGACCATCAGTTTGGGGATGAAATGTTGTACTAAAATGCATAGAGGAGCCTAGACTCTTTTGTACACTCTACCAAAATTGAGAGGTGAACCTGATATCTCTCTCTAAAATGATGATTAGAGGAACTCCTTCCAAGATGACTATCTCCCTAATGTACAGCTTAGCGAGGTTGTCTATGGTCTGTCACTATCTAATGGGGAGGAAATGAGATGACTTAGTAAGTCAGTCCACTATGACCCAAATTGCGTCATGTCCCTTATGAGTCTTGGGTAGTCCAACCACAAAATCCAACATGATGTAGTCCCATTTCCATGTCGGAAGCTCTATACTTTGTAACAATCTTATAGGTCTCTGATGTTCAGCCTTGACCTGCTAACAAGTAATGCATCTAGCTACACACTCTCCTATATCTCTCTACATGTCCTCCCACCAAAATAGTCTTCTCAGCTCAAGATACATCTTCTTGTCCCCTGGATGCATAAACCACTTAGAGTGATGAATTGCCCTCAATAACTCCTATCTCAAATCTGCTATTGGTGAAACAGCCAATCTACCCTGATATTTGATTTGACCATCTACTCCTCTCTCGAAACCATCTCGGTCACATAG
Source organism: Warburgia ugandensis (assembly GCA_035236585.1). Classification (NCBI taxonomy): domain Eukaryota; kingdom Viridiplantae; phylum Streptophyta; class Magnoliopsida; order Canellales; family Canellaceae; genus Warburgia; species Warburgia ugandensis. Next base: position 34,263,292 of record CP141130.1, on the reverse strand, counting down.
CACCTAAGTCTCACTACATGATTGTTGTGCCTGTAAAATTTAATCCACAAATGCTGATCAAATGGTAAGATTGGGGATCACGCTACCCGGCTTTCTACTAAGGTCATTGGCCACTACATTAGCTTGCTCGGGTGGTACTGGATCATGAATTTGAAGTCCTTCAAGTACTCTAACTAACGTCTCTGCCTCATATTGAGGTCTCTCTAAGTAAACAAGTACTTGAGGATCTTGTGATTGGTAAAAACATCGAACTTCTCCCCAAGTTGAAAGATTTGGAGACATTATCTATATGAGCAGAGATTACATAACAATGTTGATATGTTAATAAGTAAATGCTAAGTATCATAGTGTGCAGCGAAAGTGGCTCTGTATTGCTTAAAGTAGACAAAAAAGCTACACTAATAAGTGACACAACATTTATAGCTTGAAGTTGGAATCAAGTAATTCTTGAGGATTTTTATTAGATTAAAGGAATTATGAGGACTTGAATTCATGATGAGATAATGATGTTTCTAGCAAATGTTTGAAAGATATCATGAAAAGAATTTCAAAGATGAAATTCCTATGAGGGAAGAATGTAATATCCATGATTTTTAAATCTCAATTTATGTAAATTTTGGTGTTCTAGAAAATAAAATTTTTATGAACATCAAATCAGGAGTTGAAACCAATATATTTGGATTGTACTCAGAAAAACAAATCCAACTACACTAAGTTTGCAAAAATCAAAGTTTAGATGAATAAGTTGTGATTTTTCTCACAAACGTAATTTTATAATTTCGGTAGGGGCCTCACCTATAGAAATTTGATTAGATAGTCATGATATGTTAGAAAACCATTGTTGATAATTTCCTTTAACTAAAATCACGATGTTAGAAATGGGAAATCATTCTGCTTTAATCTAATATGTATATATATATATATATATATATATAATTAACTAAAAGGTAAAGGGAGGGGGGCCATTTTTATAATGGCACCCTCCCCTTTTAAGTGATGTGATGAAATAGATCATATGATTTTTTCTGAAACAAGCTGAACCTTATAGAACCAAAGAGGGGAAAATGAAGAGAGAAAAAGGAGAAGAAGAATAAGAAGAGAGGAAGAAAAGGAAGAAAAGGGAGAAGAGAGGAAGAGGAGAAAAGGAGAAAAGGAAAGAAAGAAATTGTGGGAGGGAGGTGGTCACCATGAGAACTTCTCTAGCAGCCTACAAACCTCGATGGCCAATCACTTATGGAAACGGTGAACAGAGCTACCGATCTCCATCATGCATGGATAGGAACTGCCTCGGATATGAGATCTAAGCTATTCATCACCTACACCACCATCAAACGACCACACCCTTTCGAAATATCAACAATCAGAGATGCACTAACTATTGGATTTGAACTGGAACAATCATGGGGATAGTCTAATCTCCACCTCGTGTAGGAAGAAGGATAGCTTGGATTAAAGATCTGAGACCTTCATCACAACCCTCATGATGTGTGGAGGAAAACACATCTAGTTATTTGATGATCTCACCATTGACAAAGGAGAACTCACTTGAACAACATTGAACGACTAAAATTGAAATAAATCATGTTAATTTGTCTTTGATCTGACACTACAAGTAATGATTCACACAAGGAATTAAGCATTAGAGGTAAGATCTATAACCAATTCTTGGTGAATTTTGAGTTTTGTAGGATGGATCTTAATTTCTATGAATGTATGGTTACAATTCAATTTTAAATCATGAGAAAATTTGTAAATCAGACCTGGAATGAGGAAACTCAATCATAATCAACTAGCGAATGAGTTGATCTAAGACTATGGATAGTAATTTGTGCATATCCATCCATCCATGCTTGGGTCAAATGTTGATATGCATTGAAAAAGTTGATCCACATGACACACCATAGATTAGAAACCTACAATTTCTATTTTTATAAAATTAGAACCTCTGTTGACACTTCTAAAATCTATTCAGTGACCGAATAACTGAGATTTGTCAAATTCAATTGTCCATGATCAAATCAGAGATCGAATTTGGAGTTGATGACAATGATTAACCATTAGATTACAACTAGACATGCATTCTGAAACATAAGGGGCAGCCCCGGTGCACAAAGCTCCCACCTATGCAGGGTCCAGGGAAGGGACGGACCACAAGGGCCTAAAGTACATAGCCTTACCTTGCATTTTGTAAGAGGCCATTTCCACGCCTTGAACCTGTGACCTTAAGGTCACACGAAAACAACATGCATTCTGAAATATAAAAACTACAATTTATGGATCCATAAGATGATCTAATTGTTGGATGGTCTAGAAATAAAAAACTCGATCACCATCCAATGACCACAATGTGTCAAGATAAATCTGATCATCCAAAATTGTGGACCAGATCATCAATTAGTGATTAAGATGATTGATTTGTAAAACCAATTATTTGAAAGAGTCTAGATCAACAAATCCATTTATGATTAGACTGATGCAAACTGTTGATCAATTATCAATGGCATGGATCAAATGATCCAAGGTTGATGGATGTTTGATCGATGATTCATGGTTACGAATATAGACTAGAATGATAAATTAAAAGATTATTGACTATTCAAGCTTGATCTGACCATTCAAAACTAGATCAGTGACGATATACTATCAGAAGTCTTGATTAGACCATTGATTCATAAGATCTGACTAGGTTGCCACATGGATCCACAAGATCAGTGGGGAGATTGTCATATCAAGGGTTTCTTAACCCTAATCTAAGAGTGGAAACATAGATCCGCAAGATCTAAACATGTAAATTAGCAAATCTAAATGATTTGCATATTGAATGATGCATAGAGAGCCATCCAACCATTCAATTTAAGTTTTGTTGAATTGATCTATATTCTAAAGATAAATTAATGAAGTTAAACATATGTTTTCTCAGATTTGGTTGATAAAGATTGAGATTGGTAAATCTTGATAGCTGATCAACCTTTACGTATGACACCTATTGATTTCAGAAAATTAGAACCACAATTCCAAGTAGGTTGTTCTGACATCTTTAATTTTTTGGTACATTTGGATTATGATCAAATTATTGGTATAGTCAAATACATGTTAGGATAGATTTTAATGAATTGATAGATGATATGATTACAAATTATGAGTACACCATTCTTTAAGGATTAAATAAGATGGTATATATCTGCCTTTGATGATAATGATGTTAGATGATTATTTTAGCATGCAGATTATAATGATATATGGATGTTACTGAGATGTATAAATGATAATGCTAGAAGTGTGGAGTATCTAAGATCTTTAATTTAGAATTACTAAACACTTGCATTCATTTATGCATTTCATGGATTTGATTTCTAGTTTCGGTTTAATGGTAACCTTGGTTTAACGTATGATTTGTATTTCATCACGTTTTTGTTTTCTTGCATGTAATTAAAGTTTGATTCATGATTTATACTTTTAGGTATATGATGAGGGCAGCTGATGAGGGTTGGTGCATGTGACACTGACAAGCTTCTAGGTGGCAGGCTCCTAAGTGCTCATGGTATGATCGTGGGTTGGGGTGAGATGAATTATGAGATTGTTTTGACATGCATGATTTGATTTGAGATTTGGTTTTGGCATGGATTTTCCAAAAGTGAGCTGATATGTTCAAATATATATTTGGCATGGGGTGAGTTGATATAGATTTGGCATGGATTTACCTATGGTGAGCTGATATGCTTTGATTTGATATGGCATGAATTTTCCTAGTATTGAATCGAAAAGAGATTCAATTAATTTATCATTTTATAACTTATTTATCCATACTACCTGCATGGATTATCCTTACATGGATATCTTATGATTTTACATGTACTGATGTCATACATGGGTGAGATTCTTTTATGCTAACATGGCATGGATTTTGCCTACTTAGTGATTTGATATATTATTAGATGGATTGCCATAAATTTGTTTACATCATGAGTCAATATATGATGAGATGCTATGATATGAGATTATTTGAAATGATATTGAAATGTAAGTGATATTAATGTTACCCTATGGTTGAGATTGTATGAATATAGATTGTTCCTTAGAGTAGATCATAAATGGCTTCGATATCCAATTATATATGGCTTTATGTATATTGCAAAAGTAGATGTTCAAAACACCTACCAAGCACATGCTTGCTAAGACATTGTAAATTATTTATAATGTCTTAGGTTTGAAGAAATTGACTTGAAGGAAAACCAACTCATGGTAGATGGAACCTTGGATGAGAACAACAGTAGCATGGGACCAAACTTCCTAGCATATATTTAAATTTTACTCAAAAAGCAAATCCAATGACACTAAGTTTACTGAAATCAGAGTTTAGACAAATAAGTTGTGATTTTCCCTACAGAGGCAATTTTATAATTTTGGTGCGGGCCTCACCTATAAAAATTTGAGTGGACAGTCATTATATGTTAGAAAACCACCATTGATAATTCCCTTTGACTAAAATCACGATAATAGAAATGGGAAATCATTATATATTAATCTAATATATATGTATGTATGTGTATATGTATAATTAACTAAAAGGTAGAAGGAGGGGGACCATTTTTATAATGGCACCCTCCCCTTTTAAGTGATGTGATGAAACAAATCATACGATCTGTTCTCAAACAAGCTGAACCTGCTAGATCTTAGGAGGGGAAAATGGAGAGAGAAAAAGGAAAATAAGAAGGATAAGAAGAGGGAGAAGAGAGGAAGAGGAGAAAAGGAAACAGAGAGACTATGGGAGGGAGGTGGTCGCCATGAGAACTTCTCAAGCGAACTGCAAACCTCGACCATTGGTCGCTTGCAGAGATGGTGAATAGAGCTACCGACCTCCATCATGTGACCATACCCTTTGAAATACCAAGGATTAGAGGTGCATTAACCATTGGATTTGAGCTAGAACTATCACGGGGATAGTGGCCTATCTCCACCTCATGTAGGAAGAAGGATACTTTGATCAAAGATTTGATATGCAACATCCTAGTTTTTTTTTTTTTTTTTATAACTTTTTTTCATTTTAATTTAGAAAAAAACAAAATTTTCTTGTTTTTGAAAATAGCATCAGAGTGCTAATATATATAAGTAGATTTAAAACTTGCCAACATCATTCGGGGTGTTACAAAGAAAACCTTCACATATGAGTAAAATAATAGTCGTTTAACCTAAAAATGGTTAGAGATACATGCCATAGGATCTACCACACAGTGACAATTAAAGTCGTGTCCATCCAAATAACTTAGAACAATTATACGACATGTATCTAAAGTGTTAACAAAGTCTTAAGTTATGAACAATACTCAAAATGAATTCCAATACATGGAATTCTAGAAAAAGTAACTACATCAAATAGTATGTTCTTCTCACATATAAAGATCAACATATATGCGATAAAGATCCACAAAGATTGATGATTTCAAACAACTCATGAGGTTTGAAAGAAATTGACAAATCTGTTAAATCAATGTATTCAAATCTAATCATGTTGAATTGAGGCGCATAGCCCTCAATTAGAAATGCACAAATCCATGCCCACATCATCATAGAAAACTAATTGCTCCATATCACAGTGATATATAATCCTACCACCAGGGACCATTAATGGCATATCATCCTACCACCAAAATCATTAGTGGCATATTGTCCTACCACTAGGACTGTTAGTGGCATATCGTCCTACCACTAGGATCATTAGCTAAACTCTCAAGAATGACCTGCATGCTAACAACACAAAGACACCTATGCTCATGGAAATTGCAAGGCTGTAATCAATATCATCTCAGAGGTCACTGATCAAACCTCCTAGCATAGGGTCTTTAGGACATGTAGCACACTAACTCAGTGCACCTGCCAAGCGATCTAGGACTTAGGACACTCCCAGAGTGCATGCCCAAAACATCCATGAAATCTATATCCACAAGGACTTACAACTGCTTGTAGAGAGCTTACCTAAATATCAACAAAACCGCATTCATCAGAACTTACGTCCACTCATGGAGTGCTCACCAAAAGCACCAATGAAATCCAAAATCATCCGAGCTTATAGCTGTTCATAGAGCACTTGCTTAAGTATCAACAAAATCAAAAACCTATGGCTCATAAAACAAACCTAAAATCTCATGGCTCACCACCACACTAGTGGGGTTTGCCAAGTGTCGTTGTAAACAATGTTTCTTGCCCTTGGCCCATTCCTTGAACCCATCGGTTCAAATCATGTAAACCGCTAAATCACGAAGGTGATGGAGTGTCATGCACTGCCATCCTATGTCTGGTAATGTGAATTATTTTGTTAAATCCACTATTAAGTCATTGTGATGACTTTGAATGATCTTATCTTATTTATGAAGTTCATGGACCACATGACTTTCTCACGCAAATGCGTGCCTTCATTTTCGCTTCAACATTTGAGTAACTCTATTTTTGGTCATGATGTATTTACTATTTCACCTCAATCTAATAGTAATTTAGTGCTAATTATGATTTTATCACATTTGAGAACCATCTTACCAATTGTCATTATTCTGCTGTTATTAATGATGATTATCTCATATTTGGTCTCATGGTATAACTGGGTACTCTCCTAACTGCCATTTCAGTGTCCTAGTGATGTTGAGTTTTTGGAGCTGAGGTTGTTAGATATGCAAACTAATACTATCTACCAAAGGTATGAATATTTTGGAAAACTATGGCAAAGCTGCTAGTTACCTATATTTATATTTCAATTGAACATAGGTTGGCAAAACTAAAAGTAAAATGATCACATCATATAAATCTTAGGTTAAGGAGGGATGTCCTTCAATTTAGCAATAGATAATCTTTTATAATAAGACTAAGTTGTAATGCCCTATGACATTAGTAGTTAGGTTATGAAACTTTCAAATCCATGCTAAAAAGACCCAAGGAAATGATGTATGGTTCAAGGGCTAATGAGGCTTTAGTATAGTCTAAGACTTAGGTGGTTGTGCCTAAATGATTTACCATAAGAGGTTTCATTCATAGAACTACTTAGTTTTCCAAATTGTCAAAAATTCTAACCTAAGGACAATTTGGTAATTGATCTCCTCTAGACAAGTTGCCTTCTTGCCCCTCATTTTGTTTAGTTTAAAAGTGGTTTTACATTCTTCATATCATCATATGTGGTTTTAAACTGGTGATAAAAGCCTTTATCAATAACATCTTAAGGTCATGGCTTATAAATATTTATTGCATGTCCATGGCATTTAGAATATTCTTTTCTAGTGTAAATGTGAATCATTTCATCATTGTCAAACCATTAAGTTACAAATATGACACCTTCTCGAACACCTCCTTAGGTCTTCCTATCGTTCAACACCTTGTGAGTTACTTTGAAATCTTTACCTTATTACTGATATACTGATTAACATATCGCCTTGTTTGGACAATCCAAATATTATAGTATCAACATATAAATACTTATGTCTCAGTAGCTCATGTAAGATCAAACCTTGTTTAAGGTCTTACAATGTCCACTTGGTGTAAGTATAAGTTCAAATTCAAGGTAGGTAGCCTGGTCGTTCATTTGTCTTAATGTTATAGTTGGAATAAACAAGTATTTTAAGTTCATTTCACATCTGTAGCTAATCCAAATGTACATCATGTTTCTAAGTATTATCAACATCAGTTAAATGTATACATGCTAAGTTCTAGTTAATGAGTAGAGCTCCCATTCTTTTTGTTTGGGCATTACAACTAGGGTAATAGTAACATGCTCTAGTTAAATTAGTCATTCCATTTTCAATTTTTTTGATAATTTAAATAACTTCTAAATTTATCACATTCTTCAATAAAATTTGTTATTAAAGGCAATACTTTGTAAATCATCATCTGCATTCAATCATTCATATACAAATATCACAATTAGTAAACTTTCTAAAATAGCAATCTTAATCCACCTACCTCGCATGATGCTTATCCTCAATTCTGGGGTGTACTCCTTTAGCTCAATCATTTGATTGACCATTGCGTAGGCTTCATCATCAATCCATAGATGGACGGCTCTGATCATGTCTATGTTGCTGATGAGTGTGCCGGGAAATTAAAGATACTCTAATCCGTAGCTCCAACTGTGGAACACTACAGATTAGGAAAAGATGTGGTGTCTAATCTCATAGATCTTGCATTAGATGGTCAATCAAAGGTTAGATCTTAGGAACAGGCTAGATATGTCCTTGGTCTAAAGGTTTGGTGATAGATCTACGGTCAGATCAGAAGAAATACTTGAATAAGGTATGGATCTAAGAGCCTGTTACCTAATATACGATTAGATCTAACCTCATATCAAGTTGTTTGATGTGAAAGCGAGATCCAAACCTAATGGGGAGCTCCTATCTATGACAGATCTGACTTTTAGGGACATATCAATGGTTAGATTACTATGAATGGTTGGTATAGGTTTAGATCTGCCATTTAGAGGCAGATCAATGGCTAGATCATGGCAGGATCTATGAAATCAGTCAGAGATCCATCATTCAAAGATAGATCAGTGACTAGATCTCGACAGATGGTCAGATCAATCACAGATATGCAATCTGGTCCGATCGAGGGTTTGGTCAAGATCAATGGTTGGATCTTCTTCGATCAATGAATGGATAGATGGGTCTTGTTCCTTGCATTACAAGGATCATGACAGTTGTCTTGGATTTGTGAAATCCTTTCTGAATTGGGTAGAATAATGGGTTAAAGGTTAAGGGGTTACGGTGGGACTCATCTTGTCAACTCGGTTCATTGCGAAGAGTTGTGAGCGGGTGACATGGCAAGTCGCCCCCCCCTAACTCGCCAAAGGAAGAGGGTAACAGAGGCGAGGGACAAAGGGAGGGTGGCTAGGGTGTGCGCATCGGTATGTTGGGCCAACAGCACTAAGGGGAACTTGACCAAGGGAAAGGAAGAAGGGGAAATGGGTGCAGGGATGGCGTGCAGGTCGGGCAGCTCCTGCTAGAGGAGGCAAAGACAAGAGGGAAGGAGGAAGGGATTGCCAGATTGGCATGGTTGGTTGGGCTGTGCCAATCAGAGGAGAGCAAAGGGAAGAGGAGATTTGGCATGGCCCAGATTTGGCAGGCACACTCGTTTTTCCGTTGTGCTAGAAATAGGGGAAAAGGGCTTGTTGCCATGTCAATGGGGAAGGAAGAATAGGAGAGGGTTTGGGGTTTTGTTGCACTGGGGAGGCGATGAGGGCATTGGATGGGATCTAAATGAAGGGGAGCTCACCAATGAGAGGGGAAAAAATTAGAGCAGGGGGTGGACACCTATTTTCTCCTTTTCTTCTTGCATACCCCTCATTTTTGTCTTGTTTTGGGTCACTACTTGACGTAGGGGAATCGGGTTGATGTGTGGCAGTCATCCGACCTCATGTCTCGCTTGCTCCTCGCATGGCATGTCCAATGTAGTCTACAAAATTTGACACAAGGGGGTGCCTTTATCAATTTGGACCCCCTAAAATAGTTAAAATTTGGGGATTTTTCCACCCATGATCTTCATTTCACAAAAAATTAGTGTCCTTGGAATCGCCTTGACTCGTAGTTTTCATTTTTGGTAGTTTCAAATCCAAAATTTGAGTTTTTAAGGGGTCGCTTCCTTGAAATTCAATTTTCAAGGAATCAAATTTTCAATTTTGTTCCAACTAAAATATGTTATAATTACCTAAAAATCAACTCAAAATTTGAGGTTGTTACATTCTTCCCTACTTGTAGAAATTTTGTCCTCGAAATTTTTCCACGTCTTTCTCAGTAATTCTAAATGCATTTCGTTCCCCAAGTTTTCTTTATATCATCCACCAACAACTTTAGATGGATATTCTTTTTGTTTATCTATTAATCTCAGTTTTTAAGTTATGATCTAGGCTTGAATGACTTCACGATTTATTTTAGCCAAGGATTTTCTTTCTTGTTTCTCACTTTCTCTCTCTATATATTAGGTTACTAATCTTTGGAAGTTTTGACTATAACTATTTCTCACCTATTTGTTAGAATCATAATTTGTTCACAATGGTTATTCTCTATCCCATTCCCATTCTTCTTTAACAATATTTTCCTAAATGAAGTTATGCTTATTTGGCTAAGTTGGTCCAAATTCATTATTTAGACTTAGATTACTGTTATAATTTGTTTGTCTCCTCTACATCAACCTTATTGCATTTCCTAGCTAAAATTTTTACTACCGATCTTCCATGACACCTCAAAATTTTCATTTGTAAGTCTCCTCTATGTATTCAGACTAATTCTATAATTGTCCCAGTTTTCAAGAGGTTTCCACTACTTTAACTATCTCCTTATCTTTTATATAATGATTCTCAACTTAGCATTATACTGTAGTTGGTGTACTCTCCAAAACTCATTACTCAACATCTAGGTTAGAACTTAAACTCTATAGAGATTCTCGTCCATGAAAATGGATCTTCCATCACATACGTATGCATTCACTTAATGGTGCTAACTCTTGCACTCTCACATTCTAATCATTTCCTCCAAAAATCATGCTACTCCATAAGATACTATCTTTTCTTACTTTCATAAGGAGTCCTCTCCTTGTTTTGTGGACTCTTAATAACTTCTCGTTGTGACTGGTTGTGAGTGGATTGAATCTGAGCTTTGATACCAAACTGTGACACCCTAGGTTTTCAAAATACTTTTTGAAAACTATTTCAAAATTTGGGATATCCCTTGTTTGAAATTCATTTTGAAAAGAAAACAATGGAATTTTTTTAAAAAGGTTTTCTAAAAATCTAGAGTATAATTTTTACACAAAACATAAGGAATTTATAGTGAAATGAGTGTCTCATTTCTACTAAAAATTCGGCAGAGTTTCCTCTATTTTTTGGACATATATGCATTTGAGCCATGTGTGCGAACACTTAAAAAATAATATAAAAGTTTTTCATTGCTTTGAAAAAAATACACAAAACATATCACTTCCTAGAACCTCCAATCACAATCATACCATGACATATCCCATATAATACAAATGAATGCACAACATGAGATTAAATATACATTTGCAATCTCCACAGAATCAGAAAGCTAATCTTAGGTTGCAAGCTCACCATTTAGATACTGGAAAGTCTCCATCTTCTAAAATTCTGAACTCCATAGCTACTCTCACATTTGACATGTTCATTGTTCTATTCTAATTGTTCAAATTTGAGACATTGTAGACCCTTACAATGTCTCAACAAGTTTGCACTTGTGTCGATGGAATAAGTAGCTATTTTATCATGCAGTTCATGATTTACATAAATCAAGGTATTTTGAGTACTTTCGTATCTAAACCAAGCTCATGGTGTTTTCAAATAACAACTCATGTCAAAATTGTGTTCTCAAATCATAAATCCATGAAATAGTTTACATGTGCAATTGAACATAGTTGATGAATCATATGACTTCTATCATTTCTAAAGTTATCTTTGCCTTATCCTTTTTTTTTTTCCTGAGAATTTAAACATTCTAAGTTTATATTGTTTCATGAGAATTTAATTGTATTGAGATAATTTTCAATGAATAGACACATAGTATTCCAAATTTATTCATGACATATAGTTCTTCAGATCCGTTCACCTTATATTATCATTCAAGATATCACTTTAAATGTATAAGTTATTTGTCATTCGATAGTTAAATTTACTTATGAAGAGTGGGGTGTCTAACATTCTCTTTATCATTTGTAAAAGTGGTCATCCACAACTATCTCTTAATGAACACAATGTATTTTCATATGTAGGTATGAATTATTATATGATCATGTAGAATCAGTCATAATGCTCAATTAATCTAATACTTGAGTAAATTTTACCATAGTAACACTGTTGGTTTAAAAGAATCAAGATGTACTAAAATTGCATTGGTAAAGCCACTAGCTTAGTATATAAGTTAAAATAGTATCGATAAAAGATAAAGTCAGTCGATACGGTAAAAAAGCACACCATATGCTCGAAGTCCAATTGTAAGCAAACCAGTAATCGATAATTTGTAATTTGGAGAAATCAAAAGTTGTTCGTGGTTTTCAAAAGCATACTCAATCAACTCATAAGTGCAAATAGTCTTTTTACATCAAATTGAACTAAAATAGTAACTCTAAAAATTGGTTTCATACACATGAGGTGAAAATCCACGAGGAAAGGCTGTGATCTCAAATCATCTGTAATGTTCAAAAGAATTTAATAAGTCTATCAAACCAACATACTCAAAATAGATCAAGCCAAACAAAGAAGGATAGCCAATGATCCGAAATGCACAAATCCATGCCCACATCATAGTGGGAAACTAATTGGTCCAATTACGATGGCATACAATCTTGCCACCCTAGACAAGGTCTTGACTCTAGAGAAATGACCCACATAACATCAACACACAGGGCCTTACCATCACCCACTAGTGACAATTGTGGCCTTTACGTTTGCTTGTAGATACGCACATGAAACATGACTCACCAGACCTCATGGGGGCTACCTGATTACAACTCAAAGTACTACCCTATGAGAAGATACTCCTAGTTCCTGTCATCTCCATCGCTGGGCTGGTATCAAATAATCTCCAGGTTAGTGGCCAGTTGCCCCTCCTAGCTTAGGTTCTCAAGACTTATAGCACACAGTAGGCCTCCAAGACTTATGATACTCATAGAGCACCAGCTGAACGATTCGGGATTTAGGGCACTCCTAGAGTGCCTGCCCAAAACATCAATGAAATATATATATATATATATATAAGAACTTACAGCTCCTCGGAGAGCGCCGGCCTAAGCATCAATTAAACTGCATCCATCAGAACTTATGGCCACTCATAGAGCACCTGCCAAACCATCAATGAAATTTATAATCATCAGGACTTACAATTGCTCATAGAACGCTTGCCTAAATATTTGTAAAAATCAAAACTATCCACTTATAAAAACTATCAACTTATAAAACAAAGACAAGGTTTATGAGGCTTGATCATAGTGCAAGGCCTAAGGGATTAAGCATAAATAAAAACATTATAAGAGGTTTTAATCTTAACTTAAAATTTCAAAATTATCTAAGTTTTTAGGCAAGGAAAATTTGATAATTTCTCATACTTTAGCCTAAGTTACTTTTCTACCTTCCTTTTCATCTGGTTTATAACTTTTCTTGTATAAATCAAACTTATAATGAATAGGCAAATGAAGTTTCATCAAGGGATTCAACTTAGTCTTCAAAATTTTAATCTAAGGGTAATTTTACAATTTCTCCTCTTAGGTGAATTTACTGTTTCCTGGGCCACTTCTACTCAGCTACTACCTACACTTTTTGTGGGTCCACTGCTACGCCATCCTTAGATATAACATGTGCAAGGAAATGTACTTGATCCAACCAAGACTTGCACTTAGAGAACTTATCATATAGCCGATGTGCTCAAAGAGTGCGTAAGATGGTTCTTAAGTGTTCTCCATGCTCCTCTACTTTGCTAGAATATATCTAAATATTATCAACAAAATGATCATGAACTTGTCCAGAAAATCTTTGAACACTCTATTCATCAAGTCCATGAAAGATGTCGGTGCATTTGTCAACCTAAACGGCATCATGAAGAACTCATAGTGGCCATATCGAGTATTGAAAGCAGTCTTAGGGATGTCCTCATCCCATATCCTTAGCTGATAATAGCCTATCCTTTGGTCAACCATAGAGAAAACCTTGGCTAACTGCAAATGATCAAATAGATCATCAATGTGAGGTAAGGGTACTTGTTCTTCACCATTACCCTATTGAGTGCCATGTAATCTACACACATTCTCAAAGAGCCATCCTTTTTTTTTTAATGCACAAAACTGCTGCTCCCCAAGGTGGAACACTAGGGTGTATAAAACCTTGGGCTAACAATTCTAGTAACTGCACCTTCGGTTCCCTCAACTTAGCTAGTGCCATACAATAAGGAGCATTGGAGATAGTAGTCACTCTAGCTAGTAACTCGATCGTCAACTCCATCTCTCTACTAAGTAGTAACCTTGGAAACTCGTTAGGAAACACATCCCTTAAATCATGTACCACATCAATCTCCTCAATATTAGGAATTCGTTCCTCCTGTACGTTAACATAGGCAAAGTAAGCTTGGCAGCAGCTAGATATAAGACATGCAGCTCTGATTGCTGAAATGATACTCAGGTTACTAGTATCGAGTCTCCCCTGAAAATACACTGACTCACCATCAGGGGTACATAGAGTGACTCGCTTCTTTCTGCAGTCAACTAGAGCTCCATGCTTAGCCAGCCAATCCATGTCTAATATCACATCAAAATTAGTCATGTCTAGGATGATGAGATCTATGCTCAGTACCTTGTACGAGATAACCATAGGTATACCTTAGACATACACTTGTACCATCATTAGTTGGCCTACCGGTGTACTAACCTCCAACAAAAAGCCCAATCTACTCAATGGTACATCAATATATGCAATAAAACTATGTGAGATGAATGAATGGGTGGATCTAGGATTCACAAGAACCCGTGGATATCTATCAGTAATAAGGATAGTACATTCCACGATGACGCTCACCCTTGACTCCTGGGCACCTGAACTTGTCATGGTGTCTGATCTCTGCCCTGATCTCATCATGGTTGTCTCAATCTACTGGCTTTGGGACAATCTGGTGCTATATGGCCAGATTTGCCACAAGTGTAACACCAATGTGGTTCCTGACATGGTTGGCATGGATGTTGATGTCAGCTTCTTTGGCATACTTCTTAATCAATGCCTCTAGCTTTAGTCTGGCCCTGTGTTGGTCAGCCTTGTCTTGTAACTATCTTCCTAGTGGTACACTTCTTTTTCTGCACACCTCTTGACATGGGCTTAGGACCATTGAATTTGCTCTTGTCTCCACTAGCATCTCTCACCTTACTCTTCAAAATGGAGGGAAGCTCTACTGCTCATGCTATTGTAGTGAGCTGAGAAGTCAGTATCTGACTCTTTAAATAAAAATTCAGGCCTCTAACAAAATTCTGTGCCGCCTTCAACTCTGTAGAGCACACATTTGGGGCAAACTGGTGCAACCAAGAGAACTCTACCTCATACTACATTATAGTTCTCATGCCCTGCAAGAGTGTCATAAAGTCTAGTTCCATATTTTCTTGAAGATGGGGAGGAAGAAACCTATCCATAAAACTGGTCTTGAAGTTGTCCCATGCAATAATGTCACCACCCTTAAAGCAATTCCTCTTAGCCGTTGGCTACACTATGCTACATCATCTATGAGGACAAAAGTAGCCACTGCTACCCTACGATCCTCTGACACTACCATAGCCTCAAAGATACTCTTCACATCAAATATCTATGAGTCAGCCGCCTCTAGGCTGCCTCTCCCTGAAAGCTTAGGAGCTATCCTTGTAAATCACTTGAGGAAGTTGTCCGCTAAAGGACACTCCTCTCCCTCCAAGTCTGTTGCCTCTTCTACACTGGATGTACCAATCGAGGCTCGTAATCTCTACGTCATCCTCTAAAGCAAGAGATCGATGACTTCATCCATTGGGTAGCCCCGAGCCCCATTTATGGCCGCTTATGTATCATGTGATGATGACGACAAGCCAACACTATGTCTCTGGGGAGGCATCTGTGACAATGAGGGAGATTTCTAATAAGACTTCTTCCCTAATTATCATGACTAAGTTTCCTACTTACCCAAACTTAATTCTTCATAAGTGTTGACACATTGTCCCTTAATGACTTTAATTGTGATCAATGTGGCATGTGCTTTGATACCAAAATCTGTAACATCCCAAGGTTTTTTTTTTCAAACTTTTTTTCATTTTAATTTAGAAAACAGTGAAAATTTCCTTGTTTTTGAAAGCTTGATTAGAGTGTTAATATATATATATATATATAAGTAGATTTAAAACTTGCCAACTTCATTCTCGGTGTTACTAAGAAAACCTTTACATATGAATAAAATAATAGTCGTATAACTTAAAAATGGTTAGAGATACATGCTACAGGATCTACCATACAATCATAATTAAAGTCATATCCATCCAAATAACTTAGAATAATTATACTACAAGTATCAAAAGTGTCAACAAAGTCTTAAGTTATGTATAATACTCAAAATGAATTCCAATACATGGAATTCTAGAAAATCCAACTACATTAAAAAGTATGTTCTTCTCACATCTAAAGTGATCCTATCACCTTCACCTTCCCTATATCCCCCGCTCTTGACCTACTTGGGGTGTCACCTGAAATGTTGGTTGTAGGGTGCGACCACATTAGTACTAATGCACCATATCTAATCAAAGCACATGCACATATACTGAGAGGGATACCTAGGTCTTATAACTCGCCTAGCTCCCTCTCCTTGAGTGATGGGGGACTAACTCTCAAGATCTCTTTAGCATAGATCTTGTAGCTTGGCATCTCTCCTTGGGATTGCCCATCGAGATCGACTAGGCACCCTATCGCCCTTTAGGGAACATGCGTCCCCACGTAACCATTTTGGGTCCGATAGACCATATGTGTCTAACCCATCATCAGGAGAAAAACAAGCTCTAACACCAATTGTGACACTCTAGGTCCCAACATTACATATATTGTCCACTTTGGCCTTAGGCCTCAAGAGTTTGCTCTTGCTTGTTGGAAAAACACATATGTACTGAGAGGGATACCCAGGTCTTATAACTAGCCTAGCCTCCTCTCCCTGAGTTATGTGGGACTAACTCTCAGGATGTCCACTAAGGAGATGCACGTCATAAAATGTTACCTCATATGGGCATGTTTCCGTCCTCAAATTTCATACATACATGGCATCGTATTACTTTTATACCATGATTTCATGTTGAGATATTGAGTTTGTTTACTAGTGATGTACATGAATGTGATTTCATGGATTAGTATTTATCCTTGAATGCATGATTTGATTGTGATTTAGACATATTTTATAAGCAATACTGGTATTACATGATTTTAATACTCTTTTACGAGCTATGAAGTCGTTACATAGTGATTATGTTTACTATGGCATATTGAGGCATATGGATGCCCAGTTTTTATCGATTATTTATCCATGGATTTGGTGGTGGAGCTTGGTGGTTGATTAATGAGAGGCTAACCCCAGGATGAGGGGCATTGCCTTGGCATGTAAGCCACAAGTGCTACTTATTTTCATTATTTTACTAAAGGATTTTTATCCATTTTATCTACATGAGATATGTGATTTTTGTATTTTTATGAATTTATGATTGGTGTTTCTGCCCGATGGACACTATGCTAAGAGGGTTGCTGGGCCAACTACCTACCCTCTAACTTTCTGAGATGATCAGACACCGCCCCATAGATGTGCAAACTACGTAGGGTGTGGTATCATGGGTAGTCTACACTACACGTCCGATTGGGCCCCATGCATGGCAGACACTTAGTCTCCCATTTGGTGTCAGCAAGGAGCGGAAATTGATAGACTTGGGAGTTGATTACCATTGTAGCATAGTAGTCCATACACTTCTTGATGATTGGTTTTATCACATTGCGCAGAGAGCGCACTAGGATGGATATTCCCTATGTACCCATGGCGTGATGACTTGTCCTTAGGGGTGCTTGTGCTACAGGAAGCTCTGAAAGGAACAAGCGTGGGGGAGTAGTATGAGTACTCATGACCTAATATACGAGTGTGTGGTACACTCATGGGACCCAGCTAGAATGTATAGGAAATTAGTGCACGCCCTTCTTGTTCACCCTCTGTTAGTAGCACTTCCAGTATTTTGGGTGTAGAGCGCTTCATTACTGGTTTTTATTGAAAGTTACTTAATCTATACAGTAATCAATCTCAAAAAGGCCTAGTAAGTAGAGGGAAGAGGCACTGAGTTCTAGCAGGTGCTGTGTAGGAATGGGCACCCTTTCTACCCTGCTTGAAGCCCTCAAACTAGTAGGTAAATGACTAATTTCAGGGAAAATTTCAATGCTTTTTTTTATAAATAAAGTCTTACCTTCATGACCCATAAATAATTTTATGGTTTGGGGGTTAATCATTGAGATTTTTGTTTTTCTTTTGGCCTAGGATTGGGTGTCCTTTTCCTACATTGTGTGTAGAAAATGATGTGCATAGTCCTTATTTCATCTATCATCAACGAAAAATCCATGGAGATGCATGCAAAATTTGTATTTGAAGGCATTAAATCAAAGCTTACTTGTCTACAAGAAAAACCCAGATGGTGATTTCCCAAAACGGCAAATTCACTAAGGGCATTCATGGTTATGAGTCGTTCCTATTTTTCAAGCTACATGTAGTTCAAAAATAGAGTATGCTTAAGGCAGTTAAAAACTCAACATTTCTAGTACAAAAAGATGCATTTCGAGTCAAACATTGTAACTATAGACCACTGATACACAGAGTGTAATAGATTTCAAGTAATAATCAACATCCATCAATAAAAGAGAATGAAATCTATCAGCAATTTGATGCATGTTATAGCAATGGCAAAAACAAAGTTCTCTTACAAATCTTAGAGGAAAGCAACATCTTTTTACTTGAGCTAAATCATGCTAGTATTAGTAATCCTTCCTATTTACTAGTCCTCTACCTGATAGAGCTTAAATGGGTGGAATTTTTAACTAGTATTCTCTCATGTGTTAATAGTTCCTAGCTCTTGGTGGAACTCCAACTCGAGCAGGAGACTCATCTCCATCTCACCAAGCAATACACCCTTGGATCTCCTACAAATTCCACATTTTCTATGCACTCTACCCTGTTCCCAAATCATTCTCCCTTCTTCCTCACCCCCTCTCTTAATCCCTGTCATCTTCTTCTTTGTATGGCTAGAATTGCCATCTTTCCCTTTCTTTTCATTTTATACTTAGGAAGGATTTGAAAGTGGGGTAGGACAGGTGTCTCGTGGGACCAGACAGCTACCATGGGAAGTTTTCCCATGTGGTTGGCTGGATCTCCCACATTCAGTCTCTAATTTGGATGTGTCCCAGTTCCTAGTTTCCAATAAAAAACCCCTATTATCCTAACATTTCCAATTATGTTTAATGACCTTCAATTTTGGGTCATGTTCTATATATATATTAGATTTTAATTTTAAAGGAGATGAAATCAGAATTTAATTCCATGAAAATTGGGTTTTATAAAAATAACATTATTGTAAACTCAAAATTTAGACTCGAGACTGTCAAATTCAGAATGTATGCATGGATACGAATCTAATGACACTAATTTTGTGCAAAACAGTGATCGGGGTGAAAATATCCAAAAGCTTTTAGAAATTTAGGGGGTTAAAATTGATAACGACACCCCTTGCTTTATCATTTTGTGGACTGTAGGCTCAGCATCATGCTAGGAGTGGGCACGACACATGGACTATTAGTCACCACACATTGGCCAACCTCCCCGATGATGGGCTGCAGCAGCTGGGGATGATTTTTATTGGTGAATGCAGGAGAAGATGGGGAGAAACCTTGACGTCCACCTGATTTTCCCGCTTTTCTTCGTCTGCTCTTCGCTTCCCCAACTCCGGCACACAACCTTTGCCCTATGGGATTTTTTCGGTGATGATAGATAACTCAGATCAAGTTTTTTCACTTGCGCATAGCCCCTTCTCGACAAAGAGAAACCCAAATCGGGTTTCTTCGGTGACTTCTTCCCCCGCCCCCTACTTTCTTCTCTTTTTTGACATTGACAAGGACCTAGATTAGGTTTTTCTCTTCGCTAGCATCGCACGTGTAATACCTACTATTTTTAAATTCTAAAAATGCATGACATCGTGGAATTTTGTAAAAATTGAGGTAATTGGAGATTTGAAAATTTTAGAGAAGAAATCACGAGCTAAAACCTCAATAATTGAAATGTACTTGAGAAATAGAATTCAATGCCACTAAGAATGCTAAAACCAGAGACAAAAGGAAAAATGACTAATTATTTTAAATTTTGTATTTAATTCAAATTAAATGAGGAGCAGAACAATCATTTCATAAGTGGGGCCCGTAAAATTAGTATAGAAGTCTGTGACGCTAACAGGCAATTAATGGGTAAGTGGGAAATCATGTTAGTATTAAATAAAAATCAAATTTTATATAAATATAAAATATTGAAACACAATTATGTTGGGGGGGGGGGGGGGCGCGGGGGCGCGACGGCATTAGCTTTAAATGCACTTCCTTCCTTGCCATAAATGTCCCCTTCTCGGATTTCGTTAACTCTTCCCCCCTCGGCTCCCGTGTGACCAGCGATGATGCTTCACGACAAAGACGACATTGTTCTTCCCCTCTTGCGCATGCACTTGTGACGAAAAACAACTAGGATTGGACGGCATGACTGAGGTAGGCCTTCCTCCACTCTCTTCCCCCTCTTTGCCATAAATGTCCCCTTCTCGGATTTCTAACACCATTAACTCTTCCCCCCTCGGCTCCCGTGTGACCAGCGATGATGCTTCACGGCAAAGATGACATTGTTCTTCCCCTCTCGCGCATGCACTTGTGATGAAAAACAACTAGGATTGCACAGCTTGACTGAGGGAGGCCATCCTCCACTAACTTCCCCCTCTTTTCTGTTGATTTTCATTGTTTTTAATGCCGAAAAATAGTGTGGATAATTATTTTTCAGTGAGTTAAGAGTGTTGCTATTCATTTTTAAAATAAACTAATGAAATAGTGTTAGATGATGATCTGAACCATTCATCATGTGCATAATGACACAAACAACAAAATCATGAATTTTCATGGTGATTTGATGGCTAGGGACACCGAAAAACTCAAAAAATAATAAGAGGGAGATTTTTATAAGTGTGGTAAAAATAAAGTAAAAACATGGGAAAATGGAAAAATCTGTCGAAGGGAAGGTTAAAAATGGAATGTACATGAAAAATTGAACAAAACAGTACAAAATTCATGTTTTCTTTTTACATTGTGAGGTCACTGGCAGTGACTAGAGTCCCGTCGTCATCCCTGGCGACGACGACCTAGATGAGCTACTCACAGTATACGGCTGAGAAGCACATGCGGGTGGTGTGTGTGACGTTGCTACCATGTGGCCAAATTTGCATGTGCCCTCTGTACACGCATCACCTGCCGAGGGTCCCGTGATGCCACGAGAATTTAATGTGTGATTTTTTTTTGTTTGGATTTTTCTAAGCCGTCCATTCATATAAAATGTGATTCTAGGAGCTGCAAAGGTCCAAATCATGATCCAAAAGATCCGTTGCGATCGTCTCAACGACATGGACCTAGATTCAAGATGAAAACCTAGATTTGAACACCTTTCAAATAGTTAAATCACTAAACACCATTAGGTAACCTAGATCTGGCCGATCAATGGATGAGCAGGCCTTAGAACTTGATTGTATGCATCAAATATGGGATGGTCTAGGAGATTAGCAATATAGATCTCATGTGATTGTTAGGAAAAGTAATCTTGACCATTGATTTGATCAAGTGCCTTAGGATTGGTTAATTAAAGAGTGATCTGACCATCAGATCAAAGTATGATCATGTAGACATGTATAAATTACTAAATAAACACTAAAATTAGAGAGATCATGATGAGAATGATTAGAACTGATGATCAAATATCAATTATAAGTGTTATGGAGCGATTCAATGGTCGGATCATCTCCAAACTTTATGAGATGATAGAGACTGACCCTTCATTGATTAAGGGACATCAATTAAGTGGATTATGACATAGATTGATGATTAAAGGCCATGGATGCTGGTCAAGATGTTAGAATAACCTACATTTAGTTTAGGATTGACCTAATAGAGGGTTAGTCAGATGATTTGGGTCGTTAATCTAGGATTAACTACTAGATTAAGAGAATTGTCACTTTGATTTGTTTATTTTGAGATTGAGAACAGCAAGTGATAGGTGACTTATAATGTGATAGGTACATCAAAGCACACGACATGACATTGCTTACATGCTTGACTGGAGTATCGTATTTGTGGAGGTAGGTGATTACATTTGTGATTTCTTCTTGATTTCATTGATCATGACTTGTTGTCTAAAATTCTTGAGGCATGTATTTTATGCACTATCATGATTTATTGAAATGTGTTCAGTATTTCATATTTGTTATCGTTATCGTGATAGTTGATTATATGATTATTCATGTTTTGATGTGTGATGGATTCCACCTTATCATGGATCTTGATTTGAGACTTTTAGGTGAAGTGGGGTAAGTAGGGTCTTCTACCGATTTGAGGGCGGGCCAAGGGAATGGCTAACAGGCTTCCGTCAAGAATGACTGATGCAAGCTGCACGTGAGGGACCTAGGATTAAAGTGTGCTGGGTGAAGCAGTGTAAGCCGGATCTTGTACCGATTTAAGGGAGAGTTGGGGAATTGGCTGACAGGCTTCCATAGGGGAATGATTGATGCGAGCTACATGTGAGGGTCCCAGGGTTAGAATGTGTTGGGTGAAGTGGGGTAAGCCGGGTCTTGTACCGGTTTGAGGGTGGGTAGGGGGATTTGGCTGACAGGTTTCCATCGGGAATGACTAATGCAGGCTGCATGTGAGGGACCCAGGGTTGGAATGAGTACTCATTACCATCGCCATGAGTGTAGTTGAGACACTCATAGGGTTTGATTGTGCATGGAATTTTGTGATCATGACATACATTATATTGTTCTGTGGACATGGACTTTTGGTATCTTGATGGATGTGTATCCATGTGTTTTCATGCCTTGCCTACCATGACACTCAGGTTTGATATCGATTTGTTTAGATCGTGATTTTTCTGATTTATTCATTATGGATGTTTCACATGCTTTATATATACCCATCTTATGAGACTTCACCAAGATTCTAATACTTCACTCCCTGTGATTTTATTGTATTTTTATTCAATGTGATCACCTACACAAGTGATAGCTTGTTGAGGCATTGCTTTGTTTCACAATGCCTTAGATTTGGAGCGCAATAGCGCTAAGGGTATGCAGGTGGAGCAGCATTGACTAAGTAAGGACCTCGAGGATCATCTGCCTTTTTGTACATCAGAGACTGATTAGCGTATGCCTCTCTGACTTATAGTTAGATTTGTTGGGCTGTACATGGATGTTAACATTTTTGACAAATTGGACCCACACTACTTGCATAATGTACCTTTACTTGCCGATGTGTGTATGATGTGGTGATAATGGGTGGACCTTAGGAGATTTTAGACATATTATTCTTATTATTGTACCCTGGACAGTATTATACTCATTTTTAAATTCTTATCTAATTAATTAGAATTTCACTAAGGGCTTTGGATGATATTTAGGCTAAGGTCTTTACCCATGAATGGCCTATCTAATTCCTCAATTTTAACTCCAATTTGTGTTTTAATTTTCTATTTTTATTTTAGAAAAATTGATTAAGGTCAATTTAATATGATTTTTGAATTTTCCCTTTTTCTTTGGAAACTTTGTTTCTAAACATCCAAATCAACTTAAGAATAAATTACAAAGGGATAAACTAACTTGATTCATCAATGTGCTTATTCAATTATCCTCTTTTACCCTTAAACATTCACTTAATAAATAAAAAATTACCCTTTTTTTTTGTAAATGCATAGATTTATGTATCTTGATTGTGAAATTACATGTATTACACTCTTCCCCCCTTATAAAAATTTTGGCCGTGAAATTACATACATATGGATGATGAAGTCAAAGCAAATCTAGGAACTGCTGCCTCATATTCCTCCCAACTTATAGGCAAGTATGCTTATCCTAAGTCGAATCTCGTCACCCGGTGCACAACATCATTTGCTTTTTCCTATAGTTGACTAGAGCTCCGTGTAACTTATGAAACCACTATGGGTGACCAAAAATCTAGTCAAGGAATCTTTGAATTAGGTAGGGGTTTAGTTATAGGAAGAACTACTAATGAAAATGTGAATTGTTTACTTGCAAAATGTGTAAAACCTTGTTGACTGTCTTTACTGAAACATGCATAGAACTCCTAATAATGTTTGCACTTTGATTTGTTGCTTAAAATTGACTAATCTTATGCATGGAATACATACTACATATCAGTGGTTGTAGACTCCATTTCATGACTAGGAACATGTGGATTCATTACTGAAATCGATGGTAGGACGATATGCCATTAATGGTCCCAGTGGTAGGACAATATGCCACTAATGGTCCCGGTGGTAGGATGATATGCCACCAATGATCCCTTTGGTAGGGCAATATGCCACTAATGGTCCTGGTGGTAGGATGATATGCCACTGATAGTCCCTGGAGTTAGAACTATATACCACTATGATATGAAGTGATCAAGTTTTCTACCTCACTTTTGAAATTCCTTTCTAGGTTTTGTTCCTTGCTAAATGTGCTTGAGTTCTACTAGAAGAGATTGAATTGTTGCCAATAATTTATAAGAGTTTTAGTAGGCACAAACCATATAGATCTATACGCACCATTTTTCGACATACAATAGCAGGAAAATGGCACCTAAAAGCTATGTTTCAAAACTTTAAAATAGACCAAATCATACAAATCTAATTTATGGTTCTTGTTCTATGATAGTTAAATCTTCAAATGAATCATGAAATACATAATTTTTAAGTGTTTATAGGGAAGAAAAATTAAGTGCAACCTGGAACATGGACCTACGCACCATTTCCATGCACATTGAATGCAGGAAAATGGTGCATGAATTTTGTAAGCAAAGATGTAATTTTTGGGCTTGTTTTGGGAAGCTTGATGATGTATAAAAGTGCTCAAGGTATGATCATTGGTTGGGTCGAGACGAATTGTGAGATTGTTCTCACATGCATGATTTGAATTGAGATTTGATTAACTAAGGGGATCTATGTGTTTTTCCAGAATTAACTTATGATATGGATACCATCAGGTACAAGCAAGGGATGAAGATATCCCTAAGACAGGAATCATGACTCAATGTGGTCATTGCAAGTTTGTAGTGATACTTTTAGGTTGATAAATGCTCCAACAGGATTTATGAGTCAGAAGAATTGAATCTTCCTCCCTTATTTGGATCAAGTCATTGTCCTGTTTGTGGACAACATGTTGATATACTTGAGGTCTAAGGAGGAGCATGAACAATATATGTCTATTGCATTGCAGTTATTGATGGATGAGTTGGCAGATTTGAGTCTCCTAAGATGGTTTACCCTTAGCGAAAGGGCTGCTTGGTTCTTTAGAATAATGGTGGAGCTGCCCAAGATGGTAAATCTTGAGGATCTGGTTGCCTTATTTATAATACTCATAGTAGGCCACCCATGATGGTAAACCTTGATTAAGATGGTAAACCCTTAGGGAAAGGGCTGCCTGGTTCTTTGGAATCATGGTGGAGCTATCCAAGACGGTAAATCTTAAAGATCTGGTTGACTTATTTATGATACTCATAGTAAGCCGCCCATGATGTTAAACCTTGAGGGAGATGGCTACTCCATCGGTGTGATGATGTCAAACTTATTTATTGTTGCTAAGAAAATAATCAAATAAAATACATTCCTGTATGGTTTTATCTGAATGTTATGCTTATGGTTTTACAGTTTGAATTTGGAATAAAGTTCATAACTTCAATACTCATCTATTGAAATGGAAATGAATGTCCTATGGTTAGACATGAATAGGGAGTTGGTATTGCATGGGTTTGTTTGCATTCTCTAATTTGTCCTGTGGTTGGAAATGAATGGGGAGTGAATATTGCATGGGTTTACTTACATGCTTTGATTATGGCTTTGCAATTTGAATTTGAAATAAAATGTATTTATATTTTGATACTAGGATATTTTATCTAACAATATATGCTAGTTACTTTATTGACTACAGCTTAAAAATGAAACTGAATGTTCCATGGTTGGATATGAACTTACAGTTGAGCCAGGCTCAACAAGAATGGTACGATATGCATGGGTTTAGTTCTTTTTCATTACTAGGCTTCGCAGCTCACCTTATTATTTTTCAGGTACTAGTCAAGTTGATAAGGGGAAGGCTCTTAACGAAATGAATGAAGCCTAAGTGATGATGTTACATTTTGCACTGTATATATATATATGTTAGTGATGAGTATAAGCTATGTTCTATTTTTTTTATGAGTAACCCTATGCATCTATTTCTAACATTCATTATATTTTATGTTGATGATATATGTATGGGATTCAAATAAAACTTAGAGTTAGCAAGCAGAGGTTTTAGTAATTTACTATGATGAATTATGTGGAGATTGAGTCTCATATAGATGTTTTAGAATTATTATACTATCTATTAGGTAAATAGCATCACATGCATTAAAAGCATAAGTCCAAAAAATAGGGGAGACTCAACAAAAATTTTGGTAGAATTATGTAGTTAAAAATTCTATTACCTAAATTGTGACTTACACAGGACAAGAGCATTTAGCTCTTTCAATATTTCCATTGCAATATATGAAAAAAAAGAAATCCACGTAGGCTTCTCTCAAGCAAATTGTTATTGTTTGATTATGTTAAACCATGGCCACAAGGATTGAGGTCGCAATGAATGAGCTAGAAAAGTCATGAGGATAGTGGCCCATCTCCACCTTGTGCAGGAAGAAGGATAGCTTGGATCAAAGATTTGAGACCTTCAATGCAATCCTCGCGATGTGCGGAATAAAATGCCACTAGTTATTTGATGATCCAACCATTGGTAGAGGAGATCTTACATGAACAACAGTGAACGACTATGACTAAAATAGATCGTGCTAATTCGACTTTGATCTGACACTGCAAGTAATGATTCGCACAAGGAATTAAGCATTAGAGTTATGATCTATAACCAATTCTTGGCGATTTTTGAGTTTTCTAGGATGGATCTTAATTTCTATGAATGTACGGTTACAATTCAATTTTAAATCATGAGAAAAATTGTAAATCAGACCTTGAATGAGGAAACTCAATCATAATCAACTATCAGATGAGTTGATCTAATACTATGGAAAGTAATTTGTGATGAGTTATCCATCCATGCTTGTGTCAGATGATGATATGCATTGGAAAAGCTGATCCACATGACACATCATAGATTACAAACCCACAATTTCTATTTTTATAAAATTAGAGCCACTATTGAGACTTCTGGAATCTTATCAGTGACCAAATAACTAAGATTTGTCAAATTCGACCATCCATGTCAAATCAGAGGTTGAATTCATAGTTGATGGTGATGATTAAACATTGGATTACAACTAGACATGCCATCTAAAACATAAAAACTATAAGTTAAGGAAACATAAGATGTTCTAACTATTGGATGGTATAGAAATCCGAAACATGATCACCATCCAATGACCATAATGTGTCAAGATAAATCTTATCATCCAAAATTGTGGATCAGATGGTCAATTAATGATTGAGATGATTGATTCATAAAACCAATTATTTGAAATAATCTAGATCAACAAATCCATGTATGATTATATCAATGCAAACAGTTGATCAAATAATCAATGGCATGGATCAGATGATCTAAGGCTAATAGACGTCTGATCGGTGATTCATGGTTGAGAATATAGACTAGAATGATAAATTAAAAGATTATTGATTATTTAAGCCTAATCTGACCATTCAAAACTAGATTGATGACGATCTACTATTAGAAGATTTGATCAAACCATTGATTTATAAGATGTGACTAGGTTACCACATGGATCCACAAGATTGGTGGTGAGATTGTTAGATCAAGGGTTTCTTGACCCTACTCTATGAATGGAAACACATATATGCAAGATCTAAACATGTAAATTAGCAAATCTGAATGATTTGTAGATTGGATGATGCATAGAGTGCCATCCAACTATTCAATTTAAGTTTTACTGAATTGATCTATATGTTAAAGATACATTAATGAAGTTAGACACATGTTTTCTTAGATTTGGTTGATAAAGATTAAGATAAGTGAATCTTGATAGCTGATCAACCTTAATGTATGGCACCTATCAATTTTAGAAAATTGGAACCATGATTCCAACTAGGTTGTTCTAACATCTTTAATTTTTTCACATATTCGGATTATGATCAGATTATTGGCCTAGTCAAATACATGTTAGGATAGACTTTAATGAATTGATAGATGATATGATTACAAAGTATGAATACATCATTCTTCAAGGATTAAATAAGATGGTATATATCTGCCTTTGATGATAATGATTATTTTAGCATGTGGATTATAATGATATATGGATCTTACTGAGATGTATGAATGATAATGATAGAGATGTGGAGTATCCAAGATCTTTAGTTTAGAATTACTAAGCACTTGCATTCATTTATGCATCTCTTGGATTTGAATTGCCATTTTAGTTTAATAGTAACTGTGGTTTAACACATGATTTGTATTTCATTGCATTTTTGTTTTCTTGCATGTAATCAAATTTTGATTCATGATTTATACTTTTGAGTAGCCAATGAGGGTTGCCTAAGAGGGCGGCTAATGAGGGGGATCGATGAGGGCAGGTGCATGTGGCACTGATAGGCTTCTAGCTGCGCACAGTATGATCGTGGGTTGGACTGAGATGAATTGCGAGATTGTTTTTACATGCATGATTTGTTTTGAGATTTGGTTTTTGTCATGGATTTGCCAACAGTTAGCTGATATGCATAGATGTATATTTGGCATGGATTTGTCTATGATGAACTAATATGGATTTAGCATGGATTTGCCTATGGTGAGCTAATATACACTAATTTGAGATGGCATGGATTTGCCTAGTATTGAATCAAAAAGCTTTCAATTGTTTTATTATTTTATCACTGATTTATGCATACTAACTGCATGGATACCTTATGATTTTACATATACTGATGTCGTACATGGGTGAGATTCTGTTATGTTAATTGTGATACACGTGATCATGATTTATTTTGGTTTAACTTGGCATGGATTTTTCCTACTTAGTGATTTGATATATTATTAAATGGATTGCCATAATTTTTTCTACCTCGCAAGTCGATATATGATTAGATGCTATGATATGAATTCTTTGAAATGATATTAAGATGTCAGTGATATTAACGTTATCCTATAGTTGAGAATGTATGAATATATATTGTTCCTTAGAACAAATCATAAATGGTATCGATGTCCAATTATATTTGGCTTTATGTATATTGCCAAAGTAGATGTTCAAAACACCTACTAAGCACACGCTTGCTGAGACATTGTAAATTGTTTATAATCTCTCAGGTTTGAAAAAATTGGTTAGAAGGAAAACCAATTCATGGTAGATGGAACTTTGGATGAGAACAATAGTAGTGCTAGACCAAGCCTCCTAGCATATATTTGGATTGTACTTGACAAAAATAATCCACTGACACTAAGTTTGCTAAAATTGGAGTTTAGAAGTTGTGATTTTTCTCGCAAAGGCAATTTTATAATTTCACTAGTGGGCCCCACCTACATAAATTTGATTGGACAGTCATGATATGTTAGAAAATCATCGTTGATAATGCCCTTTGACTAAAATAATGATGTTAGAAATGGGAAATCATTATGCTTTAATCTATAACATATATATAATTAACTAGAGGGTAAAAGGACGGGGGCCATTTTATAATGGAATGCTCCCTTGTTAAGTGATGTGACTAAACAAATCATATGATATGTTCTCAAACAGGCTAAACCTAATAGAACTGAGGAGGGGAGAATGAAGAGAGAAAAAAGGAGGAGGAGAAGAAGAAGAAGAGAGGAAGAAAAGGAAGAAGAGGGAGAAGAGGAAAGAGAGAGACTGCGGGAGGGAGGATGTCACCATGAGAACTTCTTTAGAAACTTGCAAACCTTGACCACCGATCACTTGTGGAGTCAGTGAACAAAGCTACCGATCTACATCATGCATAGACAGGAAACACCTCAAATATGATATCTGAGCCATTCATCACCTACACCACCATCAAACGACCATACCCTTTTGAAATAGCAATGATCAGAGGTGCACTAACCATTGGATTTGAGGTGGAACAGTCATGAGGATAGTGGCCTATCTCCACCTCGTGCTGGAAGAAGGATAGCATAGATCAATGATCTAATCTATAACATCTCGAGCTTTCTTTTTCAATCTTTTATTCATTTTAATTTAGAAAACAATAGAAATTTCCTTGTTTTTGAAAATAGGATCAAAGTGCTAATATTTTTTAGTAGATTTAAAACTCGCCAACATTGTTCTAGGTGTTACTAAGAAAACCTTCACATATGTGTAAAATAATAGTTGTTTAACCTAAAAATGGTTAGAGATACATGCCATAAGATCTACCATACAGTCACAATTAAAGTCACATTGATCCAAATAACTTAGAACAATTATATTACAAGTATCTAAAATGTCAATGAAGTCTTAAGTTATGTACAATACTCAAAACAAATTCCAGTGCATGGAATTCTAGAAAAAGTAACTACATCAAAAAGTATGTTCTTCTTACATCTAAAGTGATCAACATATATGCAATAAAGATCCACAAAGACTGATGATTTCAAACCACTCATAAGGTTTGAAAGAAACTGAGAAATGAGTCAAATCAGTGTGTTCAAATCTAATCAAGTTGAACCAAGGCACATAGCCCTCAATTTGAAATGCACAAATCCATGCCCACATTGTTGTGGAAAACTAATCTCTCCATATCACAGCAATATACAGCCCTACCATCAGGGACCATCAATGGCATATCGTCCTACCACCAGGACCATTAGTAGCATATCATCCTACCACCGAGACCATTAGTGGCATATCATCCTACCACCTGGACCATTTTCTAAACACTTAAGAATGACCGGCATGCTCAGCATGCTAATAACACATTGACACATATGCTTGTAGGGACCTACCATCACCCACTAGTGACTACCGTGGTCTCTGCATTTGCTCGTGGATACCTACACGAACTATGACTCATCAAACCTCATAGGGACTACTCGGCTACCTCTCAGAGCACTACCCCATGAGAAGGTACTCCTACTGCCTATTATCTCAATTGTAGGGCTATTATCAATATCATATTAGAGGTCAGTGACTAAACCTCCTAGCCTAGGGTCTCCAGGACTTGTAGCACTCTAACTCAGTTCTCCCATCGAGTGATAAGGGACTTAGGACACTCCTAGAGTGCCTGCCTAAAACATTGATGAAATCTATATCCACAAGGACTTATAGTTGCTTGTACAGCAAGGCAGCCCTAGTGCACAAAGCTGTCGCCTATGCGGGGTCTGGGGAATGGGCAGACCACAAGGGCCTAAAGTACACAGCCCTACCTTGCATTTTGCAAGAGGCTACTTCCATTCCTTCAACCCATGACCTCAAGCGCTTACCTAAATATCAACAAAACCTCATCCATCAGGACTTATGGCCACTTGTGGAGTGCTTGCCAAAAGCATTGATTAAATCCAAAATCATCAGGGATTACAACTGCTCATAGAGCACCTACCTAAGTATCAACAAAGCCAAAACCAATGGCTAATAAAACAAACCTAAAATCTCAGGGCTCACCACCACACTAGTGGTGTTTGCCAAGTGTCCTTGTAAACAATGTTTCTGGCCCTTGGCCCATTCCTTGAAGCCATTGGTTCAAATCATAAAGGTGATGGAGTGCCATGCACTTCCATCCTATGTTTGGTCATGTGAATTATTTTGTTAAATCTGCTATCAACCCATTGTGATGACTTTAAATGATATTATCTTATTTATGAAGTTCATGGACCACATGATTTTCTCACGTGAACGAGTGCCTTCATTTTCACTTCAACATTTGAGTACCTATTTTTTTTGTCTTGATGTGTTTATTATTCCACCTCAATCTAATAGTCCTTTAGTGCTAATTATGATTCTATTGAATTTGA
This sequence comes from Warburgia ugandensis, assembly GCA_035236585.1. Classification (NCBI taxonomy): domain Eukaryota; kingdom Viridiplantae; phylum Streptophyta; class Magnoliopsida; order Canellales; family Canellaceae; genus Warburgia; species Warburgia ugandensis. The sequence goes on along the minus strand of CP141130.1, from coordinate 34,231,525 downwards.
GAACCATCTTACCAATTGTCCATTTTTCTACAATTATTAATGATGATTATCTCATATTTGGTCTCGTGATTTAACTGGGTACTCTCCTAATTGCCATTTCAGTGTCCTAGTGATGTTGAGTTTCTGGAGTTGAGGCCATCGAGTATGCAAAGCTCGTAGTTACCCAAAGTTATATTTCAATTGAACATAGGTTGGTAAGACTAAAAGTAAAATGATCACATCATACAAGTCTTAGCTTAGGGAGGGATGTTCTTCAATTTAATTGTAGACAATCTTCTATAATAAGACTAAGTTGTAGTGCCCTATGACATTAGTAGTTAGGTTATGAAACTTTTCAAGTCCAAGCTAAAAAGACCCAAGGAAATGATGTATGGTTCAAGGGCTTATGAGGCTTTGGCATAGTCTAAGACTTTGGTGGTTGTGCCTAAATTAGTTAGCATAAGAGGTTTCATTCATAGAACTACTTAGTTTTCCAAATTGTTAAAAATTCTAACCTAAGGCCAATATGGTAATTTATCACCTATGGGCAAATTACCTTCTTGCCCTTCATTTTGTTTAGTCCAAAAGTGGTTTTACATTCTTCATATCATCAAAAGTGGTTTTAAACTGGCGATACAAGCCTTTATCAATAAAGATACACATGTTACACCTTAAGGTCATGGCTCGTAAATATTTATTGCATGTCCATGGCATTTAAAATATTTTTTCCTAGTTTAAATGTGAATCATTTCATCATTCTTGAGCCATTAAATTATAAATATGACACCTTCTAGCACACTTTCTTAGGTCTTCCTATAGTTCAACACCTTGTGAGTTACTCTGAAATCTTTACCTTATTGTTGATATGCTGATTAACATCTCACACTATTTAGGCATTCCAAATATCATAGTATCAATATACAAAGCCTTATGTCTCAATAGTTCGTGTAGGATCAAACCTTGTTTAAGGTATTACAATGTCCGCTTGGTGTAAGAATAACTTCAATTCAAGGAAGGCATCCTGGTTACTCATTTGTCTTGATGTTATAAGTGGGATAAAAAAATGTTTTAAGTTCATTTCACATATGTAGCTAATCAACATGTACATCATGTTTCTAAGTATTATCAACATCTGCCAAATGTATACATGCTAAGTTCCAGTCAATGAGTACAGTTCCCAATCTTTTGTTTGGGCATTACAACTAGGGTTAGAGTAACATGTTCTAGTTAAATTAGTCATTGCATTTCTAATTTTTTTGATAATTTAGAAGGTATCACACATAACTTTTAAATTAATCACATGCTTCCATAATTTTAATTATGAAAGGCAATACTTTGCAAATCATCATCTGTATTTAACCATTCATATAAAAATATGGCAATTATGAAACTTTCCAAAATAGCAATCCTAATCCACCTACCTTGTATGACACTTATCCTCGATTCTAGGGTGTACCTCCTTTAGCTCGATCATTTGATTGACCATTACATAGGCTCCACCATCAATCCATAGATGGATGGCTCCGATCGTGTCTCTGTCACTGATTAGGGTACCAGTAAAGTAAAGATACGCTGATCTATAGCTCCAACCGTGGAACACTACAGAATAGGAAAAGATGTGGTGCCTACTCTCACAGATTTGTCATTGGATGGTCAATCAAAGGTCAGATCTTAGGAATGGGCTAGATATATTGTTATTCTAGGGGTTTGGTGATACATCTATGGTAAGATCAGAATGAATACTTGAATCAAGTATAGATCTAGGAGCCTGTTTGCTAATATAAGGTTAGATAGAGATGAAGCATTAGATCTGATCTCATATCAGGTCGTCTGATGTGAAAACAACATCTAGACCTAAAGGGGAGCTCCTATCTAGTACAGATCTGACTTTTAGAGACAGATCAATGGTTAGATCACTATGAGTGATTGGGATCAGTTCAGATCTGCCATTTGGAGGCAGATCAATAGTCGGAGCATGGAAAGATCATCAAAATCAATCACAGATCCATCATTCAAAATATATCAGTGATTAGATCTTGATGGATGGTGAAATCAATCACAGATCTAGCAATCTGGTCCAATCAAGGGTCTAATGAAGATCAACAGTCAGATCTTCTCTAATCAATGAACAGACAGATGGGTCTTGTTCCTTGCATTGCAAGCATTGCGATGGTTCTCTCGAATCTATGAAATCCTTCCTCAATTGGGTAGAATAAGGGGTCAATGTTAAGGGGTTGTGGTGGGGCTCACGGTGTCAACTCGGTTCACCGAGACGAGTCTGGAGCAGGTGACATGGTGAGTCATCCTGCCCTAACTCGCCAGAGGAAGAGGGTAACATAGGTGAGGAATAGAGGGAGGGTGGCCAGGGTGTGTGCACTAATATGCTGGGCAAATAGCCCTTAGGGGACCCCGACTGAGGGAAACAAAGAAGGGGAAATGGGTGCAAGATTGGCGCACCAGTTGGGCAACACTGGCCAGAGGAGGCGAAGCCGAGAGGGAAGGAGGAAGGGATTATCGAACTAGCATGGGCAGTTGGCCTATGTTGGTGGGAGGAGAGCAGAGGGAAGAGGAGATCTGCAGAGCCCAGATCTGACAAGAGCGCTTCATTTTCCATTGTGCTAGAAATAGGGGAAAAGAGTTTGCAACAGCTGACGTTTTACTCAATTCGGTTGTCGTGTTAGTGGGAAAGGAAGAATAGGAGAGTTTTTGGGGTTATGTTGCACTGGTGAGGCGATGAAGGTGATAGAGGGGGTTTGAACGAAGGGGAGCTCACTTGTGAGAGGGGGGAAAATTAGAGAAGGGGGTGGACATCGGTTTTCTCCTTTTCCTCTGGCCTTCCCCTCAATTTTGTCTCACTATGGGACATTGCTTAACACAAGGGAATAGGTTTGACGCGTGGTAGTCGTCTGCCTACGTGTCGTGCCTCTCCTCGTGTGGCATGTCTAATGTAGCTTACAAGCAAATGACAGGGAGTGTCGTTATCAATTTGGAGGCCCCTAAATTAGTGAAATTTTGGGAATTTTCCACCCCTATCTCTGTTTCATGTAAAATTAGTGTCGTTGGAATCATCTTGCACTTAGTTTTCATTTTTAGTAGTTTCAAATCCAAAATTTGAGCTTTTATGGGGGTCACTTCCTTGATATTCAATTTTCAAGGAATTCAATTTTCAAGTCTATTACAACTAAAATATGTGATAATTACCTAGTAATTAACTCAAAATTTGAGGTTGTTACATTCTTTCCTCATAGAAATTTCATCCTTGAAATTTTTCCACATCATTTCTCGGTAATTCTAAATGCATTTCATTCCCCAAATTTTCTTGATATCATCCACCAACAACTCTGGATGGATATTCTTTTCATATATTTATTAATCTCAATTTTTAAGTTATGATCTAAGCTATAATGACTTCATGATTTAGTTTAGCCAAGGATTTCCTTTCCTATTTCTCACTTCTCTCTATATATATTCAGTTACTAATCTTTGAAAGTTTTGACTGTAACTATTTCTCACCTATTTGTTAGAATTATAATTTCTTCACAATGGTTATTTCTTTGTCCCATTCTCATTCTTCTCTAACTATATTTTACTAAATAAAGTTATGCTTATTTGGCTAAGTTGGTCTAAATTCATTATTCAGACTTAGATTACTGTTATAATTATTTTATCTGCTCTACTTCAACCTTATCACATTTCCTAGCTAAAATTTTTGTTACTGATCTTCCATAACCCCTCAAAATTTTCATTTGTAAGTCTCCTCTATGTATTCAGACTAATTCTATAACTCTCCTAGTTTCAAGAGGTTTCCACTACTTTAACTATCTCCTTATCTTTTATATAATGATTCATAACTTAGTATTATACTATAGTTGTTGTACTCTCCAAAGCTCATTAGTCATTATCCAAGTTAGAACTTAAACTCTCTAGAGATCGTCATCCATGAAAATGGATCTTCCATCACATACAGATGAATTCATTTAACGATATTAGCTCTTGTACTCTGACATTCTGATTGTTTCCTCCAAAAATCATGCTACTCCATAAGATACTATCTCTTCTTCTTACTTTCATAAAGAGTACTCTCCTTGTTTTGTGGATTCTTAATAACTTCTCATTGTGACTAGTTGTAAGTAGATTGAATTGAGCTCTGATACCAAACTGTGACACCTCAAGTTCTCAAAATACTTTTTAAAAATTATTTTGAAATTCGGGATATCCCTTGTTTGAAATTCATTTCGAAAACAAAACAGCAAAATTAAAAAAAAAAAATTTTGAAAATTTAGACTGTCATTTTTACACAAAACACAAGGATTTTACAATGAAATGAGTGTCTCATTTTTACCAAAAATTCGATAGAGTTTTCTCTATTTTTCAAACATATGCTCATTTGATGCATGCTTGCAACACTTGATAAATAATACAAAAAAATTTCATTGCTTTGAAACAAAATCACAGAACATATCACTTCCCAAAACCTCCAGTCACAACCATACCCCAACATATGCCATAAAATACAAATGAATCCACAACATGAGAGTAGATATACGTTTGCATTCTCCACTAAATTACAAAGCTAATATAAGGTTACAAGGCTCGCCATTTAGATACTAGAAATTCTTCATCTTTTGAAATTTCAAACTCCATAGCTGCTCTCACATTCTACTTATTCATCGTTCTACTCTAATTCTTCAAATTTGAGACATTGTAGACCATTACAAGGTAAAATAGGCATTGAGCTGACTTAGAAATTCCAGGACAATGTACCTTATCTCCTTGAAATTCCAGAAATTGGAATTTTGTGAACTCGAGAATTCCAAGTATCATCATCCCCACTTGACTTTTCTAGTAGTCATGGTGTATATAAGCATATCAAATTCAATGCCTTTCAATATTTGGTTTTCTTTCATTTCTAATATTTCCAACACAAAAGAGGTTAAGGTTTCTTGAATTCCAGTACAATTGGGAACTTAGTTATTCTGAAGTTCCCTTATTAAGTTATTCATAGTTTGAGATTTTTATCCACATAATACAGATTTCCAGCACCATGTTAGTTTAAGCATTGCTAAATAAAATGCAAAACTAGCTTGAACCACAAAATCTTGTTTCTAACATCAAGTACTTATTATCCAAATCTCTTAAAAATGTTAAATTTCAACCCTTTAACTTGCATTTAGAGGTTAGAATTTTGCATGGTTTTTTCCTATGTAACTCGAGTAGGAAACAAAACATTGTTTACACTTCATCTCTAGATGCAATCCCCTTTGTTGTTGTTTTACCTATAAATACTACCCATTTCACATTCATGTTCAAGAAAACCAAGCAAGTAGTAGAAAATGCATTGTTTTCTACATGCATCATGCATGAAAAGTAGTATTGTTTTCTCCTTGTAAAGGTCTCTCAAACCAGTAGATTTGTAGACTTTTTTTTGTGGGGCATTTCACCTACAATTGTTAAGCATTAAATGATCTTGAAGACCCAAGTTTTATCACGTCAACATTCATTGTCAAAATTTGCAAGTTTTAGAGGGGAATTGGGGGGCCATCTGCTTGCTTCTGCATGCAGGGAAGCATGGTGCACCTAGTCCCTATTTTACCTTGTAGCACCAAAATACAAAATTTAACCAGTGAAAACTCAAACTTTTCCATAACAATTCAAAGTTTAATCACTAACAAAAATAACCTAGAAAGGAATTTGTCAAGGGTGATGGATTTCTGGGATGTTCAAGAACATGAACGTTCCCTCTTTTCATTGTATGCAATACCATATGCAGAGCATGAATAACTAGATGAGAATTTTGATTTCTAATAAAGAATGGTAGGATCCAAATCATTTTCATTGTTAAAGATGCCATAATTACTTTAAGAAATTGAGATTTTGTAGCAAATTCATGTTCAATCAAGCCAAATGAGCAAGCATTGAAAACCATGTGCTTGTTGGAAATGGAGACAGGTCAGGAGTGATTCTCCAACCTTCATCACTTCTAAGTGCATTATGTGTCAAGAATACTTCTATGATGGATAACATACATTCATGCATTCAAACCAACTTAGAAATATCATGAATTCGATATTAACAGCGAAATCTTAAGGAGGTAAACAACATGGAAATGTGCTGAACCAATAGCATGTAATTCTTCATAAGTCCTTAAGAAAACTTATCTTTTTATCATGGCTAAACAAAAAACCTACATTAGGAATTCTTCCAAAATGAAACCCCTACTTGATAGAGAAGTTTGGATGGCAAGATTTCTAACTATCTTCATTGAGTTGCAGGGTTTTCTACCCTCTATATGGAGGTTTAACTCAAGCAGGAGCTTCAATGTCCCAACTCGCCCATGCTCCTATAATGGTATCTTTCCTCCTCTCCTTTGGTTTCTCCACTCCTTACTCGCTCACTTAGCCCCTTCCTCTCCCCTGGTTCTTCCTTCTCCACTTTGTTAATGGTTGGAGTTTTTTCCCAACCTAAGTTGTAATTTAAATTTTTACACCTAATTTAAATTTTTACACCTAAATTGTAATTAAAATTTCTACACCTAAGTTGTTTTATGCGTGTGGGAAATGGCCAACACATGGGAGCTAGATGCCCCTGGTTTGGGTCACCACCCCTCCCCCTCCTACCACGTGGATGGTCCAGATCTCATGTCACTGGGCATCACCCACTTAAGTGTATTTTCAATTAAATCCTCTATTATATTTTTGTTTTATTCAATTATATCCTATTTAGAATACATTTTGCAATTGTACCCTGGACATTATTACACTAATTTTTAAATTCTTAGCTAATTAATTGGAATTTCACCAAGGGCTTTGGATGATATTTAGGCTAAGGTTTTTACCTATTAATGGCCTATATAATTCCTCAATTTAACTCCAATATGTGTTTTAATTTTCTATTTCTCTTTTGGAAAAATCAGTTAAGGTCAATTTAATGCAATTATTTAATTTCTCCTTTTTTCTTGGAAACTTTGTTTCTAAGCATCCAAATCAACTTAACAATAAATTCCAAGGGGATAAACTAACTTAATTCCTCAATGTGCTCATTCAATTCTCCTCTTTTACCCTTAAACATACACTTAATAAATAAATAATTACCCTATTTCTTTTTATTTTTTTATAAAAGCATAGATTTATGTATCATGATTGTGAAATTACATGTATTACACTCTTCCCCCTTACAAAAATTTCATCCCCAAAATTATGTGCCTATGGATGATGAAGTCAAAGCAAGTCTAGGAACTCTTGCCTAATATTCCTCCTAACATATAGGGAAGTATGCTTATCCTACCTTGAATCTCGTTGCATGGTGTACAACATCATCTGCTTTTTCCTATAGTTGACTAAAGCTCCATGCAACTCAAGAAACCACTATGGGTAACCAGAAATCTAGTTGAGGAAACTCTAAATTAGGTAGTTTTACATGTCATGCATTTAAGTTAAGTTCATCTCTTAATTTAGGACAAAAATTCTCATTATCTTGGCTAGGCTAGATAATTTAAGTGAGGACCATGCCTCTTGACTGCTTCTTGACTGTCTATTGTTTATATTTCATGCAGGAACATATTGACAACTCCATGCACAATAGTCCTAGGATTGAAGCATTCCATTTTAGATTGTTTCATGCATTCTTTCTCTTATCCCCATGCACACAATATATGCATCATGCACACTCCTCTTAAGTTTTAGTTGCATGTTTTATTTATATTGTTAGTCCATATTTAAGTTTCCCCTTCATTGATAAGTTTAATTCCTGCTATGTTAGGTTTAGGTTTCATCGCTTAAAGTTGTTGCATCTTCAAAATAGTTTAGTTAGTTTCTAGGTTTAGTTTTAAGAAAGTTTAATTTTAGAAATATCTATATTTAGAATGTATCTATTTTCATGCATGTTTTATCTGATTTGCTTTTGGTTTGTTTGCTGCCTATGTTATGTCAATTTGTTTTCTTTAGATGGATTACATGGCCTTTTTTATCTCATTGCTCTAATATCATTATGTTCTTGTTTGTAGTAAAGATGGAATAAGAACAATGTCTAAAGGAAGAATATGGGCCAAATGAAGAGCATGAACAAGAGGCCAACATGAGCACTACTCAAAAGAAAAAGGGTAGAGGCCAACAACAATGGAAATTTTTTTTAAGATAAAGTCAAAGGGAATTAAAGAAACTATCCAATACAACAATAGGGGCAAGATATAGGTGAGAATGAAATCTCTTATACCTCCATAGTAAGAAGCATGGTTTCTATCACAATTGATGATTGGAGACTTGTTCCATCCTCGACAAAAGATTCAATATGGGAAATGGTGAAGGTAAGTAAACATTAATAATATGTATTATATAATTTATAACATACCTTATTTTTAGATATAATAATATGTTGTGTACTTTGCAGACTACCTTTGATGTATCTGAGCAGAAAAAGATGCATGCTTTACAAGGAGCTGGTGAGCAATGGAGAAAATGGAAGAATTACCTTGTTTGCAATTATGTAGCTCCATATGTCAATAATCCGTTAAGGCTGTACATAGTGTCTGCCATTTATTCTAATGTCATTGACTAGGACGTGTGGAATGCATTTGTATAGAACCACATGTCTGTTGAATTTGAGGTATGTGGTAAAACAATGTTTCATTTAATTAATTACATATAACATCTGAATATTACACTTGATTAAGTATGTACAAATGTGAAAGCAAAGAGTGTAAGAAGAAGGAAGGTGCACGAAACTAATATTCAACACCACTTGTTCACATTGGGCTACGCTCATGTAAAAGAGCTCAAAATAAGTATCTGTGACAATTTATTCCTTTCAAATCAATGTTACTATGGTTAGATATATTTTGTTCTCTAACTATAGTGGCTTGCTTGAAAGAAAAAGAAAGTTGGGACTATGGAACCCATTGATAGCTTCATCCTTTGGAAGATGGCACATTTGGTGGGGCGTACTAGCCAAATGTTCACAAATGAAACTACTGTACAAATTGATTCTTGCATTGTAAGTGGTTCCACTTGTGTATTAATTAAATGCAATTAATTTGATGACATGATCATGTCCTTCTAATTAAATTTTGTAGGACATTCTCACCCAAGAAAGCATAAGTATGGCAACTCTAAGCAGCACTGGTGCTAACAATGACATCTTGTGTAGGGTTATGGGCAATAAGAAGGACCACCTAGTAGAGTTAGGGGCATGAGGTGTGGTATTGTTCCTTCTAAATTCTTTCATAAAGTTTACCTAAAGTTCAAGATTAGGAGGCCTACTGTGAGCTGATTGAGAAAATAAAAATGGATATATTTAGCCAGTTGCGTGAAGGAGGTTTGATTATAGTTTCTCATTCCCCTACACTTAATTCTTGTAATGCCCCTTTACCTCCATCAAATGCTAGTTACAATTTTCCAACTGTAGAAGTTCATGAAGGACAATCGGCATCCCTCGAAAAAGAAATTCCAACCAAGGAGGTATATATATATATATATATATAAACAAAACTAAAAAATTTCAATGTCTTTTTGTAATATTTCTTTATCTCAACCTATCTATTGTATATCTAATTTGCAGTTGAGTCAATGCCTATTGACCTTAGATTCTTGACAAAACATCATGGCAGTTGGTTCATGCTATGAGCATGAATCAACCATTTTGCAGGGAATTAATATGTCGCTACATACTAAATGAGTGTCCCTTACCATGGCTTTGGATGCTAATGCCAGCTTACCATTCCTTTCAAATGAAAAATATTATAATAATTAGGCAGGCAGTTGCATATCACATCTCTTGGCTAGAGGCACTAGTCATTCCCATAGAGTCCATGGTATGTATCTTATCATACTAGCTTCCGTATGAATAATGTTTATCTAGATACCTCAATTTAATTGTGTATTAATATTATACGGTTAATCATCAACATCATGCACAATTGAGGTTGCTCGTCATTGCACTGTTACCTATTGTCACACCAATAGGTAACCTGACTTGGGGAAGGGAGAAGGGGAACGGGTGAGGGGCTGGCACATTGGTCGGGATGTGTTGGCCATAGGAGGAAGTAGAAGGAAGCAAGTTGAGAGCAATGGGGTTGGCACATCGATGGCTGAGAGATGACGTGCCAGTGGCTAGGTCATTCTGAGGAGAGCAGAAGGAAGAGAAGATTGAGACTGGTGCTGCCTGCCAGTCAGGTTACATCAGTTTGAGAAGAATAGAGGGAGAGAGAACGAGAGAAAAGAGAGGGGGAGATGGTGGTGACCTTCATCTACCAGTTCAGTCAGCACCTGAACTCATCATGGAAAGAGAGATGAAGGGGGGAATGGGGGTTTTTGGCATGCAGGTAATTGGAGGAAGAAGATGATGGGAGATGGGTTTCCTGTTAAGAGGGGGATGGGAACAGGACTGCGCGTGATCGATTAGCTGTGTCGGTCCCTGGTGGGTTGAGGAAGAGGAAGAGAAGGGACTACCACGACCGATTGGTTGTGTTGATCCCCATGTGCATAGGTGGACAGCAGCCCTGGCATGATCACTACCTAGGCCTAAATTGAGCAACAAATGGGGAGGGGGTTTTCTGTGTGGTGCAATTGCATCAGCATTGGGACATGGGAGAGGATATCCTGCATGGCACGAATCTGGCAAGCACGCTCAATCTTCTGTCATGCTGAAGATGGAGAGACTGCAGGAAAGAGTAAGAGATTGCCATAGAGGGAGCTTGGCGAGGTGGAGTTTTTCTAGGTGGCCAGTGACAGGGGAGAGTAGGATATTGGAGAGTTTTCTTCTCTGGTCTACATACAGAAGAAGTCACTGGTGCCAGAAGTTTGGAAGGCAATGGGAGGCAGAATGAAAGAGAGTGGGTCGCTAGTTTGTCTCATTCTAGGTTTCTGCCTAGTGCAAGGGAGTCGGGTTTAGCGTGGTAGCCATGCACCCACACGTCATGCCCTGAGGATCCTATTATCAATTTAGACCCCCTTTAAATTAGTAAAAAATTTGGAAATTTTCCAACCTAACTTTGTTTCACACAAAATTAGTTTCATTGGAAACATCTTGATGCTCCCTTTCCATTTTTAATAGTCTTAAATCCAAAATTTGAGTTTTCAAAGGAATCACTTCCTTGGAATTCAATTTTTAATTTTGTTCCAATTAAAATATATTATAATTACACAAAAAATAACTAAAAATTAATGGTTTTTAGATTTTTCCCTCCTCATAGGAATTTAATCCTCGAAATTTACTCTACATCATCCTTAACATTTCTTTATACCATTTACCAAGCAAGTCTAGATTGGATATTTTTCTTGTCTATTTATTGATCTTAGTTTTAAGTCATGATCTTGGTTAGAATGATTTCACTATTTTGTTTAACCAAGGATTTCCTTTCTTGTTTCTCACTTTCTCTACCCTTTTCTGTTTACATATATAGATTAGGTTACTAATCTTTGAAATTTTTAACTATAACTATTTCTCACCAACATGTTAGAATCATAATTTCTTAATTTATTTCTTCCCCCTTTCTCATATGTTTCTCTTCTAATTACCTTATATAAATGCCTTAATCTAGTCTTTTGACCAAGTTTCCATGCAAAATCCTATGATTTCTTATGCTTTTCTTTCAAACCCTTTTTATATCTATCTTGTTTCTCATCAAATTTCCATTAAATTGTCGAATTTTCTAGTTTAGCCAATTTCTTTGCTGAGATTTAGTAATTTCCAAGTTTATCCTCTTAGAAAGAACTTGATTCAAAGTCATTATCAACTCCCTATCTTACTTATTTTATTTTATTTTTATCCACTTCCTCTTCACAATGGTTATTCTCTACCCCATTTCCTTTCTTCTCTAATTATATTTTACTTAATGAAGCTATAAGTATTTCACTAAGTTAGTATAAATTCATTATTTAGACTTAGATTACTGTTATAAATCATTTATCTCCTCTACATCAACCTTACCACCTTTCATGGCTAATTCATTTATTAATTTTTACTACTAATCTTCCATAACACCTTAATTATTAGTAATAAAAGTCCACTACGCATTCAGGCTAATCCTATGACTCATGTTGTTGAGGGATTTTTTTGCTATTACAATCTCCTAATCCTTTACATAATGATTCTCAACTTAGTATTATATTATAGTTGTCATACACTCCAAAGCTCTATATTCAACATCCAAGTTAAAACTTGAATCCTCAAGAGATTGTCCATGAAAATGGATCTTCTAACACATGCCAATGCTTTCACCTAACGATTATAACTACTACACTTTCACATTTTGATCGTTTCCTCCAACAATCATACTACTCCATAAGAAACTCTCTCTTCTTCTTACTTTCATGAGGACTACTCTCCTTGCTTTGTGGACTCTTAATAACATTTCCTGTTGTGATTGGGTGTTAGTGGATTGAATATGGTATCTGATACAAAAAACTTTGACACCTTGAGTTTTCAAAATACTTCTCAAAAACTATTTTCAAATTTGGCATATCCCTTATTTGAAATTCTTTTAAAAAGAAAAAATTAGTGAATTTTTTTTTTTGTTCTTTTAAATATGTTTCTGAAAATCCTGAGTCTCATTTCTTACACAAACAAAAGGATTTATGGTGAAATGAATATTTTATTTTTACCAAAAATCTGGTAGGGTTTCCTTTGTTTTTTTGTATATATGTGCATTTGACACATGCCTGCAGAACACTTAATAGATGATACAAATAATTTTTATCATTTTGAAAACAAATACACAAAAACTTATCACATCTCAAAACCTTTAGTCACCACCATATCACAACATATTCCACCAAATACAAATGAGTCCACAATCATGAAAATAAATATACATTTGCATTATCCAATAAATCATAAATCTAACCTAAAGTTATAGAGCTCACCCTTTAGATACTCAAAAACTCAATCTTCTAAAATTTCAAACTCCACAGCTGCTTCTACATTCAACCTTCTCATCCTTCTATTCTAATTCTTCAAATCTAAGACATTGTAAACAATTATAATGTCTCAGCAAGCTTGCACTTGTGTAGGTAAAATAAGTCACTATTATGTCATATAGTACATGATTTACATATCAATGCATTTTGAGATTTATCATACTTAAACAAAACCCATGATGTTTCAAAGTAAGTACTCATGCCAAAATTACAAATTCTCAAATTGTACATTTATGAAATCAATTTACAAGTGCAATTCAATACAATTAATGAATCATAAGTCTATCATGATTTCTAAAAATATTATTGCCTTTCATTTTCCTGAGGATTAAATCATTTTAAGGTTTTATCGTCTAACAAACTTTTCACTATACTATGACTATTTTCCATGATTAGTCACATAGGCATTCTAAATTCATTCACAACATAATAGTTCTTCAAGATCATTCACCATATATGATCATTCAAGTTATCCCTATAAATGTCTAAGTAGTTTGTCATTCATTGGTTAAATTAACTTATGAAGAGTGAGGTATCTAACATTCCCATTATTATGCATAAAGGTAGTGATCTAATATCTTAATCTTCACGAATGGTATGCATTTTCATATGCAAGAATAAAGTAGTACATGATCATGCAAAATCACTCATAATTCTTAAAGAATTTAAAACCTTAGTAAGCTAACCATGGTAAAACCATTGGTTTAAGAAAATCATCATGTATTATAATACTAATGGTAAAGCCACTGGCTAGGTGTAAGCATCAAAGTACGATAATGATAAAAATAAAGTCAGTCAATAAGGTCAAATAGTATACTATATGCTCATAGTCTAATCATTAGCAAACCAACCTCTAATAAATATTTGATTTGGAAAAACAAAAGCTATTGTGGTTTTCAAAAGCATAATCATCAATTTGTATGCAAAATAGTTCTTTCTACATCAAATCAAACTGGAAATGATAACCATGAAAATTGGTCTCACACTTGTGACGCAAAAAATCTATGAGGAAAAACTAGTAACTCAAGTCTTGTGCAATGTCCAAAAGAAACCGATAAGTCAATTGACCTAGTATGCTCGATAATAGCCAAGAGAAAAATTAGAGTCGCATAGCCATTTGTCCATATGCAAAAATTCAAACCCATATTGTCATTGAAAATTAATCACTCCATATTAGAGTGTCATATAGTCCTACCACCACGGACACATCATTGGCATACAGTCCTACCACTCGGGAACAATGGTCTCAACTCTCTAGAATGACCAACATGCCCAGCATGTTAACAACACACACACACCTATGCTCGCAAGGCTCTATCGTGACCCACTAGCAACTATGGTAACCTCTACATATGCTTGTGGATACCCTCACAAACCATGACTCAATAGAACTCATAGGGGCAGCTCGGTTATCACTCAAAGCACTTCCCCATGAGATGGTACTCATACTGCCCACCATCTCCACCACAAGACTAGTATCAATCTCATCTTAGAGGTTAATGGCCAACTACAACTCCTAGCATAGTGTCTATAAGACTTATAGCAGAGCGTAGCATGCTTGCTACCAAGTCTTACTGTCGCCCCAGGTGTTCATACCTCTGACCTTATGGTACTCATAAAGCACCTTCCAAATAGCAATCTGGGAATTAGGACATTTTAGGAGTGACTACCCAAAATATCGATGAAATCCATACCTATAATGACTTACAGCTGCTCATAGAGTACTCTGGAGTGCCTGCCTAAACATCAACAAATATGCATCCATTAGGACTTACTACTAATCATCGAGTGCCCACCCAAATCATAAATCATATACATCTCCAAAATCAATTTATGAAAATAAAATTGCTATTTCAAATTTTTATGAGAAACCATTCAAATATATTCATTTTCAACCCATATTCTCAACAAGCTGTAAAAACATATCTTCATTCGCATTCAAAACAAGCATTCTATTTTCATATATTAGATAATGCTTTCTCAGGTCCCAAAAGTATGCATCCAATTCGATGATTATAAAAGACATTTTTAAACAAAATGATAAAAATGCATGTCGCTAAATAGACTATAGTTAAATTGGTAATAAAGCCTTTATCAATAAAGACAAATGTGCTACAACTCAAGGTCATGGCTTGTAAATATCTATTGCATTTTCCCATAACATTGAAAGATCCTTTTGAAGTTTAAATGTTAGTATTTTCAAATGTCGTAGTATCAAATGTGCAAGTTCTTTATGTGTTAATAGCATGTGTAAAGTCCAACTATGTTCAAGTTATTGAATTGTTCACATAAGTGTAGATTTCAACCTTGGTGATCAATTTGATTAATTTTTTGTCCTAATGTTATAATTTGAATAAACCAAGTATTTTAAGTTTAATTTTTCTATGTAGCTAGTCCAAAGTAAATCATGTTTTTAAGTATTTCCAACATCAACTAAACATATATATATATATATAATAAGTTCCTATAAAAGAGCATATCATCCATTCTTTTGTTTGGATGCTACAATTAAGGTAACATTAACAATTACTATATAAATTCAATCATTCATTTTTTATTTGATAAAGTGAAATGTGTGACAAAATAGTCACTAAATTTATAACATATTTCCATAATTTTTTTGTAATGAAAGACAATGCTTTGTAAATCATCATGTGCAGAGGCAGTGCAGTGTGTTAGCTGGAAAGGGAAGGCGGTGAGGAAGAAGACGGGGGTGTCGTTATCAAAACGAATCCCTGCGTTTTCAAGCTATTTTGATTTTTAAATGCAATTTACAAAAATACCCCCCATCTTCAAAAGCCCATAACTTAGTCATACGAACTCCGTTTTTAGTGTTCTTTGAGGCTTTGGATTCCATTTCGAGCGTAGAATCTAATTACGCATTATTTCTCATAGATTCTTTTGTTTCATATTTTAATTAAAATAGAACATTTAATGTAGTTATTTACATATATTGATTTTTAAAATAAATAATCTATATCAATTTAGTAAATGACAAACATATAGTTGGTAAAGTGATACAAAAGAGCTTAAAAATTTTGAGTCATTACATATATATAGAAAAAATATAACATAGTTTAATAGAAATTGTCTTATCTTATTCAAATGAAATTAAGGTGGGAGATTGGGGGAAAGATTTATGGGAAATATAAGACGGTTATGAGAAAGTGTCCTATATTCTAATAAATATAGGATGGTGAATATAAGATAGTTGTTAGAAATTGTCTTATATTAATATAATATATGATAGTTCACTAAGATGGTTTTTAGAAAATCATCTTATATTTGGAAATGATATACACTATAATATAAGACAGTTTTTATGAAACTGTCCTACATTTATAAGAATATAGGACAGTTTTATTAGAACCATCTTATAACTCCTTTAAAAATAATACAAAATATAAGATGGTTTGGGAAAACCATCCTATAATCCTATGAATATATGACAGCTTTCTGAAAACTATCTTATTTTCTTTGAATATAGGAAGGTTTTATATAACTTAACCCTCCCCAAAAAAAGAAAGGAAAAAAAACCCTCCCTCTCCCAGATCAAAACTAGAGAGAGAGAGAGAGAGAGAGAGAGATGTTTTAATGTTGTAATCATTAGAAATAAATGTAAGAGTAACAAGAATTAGTCCAAAGAAACGTGTTTGTCCACAAAGGGTCTATAGTATGTAGCCTTACCTTACATTTTTTCAAGTGACTATTTCCATGCCTCTAACCCTTAACCTCAAGATCACACGTGTAATACCCTTAATTTTTATTATATTTTATATAATTAATTAAATTGAAATGAAAAATATGAAATTAGAATTTCAGGAATTTAGTTTTATAGGAATAACTAATACAAAAACATAGAATCAACCTTTAAAACATTAATATTCGTAATCTACAAGGAAAAACAATTGCAACATTAAGTATGCTAAAATCGAAGTTCGGATGAGTAATTCATAATTATTTCAATTATGATATTTAATTTTAAAATTTAATAAAGGGGAAAAAGGTAAAATCACTTTAAGTGGGCCCTAGATGACAAAATTCCACATTTCAAATTCTAAAATATGTCAATTAAGAGCCATTATTAATAATTGATTTTATAACTAATTATTAATAATTATAAAATTTTAATGTTTTAAATGATAATAATAAAATAATAAATGAATATAATAAATATTGTTTCCCCAACATGCTAACCTAGGCTGCATTGATCCCTAAACCACGCACGCTAACCAAGTCTCCCCGTCCCAAGCTACATTGTTGCTTCCCCTTTCTAGTTACCATTGCACCTTGCTGGTGCTTTGATCGGTTAATAAACAATTGACACAAACCAATAGGAGGAGAAGGAGAGGGAAGAGAGGAAGGAAGAGAAAAGGAGAAGGAAAGCAGAGAGAGAGAACTCATTGACAATGCAATTAAAGCCATTCATCTCACTCCCCATGCAAAAATGACCAAAATCCCGAAGTTTAATGTTGATCAGGTAGCATCTCATTGGAAAAATCAATGGACTGTAGCTTACTAGATATGTTGGGTTTGCTGGGGAAAATGATGATCCAAAACAATGATCTGAGTTGGTAATATTCTTCACCATGATGAGAGAAACAAAACCCTCTAGTCATTTGTTGATCCAAACAATATTGGAAGTGATCTAGCATAAATAATGATGCACGATAATGATTGGAATTGATTGTTGTAACCCAACAATTGTCGAGAATTTTGCATCTAAGATGCACCAAGCAAACACAATCAAATGACACAGATGCCTTGCATGCCAATGCTTGCTACTTTCATGCATCAATAGCTAAAGCATGTGTGTCTTGGTGATAGAATTGATCCATTTAATAGACAAGTGATTGGCTAATCAAACATGATCCATTTATCTAACCCATTATTCAGCTATCAAAACTCTTAATCTAGAAATTAATTTAATCAATCTGAACAGTCTAAACCGATCTGAAACATAAAATAGTCAACAAAAAAGGCTATACAAACTTGATTTCTGATCCAAGACTTCAATTGGATTCATCTCGAAGATGCAAACCCCATATTTAAACAAAATTGAGGATTTAAACACATAATGGATCCTAATCTAAGGACAATGGCTTTGTCGATCATATCTAATCAGATACAACATCAAACTGGGATTTAAGTGATCAGAGGTAGGATTACTATCATATCTTATTTAAATTATATTTACTTAAGTTAAACAATATAAATTAGGATGGATCAACCCTTAAATGAGTAATTAAGCTCTTTAACTCATTAATTGGACTAATCTAATGGGTAGATCATTCTAATAACTTTAGATTAGTAAATTCGGTTGTTAAGTTCACGTGGAATTGTTGATCTAACTTATAATTTAATTTGACTGTTGGATCAATAGATCAAACATTGAAATGTGAGGTAGATTGTCTCTAAGTTAAAATTCAATGAAAATTGATGACAATTTGTGTAATGACCCCAATTTTTGTAATATTAAAATCCCATGAAAAGCTCAATTTTGAAGATAAGGGCATTTTGGTCATTTCACTATTCACCTTGACTGAACCCAGGAATTTGGTCCTAAAAATGGTGCCATTAGATGCGTCTCAGAAAAAGGAATCCAACGAGACCAAAATCACCCAAAATGGAGTAAAAATGAGCAAGATATGGCCCTCTGAAGTTCAGGGGCAAACTATAAATTTTACAAAAACGGTTTAACCTGCAAAACACAAGGGCCCGTTTTGATATGGGCACCCCTTCATCTTCAACCTCTAGAGGGTTCTAGAATGGCGGTGATTGGAGGAGAAATCACCGCCATTCTGGAGGTTTCTCCACCGCCATTCAAAGGCAGTGAGAGCCCCCTCTAGAACCCTCTCTTAGCTCCATAAATAGAGCTCTTGGGCACCTCTAATGGCAGCCCAAAACGTTGAAGAAAAACTAGTCGTGGAGCAGTGACCTAGAGGGGAAAACAAGGAGAAAAACCCAGCAACGAGCTAGGTACGTCCGAGAACGCTCAAAACCCATCTCCACCATAGTTCCACGAATGATTTCCCTAGGTTTTTGCATGAAAAACCATGCAAAACGGAGCCCAGGAGAGCCACCAAGGACCCAGGGACGTCCCCTGGGTCGCATTGGTTCAACAGGGGTCGAACTAGGGTGTCCTGAGGACGCCCCGGTTCCCCAACGAGGACGCACCCACAAAAGAGAGAAAAGGCGAAAAAACTCAGCGCGTCCTTTTTTGGTTCCTTAAGGAAGCTGGGGCGCACGTCGCAAACGCACAGCACCCTAGCATTTCGTCTTTTTATTTTTAAGACTCATATGTACGTACGACACTAAAATGCTTATAACTTGAGATCTAGAGCTCCAATTGAGGCGTCGCAAAAGGCGTTGTGTCTGTGACGACGACGCAGACACATCCAAACTATAAAATCCCTAATCAAGGCCCAATCAAAGGTAGGCATGACTCTTAGAATAAGATGGTGGCACGTGGCCACTAGAATGTTGGAAAACTGAGGATACCAAGGCCCAATTAGGACTTTAGGACACCCATAGGCATAGGGATGGACCCCTAATGCCTAAGTAAAAAGACCAATTACTCTAAAACCTATAAAAGATAGGCCAAAGTAACCTTGATTCCCCAAACCATGATCAGGAGCGTCCGAGGACAAAAGGGTTAGCGCGACCTAGCCAGGTAGGTGCTCTATCATTATTAGATTCTTTTAAAAGAACTATTATTGTTTTGAGAACATATGTTTTAAATATATGACTCGTTTAGCATGACTTATTTCAGCATGCATGTGATAAATGCTTTGTACATAGACATGTTTTGTAAACGATTGCATATACATTATGCACATATATGTTTTGCAAACAAGTGCATACATTGCATGATTTAAGTACTTGCAAAGATTGCATGTCCTTGACGGTTGCCAAAAGACGCTGGAGTGCCAAGGGCCAGGCAGTTGTGAGGGACCCAAAGAGGACAGGTTTTGAAAAGAGGTTTTGACTTATTTGATCTTATGTGATTTGGGCTAGTAAGCCCATGGGTGCTATGTTGAGGGGTCTGGGTTGGCCACTCGGCCTCTACCACTAATAGGTGGATGGGTACCTCGCCCAAAAAGAGGCAAGTCCCTACGTCTACTGCATGTGGTACAAGGGGCTACCACTGGTGTCACGGCACTGGGTCAATGTGTCATAGGCCCCGTGGAGGCTATGACCGAGTGTCCTCAGGTACCAGGGGACCACACGGCGAGGAGGTCGTGGGCATAGTGGACCCTATGGTTTGGTGATTTATGTGCATTGCATATGGCATGATAGAAGGTTGGTCGACCATACCATACTAGAGATCCATGAGTTGGATTCCTTGAAGCATCTTATGCATATCATGATGTTATGATATATATGTATATGATACTTTCGATTTTGGATTATATGATCTTTTAAGTCATTAGTATTTCAGTTTGACAATGGATTTTGATGTCGATATTGAACTTGAGTATTCAGACATGCACATGTTTTGGAAAGAGTATATGATTTTAAGACATTGCATGCGTTATAAAACTAGTAGTGATAGACTCCTACTGAGTATAGTATATACTCACCCTATCCTTAACATTTTTCAGGATAGTTCCACTCAGAAATAGAAGACGTCTCAGGAGATATTAGTGCTACGAGCAAGTGAATCAAAAAGAAGAAAGTTGTACATGTAAGTAAACTCTCAACCCTTTGGACATGAAGTTGTATTTAATTACAGTTGGGCTGTGTGCTGTGACTGGAAAGACCTGGGGAAAAATATTTATGATTTCTGAAGTTTTTCAAAAAACTACTTTGGTTGTTGTGAAGGCAAATGACACTCGGGGTTTTCAAAAAATGAGTTTAAAACTAAAGGTTTTCCGCTGCATTGCATGGTTTTTATAAAATGGTTTTCTAATAGGGATGCATCCTGCCTTAGGAAATTAGGTGTTGCATTTAAAAATGCATGAGAAAACTCGGGTCATCACAGTTGGTATCAGAGCCTAGGTTTTATCCTTTCACAGCCAGTCCAGCATGTCCAAGGGTCATAGACAATAAAGAAAATCAAGAATAAGTAGTATAAATAGGAGTAGTAGAGATGACTACTTCTATTTGAGGATTATAATATTAATGACTCATGACATTTCACCATAAACACATAGGTGAAAAAGGAGATAGTCCTAGCAAATACTTAGATATTGGATTCTTGAATCCTATCAAAATTATAGGAAATAAGAATTATTGTGCAGTGGTGCAAAGATGAAATCTCATATAAGGATCATATTGTGATGAGAATGAATGAATGAAGATGATTAATGGACTTGTTAATAGATAGTGTTGGCCTGCAATAAAGTAATCTTATCAAAGGTGAGAAAAATCAAAAGACCTAGATGGCTATCTTACCATCATAATGAATATCAGAATATGAGTACACTATCACAAGGATGTGATATATGAGATGTAAAAGACAGACTTTGAGAAAATTTTGATGATAATAGGGATAAGCATACAAGATGATACTAAGGGATAACTGTGACTTGTACTAGATCACAAAGGTATGAATCTTGAAAGACTTAGCTCAATTTTGGATACCTTAATTGAAGTCTTATAAAGAGTGAAGTGCTATCGAATAATAACTACTTGAGTATTATGGAACAAATCCGGAGATGCATACAAGTGACATATTATGTGATAGGGAAATGAATTCAACCGAGTGATCAAAAGATTTTGGTGATAATACTAAGGATGATAATAGATCGATCCTAACATGAACTTGTAAGAGAAGTATAACACGATCAAAACATCAATGCAATTATTAAGACATTGTATAAATTTTATTGAGGCTATAGGCGATTGAGGATTTCAATGATCTTAAGACAAGCATTCAGTTTATCATATCTGTTAAGTAAAGGAATAGATGAAGTATCAATTATATGCAACAAATCATAAAGAGACATTGATCCAGGTAGACCAAATGAGGATTTTGAAGAAAAGAAAGAAAGAGATAGAGATGTAACTATAAGTATTCAATATTAGAAGATCATGACCTTATGATGATACATACAAATCTTTCATCTTGAAGATAACCAATCAACTTCAAAGGAATAATAGTTGAGTTAGCAATAATACGTATAATAGAGAGAAAGCATATGAGATTTAAGACTTTAAGTAGAGTATCGAATTTTAGGAGATTACGTGACAAGAAATTTTCGAAGAATGGTGACCAACTAGAAATTAAAATTCTACAAATAGTTTGATATCAATTATTACAATTAGATTCTTATCGGATCCATTAACTTATGGGGAACACCAATGGATATAATAAAAAGGAAAATTTTGGTGATATCCTACCTTGCTACTACATGAGTGAATAAAGGAATTAAGCTGGGACAATAACTTGTCCATTTAGCAATAGGGTACCATCATGGATCAAATGAAGGTCCTGCTATCATAAATTGGAAGATCAAATATCTTAAGACCATCATTGAGTGTTGTTAACTAAATGGAGGCATCGCACCCTAATTAATCAGGTATGTTAGTAGTTGAAGTTATATACTCAGAAGGATGTTATAAGTCTTTAGACTTGAGTACTTGTTAGGCTAAGTCATTTGAGGGTATAAGGCTAGTTGATTAGGCCACATCATGAAGTTGATTAGGCCACATCATGGAGGAGCTACAAGTATAATAAATACAGTAACAACTGAGATAGGAGCAAAAAAAAAAAAAAAAAGAAGTGATCTAAACCAATGTGAAAGGTTTTTCAAACCTCAGTGGCTACCATGACAAGGTGAAGAAATTACTTTGGGTCTGAAAACTACTACAGACTTGGATTGAAAGGAAGGTAGATAAGTTCCGATCACTCTAGAGGCCCTTGAGCTTATAACGTATCTGGGAAGAAATCAATAGGTAATCAAATAAAGTCTTTCTATGTCTAAGAAAATGTTTATGCTTATCTGAGTATTGTAAAACTTGTTGAGTAAACAACTTCAGTACAATTTGATATAATCGCTATTGAAGGAGAATTATTGCTATTATAAACTAAGTATAAGAAGGCACTTGAAAGATAAAATAAGGAGGCACTTGAAGAATAAAATTTGAGGAATTGAGAAAATCACTACTTATGAGTATACCTCCTGACAATATAGACTGCATGATTGAAGATTGCACGACATATTGACATAGGGGATGGAAGGAGAAAAGGTGAGATGGCTAGCACACTATAAAGTGAGATATGATGTTACATTGCCTTTAGACAAATAGTTAGTTGTTATGAGCATATACCAAGTACTAAAAATCAATTAGAGGAATTTCTTAAGAACTAACCCTACTAGATTGAGTATAGAACTTTTGAACTAGAAGGAAACGAAGAAAACCATCAAGCAAAGAAAGGACAAAGAGGATGATGACAAAGGATTCAACCACAAGGGTATCCGGTGATGAATAAGAGACTTTTTGCTTTACATGAATAGGAACATTATTAACACTCCTAAAGACAAATGGATGAGAATAGTGAGATAGGCTTCTAGACATATGACCCATGATGATGAATCGACTATTAACATTTGACATGAGTTTGGATAAGATCCTCACAGAGGAAAGCGTTTAATGAATTCAATAATTATGGAACTGGGTATGAAGTTAGGACATTTTACTTTCAGTATATGATAAGGTCCTCGATGGAAGATGCTACTAATTGGCTTTCACTTTCGAATGTAACCTTGGTCAAGGAAATCAAGTCATATATGGAAAACGACAGACAGTTGAAATTCAAAGTTAAGTAAGAGTTTGACTATAGAGCAAATGATACCATATCATTTATTGAAGTATCTTAGAGACAAATATAAGAAGCAAAATTAGACACAATAGAAAGAAGGTAACTTTTGTTGGGCTTGTGGATGATGAAGGAGATCACTAGATTATCCTATGATATTCGAAATGAAATATTCGAAATAAGATAATATGATCTTGAAAGAAGAATATATATATGAACAAAGAAGCATGATCTTACGAGGAGACTGTCTTATACATGATAAGATAAGTATAGGAATCTAAGGAATTCAAGATAGATGAAGTACTACAAGAAAACGGTATTGTTAAATTGGCACATATGAGAGTATGGTGCTGCATCAGAGTACACAGCGAAAACGGCCCTTATAGGTGAGGCCTTATAGGAGGAACAATAGAAATGATAAATTGAGGATGAACCTAGATTTAATTCCTAAAGGGGAATGCATTCACCAAGAAATCATCTAAGAGACAAATACCTGGAAGATGATAAGTTACGGAATTTCGAGGACGAAATTCTTTTAAGGGGGTAATAATGTAATGACCCCAATTTTTGTAATATTAAAATCCCATGAAAAGTTCAATTTTGAAGATAAGGGCATTTTGGTCATTTCACTATTCACCTTGACTGAACCTAGGAATTTGGTCCTAAAAATGGTGCCATTAGATGCGTCTCGGAAAAAGGAATCCAACTAGACCAAAATCACCCAAAACGGAGTTAAAATGAGCAAGATATGGCCCTTTGAAGTTCAGGGGCAAAACTGTAAATTTTACAAAAACGGTTTAACCTGCAAAACACAGGGGCCCGTTTTGATACGGGCACCCCTTCATCTTCAACCTCTAGAGGGTTCTAGAACGGTGGTGATTGGAGGAGAAATCACCGCCATTCTGGAGGTTTCTCCACCGCCATTCAAAGGCGGTGAGAGCCCCCTCCAGAACCCTCTCTTAGCTCTATAAATAGAGCTCTTGGGCGCCTCTAATGGCAGCCCAAAACGTTGAAGAAAAACCAGTCGTGGAGCATTGACCTAGAGGGAAAAACAAGGAGAAAAACCCAGCAACGAGCTAGGTACGTCTGAGAACGCTCAAAACCCATCTCCACCATAGTCCCACGAATGATTTCCCTAGGTTTTTGCATGAAAAACCATGCAAAACGGAGCCCAGGAGAGCCACCAAGGACCCAAGGATGCCCCGGTTCCCCAACGAGGATGCACCCGCAAAAGAGAGAAAAGACGAAAAAACTCAGCGCGTCGTTTTTTGGTTCTTTAAGGAAGCCAGGGCGCACGTTGCAGACGCGCAGTGCCCTAGCATTCCGTCTTTTTATTTTTAAGACTCGTATGTACGTACGACACTAAAATGCTTATAACTTGAGATCTAGAGCTCCGATTAAGGCGCCGCAAAAGGTGTTGTGTCCCTGACGACAATGCAGACACATCCAAACTATAAAATCCCTAATCAAGGCCCAATCAAAAGTGGGCATGACTCTTAGAATAAGAGGGTGGCGCATGGCCACTAGAATGTTGGAAAACTGAGGATACCAAGGCCCAATTAGGACTTTAGGACACCCATAGGCATAGGGATGGACCCCTAATGCCTAAGTAAAAAGACCAATTACTCTAAAACCTATAAAAGATAGGCCAAACTAACCTTGATTCCCCAAACCATGATCAGGAGCGTCCGAGGACAAAAGGGTTAGTGCGACGTAGCCAGGTAGGTGCTCTATCACTATTAGATTCTTTTAAAAGAACTATTATTGTTTTAAGAACATATGTTTTAAATATATGACTCGTTTAGCATGACTTATTTCAGCATGGATGTGATAAATGCTTTGTACATAGACATGTTTTGCAAACGATTGCATATACATTATGCACATATATGTTTTGCAAACAAGTGCATACATTGCATGATTTAAGTACTTGCAAAGATTGCATGTCCTTGACGGTTGCCAAAAGACGCTAGAGTGCCAAAGGCCAGGCAGTTGTGAGGGACCCAAAGAGGACAGGTTTTGAAAAGAGGTTTTGGCTTATTTGATCTTATGTAATTTGGGCTAGTAAGCCCGTGGGTGCTATGTCGAGGGGTCTGGGTTGGCCACCCGGCCTCTACCACTAATAGGTGGATGGGTACCACACCCAAAAAGAGGCAAGTCCCTATGTCTACTTCATGTGGTACAAGGGGCTACCACTGGTGTCATGGCACTGGGTCGATGTGTCATAGGCCCCGTGGAGGCTATGACCGAGTGTCCTCAAGTACCCGAGGACCACACGGCGAGGAGGTCGTGGGCATAGTGGACCCTATGGTTTGGTGATTTATGTGCATTGCATATGGCATGATAGAAGGTTGGTCGACCATACCATACTAGAGATCCATGAGTTGGATTCCTTGAAGCATCTTATGCATATCATGATGTTATGATATATATGTATATGATACTTTCGATTTTGGATTATATGATCTTTTAAGTCGTTAGTATTTCAGTTTGACAATGGATTTTGATGTCGATATTGAACTTGAGTATTCAGACATGCACATGTTTTGGAAAGAGTATATGATTTTAAAACATTGCATGCATTATAAAACTAGTAGTGATAGACTCCTACTGAGTATAGTATATACTCACCCTATCCTTAACATTTTTCAGGATAGTTCCACTCAGAAATAGAAGACGTCTCAGGAGATATTAGTGCTACGAGCAAGTGAATAAAAAAGAAGAAAGTTGTACATGTAAGTAAACTCTCAACCCTTTGGACATGAAGTTGTATTTAATTACAGTTGGGCTGTGTCTTTGTATTTGGAAAGACACTGGGAAAAATATTTATGATTTCTGAAGTTTTTCAAAAAACTACTTTGGTTGTTGTGAAGGCAAATGACACTCGGGGTTTTCAAAAAATGAGTTTAAAACTAAAGGTTTTCCGCTGCATTGCATGGTTTTTATAGAATGGTTTTCTAATAGGGATGCATCCCGCCTTAGGAAATTAGGTATTGCATTTAAAAATGCATGAGAAAACCCGGGTCGTCACAATTTGATTAGCAAGACCATTGATCGGTAATCAATAGCTAGGATTTGATAATGTAGCAAAAAAACAAGGGATAGATTTTATGATCACTGATAAGTAAAGGCAAAATCATCTTATTTGATGATGATCAAAGACCAAATAAATTGAAAATGAGAGTTATGAAAAAGAAAAATAATATTATACCGTACATAGATATCAACAGATATTCCTTCTTGATATGAATTGAGCTTATTGTGTTTCCTGAAGGATTGGTACCTTGCTTCAAGGTATGTGGAATCTTAAGATGCAAAATTTCTAAATTGTATGATATTTTGATAAATCATGGCATGGTCTGAATTGTATAAATTATTTATAAAATACAAATATTATGTGTAATTATACATGCAGTATTTATAACATGATTTATGAATGAAAATGTTATAGATTCGTATATGAGAATTTGTTATATTATAATTTTTATTTCATGGACTAAAAACACATGTAATTTGTTTAAAAAGAATGATTTAGAAATAAATTGCATGTTTTACCTCCACTTTGTTTGATTTGAAAGACTGGAAGATCTAGATGTACGAGGTATCAATTATGTATACGATATCTATTTTCATGGATTTGATATGGGACAAGCATATGACATGATATTATTATTCTATATATGGGCATGGAATCCTAGTAGATTTTGTTTTTGACAGGCATAGGCCTGGTAGATGCTATGTTAAGAGAGTAGTAGGGTTTGACTACCTACTCTTTGAAATTTATGATATGGACACCTTGCCTATAGCGAGGCTAAAAGTTGGGTTGTGGCAATTATAGGAAGGCCCTATTGTGAAGATCTATCTCCCCATATAGACATACTATGTATTATTCAATAGCCTAGCAGTCCATTATATTTTAGCATGTATGTGTGTGGTTTTTTATGATGTATCGCATGATGATATATCTGATATGAGTACTTATGACCATTATGTGGGCCCAACGATGGCTGGATATATGTGGACCAGTGGAGATCCATCCAACTACTCCACGAGAATCCACTTCCCAAATTACAAATTTGGGTCATAATAGGTGAGACAACAAATGTAGAGAAGAAAGCTAAAACCTTGGCCTCCATAGGATGGACCAGAAAACGCCAGCATTGTAACCCCGTAATAACTGTGTGCAGGTTTTATGGCTGCTAAGAGCAGCACGTAAACGTCACTAGCCACGGATAATTCTGTTCAAAGTGTGCTATCCCTGTGGCAAACAGCATCAATATGCCATACATTGTTTCATATTGTAGAAATAAGATTTGTTTTATGCTTATATACGAACTAAAGTGGTTAGGGTTCTTCTTATAACTACTGGAGAAAGTTTTTATGCTGGTCATTGACAATAAAGCATCTATTAAAGAAACAAGAAATATCATTTGATACTTTTTAGGTACCAAACTGTTCCAACAGTGTAATGTCAAAAACTAACTTATGTTTAATTCATCCACCGGCTTCTATGTTTCACCATTCTATTTAAAGTTACGAGCTAAAAAACTTCCATATCATGGATCGTTGGTTACGTTGGGCGAATATCTGTTTCTGATCAGAGTTCGACTTCTCCCACATGCGAATTTGGAAAAGTTTTGTGAAATACTGTTATAGTTGGATTTTTTCTGTTGATAGAAACGTTCTTCATGGCTGGGTGTTGACTGTCAGTCGACAACGGCGCGAAACCCAGGCATTTTGGTTTCTTTGAACGTCGGAGTGGAACTTGGGCCTCTTCCGGGCTTCTTATTAACTAATCATCAGCAAACATTTGATCAGCTGGCTAAATGAATGTCGTAGATCAAGCATGCCAATATCATACGGGAGCGCTTAGTCATCTACGATTCTCCTTAGCAGGTATTCCCAAAAGCGTATGATAATGGAAGAAGAGGTTGGGGAAGGAGAAGGGAAGAGAGAGTCGGTGGTCTTTGTTTCGGAGAAAATGCGGCAGAATGTCCCCATTTGCGGTGAATCTCGACCGACTCTGCCTAAAAGAGAAAAGATTGCATCATGAGATTTTTGTCCCAATTTCGTGATGAACAGCAGATCACATGATGCAGCATTGTGAACACTCTAGTCTTGGTCAACTTGACACACTCTATTCTTGAGTAGGCCAATGGATCCTGCAAACGTGTTTCCCCCCAATTATCTGATCCAACGGCCACAATACTTCTACGCAAATATTTTTCTTTCTGCAGCATGTAACTACGTGGACCCATGTGCACTTATTCAAACCGTTTGCTACCATACGAAGCTTAAGCTGGCATTAATGATTCCCGCAAAAGATGTGTCCCCAACAAGAATTTAAATAATTGACAAGTGACCCCTTAGCAAGAATATGCACTGCCAAAATCAACGATGCCCACTTTGAGCTGTCGGGTTGGATCCACAAAACCACTCCCTTTCTGTCATTGTTTGCACTAACAACTTCTTAAAATGTCTTTGAGTGAATGCAACTGCTTATCTGTCTCATTTAGATGGGCAAGTGGTCAAACACCTTTAGCTAAGTATAGGACCCACTTCAATTCAACCCTCATTTAGAGCAGATCAAAAGCAATAATTACAACCGTTGGATCTGATCCATTTCTGCCACTTGGGTCTGTTGCTCTTACAAGCTTTTATTAATTTTAACATTTAGCATGGCATCCAAGGGTGACAAATTTGTTCATTATGATCAATCAGCTTGCCACAGCTTTTACGATTAATCAACGGAGTTGAGTGCGGGGGCATATGTCGCTTTTTCACCTTTACTTTTGAAATGAGTGAGACAGACCCAAATATCTAACTTGCACTATGAGTGAGATCTAGCGACCACATTCTACAGGCCCTACCACTGAATGATCGACTCCTTCATCTTATTTCTCTGTGTTTAAATGTGTCATAGTTAAAAATCATGTAATTTTGATGACTCTAGAATGTAAAAAACATATAAATTGTTGTGCTTAAAAATAGACAATTTAAAAACTTCATAAAAAATATATGGTTTTTTAGTGGATAGAATCATACTAACCATACGCTTTTTATCCATAGGACATTTAATCTAAAGCAATGGAATAATGAGTCCAATCACTTATAGGTGAGCCCCATAAAATGGACATTTTGATGTTCATGAAAATTCTTCGCCTGGGTGAATATGAGCGGACAGTAAGTCCATCTCTGTGGAGGGTTCTATGTAGAAGATTTCAAGCTAGGAATGCTTCAGCGGCCGGGCACAATCTTGTTATACAAATGGTTCTACATGTACATTTAACGATCAAAATACATAATCAATTGGATCTTTAGATCTCTCCAGTGCACTTAAAATCATCTCATCTGCAGTCATGGTACAGATGAGCCATGCATTTAAATTCAACCCCACTTGATATTTGTGTGTCTAGAGTCCTTGATTATAAAATGGCTAGTTTGAAAATGAAAAGGCAGCAGCGGCATTTATCCATCTGTCAACAAAGCCACCGCAATCAAAGCTTAAAGCTGTCGCACGCTACCGAATTTGATCTTTGACCCATCCACAACAAACCCAGTAGATTGAAGAAAAGAAGAGACACTTACAAGAGAACTTTGAGAAGAGCAGACTTGAAGCCAAAGAAAGAAGAACAACACAAGCCAAAATGGTTGGCAAATGAAACAAAACAGCAATATGGACATTCATTATATAGTAGTCCAAATAGTATTACCCTCGCTGGGGCCTTTTGGATAGGGGCCCTGGTTCGATATCAACACTGGGTCCTACTTAGAGCTCTAAAATCGAATATCCAAAATCCAAACCGATGCTTGTTTGAGCATCCCTATCCTCTAGGATATTTGTAGAAAGATCTCTCCACTTTGATTTATTTGTAAATAAAGGCCTACTTTTTCTAATGTGTAAGGAGGAAGCTGCTTTTCTGAGACAATGGTAAGAAGAAGCTCACTGTCAAATATTCAATGGTATTTTAACGCCAGCTTTTGCTTTCACAATAAGTACTGGATTTATTCTTCGTTCTAACTAAAACGATATCCGCACTCTTTTCCTCTCTAACATGGGTATAATTGTCCTTTATGTGTAGTTGTATAAACTGGTAAGATGGTAGCAACAAAAAATGTATTAGTTTATCCAGTGTTACGCTCTTCTACTTTTATGGAGCTGTCACAATCAAATGTTGGTGAAACTGAGTTCTACCTTACTACTGAAACTATAAAAACAAATGGCCTATGATCATTTAGTGGGTGAGATTTTTTGCATCTGCGGATCTAAGTCATGCCCAAACATTATGAATGGTTAGATTAGTTGATATCTGGCACGACTTGACTTTGTGCTTGCCAATGGCCTCTTGTAATTCTTTAAGTAGACCTGCCAAGGACAACGGATCATGGTATTTTGGCACCAAAACATTTCGTAAATAGAAAAATTATATTGACACTCATTTCCTTCATAACGCACTCCTTTAGTCGTCATTTTACTGATTGACTAATTACAAAAATGGTAAAAAGCCATAGGCGAGGGATTATATGTGTGTATTGAATGGTGACTGGATATTTATTGAGTTACAGTCAATAGAAAATGAGGATCGGCCACTAAAGCTAGCCCGTTATAGTCACCACTCAAAAAGGTGGCCGTTTCAGCAGGTAGAGAAGAGGACCACTATATTGGAGGAACCAAAATACAATAATGCAGAAGGAGAAAAGAGGCTCGAACAACGGCATTATTCCACTAAATTGCGGGGCAGGAAATTCAGTAGAAGACTGTGTCGTTGTCTTCGAGAGAATTATATGTTTGGAGGCCCGAATTTTGCTTTGTGTACGCGCATAAATAATCTACCAAAGAAAACTGAGGGTCATTTCTCCTAGCGCAGAGTCATGGTTTTTATATTTATATTCACTTTATTGGTAACTGTGAGTATATTTCTCAATTTACATCAAGTGTTGAATACATACAAACAATCCTTTGATTACCAAATACATAAAGACAATATTTGATTATTAAATGCATACTAGCAAAACAAAGAAATACCCTTGATTAGAAGTTGAATGTGTAAGAGTAAATATAAATCGGTAGCTTCTACATTTTTATGCGCCTTAGTTCTGACTTTAGCTCAAAACTTGATTGAATCAATCATAGAGAGTAATGTTATTTGGTTGTTAACTTAATTAGTTTTGCAACATGAGCTAGTAAATTCTCTGTATATGCAAATATCTTTCAAAGTATTACCTTGACTCAATAAGAGTGTATGACCTATAGAGCATCTTTATTTAGTATTACGTGCAGTGTTAACATACTCTCTTTTATTATTTAAGCATATATAGTTTTATTGTAGCCTCAAGTGCATGACAATATCCTTTTTCTCTATATTTTTAAGAGATGCAAAGTGACATAAAACATTGATTCTGCATTTCTTTTGTAATTCAATGTTAGATGATGTGTCTTAATATTTACTGCGAGTGCAAGGCTCTATTGGAGTATAAAACCAGCAAATATAGGTCAATCCCACAAAGACTCTTTAACAAACGGAACTAGTAAGAATTTGTTTCATCTTACTTTAACCTAGCCAATAACAAAAAAAAAAAAAAGAAGAAGAAAGAAGAAATCTAAACTAAAGCAACTAAACAAACTAAATTAGACCATGTAAACCTAATCTATCATATAAAAGTAAGAAAACTACTTAAACTAGTCAAGAGAAAGAGAAAAAAAAAGAAGGCAAAAGAAACTAAATCAAGCCTAACTAAGGAATGGAAAAGGAATTATCATTAATAACTTTATGAAAATTACAAGGAATGAAAGAAAATAAAGGAAGAAAACATACTTCTTTGAAGTGATCACTATAGGAGTCCTTTGTTTTGTCACTCAACAAGG
This sequence comes from Warburgia ugandensis, assembly GCA_035236585.1. Lineage (NCBI taxonomy): Eukaryota > Viridiplantae > Streptophyta > Magnoliopsida > Canellales > Canellaceae > Warburgia > Warburgia ugandensis. The sequence goes on along the minus strand of CP141130.1, from coordinate 34,199,004 downwards.
CTCTTTTCATATCTTCTTCTTCTTTGTCAAGCTTGAACTCTGCTTTACGATCTTCTTGTTGTGCCACTCAACAGGTGCTTAAGAACTTACATTCAACCCAAAGACACTAATCTATGACCAAGCTTTTCTCATCTCCTTAACCCAATATGCCATAAACCCAATGAAATCCTCAACCATGCTTTAAGAATAAGAAGAGTCCTTGACTACCACTAAAATGTATTCTTCCTTTTCCTTTTTTCCTAGATTCCAAAAGAAGAAAAGATGAAAGACAAAAAGTGACAAGAAGATGATGGTTGTGATTAAGTGGAAGATGGGGTGTGTTTAAGTGAAGGAAGGGAGAAGGTTGGATGGGGAATGTATTGTAAAGAGTAAGGAAAAGGAATAAAAAGAATGGGAGAAAGAAAGAAAAGATAGTAGGGATGGAATAGTTTCCTTACCTCTTCTCCAATAGACTATCTTTGATTTGAGGGGAGCTTTGGCAAAGGTGATATCACTCCCTCTATTTCTCCTAGATTTAGCTTTCAAGTACAAGGGAAAGGTAAGAGATAAAAATTCTTCTTCTTTTTCACATCTTATTTACAAATTTTGAGAAAAGGAAGCCTTAAGAATGAATGGTTAAGATCTAAAGATGGAGAGAAGAAAGAATAATGGAGATCTTATAAGAGAAAGGTAAGGTAAGGAGAGGGAGGGACATGAATTCCATTATGGGAATGTGGTAGATGATAATGGAAAGTAATAAGATGGGAAAGGAAGGAAATAGTAAGATGAAAGGCTAAGAGAGAAAAGGAATAAGTAGGGAAATGAAAGAAATAAAAAAAGAAAGAAAGAAAGAAGTAGCTTAGGATAGAAGAAAGGGAGGTTGAGTGGAATTAGTAAGTGTATCCAAAGAGGGGAGGCGTGGAATCGATATTTAGAAAGTATTAGACTTGAATTTCAAAGTTGGACTATGAATAGAATGGGAAAGTTAGGAAAAAGAAAGGAAGGAAAGTGGAAAGTAGGTATAGGAAATCAAGGGCATTCAAAATTAGAAAGTCCTACAAAAGGGGGGCATCTTTCTCAATATGAGCATGTGTGTATGTTTACAAACCCTATGATGGAATGGATGTTGGCTCAAGATAGGTGGTTGAGATCTTCATTTTCTTAGGGTTTTGGGTTGACTTTTCAACATAAAAAAGATAGCTACGGTTCCTTTCTTTGCTTCACTTTAATCCTAGCTCTTAGATCATACTTACCCTTGAATGGATCGATGATATTCCTCCACTATTGGGTTGGATTGACCTAGGATGAATGGCTATGATTCTTGTAGATCTTCATATGCTCATGTGGACCAATTATGCTTCAATATCTTATATGGATATGGCATTGAATCATTGATTGACCCTGTCCCTTTGGTTGAATAGGAGAGAGAAAATAAGTGAAAAGACTTCATGTGGCCCTATTCTTATTTTCTTTCCAATAAGCTTTCATTGTATATGATTCCATTGTATGTGAATTGAGCTTCCCTCTTAAGCCTCTTAAGGTGGTGAAATGTATGCATTTGTGCATGACTTGAAATTTTGTCACCTCACTCATTTGAGTTGGAGTTGTATATAAGGTTTCTGGCTATTTTGACTTCGATAATAATAAGCAACGATCATTTTGAACCTCCAGGACTTTATTTAGCATGTATGACTCCTCAATGTAGCATGGTTTCTAAATTTGCTCTTTGAGGTGTAAATGATTAGTTTTTGGCATTTTTTTTCATTTGTACTTTGGACCTACAAAATAGTTGAATTAACCCTAATTAGTAATAATTAAGTGACTTTTGGGGTTAAAACTTTCTAAATATAATATGCCCATCATTAAACAAAGAAGGCATATATATATATAGCCATTGACAGTTTGACTTTTAAAAGGGCATAAGGTTTAACTCTTTTGGAGTCTTAGTATGTCTTTTAGAGATATAGATTATCATGAGAGTATAGATGGAAATTCTTAGCTAGAGTCCCTATCTTGTTAAGAATTTTTACAATAGAGTTTGCATGGTTAGAATCATCATCACCTTAGGATTCACATATAGATGGAGTCCACCAGGTTAGAATTATCACCATCTTACAACTTTCTCATAGCTAAGGCTTAGAATTATTAGCCTTATATGGCCATCTTTGTATGAGTTGCTCATATAAAATGTTGCAAGGCCTTTCATAGCCACTTTTGCTAGAATCATTCATGTTAAATATCAAATCCATTCATGCCCACTTTTACACAAGTCACGCATGTAAAATATAATCATTTGCATGGATTATCCAAGCAGAGCAGCCACCTGTGCATGAACTATCTACATATAATGTTATAGCTATATGGATTATCCAAATAAGAGATTACAACCTTTGCATGGACTATTAGCAAAAAAATATTAAAATATTGCAAGGCCTTTCTGTAATGACCCCAATTTTTGTAATATTAAAATCCCATGAAAAGTTCAGTTTTAAAGATAAGGGCATTTTGGTCATTTCACTAGTTTTCTTGACTAAACCCAGGAATTTGGTCCTAAAAATGGTTCCACTAGATGCGTCTCAGAAAAAGGAATCCAACGAGACCAAAATCACCCAAAACAGAGTTAAAATGAGCAAGTTATGGCCCTTTGAAGTTCAGGGGCAAAACTATAATTTTCACAAAAACGGGTTTAGCGGCAAAACACAAGGGCCCGTTTTGATATGGACACCCTTCATCTTCTATCTCCTAGAGGCTTCTGGAATGGCAGTGTTTCAAGGAGAAACCACCGCCATTCAAAGGCGGTTAGAACCCCTCCAGAACCCTCTTTAAAAGCCCTATAAATAGAGCTTATGGGCACCTCTAATGGCAGCCCAAAACCTTGGAGAAAACCTAGTGTGAAGCAGTGACCTAGAGGGGAAAACAAGGAGAAAAACCCAGCAACGAGCCAGGTACGTCCGAGATCGCTCAAAACCCATCTCCCCCATAGTTCCAAGGTAAATTCCCCTAAGTTTTTGCATGAAAAATCATGCAAAACGGAGCCTGGGAGAGCCACCAAGGACCCTGGGACGTCCCCAGGGCCACACTGGTTTGACAGGGTCGAACCAGGGTATCCTGAGGATGCCCCGGTCCCCCAGTCGACGCGGACGTTCCAGACGGAACGTGACGCGTCGAACGAGTCGGAAGAAAACCAACGGGCGCGTCCGGGGACGCACCCGCTACAGAGGAAGACGGGCTGAGGAGTGCAGCGCGTCTGCAGACGCACCCGTTGAGGCGCACGCCGCAAACGCACAGCGTGCTATTAGAGGAGTCATTTTTTGGATGTTAAGGAAGCCAGGGCGCATGAAGCTGACGCACAGCGCCCTAACATTCCGTCTTTTTGCCTTTAAAGACCCTATGTACATACGACACTAAAACGCTTATAACTTGAGATCTAGAGCTCCGATTGAGGTGCCACAAAAGGCGTTGTGTCTGTATCAATGACGCGGACACATTCAAACCATAAAATCCCTAATCAAGGCCCAATCAAAGTAGGGCATGACCCTTAGAATAGGATGGTGGTGCGTGACCACTAGAACTTTGGAAAACTGAGAATACCAAGGCCCAATTAGGACCTTAGGACACCCATAGGCATAGGGATGGACCCCTAATGCCTAAATAATAAGACCCAACTGCTCTAAACCCATAAAAGATAGGCTAAACTAACCTTGAGTCCCCAAACCATGTTCAGGAGCGTACGAGGACAAGAGGGTTAACGCGACCTAGCCAGGTAGGTGCTCTATCACTATTAGATTCTTTTAAAAGAACTATTATTATATTAAGAACATATGTTTTAAGTATATGACTTGTTTAGCATGACTTGATTCAGCATGCATGTGATAAATGTTTTGTACATAGACATGTTTTGTAAATGATTGTATATACATTATGCACATATATGTTTTGTAAACAAGAGCATACATTGCATGATTTAAGTACTTGCAAAGATTGCATGTCCTTGAGGGTTGCCAAAAGACGCTAGAGTGCCGAGGGCCAGGCAGTTGTGAGGGACCCAAAGAGGACTGGTTTTGAAAAGAGGTTTTTGCTTGTCTGCATGATAAGTGTAGCCTTAGCCGATGAGGACGGGCTGATGAGGGCGGGCCGATGAGGGCGGGCCAGAGAGAGCTGACAGGCTTCTAGGCTGGCAGGCTTCTAGACTGGCAAGCTTTTAGGCTGTCAGGATTCTAGGCAAGGTTATGACTTTGAATGCGAGACTAGCATTGCATGCATGTTTTGCAACCGATTTCATAAATTGCATGATTTACGACGAAGAAGTGTCATATGCCCCATGGAGGTATATGATCCTGTGTCCCTAGGTACCCGGGGACCACACAGCGATGAGGTCGTGGGCATAGTGGGACCCTATGGTTTCGTGGATTTATGTGCATTGCATATGGCATGATGTAAGGTTGGTCGACCATACCATGATAGATATCCATGAGTTGGATTCCATGAAGCATCTAATGCATATCATGATGTTATGATATATTTTTATGATTATGATATATGATACTTTCGACTTGAATTATGATATTTCTTTAAGTCGTCAGAATTCCGGTTTGACAGTGGCTTTTAATATCGATATTGAACGTGATTATTCGTACAACATGCATATGTTTTTATGAGCACATGATTTTAAAGACCACATGCATTATAAAACTAGTAGTGATAGACTCCTACTGAGTATAGTATATACTCACCCTATCTTTAACATTTTTTAGGATGATTCCATCCACAAGTAGAGGACATCTATGTTAGTGCTACGAACAAGTGAATAAAAAAGGAAACACTTATATATGTAAGTAAACTCTCTACCCTTTGGACATGTATTTGTGTTTATTTACAGTTGGGCTGTGTGCTGTGACTGGATAGATCTGGGGAAAAACACTTATGATTTTCTAAAGCTTTTTCAAAAACTACTTTGGTGGTTGTGAAAGCAAATGACACTCGGGGTTTTCAAAATGAATTCCAAATAAAAGATTTTTCTGCTGCATTGCACTATTTTTCAAATCGAGATCCCACCTTAGGAATTTAGATTTTTCATTTAAAAATGCATGGGAAAACCCGGGTCGTCACACTTTCATAACTACTTTTGCTTAAATCATTCATGCTAAATATTTTAAATCTATTCACACCCACTTTTACATGAGTCCTCCACCTAAAATATAATCATTTGCATGAATTATCCAAGTAGAGTAGCCACCTTTTCATGGACTATTTACATATAATGTTATTGCTATTGATAATCCAAATAAGGGCTTACAACCTTTTCATGGACTATCCGCAAAAAATATTATCATTTGTTTGGATTGTCTAAGTAAAGGCTTTCTACCTTACCACCTTTGCATGGACTATCCATGAAAAATATTATCATTTTCTTGGAATATCCAAGTAGGGTTCCCACCTTTGCATGGAATATACACTTAAAAAATATTATCGCCTTGCTACCTTTGCATGGACTATTCAAGAAAAGTAATATAGTTTACTAGAATTATCCAAGTAGGGCTACCATCTTTGTATGGACTATTCAAGAAAAATAATATCTTTTGCTTGAAATCCAAGTGGGGTTGCCATCTTTGCGTGGACTATCAATTTTTAAAATATTATTAGTGGGTCATGTATGACCACCATCGTATAGTTAGAGCATGGTCACTTTTGCATGGGTGATACATGACCATTAGCTTTTGCATGGCTAGTTCATGATAACATGTGCATGGGTGACTCATGACCATTGGCTTTTGATCATAATTATAGGATAGTATTTTGGGATGGATTGATCTTTGTTGTTAAACTTAGGCTAGATTGATTTAGACTTTTGGGTTTTCTTTGAAATGGAATGATCATGATTGTAGTTTTAGGCTTTTGGATCAATCATTTGGCTTTCAGTGAGATCTTGGCCTTGGATTAGGTTTTGAACTGGACCACTTGAATTTGTCTCCTAGCATTGGATTTGAGATAGACATGTTTCAGGCAGATCTTAACATTCCTTAGGCTAGAACTAAATATTAACTATTAGATTTGTTTTGGCAAGATCTTAGCATTTGCTAGAATAGAGTTAGATCTAAGTTATTAAATTATATCTTTTGACTTGATCTTAGCAATCACTATGCTAGGGCTAGATCTAAGATATTTTATGTTTTTAGGCTTGATTTTAGCAATCATAAAGCTAAGGCTAAATCTAAATAATTAAATCATGTTTTTTAGGCTTGATCTTAGCAATCACCAAAGCTAGGGCTATACCTAAGCCATTAAATCATGCTTTGAGGCTTGATCTTTGCAACCACTATGTTAGGGATAGTTCTAAGCCATTAAATCTTTATCTTAAGCTAGTTTTTCACATCCTCTGGGCTAGGGCTAGATATTAATCGTTTGATTTTTATCTTATGCTACATCTTACCACTCATTGAGCCAAAGGCTAGATCTAAGGAGTCAAATCAAGCCATGTTCAATTCATTCCAAAAATAATCTTTCATGAGACTTAGTTTAGATTCTATTTGAAAAAGAGATCACCTATTTTTGTTACAAATAAGGCCATCTTCTAATTTTTTATTTCATTTATTAAGAGTACAAAATGTGTTGCCAAATTGTACTTAATAGGCAAGGCCCACTTTCTTTTCTTTTCATTTCCCTTTTTATTACCTTAGTTAGAGTCCTTAGGGAGGCATTTCTTTTTGTCTTTGGTGAATCCCTTTCTACCCTTTTGGAAGGGATCCAAACTCTAGAAAAGATTAGCACAAGAACCATGGAGATTATGCCAATAAATGTTTCATAGATTGGAGAATAAATAGGCATTGAATACCTCTCGGAATAGAGAGTAACCAAGTGTAAATAATGTGCATTGAATATCTCATAGAATGATGAGTACTAGGCATAAATAATAGGAAGTAAATACCTCCTAGAACAGAGAATAAGTGGCATGAATAATAGCCACTAAATATCTCCTAGAAGGGAGGGTAAATGGCAAGAATAGTAGGCAGTGAATACTTCCTAAAATAGAGAATAAGCATGCATGAATAGAGTGAGAGAATAGAGAAAAGGAGGGAAAAGAATTGAATCCACCTTCCATAACTTCTAAAAATGAAAACTCTTTGCTCCTCTCAATAGAATCTCCCATATTTCTTTCTTTTCTTCTCCCCCTTTCCTTTTGTTTGTGTTAGGGAATGTTTAGTGAGAGAGAGAGAGAGAGAGATCCAATCCCTTTCCCTAGTTTTCTCATTCTTTAAATCTTAAAAGGTGATCTTCTATTTTAGAATCTTTGTGAATTTAGTTTTTAGGAAACTTGAAATGTTTGAACTCCCTTTATCTTTTCAAGTTTAGGAGTTTCTATGTGTAAGAGATTCTCCTAGATTTTTCAAAGTTTTAAAAGCCTCAAACTCATAGAAATATCTAATATATATATATATATGTATATATATGAGTTGGAAAGAAGTGGGATATTTGGCCTCTGTTGGACAAATACCTTTTCTTCATCTCCTTGACCTACTTTAATGAGAAAAACATCCATTGTGGGGTGTGATTTTAAGTTGGGCCTCATAAGGTTTAGGGAAAAAAAAAACAAAGTTTAAAGTAAAACGGTTTTGTAGCCCAAAGTAGACCTTATTATTTTCTTATTTCATAGTGGAAAAAATGTCGATACACTCTCCACTATTTCTTTTCATCACTTTCACCCTTGTACATTTGTAACGACCTTTGTGGTACTTTAACTACCAAAAACCCATCAGCATGACTCCTTCACCAAGTTTTGTCCGAATTACTAACATAATCGATGCTTGGGCCCAAAAGAAGAGTTTTTTAATCATTTCAACTAGCTAATAATTTTTCCATTATATTTTGAAATTAAGAAAATTGGTTAAGCCAAAAGTAAAAAATAAAAGGTAATTGGCCATTGAACCCCATTTTCTTCTTCCTGCATTCTTTCTTCTTGGAAGCCCTAATTAGAGAGACCTCTAGAAAATCCTTGCTCCTTTCAAATTTCCTCTAAAATTGGTTGTAAAAATAAGTTAAGCATCTTACCTGAAGCCCTTTCCCCTTGTGCTTCATTCCCATTTTACTCTTCTGAAACTCTATTCCTAAAGCTTGTCATACCTCTTTCAAAAACTTATTGTCCATTGCATCTTCTGTTAATTATGGTTTACCATGGACATGGTGAGATGGTAGTTTACATCTCTAGAAGTGAAGATAACCACATTAGGGTCTTTTGTAGATGCCTGAAGTGGAGGAAGACTAAATGTAGATAGTTTATTTGGATAGATGTCTATATTATCATTCAGCAATGACCTGGAGCTGGAATGAGATAATCGAGGTGGTGAACAAGCTCATGGGGAAAAAGAAAGGATTACTGATTCACAATTGTAAATAGTTATTATTTATATTTTAAATGTTTTTGTTGTGTCTTCGATGGCCATGTTGAATTTGATGGTAAAATGAGGGGAATTTCAAGTTTTGTTGTACATCTATTTCATCCTCACATTTTCCCATTTCTTTCAATTTCATAGTGACAATAGGCAATGGGATTCTGCCTAAATAGTAGAAACAGGTTAAATAAGAGAGCTAAGAGTCATTGATATATAAAATGGTGGATGCAAGAACCCATAGTTGATCATGTTTGACAAGTTGCACATTGCTTTCTACCACATCTTTTCAAATGAAGTTTTACCATAACATTCCTCTACTGGTTGAGAAGGCAAACCAACCAACCCTCCAAAGAAGGAAACTATGACTAACTAGACCATGAGTGACCCATTGACAACGTCAACATATGAAAAGAAGGTGAGATAGGTGGATGAAAGTAATAGTTAAATGATTTATTTTAACCTATAATATTAGCAAATGGTGAATGAAATTTCTTCAAAAAAAATGGTTTATTTTTGTTCCAATCCAAAAACTATGAAAGTAAAGAATCTCATCAAGTAGCATGAAAGTATAATTTAGTGCAGCATTCATCTTCATAAAAAAAAAAAACAGAATAGAACAGGTACATGATTGAAGGTTCAAATTTCTCAACTATCTAATTGCCCTCTTCAGTAAATTAGAAGTATGTTTAGGCCATTTGAGATATCTTGTAGTGAGATTGACATACTTGTAAAGCCAATACCAGTCAAAATCCATATGAGATTGAAGGTACAAGAAGTAATTGCACATGGCAACTCACTTTAGGAGTTGAGGAAGCTCTTCTTCCGGAGACAATAAATGGAAGAGGACTAGCCACAAACATAACATTCAGTAGCAACTGATACCATCTCTCCCAACCATTCTCTATTCGAAGGGTAGACCATAAGCACTGAAGGTGGCAAACAAAATACTCTATTGGTAAGTCTCAACACTTCATTTAAACATAATACTTCATCTCAACATTTCATTTAATGAAGAGACAAGCAAGTAAAATCAAACAACTTATGCTAACTTCATCTCAACACTTCATTGGCACCCCTAAAAAAGGAACAAAAAAGACATATTTCTATTTCCATCCCCCAAAAATACAATGTTTAAGCATTACATTACATAAGAAGCAAAAAAGTTGTGTTTACATTCTCAAAATTAGTCTAATATGTATGATTACGACCGAGATGCAACTTCCCAGCATTGCATCATACTGAAGATTTCTATGCAAACTCCATGACTCCTTCATTCTCATCTTCCTAGGTTGAGAAGATTGTGAGCTAGCAGCTTAAAATGTTTGAGAGGCAATAGCTTAGGATGGCTAGGTTTGGCTTCCTTGATACAACTAACATGGTTGGGGTTGGTTGCCTTACTACGCTTAACTTGACTATGGTCGGTTTCATTGCTCCACCTAACTTAGCTGAGGTTGAAACCTAGAATGTGGATGAGAGTAATCTTCCTTTGCTCTTTCCCTTTTCTCTCTTACCTTGTTAGCTTTATTTTTCATTCTTTCTACTCCCTGTAGGTCCATAGGTTGATTCCTATTGCATGTTTATGTATTGTCGCCAACTTGAGCACAAATACCACACCTTAACAAGATCCTCCCTTCCTCATCCTACTTGGATTTGTTGTCTCATCAACTTCTTGAATTCTCTTATTCTTGGGCCTCCTTGCTTATGTCCTCACCTATGGTGACAGAATTGGATCACCCTCTTCCCTTGGCCAAAATTAAATTCTTGACATTGCATTAATTGCATGTTCATAAGTTGTTAAGAAACACATTCTATCATAACATGGCCCTACATAGTCCTTAGGGGTCTTATCCTTCTCTATGTGTATTACAATAATTGTATCAATACATGAGATGCACGTGATGTTCCAATTTCTACATGTACAAGTTCTCTCTGTCAGGTTCACTATATAGTCCCATCATGATAGTGCTCCACCTCATAGGAATTGTAACTCCTATATTGGCAAATGCACTCACCTTCCAAGCAAGTAATGAAAGCTCATCTTGACCACTGAAAGGGATGATAGTGCTAAAGGAGCCATATTGGAGCTTGGTCATTGCAATTTCAAATTGTCTTCTTGTGGTGGCATTAGCAACATATCATAGTACTTCTTTTAGAGTAGCCCTACTTAATCTTTTCTTAAAGTTGGAATAAAGATATCTTACATCGCATCTAACATCAACTTGGTCGCTAATGATCTTCAATGCTTACACTAATCCCTGAGTCAATGAAAAAAAGCAAGTTAGTAGTCCCCATATAAAAATGGGTTAGGATGAAATAGTTAGTAGTGTTGAAACAAGTTGAAATAAGCAACACATACCTTTTGTTGAATTGAAATGCATGTTATTCCAATTCCATCAACCCTTCCAACATCCTATAGGAAAAGAGTAAGAAACCATAACCACTGATCATCGTTCTCGGCCTCACACACATCATATGCTAAGGAAGATCATGCCTTTGGTACCTTTCCCTATAGCCACAAGAAGTTAGCCACTATAAGGTCCAAACCACAATACTCTTGATCAAGTACCTTACATGTACTAAGGTCCAAACAACCACACAGTAATCCCTTGTAAGCTGGTATTGATAATCCACTTTTCCTTTAAGTAAGTGAATGCTTTTCACCATTTCCCTATAGCATTGCTACCTTGTGACATCAACCTTATAGTTTCTTAGATTTGGATCAACTATCGCATATAGATCATCCCTTATATGCTCAACAAAATGTCATGCAAATCCATGTAGAGTTTACTTTGTTATTTTGGAACACGCTTGCAAACTAATGCTTATCTCCCTTATAAGTATTCAATTGAAAATATGTCCAATCATTGTGGGGATTGGCATGTATTATCAACAGATAGTTACTATTTTTGCCAATTACTGTAACACTAGTTTTGTCACTATAAATAAATTTGTATTCGAACCTTGACTTAATGGAAAACTTTCCCAAAGCATGTCTAAATACATTCACATCTACGAACATTAACCCTCTTGAAACTTTAGGGGCTTCTTCACAGTCTTGGGGTTGAATGTTGGGTGCCTTACAACACCCTCATAACCAAATTTTTTCTAAACTTTTCAATTCATCACTATCCCTCATACTTCCTTCACTCTTTGAACAATTCACATCAGCTCCAATTTCATTGCCACCTTCTCCAACCACATCATCTACCCTAACCTGCCATCACTTTCTTCAAAATCAAAGAATTGGAACAATTTTACAAATAATGAATACCCTAGATCATCACCCTGTCCCTCATTTTCATCCACTTTCCCTCTACGTAAGTGAAGGCCTTTCACCATTTCCCTATAACATTGCTACCTTGTGACATCAACCTTATAGTATCTTTGATTTGGTTTCTTAAAGCATCAACATGCATATATAGATCATCCCTCATATGCTCAAGAAATGTCTTGCAAATCCATGTAGAGTTTACTTTGTTATTCTTGAAAATGCTCCATAACTAATGCTCATCTCCCTTATAAGTTTTCACATGAAAATATGTCCTACAATTGTTGGGATTGGCATGTATTATCCACAGATAGTTATTATTTTTTTTCAATTAATGTAACTCTACTTTTGCCACTATAAATAATTTGTATTCCAACCCTGAGTTAATGGAAAACCTTACCAAAGTATGTTTGTATACATTTATGAACATTAACCCTATTCAAACTTTAGGGGCTTCTTCATAGTCTTGGGGTTGAATGTTGGGTGCCTTATAACCCCCTCATAACCACTTTTTTCTAAACTTTTCAATTCATCACTATCCCTCTTACTCCCTTCACTCTCTGAACAATTCATATCAGCTCCAATTTCAATGCCATCTTCTCCAACCACATCGTCTACACTAACCTGCCATCACTTTCTTCAAAATCAAAGAATTAGAACAATTCTGCAAATAATGAACACCCTAGACAATCACCCTCTCCCTCATTTTCATCCACTTTCCCTCTAAGTGAAGGCATTTCACCATTTCCCTATAACATTGCTACCTTGTGACATCAACCTTATAGTTTCTTTGATTTGGTTTCTTAAAGCATCAACTAGCATATATGGATCATCCCTCATATGCTCAAGAAATGTCTTGCAATTCCATGTAGAGTTTACTTTGTTATTCTTGAACATGCTTCCAGACTAATGCTTATCTCCCTTATAAGTTTTCACTTGAAAATATGTCCTATCATTGTTGGGATTGGCATGTATTATCCACAGATAGTTATTATTTTTTCCAATTAATGTAACTCTACTTTTGTCACTATAAACAATTTGTATTTGAACCCTGAGTTAATGGAAAATTTTCCCAAAGCTTGTCTATATACATTTATGAACATTAACCCTCTTCAAACTTTAGGGGTTTCTTCATAGTCTTGGGGTTGAATGTTGGGTGCCTTACAACCCCCTCATAATCACTTTTTTTTCTAAACTTTTCAATTCATCACTCTCCCTCATACTTCCTTCACTCTCTGAACAATTCACATCAGCTCCAATTTCATTGCCATCTTCTCCAACCACATCATCTACCCTAACTTGCCATCACTTTCTTCAAAATCAAAGAATTGGAACAACTTTACAAATAATGAATACCCTAGATCATCACCCTGTCCCTCATTTTCATCCACTTTCCCTCTACGTAAGTGAAGGCCTTTCACCATTTCCCTATAACATTGCTACCTTGTGACATCAACCTTATAGTTTCTTTGATTTGGTTTCCTAAAGCATCAACTAGCATATCTAGATCACCCCTCATATGCTCAAGAAATGTCTTGCAAATCCATGTACAATTTACTTTGTTATTCCTGAACACGCTCCCAAACTAATGCTCATCTCCCATACAAGTTTTCACTTGAAATTATGTCGTATCATTGTTGGGATTGGCATGTATTATCCACAGATAGTTATTATTTTTTTTCAATTAATGTAACTCTACTTTTGTCACTATAAATAATTTGTATTCCAACCCTGAGTTAATGGAAAATTTTCCCAAAGCTTGTCTAAATACATCTATGAACATTAACCCTCTTCAAACTTTACGGGGCTCTTCATAGTCTTGGGGTTGAATGTTGGGTGCCTTACAACCCCCTCATAACCACTTTTTTTCTAAACTTTTCAATTCATCACTATCCCTCATACTACCTTCACTCTCTGAACAATTCATATCAGCTCCAATTTCAGTGCCATCTTCTCCAACCACATCGTCTACCCTAACCTGCCATCACTTTCTTCAAAATCAAAGAATTGGAACAATTTTGCAAATAATGAATACCCTAGACCATCACCCTCTCCCTCATTTTCATCCACTTTCCCTCTAAGTAGGTGAAGGCCTTTCACCATTTCCCTATAACATTGCTACCTTGTGACATCAACCATATAGTTTATTTGATTTGGTTTCTTAAAGCGTCAACTTGCATATGCAGATCATCCCTCGTATGCTCTAGAAATGTCTTGCAAATCCATGTAGAGTTTACTTTGTCATTCTTGAACACACTCCCAAACTAATGCTCAGCTCCCTTATAAGTTTTCACTTGAGAATATGTCCTATCATTGTTGGGATTGGCATGTATTATCCACAGATAGTTATTACTTTTTCGAAATAATGTAACTCTACTTTTGTCACTATAAACAATTTGTATTTGAACCTCGATTTAATGGAATATTTTCTCAAAGCTTGTCTATGTACATCTATGAACATTAACCCTCTTCAAACTTTAGGGGCTTCTTCACAGTCTTGGGGTTGAATGTTGGGTGCCTTACAACCCCATCATAACCACTTTTTTTCTAAACTTTTGAATTCATCACTATCCGTCATACTTCCTTCACTATCTGAACAATTCATATCAGCTCCTATTTCAGTGCCATCTTCTCCAACCACATCGTCTACCCTAACCTACCATCACTTTCTTCAAAATCAAAGAATTGGAAAATTTTTGCAAATAATGAATACCCTAGACCATCACCCTCTCCCTCATTTTCATCCACTTTCCCTCTACGTAAGTGAAGGCCTTTCACCATTTCCCTATAACATTGCTACCATGTGACATCAACCTTATAGTTTCTTTGATTTGGTTTCTTAAAGCATCAACTAGCATATATAGATCATCCCTCATATGCTCAAGAAATGTCTTGCAAATCCATGTAGAGTTTTCTTTGTTATTCTTGAACACGCTCGCAAACTAATGCTCATCTCCCTTATAAGTTTTCACTTGAGAATATGTCCTATCATTGTTGGGATTGGCATGTATTATCCACAGATAGTTATTATTTTTTCCAATTAATGTAACTTACTTTTGTCACTATAAACAATTTGCATTCAACCCCTGAGTTAACGGAAAATTTTCCCAAAGCTTGTCTATATACATCTATCAACATTGACCCTCTTCAAACTTTAGGGGCTTCTTCACAGTCTTGGGGTTGAATGCCGGGTGCCTTACAACACCCTCATAACCACTTGTTTTCTAAACTTTTCAATTCCTCAGTATCCCTCATACTTCACTCTCTCACCAATTCATATCAGCTCCAATTTCAATGCCATCTTCTCCGTCCACATCGTCTACCCTAACCTGCCATCATTTTCTTCAAAATCAAAGAATTGGAACAATTTTGCTAATAATGAATACCCTAGACCATCACCCTGTACCTCATTTTCATTCACTTTCCCTCTAAGTAAGTACATGCCTTTCACCATTTCCCTATAACATTGCTACCTTGTGACATCAACCTTATAGTTTCTTGGATTTGGTTTCTAAAAGCATTAATTAGCATATATAGATCATCCCTAATATGCTCAAGAAATGTCTTGCAAATCCATGTAAAGTTTGCTTTGTTATTCTTGAACACGCTCCCAAAGTAATGCTCATCTCCCTTATAAGTTTTCACTTGAGAATATGTCCTATCATTGTTGGGATTGGCATGTATTATCCACAGATAGTTATTATTTTTTCCAATTAATGTAACTCTACTTTTGTCACTATAAACAATTTGCATTCAACCCCTGAGTTAACGGAAAATTTTCCCAAAGCTTGTCTATATACATCTATCAACATTGACCCTCTTCAAACTTTAGGGGCTTCTTCACAGTCTTGGGGTTGAATGTCGGGTGCCTTACAACACCCTTATAACCACTTGTTTTCTAAACTTTTCAATTCCTTAGTATCCCTCATACTTCACTCTCTGACCAATTCATATCAGCTCCAATTTCAATGCCATCTTCTCCGTCAACATCGTCTACCCTAACCTGCCATCATTTTCTTCAAAATCAAAGAATTGGAACAATTTTGCTAATAATGAATACCCTAGACCATCACCCTGTACCTCATTTTCATTCACTTTCCCTCTAAGTAAGTACATGCCTTTCACCATTTCCCTATAACATTGCTACCTTGTGACATCAACCTTATAGTTTCTTGGATTTGGTTTCTAAAAGCATTAATTAGCATATATAGATCATCCCTAATATGCTCAAGAAATGTCTTGCAAATCCATGTAAAGTTTGCTTTGTTATTCTTGAACACGCTCCCAAAGTAATGCTCATCTCCCTTATAAGTTTTCACTTGAGAATATGTCCTATCATTGTTGGGATTGGCATGTATTATCCACAGATAGTTATTATTTTTTCCAATTAATGTAACTCTACTTTTGTCACTATAAACAATTTGCATTCAACCCTTGAGTTAACGGAAAATTTTCCCAAAGCTTGTCTATATACATCTATCAACATTGACCCTCTTCAAACTTTAGGGGCTTCTTCACAGTCTTGGAGTTGAATGTTGGGTACCTTACAACACCCTCATAACCACTTATTTTCTAAACTTTTCAATTCCTCAGTATCCCTCATACTTCACTCTCTGACCAATTCATATCAGCTCCAATTTCAATGCCATCTTCTCCGTCCACATCGTCTACCTAACCTACCATCACTTTCTTCAAAATGAAAGAATTGGAAATTTTTTGCGAATAATGAATGCCATAGACCATCGCCCTCTCCCTCATTTTCATTCACTTTCCCTCTAAGTAAGTGAAGACCTTTCACCATTTCCCTATAACATTGCTACCTTGTGACATCAACCTTATTGGTTCTTTCATTTTGTTTCTGAAAGCATCAACTAGCATATATAGATCATCCCTCATATGATCAAGAAATGTCTTGCAAATCCATGTAGAGTTTGCTTTGTTATTCTTGAACACGCTCCCAAACTAATGCTCATCTCCCTTATAAGTTTTCACTTGAAAATATGTCCTATCATTGTTGGGATTGGTATGTATTATCCACAGATAGTTATTATACTTTCCAATTAATGTAACTCTACTTTTTTCACTATAAATAATTTGTATTCCAACCCTAAGTTAATGGAAAATTTTCCCAAAGCTCGTCCATATACATCTATGAACATTAACCCTCTTAAAACTTTAGGTGCTCCTTCATAGTCTTGCGTTGAATGTTGGGTACCTTACAACCCCCTCATAACCGCTTTTTTTCTAAACTTTTCAATTCATCACTGTCCTTCATACTTCCTTCACTCTCTGAACAATTCATATCAGCTCCAATTTCAATGCCATCTTCTCCAAACGACATTGTCTACCCTAACCTGCCATCACTCTCATCAAAATCAAAGAATTTGAACAATTTTGCAAGTAATGAATACCCTAGACCATCACCCTCTCCCTCATTTTCATCCACTTTCCCTCTAATTTAGTGAAGGCCTTTCACCATTTCCCTATAACATTGCTACCTTGTGACATCAACCTTATAGTTTCTTTGATTTGGTTTCTTAAAGCATCAACTACCATGTATAGATCATCGCTCATATGCTCAAAAAATGTCTTGCAAATCCATGTAGAGTTTACTTTGTTATTCCTGAACACGCTCCCAAACTAATGCTCATCTCCCGTATATGTTTTCACTTGAAAATATGTCCTATCATTGTTGGGATTGGCATGTATTATCCACAGATAGTTATTATTTTTTCCAATTAATGTAAGCCTACTTCTATCACTATAAACAATTTGTATTCGAACTATGAGTTAATGGAAAATTTTCCCAAAGCTTGTCTATATACATCTATGAACATTGACCCTCTTCGAACTTTAGGGGCTTCTTCATAGTCTTGGGGTTGAATGTTGGGTGCCTTATAACCCCCTCATAACCACTTTTTTCTAAACGTTTCAATTCATCACTATCCCTTATACTTCACTCTCTGAACAATTCATATCAGCTCCAATTTCAGTGCCATCTTCTCCAACCACATCGTTTGCACTAACCTGCCATCACTTTCTTCAAAATCAAAGAATTGGAACAATTTTGCGAATAATGAATACCCTAGACCATCACCCTCTCCCTCATTTGCATCCACTTTCCCTCTAAGTGAAGGCATTTCACCATTTCCCTATAACATTGCTACCTTGTGACATCAACCTTATAGTTTCTTTGATTTGGTTTCTTAAAGCATCAACTAGCATATATGGATCATCCCTCATATGCTCAAGAAATGTCTTGCAATTCCATGTAGAGTTTACTTTGTTATTCTTGAACATGCTTCCAGACTAATGCTTATCTCCCTTATAAGTTTTCACTTGAAAATATGTCCTATCATTGTTGGGATTGGCATGTATTATCCACAGATAGTTATTATTTTTTCCAATTAATGTAACTCTACTTTTGTCACTATAAACAATTTGTATTTGAACCCTGAGTTAATGGAAAATTTTCCCAAAGCTTGTCTATATACATTTATGAACATTAACCCTCTTCAAACTTTAGGGGCTTCTTCACAGTCTTGTGGTTGAATGTTGAGTGCCTTACAACCCCCTCATAACCACTTTATTTCTAAAATTTTCAATTCATCACTATCCCTCATGCTTCCTTCACTCTCTGAACAATTCATATCATCTCCAATTTCAATGCCATCTTCTCCAACCACATCATCTATCCTAACTTGCCATCACTTTCTTCAAATCAATGAATTTGAACAATTTTGCAAATAATGAAAACCCTAGAGCATCACCCTCTCCCTCATTTTCATGTTCTAGGTCATTCTCATTAGCTCCATTATCTGGATCTTGGTTCCCTTCAATTTCATGTGAGAAATCACTGAAAGGGGACCCGGTGGGGCATCTAAAATTTGGAACTCATTATGATATATTGCATGCTCCATAAAGATCTCCACACTCTTGTCTTCTTATGGTAAACCCTTTACCATTTCGACCAAGTCAGTTTCACAAGCCAAGGGACATAGGCCATCAGTACTTTCCACTCCTTCATAGCCTTCACATTCCCATACTCATGTTGCCCCACAAATCTGAAAGATCAATGATAGACAGCGTGTATAAATCTTGTTCCTCTCTAATAGTAGTGAGACCACTAAGTGTGCACTATTATGGGACTCCTTATGGGGCTACCCCAAAATAGAATGTCATCTTCATTGTTTCCATCACTAGAAAAACAATGAAAATGATAGCTCAAAACATCATTAGAAAATCATTAATGGATAACATCAGTGGCTTGAAAATTACATGCATTCAAATAATTAAAACCTTACAAAATTGACTAGAAATTAAAAGTAACAAAAAAAAATGGGCGTAATAGAATCAATTGGAATAACTTTGAAAAAGAAATTAGAATTGAGAAACCAATTTATCCATAATCTAAAATTATCCTAAAAAACCTAATTAAAATTTAAAAACCAATTGAAATTAAA
Source organism: Warburgia ugandensis (assembly GCA_035236585.1). NCBI lineage: Eukaryota > Viridiplantae > Streptophyta > Magnoliopsida > Canellales > Canellaceae > Warburgia > Warburgia ugandensis. The sequence goes on along the minus strand of CP141130.1, from coordinate 34,179,907 downwards.
ACACCAATTGAAAAAGAAATATTTGAAGAAAAAAAAAGTTAATCCAATAGTTGCATATGATGCAGTTTCTTAGTAAAAAACATTCAAAACACAACCTTCAACACCCAACATTAATATAATATCATGAACCCTAATTTGTAAATCCCTAATTTCACAATCTTAATCTCATATTGGGGAAAGCCACACACCTACATTGAAGCACCTTGCATGTAAACAAAATGTCCCAAAAATGCTTCCTATAGCCACCACAATCCAAACCCCCACCATTTTCATGGTCTTTAGATGGCACTAATAGATAGTCTTTCATTAGAGATGGAAGAAAGATATTTGGGACAGCTTATCTGCAACAATCATTTCCTTTTTCCCTCCCTTTTACTTTCATAAATTTCAAAAAACATGAAAAAAATCAGTAGACAATAGAAATGACTAAACAAATCTTCCTATGGGTCTAACCATCAATTCTATTAGAAATTCAAATAAAAACATAATGGAGGGGGTCTTGTTGATGGGTTTTGGTAGTTGTGGTACCACAAGTCATTACAAATGTGGAGGGGGTGAAAGTGATGAAAAAGTGATAGTGGAGGGGGTGTACAAACATTTTTCCTCTTTTATTATTTCTCAAATTCGAAAATTCAATTTTCTTCTAATTCTTAGTAAAAGGATATAATTTAAAAAATGATTGATATTATTTTAAAATTTAAAAAGATTGGTGTGCTCCATAGGGCATTTTTGGGGAGACAGAGGGTATTTGACAAAAATGCTCCTAAAAAGTTTTTAAGTTTCCTTCAAAGGATAAGTCAAGAAATTTTGAACGTAGCAACTTGTTATTATTATATATTTTCTAGCCTCCTAGACTTGACTTTTCTTGAGTCGTTGAGTGCACCATGTTATGGTCCCCTAGATCAATGTTTTGGTCTTTGGGTACTTCAATTGTGTAGCCTCTTTGATCATAATTTCTTGATCTCAGAGTGGTTCTTAGTCTTTTAGCAAGTACATTAGTATGATTATTATTTTTATTTATAGAGGATACTCTGTCAAAATGTTTTTAAGAATTTCATAATGATGGTTAGTTTATGATTCATTATGTGATTACTGCTCTACCATTTTCGTAATAGTTATATCATTGATTACGAGATTTTGATAAAAGATTCCATGATTGAAAATGTGCAAACAAGCTTATGATTTATGCATAAAAATGCATGCTTACACAAAAAAAAGGGAAATTGCATGATGTATTACATGGAAAGCCTCTTTCGAAACCATGCATGTTGCATGCTGCGTTTTCAAAATAGTAGTGTCAGATCACCTACTGAGTATGAGGAATACTCACCCAAATATATTATTGCAGATTAGGTCCACACAGGATAAGAAGAAGTATTAAAGAATGTTAATGCTACAATCAAGAGAATGAAGAAAAGACAAGTATAAATGTAAGTTTATGATCTATTCTTTGAACATGTATCTGTAATTACTACAGTTGTATTGCGAGCTGTGACTGGATAGACCTAGGAAGACATTTATGATTACTAAAATTTTCAAAACTACTTTGTTCGTCTTGAAAACAAATGACACACGAGGTTTTAAAAATGAATTTAAAATAAAAGATTTTTTTGCTGCATTGCATTGTTTTTAAAAGTATTTTCAAATAGGGATCGATCCTGCATTAGGAATTAGTTTTGCATTTAAAAATGCATGTGAAAACCCGAGTCATTAGAGTTGGTATTATAGCCCATTTTTATCCTTTCACAGCCAGTCCTACATGTCCAAAAGTAAGATACTACTAGAATAATTATGAAAAAGTAGTCAAAGAACGAGTAATAGAGAAAAAGGTTGTCTAAAACAAGAATAGAGATGACTAGAATAAGAAATGATATCAAATCACAAAGATATACACCATAAATAAATAGGTGAAAGGGAGTTTGATTTAACAAATACTTAGGTATTGGATGGCTCAATTTCTAGCAAAAAGCTAGGCTAACATACTTAGGGGATAAGGATTGTTGTGTAGTAGTTCAAATAAGGAAACTAGCATATAAGAATAAGATTATGATGAGAATGAGGAATGAGAATACAAGATGATACTAGTGGAATCTTTAAGAGATAACTCTGACTGGTACTAGATCAATCGAAGTGAGAATTCTGAAGAACTTAGTTCAATTTTAGATGGCTTAATTGGGGCTTTATGGTTATCTTACAATAATAGAGAAGATCAGAAGCTGAGTACGATAATGGATATCTTATCAAGAGGAATACAACATGAATATGATAGGGGATGTAAAAGACTGAATTTGAGAAGAATGACAAAGAATTTGGTTATAACATAGTTATTAGAAGATTTTGATGATAAGCCAATGGGGATGACAGATATGTGATGATAGATTGATCATGACATGAAGTATAGTATGAACAAGATCATGACATGAACTTATACGAGAAGTATAGTATAAAAAAAATGTCATTGTAATTGTTGAGACACTGCATGGTTTTATTGAGAATACATACAATTAAGGATTTTGACAATATTAGAAAAGTTTAATACTTCCTAGAAGGATTCAGTTTATCATATCTGTTGATCAAAAGTGTGAATATAGTATTGATTTTATGCAGCAAATCTAATGGAGACATTGATCTAAGTAGACAAAAGGGAGGATTTTGATTATATAAATAAATAAGAGAGAGAGAGAGAGAGAGAGAGAGAGAGAGAGAGAGAGAGAGAGAGAGAGAGAGAGAGAGAGAGAGAGAGAGAGAGAGAGAGAGAGAGAGAGAGAGATGTAACTACAAGTATTTGATGGATGTTGAATAGTCAAAAATAAGATGATCATGACCTTATTGAGGATAGAAAAGAGAAGTATAGGATCAAAGATCTTTCATCTTGAGTGGTATTGCCAAATTGACAGATGAATCAATCAAATTTTAAGAGATAATAGTAATCAAGTTGGTGATTTTATGGAAGGGTATAATAGAGCTAAAGTAGCGGAAGAGCAAACTTTGAGTAGAGTGTCAAAAATAAGGACATTGTATTGCAGGAAATTTCCAAAGAAGGATTGTGATCAATTAGGAATTAAATTCTATAATTAGTTTGATACTTATATCAATTGTTGAAATTAGAATTTTATTAGATCCATTATTTTACGAGAAAACACCAGTGATTGGAGAAGTTGATAATTCCATACATTGCCATTATATGATTCAATAAAGTTATAGTGGGAAGTACATATGATTGAGTGAACTTATAATGGGAAGTACAAAGCAAGGATAGTGACTTGGTATAACGACAAATTGGAAGAGCAAATAGAATTAAGTGTCGTTATCTTTAGAATGATGTTGATTGAACTGATGTTGATTGAACTAAGGTATTCAAATCATATCTAATTAACCATGGTAGCATCTAGTAGATAGTAGCCTAGGTTATGAGGAATGTTATGGGTACTTGGACATGAGTTTTTTCCCTAAAAGAAGTAAATTGATTAGACTAAGTCATTTGAGGATGTAAAATTACAATAAATCTAGTAACAACTGAGTCAGAGGTGAAATGAGAAAAGATCTAACACAATGGCCAAAAATGCTGATCTTTCCAGACCGTACCATATGCTATGATAGTTGTAGAGGTCACTTTGAGTCTGAAAGGTATGCTACTGACATGGACTGAAAAGAAAGGTAGGTAAGCACTTTTATGTCTAAGAAGATGCTCTATGCTTACCTATGTGTTCCTTAAAAGTTTTCGCTTCGAAAGCTTTAGCACAAATTAGCTATTGGATGATTATTCTTGTTGTAAGATAAGTATGAGGTGGTACTTGAAAGACCAAATTTGAGGAATTGAAAGAATCACTACTTATGATGATACAATACAGCCTTGATAAATGATTGAACAATATATCGATATAGGAAATGGAAGGAGAAAACTTAAGGTAAATGTCACACTATATGGTAATATCTAACATGTGATGTTTAATAGCCTTTAGACAAAAAGGTATTGGTTTTATCCACGTATTAAGTACAAAGACTAACTGAAGAAGATAAATAGAAGTAAAGTCCATAAGGGTTATCAGATGCCAGAAATATATATATATATATATATATTGGTCTAAAAGATTACAAAGTGAATCATTAATCAAGGAAAACTTAAAGACAACAATGATAAAGGATTCAACCATGAACACAGTGAGTGAACTCAGCTATAAATAAGAGGATTTTGACCTGAGTATGAATATTGTTGGAAATCCTAATGAAAATTTTATGTGAATGGTGATATAAGGCTCTAAACAAGAACATTCGATCTATTATGATAAATTGACCATAAATATTTGACATGATTTTGAATAAATTCTTCGAGGAGAAAAGTATTTGATGGATTCAATATCCATGAAACTTGATATATAGTTAGGAGATCTTATTTGTAGTATGTGATAGTACAATTGATGGAAGATGCTACTTGATTTGTTTTTAGAGTTCTATTTTGAATGTAAATATTGGTTGAGGAATCGAGTCATATATGAAAGGATAAATACAGTTGGAATTCGAAGTGGGAGAACAGTTATAAAAAAAAAAATCAACTAAAGAGTTTAGTATGAAGAAGGCTTTTATCATTGACATAATGAGATGAGAAGTGAAAACTGTCTCAATTTTTGAAGTTTCTTGAAGAAAATATAAAGTGGAATGAGACACAATAGTAAGAATGTAGACCTTGAAACTTTTACCAGCAAGGTGTAGGTAATGATAAATAGATCACTAAATGGAAGATGAGGAAAAAGAAATTGTCCTATACTATTCAAAATGAGAGACAAGAAATAAGATTATTAATGAACAAGGAGTAATGTAGTATCATCAAAGTGTGGAGTAGGTTATACGCAATTAAAGGAGACTGTCCTATACTATTCAAAATGATATAGTGTCGAAAGAAATGTGGGATAATAATTTGGGGAGTGTGGTCATTTAAGGATTTGTATGATATTAATTATATAACTTAGATAGTAGTTATGTATAATTATAAACTAGTATTGATAAATTAGTAAGAAAGGACTAAATATCAGAGTACGTAGCGGAAGCAGCTCTTAAGTACTTAAAGTAGGCAAAAAAGATATGCTGAATTTCAAATGCATTTAAGGCCCTTATGGAAGGAATTATGAGGATGATAAATTGAGAATGTACCTGGAATGGGTTGCAAGATAACATTAAAAGAATTTTAAAGACAAACTCTTCTTGTTATTTCACCCAATTAAGGGATTAGATGAGAGAATTATGGAATGAAGCAAAGAAATTTTCTTAGTCAGAGTCCTAAGGGAGAATACATTTACCTATTGAAGGTAATAATTTGTGGAATTTCGAGGACAAAATTCTTTGAAGAGGGTAATGATGTAATTACTCAAATATTTTAAGCTCTTTTGTATCACTTTACCAACTATATGTTTGTCATTTACTAAATTGATATAGATTATTTATTTTGAAAATCAATATATGTAAATAACTACATTAAATGTTCTATTTCAATTAAAATATGTAATGAAAGAATTTGCGGGAAATATCTTTATAATCAGATTCTACTCAAAAAATGAAATCTAACGCCTCAAAGAACACTAGAAACAGAGTTCGTATGACCAAGTTATGGCATTTTAAGATGAGGGCAACTTTTGTAAATTAAATTTACAAAGCCTAGGGACGAAAACCATAGGGGGTCGTTTCACTAACGACACCCCTGTCTTCTTCTCTTCACCTACGTTCCCTTCCAGCTGGCGCGCTGCACTGCCCTTGCAGTGTGGTGCTGAAAAAAATGGCGGCACTGCCATGGGGTGGCACCGCCATCGCCAACTATAAAAGGCCCTCTCCCCTCCCTTCAATCATCATTTTCCCCTCTCCTCCGGCTGCTTCATCCTAGGGTTCCGACAAGAAGGGGCTCCATCTCAGGCTGCCTAGGTAAGGCCCTCATCTCCCTCTTTGATTCTCCCCTTTTCCCCGAATAGATCCATGCAGGGTCTAGTATTTCCTAGCCAAAAATTGCTGGAGAAGCTGGGTTCAAATCCAAAACCCTCGAACCAAACCTGTCCCAGGAACATAGCAGGTAACGTGCCCCCTGGGACGATCTTCGGGGTGCATGGCATGCGTGCGTAGTCTTGGTTCGACTGGGACACACATGTGCCCTAGGAATAGTGACGCACGTGCGCCCCGCTCCGAAGACGTCCCCGTGCAACGCCGTCCAAGACACACACCCTATAGTGTCGTTCGGGCATACGCAGGTGTACGAGCGTGGTTGTGGTTCAACTGGGATGCACATGTGTCCTAGAAACTGTGACACGGGCCCTGTATGGACAAATCTGGTTCGTCTGTTGATTCGTGACACTGGAAATGCAATTAAGGAGGTTATATAACTCCGATTGATGATCCGAAAGAACCATTGTGTTCGTATTGATGACGTAGACCTAATGAAACTATAAAAGTTAGGATTAGAGGAATATCTTCTATGACTATAACCTAAAAACTATAGAAATCTCATAGATTGACAATGTCAAAGATGGTCAAATCTCATAAATTGATCCATTAGATGCATTAGAAGATCAATGTTCCAAGATCAACCCTAAATCACATAAATCAACCCTTATAAGTGAGATTTAACATAGAGACCCGTAAATCAGAGATCTATAACCTATAGTATATATCTATTTGTTGATCTAAAAAATAGGAAATAATACTTGGATTCTTATATCCAAATAACATCCAGGACCTCACAAAGGTGCTCTAGGACTCAAAGACTCGAATTGAAGAGAAACACGATCTAAGTAACGACAATCGAGGTAGGTAGTTTGATACTACTAAGTTTCAAATGCATTTCCAAAATCTAATTGAGTTATTTATTCCCGACAACCATGTTTAGTATGCTTTTTGAGATATGATATTCGCATAATGAGTATGCAAATTTTCTTTATGACCTTGAATGCAATTGCTTACATTAAACTGATTTTATGAATGCATTGCTCGCATGTCTTTTAAATGCATTGCATAAATTGCATGATTTACGATGCTTGCAATTTGAATTACATGTATCTATATTTTTTGGGCTAATAAGCCTGGTGGGCACTATGCTAAGAGGAGTTCCAAGTGGGCAAATCACCGAATGAGGTAGCCTGCGGTGGGAACAAAATCTTGAGTTCCAAGTAGGCAGATTGCAAAATGAGGTAGGCTGCAGTGGAAACAAAACCTTGAGTTCCAAGTGGGTAGATCACTAAATGAGGTAAACTGCGGTGGGATCAAAACCTTGAGTTCCAAGTAGGCAGATCGTTGAATGAGGCAGCTTACAAAGGAGCATAGTTGACCCTATGATTTCATTGTTATTGATATGCACATAGCATTGAGATGATCATATACGAGTACTCATGACCAGTTGGCATGATGTGTTCACCAAGAGACCCATGTGCATGACATCTATAGTGATGCTATCATCTGCTTTGACCGATTACTATTTTAAGAATTTCATAATGATGGTTAGTTTATGATTCATTATGTGATTACTGCTCTACCATTTTTGTAATAGTTATATCATTGATTACGGGATTTTGATAAAAGATTCCATGATTGAAAATGTGCAAACAAGCTTATGATTTATGCATAAAAATGAATGTTTACACAAAAAAAAGGAAAATTCCATGATGTATTACATGGAAAGCCTCTTTTGAAACCATGCATATTGCATGCCTTATTTTCAAAATTGTATCAGATCACCTACTGAGTATGAGGAATACTCACCCAAATATATTATTACAGATTAGCTTCACACAGAATAAGAAGAAGCATCAGAGAATGTTAGTACTATGATCAAGAGAATGAAGAGAAGACAAGTATAAATGTAAGTATATGATCTACTCTTTGGACATATATCTATAATTACTACAATTGGACTGCAAGTTGTGACTGGATAGACCTGGAAAGACATTTATGATTACCGAAATTTTCAAAACTACTTTGTTCGTCTTGAAAGCAAATGACACTCAGGGTTTTCAAAATGAATTTAAAATAAAAGATTTTTCTACTGCATTGCATTATTTTTAACAGTGTTTTCAAATAGGGATTGATCCCGCATTAGGAATTAGTTTTGCATTTAAAAATGCATGTGGAAACCCAGGTCGTCACAGTTGAAGGCTTGACTTGAGTCAATACTTTTGAAGAAATCAAACTTTGATTGGATGATCTTGTCATTGAAGAATTTGTTGCAGATAGATGTTGACGTATTGAGAAACTTAATCTAGAAGTTCATTGGGAATTGCAAAAGGCTTGCTTCCATCAAGCATGAGGATATCTAGAAGACACTAGATGGTTAGTATAACAAATGTTTAGGACTTGAATCTACTTTATAGGCAACTATGGATGAGAGATTAGTTCACGAAGTTGAAGTTGAGCATTTTTCTACTTCATATCAATCGCTCATGGATGAGGAGGTTTCCTCACAATATAATATGAAGGTGCTAGAGGAAGAATTTCCTAAAGTGACAAGGTAGAGCACTTTCCCTAGCTGTCTAGAAGAGACCCATTCGATCTTTGTTGCTATTTATGCCAACATCAATGATGATGATAATGGGATCTAAACTATTGAAGATGGGTTATGCTAGGTGGGACTTGAGATTGGCAATACTAAAGCACAAGCTTGAGCTACAACACATTGGATAGATTGAAGATTAAGATTACGGGTCGTTTGACTACCCTAACCAATCTTAGCCTTTAATCACTACCCCCCCTTTTACATATCTTTTTTATTTAACTTTCTTTTGACAAAGCATCTACTCTCAAAACTTGACTTTACAAAGTTTGATCTTTCCTCAATGCAATGTTATTGTGTCTATTACATTCTTTTACATTGGATCTTGAATTTATACTCATACAGATGGGAGTAATCTTTCACCACAATGGAATGAATTTCACGTCAAGTCCTATAGTATATACTAGTATGGATAGGAGTAATTTTGCCACTATGAAATGAATTTCACATTGGGTCTTGTAGTTTATATTCAAATGGATAGAAAGAATCTTTCACCTCAGTGGAATGAATTTCGTGTGGGGTCCTACAGTTTATACTCCTATACATAGGAGTTGATGTGTTTTAAATAGTACTTGCATGCTCACAAATTAAAGTAGTATAATTTCATGCAGGTCGATTCCACGAGGAATCACACATATTTGTATGTAGTTATAATCTTATTTAAATTGTGATCTAATCTAGAATTAAAAGCACATGGAATTAGAAACATGCACAAAATTAAAACTCAAATAAAGAGGAAACTTCCTAAAAACTAAGACTTTCTAAAAATAAAATCAGAAACTTCTAAACATAGAATTATATCTTTTAATACATAAATCTAGAATTCCTTAGAAACCTAAATCTAGAATGAATTTCCTAAAACTAAAACTTAAAGCTTCCTAAAGACTAAGATCGAATCCAAACATTCAGTTAACATAATAAAGGAGTATTAAAGAAATCTAACATATAACTAAATATGGATAATAAGCATGCATGAAAGTGTTCATGAATCATAAAAAAAATTTGTTCAATGCAAGAGCTTTACAAGAATGGTGTGCACGGAATATAAACTTGTTATTGAATGTAAAATAATAATAATAATTTACGTGAAGTATGCACAACATTCAAGAGCATGAAAATAAAATACCTTGACTTCAATCTTCAATCTCTGGTGCAATCCAATGGCTGCTCTTCAAAAGATAGAATACATGTGAACCAATGGAGATACTCAAAGAGAGTGAAGGCAAGATGGGCATGAATCCTGAAATGAGATGATTCAAAGAATACTCTATCTTGGATGTCACTACAAGAGATTGATAGCCTTTGATCAAGATGAACTAGGGCACAAAATAGAAGCAAAACAAGTAGAACATATCCCAAGAAAAGGTTCGCATGAAACAAAAGAACAAAAGCTTTGCAAACAGTGAACAAAGGTGCGTGGAACTTAACTTGAAGATGGTATGGTACACCCCAGCAAATATGGATGGAGATTCAAGATGGAAAGGTGTTAAAGGCCCTTGAAGATGGCATGGTGAACTAGCATGGAAGAGTGAAGCTCCAAAGAAAAATGCATTCAAAACTTTAAGAAACTTGTGTGAAAACCTAGATTAACATGGCATGGAAACCAGTCTTGAAGGTGGCTTGGAATTCCTTAGATGATAGAGGCATGGAATCACCCTATTGTTTTATATAGTTTTCACCACATCTAAAGAGATAAGACTTGCTAAAATTCTATCTTTAGAAAGAAGGAATGAAGGGATAAGAATGGGGGAAATATAGAGATAAGATAAGGATGAGGAAAAGATATTTGGATAAGGCAAGGATACTTAGGAAGTGGAAACTAAGAAAGGGAAAGTGGGAAACTAGGAAGGTGGGGATTTGAAGGGGAGATTGCATAAAATTTTGTCTGTGTTCTCCTTCTAATTATTCCATGATGGAAGGTGATAGATAGAGGGAAAGAGAAAAGGGTAAAGATTGGGGTTCCTCTCTCTTGATTGGTCCACATCTCATGCATATCTTCAAAACACATATTTTTACAAGTTGGAGAATCACATTTTGTACCTCAAAACATGTGGACCCATGTTGGATGACTTAGATGGCTTAAGTGGCTTCTCTTTATGGCTTTAACTTGATGGCTTCAATGGCTTGCATCCTTGGCTTCATGGTTTACATGGCTTCACTTCTAGCCATTATTTCATTGCTCATGTAGCTTGCAGGGCTTGAAATCTCATGCAAAGATGGTGGAATTCCGCTACCTTTTGCACCTTGAATTCTACTAATTGGTTTTGGAATCTATTTGCTTGCTCGGGAATGATCTTGACCTTTACTTGAATTTTTAAATGATAGAAAATGGGTCCCAACGTCTTTAAGTTGATTTGGATCATTGATTATCATCTAAAGTGATCTAGACCATTACATCATTCTTTTAACACCTACAAAATATTAAAAACACTATTTAGTATCTAGAAAATAATAATACATCACATACTTACTCTAGATTAGCTTCTGCACTTGTATAATATTAGATTTTTAAATTATTAGTTTAGAAATGTACGTGCCTAAATTTTAGAAAATTTCTAGAATAATTCCCTATAGTCTATGATACATGTACTACTAATTGGGTAATTTTTATGCAAAATTGACTATTTATTAGGATTAATCTTTTACAACAATGGAATGAATTTTGCATTGGGTCTTGTCGTTTATACTTGTATTGTCAAGTAAAATTTCCTCCACAATGGAATGAATTTTACATTGGGTAATATAGTTTATACTCATACCCAAGAGTAATTTTTTTTTTTTCTTTTCATGAAAATATTTCTTAAAGAAGTGATATTGATGTCATGTAGTACATTTCCATTGATATCAAGCTAGTGATATACTTCATTGGAGAAAACATTATTGGCCATATAAGGACCCTTCCATGGGGGTTCAAATTTGCCTTCGTATCACTGAGACACTACAACGAGTCGCTTGAAAGCAAGTACTAAATCACCTTGTTAAAACAACCTCTATTTCACAATATTATTGAAGGCTGGTGACATGACTTCTAGATTCTATATGCTTTAAGGCAAAGTTTGTTTAGAGCTTGATATTTCATTAGTCGTATTGATTTAGAAATGCCTTTGGTCAAATAGCATTATAGTGCCACTTGTAGAGATAGTATTTGTATCTTCAAAAGCAAAACAACTTTAGTTCAAAACATGAGGGAATATGGTGTTGCCTCTATAGGTGTTTGATACGAGATTTGATAAGCCCATAATATTCACCAAGTCTTTCTCCTTTTTGTTCTTTAACACTATTTTTGAGAGATACTTACATTATATCTTGTTAAATGCCATTGCAGACCCATATGCTCAAGGATTGTAGCTAGTAGAGAAATGATGCTTGATCTAATACTTCTCACAAAAGTTCCTTGAGGTGGTGTTCTTGAACGAGGTCCCATAATCTGAGATGATTTGAATTGGAAGTCCAAAGTAGTATATGATGTGAGTTTGGATGGTCTCTATGACATCTTGTTCTTTTATGACTTTTAGTGGCACATCCTTTGCCACTTGGAGAAATTATCCATTTCTACTAGGATAAATGAATGCTTAGCACAGGAAGGTAACATTACTGGTCTAATATTGTTCATACCCCTACAATAAAATGGTCATGAAGTTATGGTTTGATAGCGCAATTCCAGTGGCTGATGCATCATATCACCTTGCATTTGATAGACTTTACAACTCCATACAAAATTCACTGCATTAGTCACCATTGATGGTTCGTAATACCCCAAGTGCTTTAACTACAAATAAATATTTTCCCTAGCTTGATGCGCTTCATAAACCCCATATTGAACTTGTTGTATTGCATGCATCACTTTCTCAATAGATAAATGACTTAACATGATACAATTGTAAGATACCATGGGTCATCTCTTGCCATTTGGATAACATTGCGTGAGTCCACGGACCACATGAGTTTTGCTCGCTCTGAACCTCATACGTAGCCAGGTGATGGGTACAGAAATATTACACATAAATCCCTATATTTAGCATGTTATAACCCTATAAAATACTTAATTATCACTAATTAGGTTAATTCTATTCTTTTGCTAGTCCATATTGCAAATGAAAAAATTGATAAAAATTGGCAATTTTACCCCAATTTTGGAAACCAAGCTACAGTATGAGTCACACATGCTAAAAGTAAAGTTCTAGAGGTTAGAACAATCATTCAATATTACTATTGAAGTTAGAGTAGTCAGAAACTATATGTACAGCTCCTACTCAAATGAGTATGAAAAGATGAAAAGTTTTTAATTCAATAAGACTTAAGAAGCTTGTGGGAGAAGTTCAATTCACATACAATGGAATCATATACTATAAAAGCTCCTCAAAAGAAAAAGAAGAATGGGGCTCACATGAAGATTATTTTTACTAATTTTTTCTCTCCTAATCAACCAAAGGGAAAAGATCAACCAACGATTGAAAGCCTTATCCAAACAAGGTATTGAAGCAAAATTGGTTCACATGAGCATATAAAGATCGACAAGAATCAAGACCGTTCATCCCAGGCCATCCAATCCAATGGTGGAGATTTAAGGAAGATCTAAATGGGATCCTATCCTTTCAAGCAAAGGCAAGTATGATCTAAGGGCTAGGATTGAAGTGAAGCAAATAAGGAAACCCTAACACCTTTTCTATGATGCAAAGTCAATTCAAAATACTAAAGAAAGGAAGATCGTAACCATCCATTCTCATGCAAGGGTCCTTACATTCTTAAGGTTGTTAAATTACTCACACACACACACACACACACCCATGTGCATTTCACGTCACTCCCCCTCCCTCCTTAGGACTTTCTAAATATGAAAGAAAACCTAGATTCCTTCACCAATTTCCTATTTCTTTCACTTCGCCCACCCCCCCCCCCCCCGCACCAATTTCCTTTCCTATTTATTATTTTACTTTTCCTCTTTTTTCCTTTGCTTTTTCTTTTTATTTCTTCACATATTCCAAACCACTTTCCTCCATTAGAAAAAGATGCCTCCCCCCTTTAGAGCCACTTTCCTATTTTGATTTCAACTCCATTCCCCTCATTCATAAGCTACATCTTCTTTCCTCTTTCTATTTATTTCTTTTCCCCACTTATTCCCTTCATCCCTTAGACTTTTTTCTTATATTTCTTTTCCTTCCCGTCTTATTCCTTCCATCTCTATCCCACTTTCCCATAATTAATTTCCACACCCCCTCATCTAGCCTTTGATTTCTAATCAAAATGATTGATCTCAACTGCCAATCCTCTTAACTCCCATGCTATAAATCTATAAATAGAGGCATTTTGAATACATTAGGAATCTTTAAACTTTCCTTAGAGCTCAAGGCCAAAGCCAAGAGAAAAACAAGGAGGAAGATCACCCTCACCCAAGCTCCCTTCAAGCTTTCATGGTTTGAACCATTTGGAGATAAAGGTAGGGTCTCAACCTAAGTTCCAACTTCTTTCATTCTTATTTTCCTTTTCTTTCTCTTCCATCTCCCTTCTCTTGCATTCGTATTAGTCATTCATAGTTGTTGTCCATCTTTGCATTCCATCTTAGAATCATTCCATGAATTGTACGCGTCCTTCATGAAGTTACACACATGGTTTATGTTGTAGTTTTCTATGCTTTTTCATGTTAATTCCTTTTAGTTCTTGCTTTGTAGATCACGTTAAACGTATTTGTGTACTTCATCTTAGAGTGATATCATGTTTCCCTTTCATTAGATTAAAATTTTCATGCAAATAGGTGAAGTACTTTCAATATATTCCATCCAATATGGTGGATGTGTCTTTTTCAATTTCACATGCATGGATCATTTTGTAGCATAACGTAGTTGCATTCATGGTAGATTTGTGTGTTAGTTTTGTATGTTTTACTTTGTAGATCAAGTTTGTAGAATAGCTTTCTAATTAGCATGTTTAGTGTTCATGTTTTAAGCACTTTTCCTATCTTATAAGTTGACAGTTTCTAATTTTAAATTCAATGTTAGAACTTAGATTTCCTTGCTTTTTAGTTTTAGTAACTTTCCAAATTATTTTTCATTAATCTTAGGAATATTTTAGGATTAATTTAGAAACATTTTAAAAGGTAGTTGCATGGTAGATTCTTAGATTTAGTACTTTCTTAGTTTAGAAATGTGTACTATTCTAATTTAGAAACCCATGTTTGACATAGTTTAACCTTTTATTTTCTTTTGCTTGCTCTCTAAGATTAGTATTGTAATGACCAGGGTTTTTATAATACATTTTTGTAATTCTTTTTGAAGTGTCGGGCCCTTATTTTACAAAAATATTTAGAAAACAAACAACAAAAAATATTTTTCATGAAAAGACCCTTTTAAAAACCCTGAGTATCAATTTTCCTTTCTCAAAAATGATTATCGACGAAATGAGCGCTACATTTCTACCGAAAATCCAATAGAGTTTCCTCTATTTTTTGGACATTAGGCATTTAACGCATGTCATTGTGAAGTACCTGATAAACATAATTTTTTATAAAAACAAGAATAAGGGAGACTCCATCTCCATCCCATCACATTTACAAGCATGATTGAGTGTTTTGAAAATCACAATAAATGAAAACTAAGTAAACATCCATGACTTAAAATATAAATGCTAGGATCAATCAAGTCGCAATCACAACCACACAACCACGACTTCAGGCTACATGTCTACATATCCATAAAGTAAAGTTATATTAGATCGAAGTGTTACTTCAATCTACTATTTCAATTAACCAGAATACAAACCTAGTCAATTTACCTTATTTGTTATCTTAAACTCTCTAACACAGTCCTCTGCTTCATTTTCTTGCTCTATTTCTTCAACCTGAGACATTGTAGACAATTTACAATGTCTCAGCAAGCTTACGCTTGTGTAGGTAGTTTTCACATCTATTTTACCAAGTTTTTCATGCAATTCTAAATAGCATCTCAAATCCTTTTTTTCATGCAATTTCTAAAGAATAGAATGATCAATTTAGGGATAAGAAATGTGATTTAAGCCGCAGGCCAATCTCAGTTCACGATTTCATGCTAAAACATTTTTTATAGTGTCAATATAAGACATGCACCACTTTAAATACATATTTTTTCAAATGATTGAATCATCATAGTAATCTCAAGTAAGCATAACTTCAGAACTATGTGAAAGATACGCATATAACTTGATAAATCCAACGCCATAAGAGACTCAAAGTATTAAAGTAGTCATCAATTAAACCACAAACGTTAGCAATCCCAAACTGACAACATCATCATGTGCACATATGCACCCAGGTGAACACATCTGCCTGTTGGTCATGAGTACTCATCTAAAGACCATCATCAAGCCAATCTACGTGGGTCACAAAATAGAAATCCTAAGGCACACTATGCTCACGACCAGATCACTAAATCCTACCTCTCCACTATCTAGAGAATAGCCACGCAGCCTCCATGGTGACTACGGATACATCTCGAAAGGGTGTTATGACCACCTCCAATGGTTGTTCCTACTACAGCAGTCGAGAAAAATGATGCCACTTTAGGCATGAATACCTACCACCTTTGGTGGTTAGAGGCCGGGAGGCCACCCCATACAACTTCTTAACATAGTGCCCACTAGGCTCATTAGCCTGAACAAAGATATGTCTCAATCCCAAAATGATATTAAAACATATATCATATATCTCATGCAAAATTATGCATTTCTGTAGCTCATCTCAAAACATGGGATTGATGCAATTTCAATTATAATAATTTCTTTCGAAAACACACAAGAGTGTATAACAAGCAATATCTTTTTTGTTTCTCACATAAAAGCATGCATCATGGCTATGAAGATATATATATATATATATAATTTCCATGCCTCGTTTGTAAACATTGCATTCTTAAAAAGCATAAAACAAGGTATCATGATGAAGTGTAAATTCTATAATAGTTAAGTAATCTCAACTAGAAAACATGATAAACTAATATTTGATTATTTAAAATCTCAAGGGCAAATAGATGCTAAAACCACCTACCTCTTAGGGGAAATTCCCAATTTGGCTACGCTCCTTCGTCAACTCGACTTACAGCCAATATCTATTTTCGTATTTTGACTTGGGGGGTGCCAATATCAATTTGGTCCCCTTCTTTTTATGGTTTTCTTTTTTTTTATTTATGAAAATGCCTCTTATATTCAAACATTTATATCTCCTTCATCTGAACTCTGATTTTTGCAAACTTAGTGTCATTTTGATCATTTTTCCAAGTACAATCCAAAGATGAAAGCATTAGGGTCTAATTTGATATTTTCAAAAGATAAATTCAATAAAACCTAAATGTGAATATTCTCCCATTTATATTCATCAAAATTAATTTATAATCCTTTAAAATAATATTTAAAAATTAGGATCGTTATATTCTTTCTCCCTTACAGGAATTTCATCCTCAAAATTCTTTCCATGTTATCTTTCAACAAATCTATAAATATACTCATCTTATTACATCTTTTAGTTCCATAAAGTCACTTGGCAAAATTAATCCAAAAAGGAAGGTTCTATCAAAAAGCATCTCTATTCTTTTACTTAATATAATTCTGAAAAATCACCTAATTCCAACTCTAACTCTAAACATATATGCCACTAATTACCATAGCTTTCCTATTATCCTTAGGCAATAAAGAGCTACTCTCATTCTGCATTCCGGTACTCGACCAATAGAAACATAAGGCAATAATAAAATGAAGATGCAATTAGTTAACATCTCAAAACAGCAAATCCACCCCCAATATCATAGAGCATACTGCTCATAAAATAGGCATACTTATGCCAAATCAGCTCTGAGCATATCAACTCGTGAAGAAGACATTTCTATGTCAATCATCTTGCCTTATGTCAAAAATAAGTTATCTATCAATCATTTCTTAAAGGTGGTGTCAAAAGGAGTGCATAGGTTAATCTCCTCTTTAGCTATCAAAGGCTCACCTTGTAAGTATCGCTCTTCATATACTTTCTCATAATTGAGATTAGGTGTAATGTATTCCATATAACCCTTGAAGTAATTTCACAGTAATTGCTGCATCGATCCATCCTTCTTCACAAAGAAAACTACCACCTTAAATTTAAGACTACGTCCACCACAACTTAATCATCATATCAATCTCTATCTGTGATAGCAATCTATGAAACTTTTATTGAAAATGTATTGGGATTTCTTGAATCATAGTTACCTAATCTGTCTGTCTTTTCAATCGTCACCACCACTACACTTGTTAGCTATTCTCTATATCCTTTAGGGAAGTGTCACACTTCCTTTATAACTAAATAACGTATAGACCCTTTTTCTACTCATCTTTCCTTATAATGAGATCACTAGCCATAGCGATACACCAAGAAAATCTACTTGTGATAATCCACTATCGCCATTGTTATTAACCACTTCATTTTCAAAATAACCTCAAAATTATCCATATTAAGGAGGATAAGATAGACATCCATCCTTTCACCCACAATCATACAATGCATATCCTGAAGAAACTTTCCATTAAGATCTATCTTCCTACTAGTGTCATCACATCCAACTCAAAATCTAAGATATGTACAGCAAGCTCACGCAAAATATAAAAATAATGAATATAATTGTATACGGAACTTAGGTCCAACAAAACTCCCATATACCCATCTTTAACCTTAAATGTATTTCCACCGTCATCCCTAATTACTTAGAATCAGAACTATTTAGCCTTCACTGTATACCTGTTTGACTCCTCTTTTTCAATAGTTACTAATGAAATGGCCAAACACTTTACATCCATATCATCCAGAGGGCCATAATTGTTGTTAGTGTCACTGATGCTAATGTCATCCCATTTAAGAACATGGCTGACCAAAATAGGCACTCCTACATCTTAGGCACTACCTTTGCTTAACATCTCCAACAAATCTAGTAAGCTGTAATTAACTATGAATTTTCTATGACCCTGTCATAGATAAGAGTCTCTTGTCCTCATTAGACTGTTCAATGATATTGCTATGCGTACTTTCCTTTCGCTTTACTCAACTCAGGAAAATATCTTGTTCAAGGATAGAGGTTATTTTCACTGCTCGAGCCATTATATCTAATCACTTCAATGAGACTATTCACTCAACTCAGAAGTCAATTTGCGCATGTAATACTTCCAACGCTTTTACATTAGCTGTAATTGAACCTACATATTTACACATCATCATTCTCTTCATCAAATTTCATTTCACTCATGATTAATCTCATGATTACATTCACTGGAAGTCATTTCAACATTAATAACATATGCTTCAAATTCTGAATAATTCGCTCCATATAAGATTAATATTTCAAAATTATTCTCTTCTTAATCATTGTCAATAGCATAAAATCCTTCTCATAAAATCCTTCTTCTTCACAATCTTTGATTAATCTCTCAACATAATTCAATGTACATAATAGTCGATGCATCCACCTTTTTGGTCCATAAATCAAATACTTCCAGATAAAGAAAAGTTGGAATTGTCTAATACAACATCTTCACAAATCTATTCAATATCTTTTGAATTCATCGATTGTATTTCATACTTTGGTTCTCTATCTATCTTTTCATCCTCATTGTTATCTACGAACTATTGTATAAATTAATTGTTTTGTCCTCAAACAATATTCACATTTAAGTTAGAACTAGAATTTCCAAAAGGATCAAGTAGCATTTTTCATCAATTATATCTGTCATATATTAGGGTATTTTAATATGCATCAGGGTAATTAACAATACATCAAGTCCCATGGATTTTGAACCCATTAAACAATTCTTTCCTTTAAGAAATCATTCATAATCATGCCTAAAATTTATAATCCAATTCTCATCATAGATCGAACATTCTTATCTAAATCAGCATCAAAACCTTCTTATCCAATTGTCCACTAGAATACACCAACATATTCATAATCATATCATAATTCTCTTATCGTTATAATAATGATTCACTATGTTCATATTCAAATTCTTCAAGATTACCTCTTCCTAGTCATTGAAGATTGCATCATCATAACTTTCATTGTTCAATATCTATCAATTATAACTATCTCTATCTTACTGTATTCTCACAATATAATCCTTTTTCCCCATCCAGTTTATTCAGTATCTTTACTCAGTACACGTATATAATAAATACCTTTTGGTAGTTAAATAACAAATGTCAGACACTCCCATATAGTGTGACATCCATCTCAACCTTTCTCCAATTCTTACCATCAACCTCAGAAATCATTTGAATTCATCCACTAAGTTTTCTGTATTCATGCTTAATTCTTCACCCATATACTGACCTTTCTTGTCATTTAATAATCATTCTTATAAAATACTTGTTATATCCTGTAAATATTATGCACCTCCAAGTCATAGATAGAATTCTCAAGATTCATTAGATTGGCATTTGCTTCTCAATGATGATTGGTTGTCACTACTAAGGACCTACTAGTTCTCTCTGATAGATCAACAAATCCATCTACCCCAAAGTTTCATTTTATCAAACATCCATTGAATTTCATAATATCAAAATTTTGAATATACACTATATTTACGAACCAACCCCATAATTTTCTTAACTTTCTCCAGACCTCTGATCCCTCTTTCATTACCATCATAATCTTTTAGTGTAGTATTTATCATAATCTTCAAAGGTTAATGCAAACCTTCTAAGTTAAAACTTGAATCCTCAAAAGGTTACCCATGTAAATAGATTCATCCTCTAAAAAAGTTTTCATATAGATATACTACTTTTATACTCTCATGCTATTATCTCTTACTCTAAGCACTATACTAATTTCTTAAAAGTACTCTATGTCATGCAACCACTATAAATCTCATGTCTTCTTAGAACTTGCTAACCCTTGTGGGTCGCATCTGTTTCTATGTTCATCCACATTACTTGTGTGAGTTATCTCTGTAACTCATACCTTATCAATCGACAATCAATGATTAACTTTATATGACTCTTGGACATGTTGGACTGGCTATGAGAGGATTGCCTGGGCTCTTATACCAACTGTAATGACCCGGGCTTTTATAATACATTTTTGTGATTCTTTCTGAAGTGTCGAGCCCTTATTTTGTAGAAATATTTAAAAAACAAACAGAAAAAACATTTTTCATGACAAGACCCTTTTAAAAACCCCGAGTGTCAATTTTCTTTTCTCAAAAAGGATTATGAGCAAAATGAGCACTACATTTCTACAAAAAATCAAGCTGAGTTTCCTCTATTTTTTGGACATTAGACATTTAACACATGTTATTGCAAAGTACGTGATAAACATAATTTTTATAAAACAAGAATAAGGGAGACTCCATCTCCATCCCATCACATTTATAAGCACGACTAAGTGTTTTGAAAATCATAATAAATGAAAACCAAGGAAACATCTGCGACTCAAAATATACCTCAGGATCAATCCAGCCATAGTCATAGCCACACAACCACGACTTCAGGTTACATGTTTACATATCCATAAACTAAAGTCATATTAGATCAAAGTGTTACTTTAGTCTACTATTTAAATTAACCATAGTGTAAACCTAGTTGATATACCTTATTTGTCATCTTGAGCTCTCTAACACAGTCCTCTACTTGATTTCCTCTATTCTATTTCTTCAACCTGAGACATTGTAAATAATTTACAATGTCTCAACTAGCTTGCGCTTGTGTAGGTAGTTTTCACATCTATTTTACCAAGTTTTTCATGCAATTCTAAACAACACTCAAATCCTTTTCTTCATGCAATTTCTAAAGAATAGAATGACCAAGTTAGGGATAAGAAACATGATTTAAGCTATAGGCCAATCTCAGTTCAGGATTTCATGCTAAAACATTTTTGATAGTGTCAATATAAGACATGCACCACTTTAAATACATATTTTTCCAAATGATTGAATCATCATAGTAATCTTAAGTAAATAGCAATATAAAACATATAAAAAAATCATAAGCATAACTTGAGAACTATGTGAAAGATATGCATATAACTTGATAAATCCAATGCCATAAGAGCCTCAAAGTATTAAAGTAGTCATCGATTAAACCACGAACATCAATAATCCCAAACCAACAACATCATCATGTGCACATATGCACCCGGACGAACACATTTGCCAGTTGGTCATGAGTACTCATCTAAAGACCATCATCATGCGCATCTACATGGGTCACAAAATAAAAATCCTAAGGCACACTATGCTCATGACCAGATTACTAAATTGTGCCTCTTCGGTATCTAGAGAATAGCCACCACAGCCTCTACGGTGAGTACGGATATGTCTTAAAAAGGTGCCGTGATCACCTCCAATGGTTGTTCCTACCACAGCATTTGAGAAAATTAATGCCACTTTAGGCATGGATACCTACCACCTTTGGTGGTTAGAGGCTTGGAGGCCACCCCGTACAACCTTTTAGCATAGTGCCTACTAGGGTCATTAGCCTGAATAAAGATATGTCTCAATCCCAAAATGATATTAAAACATATATCATATATCTCATGCAAAATTATGCATTTCTGTAACTCATCTCAAAACATGGGATTGATGCAATTTCAATTATAATAATTTCTTTAAAAAACACACAAGAGTGTATAACAAGCAATATCTTTTTTGTTTCTCACATAAAAGCATGCATCATGGCTATGAAGATATATAGATATAATTCCCATGCTCGTTTGCAAACATTACCTTCTTCAACTCGACGTATAGGTCAATCTCCTCTATTGATGTTACAGAGATCTTGTCAATGTTGAATCATATACAATTGAGTACATAAGAATTTTGTTTTAATCAAAGTCTGATAGTTTAGGTCATCATAAACTGCTTAACTTTTCACTGACCATCTATTCCATAGTGGAATACATGATCAAGTAAGTCCTAGATCCATCATCCATTTACCAATTAGTGATCCACAGTTTTAGATTTGCACTTACTATTCACTTAACCCCCTTGATAGACAATTCTAGATCTGAAGGTTTAATCCAATAAATCATGGTAAATTGACTTAGGATTTCAAGGTCTAATCCTTATTCTCATCTCTCTTTTAATGATTTTTAAATATAGTATTACTATTTAACTTTCAAAGATGATTGCCTAGGATGGAAGTGTGTATCATCTGGACATCATTCAAAATCATTTGGGAAGAATCCAATCCATCAAATGCTTAGTTTGTTAGAAACCATTGGTCAAAAGTCATAGATATCTAAATTTAGGGTTCTACCACAAGATTAAGTGGTCGGATCTCGATCTCAACATGTTATTTAACATTTTTGCTAATGGATCAGGAATATTTACTCATCCTATGTTAATTTGAGTTTAGGGATGTAATGGTGGCATCTTATCACAGATTAGCCATTGCTAAGTCCCTATTTCTTTGCTACTAATGAGACATCCTGATTATTCATCAATTTCCATCTAGATCTTTTAATTTTTGCCGTATATTAGCTAATTCAATGTTTTAGAACACATCTGTGGCGTCTGATCCTTAAACTTAGATCTTGCATAAAACCGTACGGATTTAGCCAAAAATCAAAAATCAAGAGTTGGGTTTTGTAGATCTTACCTTCTAGATGTGTTTTCATTCATTTTCCACCATTGGATGAGCTGGATTGGTGGTCACTTTCACTTGTAGGGTTTTAGAGCCTATCGCGCATTGTCTCCTCTTCGATTGACGCTCCAAATCTCGTCAGATTCCCCAATCACCTTGGGGGTTTTATTTGGCTCACTGTGGTGGACAACATGACCGGCTCGAATCAACAATTGATCTGGGGTCGTCTCCAAAGATGACCTAGAATCCAGCTACCCATAAACCCTCCTTTCTTTCTTCTTCTCCTTGCTCCCACCGGCGTGCCAGATTTTTCCAGCACTGACTCCTCTCTCCTTTCTTTCCTTCTCTTCCTCCTCTCTTCCCCTTTCCTCCTTTTCTTCTTCCTCTTCTTCTTTCTTCCCATCAAGTTTTTCCTCTTCCTTTTTTTTTCTTTCTTTCTTTTGTCGATGATGGAACAAACCTAACATCTGTTTTTATGTTTTGACTTGCGGGGGTGTGCCAATATCAATTTGGCACCCTTCTGTTTATGGTATTCGTTTTTTTCTTATTTTTACCAAAATGCCCTTCATATTTAAACATTCATATGTCCTTCATCCAAACTCCGATTTATGCAAACTTAGTGTCATTGCAATCGTTTTTCCGAGTACAATCCAAAGATGAAGGTATTAGGGTCTAATATGATGTCTTTCAAAAGATAAATTCAGTGAAACCTAAATATGAAGATTCTCCCATTTATATTCATCAAAATTAATTTATAATCCTTTAAAATAGGATTTAATTGTATTTGAATGGTAGTATAGAGCATGTAAAATGTTTTTCCTTACTTATTGCACTATAGGTTTTGTATTAGATTTAAAACTTTTTTTACATATATAGGACATGTTTATTTTTGAAGGTGCTTATATATTGATCAAACTACGTGGGATTGTTTAATATGTTTGTAAGGGCACTTAACCCTCATAAAATCAAGGGTGGATTTCATCACCACACCATGCCCTACCTAGGTTAAACAACACCTAAAGCATCCCAGCCTTTCAGCCTTTAATTTTAAATCAATCTAAAAGAGACCTTACTAGTTTTTCGAGCTCATAGGACCCTCTTAGAAGGAAGTTGCCTATTGCCACTCCAGATGCCCCTATATAATCGACTATGCTAGTATTTAAATGACTGCTTTGTTAGCACATTCTATAACTCAAATCAACTATGACTAACTGAGGAGGTTGTGAAGCAGTTGATTAAGATCGGGATGTAACTAGTAATCAATAGGGTTAATTTGAAAGAGAGGAGCTACTTAGCGATAGAAATACTATAAAAGATTCTCATAAAGAAATTCAAGAAAACAAGCCTGTCATAGTGTTGTGTGGGTTAGGAATATTTGTTGTCCTAATTTGTTTGTTTGTTTCAGCATTTAGGCTGCATTATCTAGTTTAGGTCTCCCATAAACTAGAGAAAAAAAAAATCTATCTTTCATTGTATACAATGACTTAGCTTTGTTGTATATAAATAATGTTAAATACATCATCCATTAGTGAAGCAAGGCCAAAGGATTTTGGAAGATCAAGAGATTCTTATCATAGAAATAGCCAAAGAAGTACTAGAAGTGAAACCACTAAAAGGTTACTTTACACTAGTCCAATTCAACTCACTGTTATGCATAGCTCTACCTACAACAAACACAAACTGATGTGTTTTAAAAATAATGTTGCAAGTTCACTGGTCCACTATAGCATAAACACGACAAGTTCAAGTTGATCCATAGAGACTATAACTAAGAATTTTGATTAAACCTAATTTAACTACTTTAACCTAGCCAAATAATTTATTAAACTAAATTAATCAACTAAAAATGCTAAAAATCACATAAACACATAAAATTGCAAGAAATTAAACATAAGCCTAGGAATTAAAACTCAAATACATTAGAAATTAATACTTTTAAGAACTACGCTATCTAGGTTATTTTTACTCATGTAATTAGAAGCACGATGTTTCTAATACATGAAAAATATTTCTTTTAATGCTCTCTTTAAATATTTTCTTAATACTAGTTTCTTAGCATGATACTATACTCATTCAAAGTATAGCTGGTCTTCTTAGGGCACCGACTATCAAACATTCTCGTATAGACGCTCTCTTTCTTACTTTACTTTGTATCCCTTTATATCAAACAATCATGGAATATGTGAGCTTAGAGTACTATAAACCAATATTAATATGGAGTGCATTTTAACCTCAGATGACTCGTTCTTAAAACTATTCTATTCTAGCATATTTTTTGTCTTAATGTCTTAGGTAGCTAATGAAATATAAGCATAAAGAAATGAACTAATTCTAATAACTACAAAATCAAGTAAACATTATAAAGGAAATAACACTTAAAGAAAATAGAAAAGAACTTTTATTATATGGAAATGAAATTTACATCAATTCATTACAAGGAAAAGAATAACAAAAGCAAATACAACTAATCCTATGAGTTAGAACACATTCACCTAGAATTTTCAACATGTCACTTGAGATATCTTCTAGTGAATCTCATTAACCTGCACACTACCACCTTTGTTTCTTGTTTTTCGCTTGTGGCATAACATATGTAGTGTCATTCAACATAGCCATGGATCACCAAGTACTTATGTCACAATCCGTGGGAGAAGGATTTACACCTAAAAATTTGCTTTATGTGTGTAATAAAGAGAGAGAGAGAGAGAGAGAGAGAGAGAGAGAGCAATTTAGAAAGGTTTGCAAATGGAAAGATATTTGACAGATGAGGGGATGGAATGGGAGATGATAGGATGTAAGTGTAGGGATGTGAATTTCAGATCTAGAGGATGAAGAGAAAATTTAGAAAAATAAAACAAAATGGAAAAATACTAAGGTATGACAATGAAACTAAAAATTTAGTTCAAAAGGGGTGAATGGAAGAAGGGGTTCGAGATGAAATTTTTATTAAATTTTTTGGTGACATTGATCATGAGGTGGCTTGATTTTAAGGCTAAAAGGATAATTAAAAAAAATGAAAAATAAAATTGTGATGAAAGGTAAAAAATTTGGTAGAAAGGACTAAAAATAAGGTATAAAAAGTATGAAAGAATGAAAGGGTTAGTGAGAGTGTTTTACATGGATCTTTTGGTGAGTGATAGAGGATGGAAAAGAGGACTAGAAATGTGATATTGAGAGTGTAATGAAGTGTAAAACAAATGGAATGGATTGAGGTATGATGGAAGGATGAAACGAGCCTTTCTTACCTCATCTCTTTTGCTTGGATGTTCCTCCCTTTAGGATGCTCTTCCTTGGTTTGTGATCACTTTGTATGATCTTATAGGGTTAATAACTCCTCCTAGCTCTCTCCTCTTTCTTCCTCTTTTCTAACTATGGTGCAAGTGAATGGAGAAGTGGAGAATGAAATGAATAATCCCCTATATTTAGATTTTTAGAGTGAAAGCCCTAGGGAATAGAGGGTAGAGGTCATATGGGTTAAAGAAAGGATAGATGGTGGGGATTTAAGAAAGGAAATGATGATATAAAGAGGAGGGAGGCTTGGAATCCATGGGGATATGGATGTAGGTGAGAATTAAGGGGATAAGGTGGAAAGGAAAGAAAATATAGGAAAATGGGAAGGATGGTCTCCTAGGGGAGGAAAGAGGATGGGAAAAAAAAGAAAAGAAAGGAAAATAAGTGAAAGGGGAAGGAAAAGAGGTGTAGAGGAATGGGATGGCTGTTTGGTTGTGTTGGCATTCAAAAATCTAAGATGAATGTAAACCATTGGATTGAAATGAGTAGTGGAGATCGTTCCTACTTAGGGTTTTGATTTGATTTTTCAATAAGGGCAAAGTAGCTAGGGTGTCTGTTAAGTGTTCAATTTTGGTTAAAATACCCCTCATTTAGCATTCAATTAGATCATCTAACCATTCAATTTTACAAAACTTAGCTTGATTTTGAATTTAAATCCAATTGACCATCCAAATCTTAATTTGTCAAAATCAACGGTTAGATGATCATTAGAGCTCATTAGATGACTAATGTACGGTTCAGATGATTCTAATTTAGTCTTTTCTTTTATAGATCAACCAACGGACGCAAGGACGGATGTGATTAAAAGATAACGGTGCAGATCATCTTAAAGGACAACAGATGGACCAGATCACCCATGAAGATGGATATGATAGTTTCTTAAAAGACAATGGAGCTAAATTTAGAATCATGGAGAAAAAGGAAACCCTTTTACCCACTTCTTTCTTTCCTTTTCTTTTTCTTTTTTTCCTTTTTCCTTTTTTCCTTTTCCTTTTTCTTTTTCCTTCTTTCCTTCTTTTCTTCCTTTTCTTTTCTTTCTTTTTCCTTCCTTTTCTCTTTTCTTTCTTTTTCCTTTTCCTCTTCCTTTTTCCCTTTCCCTTTTTTTTTTTCTCTTTTCTTTCTTTCCTTTTCCTTTTTCCTTCTTTCCTTTCTCTTTCTCTTTCTTTTTCCTTCTTTCCTTTTCTTTTTCCTTTCCTCATTCTCACGTACCCAACTTCTTTTTCTCCCCCACTTCCCATTCTTCCTCTACGCTCTTTCCCAATAGTACCCAATTCTCCCTTCTTCTCCCCCTCATTTCTCCCTCTATCTCTCACCCGTGAAAATCCCATCTCTCACGCCACTCCCAACCGCCTTCTCACCCAATCTCTCACATCTTCCTCTCCTAGCCCCTTATTCACCTCACCATCAACCTTCTCTCTCCCAGTTATTTTCTTCTCTCTCTCTCTCGACACCCACTGGCCGGAATTCCCATCTCCATCGCACCATACTAGCCCACCTCTCTTTCTTCTCCCCATCTCACCACTCTCTGCTCTCTCTCTCTCTCTCTCTCTCTCTCTCTCTCTCTCTCTCTCTCTCTCTCTCTCTCTCTCTTGTCATTCCCACCGTGCAGTAGTCCAACACCGCATCGGACAGCACCAAGACGACGGCCCAACTCTATCTCCCTCTTCTCCTCCCATCTTCCACGGCTCCACCGCCCTCAGCCTCTGCGTAGCAGCACGTATAAGAGAAGGAAAACCCAAGTTGGGTTTTCCTCCCCATGGGTTTTCCCTCTGTTTCTCCCCTCCTCCTTTCTCCTCTTCTTCTCTGGCAACTTTCTCCTCTTTTTCTCCGAGTCGCACGGTCCTGGGAGAGAAAATCCGTTCTAGGTTTTCTCCCATCTCTTTTCCTCCTCCTTCCCACGTTTCCATTCCTGGGAATTCCCCGTTTTCTTCTTCTTCTCCTTCCTCTTTTCCTCCCTCCTTCTTCCTTCTTCCCCTCTTTCGGTTTCCATCGTTGTTTTCCTGGTTTTTTTCTGTAAAAACCAGAGACCCCCAAAATTCTAAATCTGCCCCTGGCATATCTCAGGAATTACATCTGTGTCCCCTGGCAGATTTCAGAAATACCAATTGGGTCCCCTATTTAATTACATCTGTGTCCCTGTGCTATTCTGGTTTTACCTTATCATCATTCTGACTATTCAGGGACAGTGCAATTCAAGGACAGACTAATCCAGAGACAATGCAATCTAAGGACAAGCTTATCTAGGACGCATTTTAGTTTTATTTTTTGTTTTCCTTGGAATAAATATTTGTGAACATTGGAACAATTGAATACATCTGGATTTTAGTTTATTTCTAGTATATTTTGTGTTTTTATTCTTTTAGTTGAATTTTATGTAAAACTCCATTTTAAATCAAGTCCTCGTGGGATCGACCCGTATTTACATAGCTATACTACAATAGCCCGTGCACTTGCGGTTAAACAATCAACAAGTTTTTGGCACCGTTGCCGAGGACTTACAAAGGAGTTTTCATAAAATTTAATTAAAACATCCAAAAAAAATAAAAAAAAATCAAAAAATCAGAAAATTTTAAAAAAATTAGAAAAATACATAAAATTAGGAATTGCAATTTTTAGCATTTTAGGAAATTTTAGGTGCATTTTTCAATTGTTTTTAGGGCATAATCACCTTGTTTCCTGAATTTGGTACTAATTTCTAAATTTTATTTTTCAAGAAATTGGAAAGTGGAGGAATTGGGCAAGTGGATCTTCACCAAATTGGAAACTTCCCTGCTTTCCTAGAATAGGACTTTCTTTTTCCTTTTGAGTGAATCTTGTAGTGAGGATCCTTGTAAATTGCAATTTCCATTTTAAAATTTAAAGGGTTGTATAATACAGGGCAAGTGTGGGATAAGGTGGTCCACACTTGATCTTCATCAGAAACCCCACTGTGAGTTTCCTTACTCATTTATTTCCTAGATTAGGATTTGCATTTAGAATAATTTGCATTGTTTGGTAGTGTAACTCATATAGAAGCATTTTTTATAATTGTTGCATTTTAGGATTTTGCATTAGTTTACTACTTTTAATTGCATTCTTAGGGCATGTTTAATGTTTTAAGGTGATTTATATGGTGATCGAATTGCTATGGTGTGTGAAAATTAATTAGTAAGGGCACCCTACCCCCATAAGATCAAGGGTGGATTTCATCACCACCTCTTGGCCCACTTAGAATAATCACCTCAAGCGACAAACCTTCCTTTCACGTTAATTTAAAATTAATCAGAAGAGACCTATAGGGCCATCACATGCTCGTAGGACCCTCTTAACTGTCAGTCCAGTGGCTTTTGATCACTGTGGTTATTGGGGGTTACTTAATAGAGCCTCGCTCTTCCCCCACCTCCTATTGACGTTTGTTGAGGTCTAATCGCCTCCTTACACGAGGGTTGTATTAACCACCTTGGTTAGAACCTAATTGGTAAATAGTAATCAACTCCTAAAGAGAGGAGGAGCGCTAGTCTAGGCTAATAAAAGCATCATCCCCACAGAAAATCAAATATATTGCTGCTTATTAGCCTTAGGATTATTTGAGTGTGCCCTTTTGTTTGCGCATCATTCTAGAAGATAGGTTGCATCATTTAGGTTAGTTTTATCAAAGACAAAACAACAAAAAAAAAAAAAAAAAAAAGAAGCTTCCCTTGTATGCACTTTTGGAGACGCGACAAAACCAGAAGGTTACTCAAGTACGACCAAAAAGACATACAACAAGATCAGGCCACATCTATGACTGATCAACGCTCCAGGGGTAATTCACCCCATGGAAGTCAAGGGGCTCCACTCATCATGAATGAGGACCCACCACCCTTGATGAACGATGAATATCAACCTCCACCAAGGAGGAATAATCATCAACCAAATAGAGATTGGAGAAGAAACAATAGGGAGTGGGATCGGCAAAGTGAATGTGGAGATGATAATATTGAGAGTTATCAAAACTTTCGTGGTAGAACTTTAAAAGACTATCTTCAGCCTACACGCACCAGCACACCATCCTATGTAATTCTTCCTCAAAAATGTTGGTGCGTTAGAATTAAAAACGGGAGTAATCCAATTACTTCCCAAATTCCATGGTTTAGATAGTGAGAGCCCTTACTTGCACCTTAAAGAATTTGATGAGGTATGTAGTACCCAACGAACACAAAATGTAGGTCTAGATACTGTCAGGCTTAAACTTTTTCCTTTCTCTTTAAAGGAAAAAGCAAAAATGTGGTTTAATGCACTGCCATCAGGTTCCATAAGAACCTGGAATGAAATGACTAGGGAATTCTTAAAGAAGTTTTTCCCTACCCATAAAACAAATACACTTCGCCACAAGATAATGAACTTTACCCAAAAGGATAAAGAATCATTCTATCAATCCCGGGAAAGGTTCAAAGAACTACAACTCACTTGCCCACATCATGGCTATGAACCATGGTGCATCATCAGCTTCTTTTATTAAGGACTAAATTCTGACATGCGCCAGTTTGTAGAGATGATGTGTAATGGTAACTTTCTCAACAAACAACCAGATGAGGCGGAGGAGTATTTGGAATGGCTAGCTAAAAGTGCACAGACCTGGGCTGACTCAGAAAGAATAGAACATACAGATAGACCTAAGCCCAATAACACCCATGCTAGGGGAGGCATGTATGCTATGTCTAAAAAAGATGATATCAATGCCAAAGTAGCATCCCTAGCGAGAAAAGTAGAAGCCATAGAAATGGGAAAGAAAAACTCAAATAAAGAAGAACAAGTGTGTAGCATTTGTGAAAGTATGTCACATCTTACTCAGGAATGTCCTACAATCCCTGGTTTTCAAGATGTACTTCATGATCAAGCTAATGCACTTAACACATATAAAAGACCTTTCTCCCCATATTCAGACACTTATAATCCCAACTGGAGAAACCATCCAAATTTTAGTTGGAAAAATGGACCTACTGCTAATGTTCCACAACCAGGGCAATATCAACCTCATCAACAAAACCAAGGACTTCTTACCTTACCTTATCAAACTCATCAACCTCCTTCTGGACCTTACTTGCCCCCACCTAAAAGGCATGTTGAGGATAATCAAAACGTTCAAAACCAGGAGAAGAAAATTTCTCAATTAGAAAAGTCTGTGAATGAATTAAAAAATATGATGAGTCAAATGATGCAAAGTATGAAAAAAGGAAAGTTCCCAGCTCAACCACAAGCAAACCCTAAGGGAGTGCATGCGGTTAGCACTAATGTATCTGATGAAACATCTAGCTCTACCATGGAACAAACTAAGGCTGTTACCATTCTTAGGAGTGGTAAAAGAATTGAGAAAGATGAGCCTAAAAAGACTGAAAAGGCAGAAAATTCCACGGAAGTTAAAGAAAACTCTAAACAAAAGGACCTTATTTCACCTGTTGATCCATGTCCTATACCTGCTCCATTTCCTCAAAGGTTGCGTCAAGCCCCAAAGTTTGCATCTAATGATGAGATTTTAGAAATTTTCAAGCAAGTCAAGATCAACATACCGGTCTTAGATGCTATAAAACAAATCCCATCATATGCCAAATTCTTAAAAGACTTATGCACCATAAAGAGAAAATTGAATGTCCAGAAGAAGGCATTTTTGACTTAACAGGTTAGTTCTATTCTTCAACACCATACACCACCAAAGTACAAAGATCCTGGTTGCCCCACTCTTACTTGCATTATTGGCAGCTATAAGATTAACCAAGCTCTTCTTGATTTAGGATCTAGTGTAAATCTATTACCATACTCGATATACGAACAGTTAGGTCTAGGTGAACTAAAACTTACATCTACTATGCTCCAGCTAGCTGACCGTTCTGTAAAAATACCGAGAGGGGTAATAGAGGATGTGTTAGTCTAGGTAGAACAATTTTGTTTCCCTGTCGATTTTCTAGTTCTAAATACACAACCGGTGGTGAATGAGAAGAATGAAATACCAGTCATCTTGGGACTACCATTTTTGGCTACATCCAATGCCTTAATCAACTGTAGAAATGGTGTCATGAAACTGTCCTTTGGCAATATGACATTAGAGCTAAACATCTTTAACATTTGTAAGCAACCTGGTGAAACTATTGATGATTTGCACAGTGTTAACATGATCAATTTAGTTGTACAAGATCAGTTTCAGTCATCTTCCTTGTCGGACCCACTAGAGGCCTGTTTGGCCCATTTTAATGAGTTTAATGAGGATGCATTAATAGAGGAAGTTAATGCCCTCCTGGATTCTATTTCTATCATGGAAACAGAAAAATGGAAACCTCCTTTCGAGGACCTTCCACTGAGGGAGTCCACTCCCCTTCCATCATTCATAGAACCTCCTAAGCTTGAATTGAAATCTCTACCATCAGATTTAAAATATGCCTTTTTAGGAGACAAAGAGACTTTTCCTGTAATAATTTCCTCCCAATTAGAAACATCTCAGGAGGAAAAGTTAATAGACACTTTAAAAGAATACAAAGGTACTATAGGATGGACCATAGCTGATATAAAGGGCATTAACCCTTTAATCTGCACCCATAGGATCTATCTAGAGGATGAAGCTAAACCATGTCATCAAATGCAAAGAAGGTTAAATCCTAATATGAAAGATGTGGTTAGAGCAGAAGTCCTAAAGTTGCTTAATGTGGGAATCATCTATCCCATAAGTGATAGCAAATGGGTAAGTCCTACTCAAGTGGTTCCAAAGAAGTCTGGAGTGACAGTAATAACTAATGTCAACAATGAATTGATCCCTACCAGGGTTACTACTGGTTGGAGTATGTGTATCGACTATCGAAAGTTGAATACTGTTACAAGGAAGGACCATTTTCCTTTGCCCTTCGTTTATCAAATGTTAGAAAGGGTTGCAGGACATCAGTACTATTATTTCTTAGATGGTTATTCAGGATATAACTAAATAGAAATTGCACCCAAGGATCAGGAAAAGACCACATTTACATGTCCTTTTGGCACTTTTGCTTACAAAAGAATGCCATTTGGATTATGTAATGCTCCTGCCACATTTCAACGTTGGATGTTAAGCATTTTCAATGATTTGGTGGAGAGAATTTTAGAGGTTTACATGGACGACTTTTCTATTTTTGGTAATTCATTTGAAACATGTCTTGAAAATCTAAGAAAAGTCTTAACTCGTTGTAAAGAAAAGAACCTAGTGCTTAATTGGGAAAAATGTCATTTCATGGTTCCTAAGGGAATTGTCTTAGGTCACATTGTGTCATCTAAAGGTATAGAGGTAGATAGAGCTAAAGTTGATCTAATTTCCAATCTACCCATTCCAAAATCTATTAGGGACATTCGATCTTTCCTAGGTCATGCAGGATTCTATCAGAGGTTCATTAAGGATTTTAGTGCAATATCTAGACCACTATGTCACCTCCTCACAAAGGATACTCCTTTTGAGTGGACTGAGGATTGTCAAGAAGCATTTATAAAGTTGAAAGACAAGTTGACCACTGCACCTATCATGCAGCCGCCTGATTGGAGTCTACCCTTTGAAATCATGTGTGATGCCAGTGACTATGCTGTAGGAGCTGTACTAGGACAGAGAAAAGAAAAGAAGCCATATGTCATCTACTATGCCAGTAGGACCTTAAATAGCACCCAAATGAACTATTCTACTACAGAGAAAGAACTCTTAGCAGTTGTCTTCGCATTGGATAAATTCAGGTCTTACTGGATCTAAAAAAGTCATATTCACTGACCATTCGGCCCTCAAGTGTCTTCTTTCTAAGAAAGATGCTAAGCCTAGACTAATTAGATGGATTCTCCTACTCCAAGAGTTTGACATTGAAATAAAAGATAAAAAGGGAGTAGAGAATGTGGTAGCTGACCATTTGTCTCGCTTAGTCCTAACAGAGCCTTTAGATGAGTTGCCCATTAAAGACACTTTCCCTGATGAGCAACTTTTTCACGTTTCCCATCCTCCCTGGTTTGCTGATATTGCAAATTATTTAGTCACAGGGAAAATTCCTGAACATTGGACTAAACAAGAAAAGAAAAAATTCTTTTCCAATGTTAAGCACTATTTCTGGGATGATCCATACCTGTTTAAATACTGCCCAGATCAAATCATTAGGAGATGTGTCCCTAACTTAGAACAACATAGTGTTATCTCCTTTTGTCATTCAGAAGCATGAGGTGGACATTTTTCTGCCCAAAAAACAGCAGCAAAGATTTTGCAGTGCGGTTTTTATTGGCCGTCGTTGTTCAAAGACACACATGTGTTCTATAAATTATGTGAGCAATGTCAAAAGTTAGGAGGACTAACCTGTAGGAATATGATGCCTCTAAACCCTATTCTTATCATAGAAATTTTTTATTGTTGGGGTATAGATTTCATGGGTCAATTCCCACCTTCTTTTGGCTACATTTATATCTTATTAGCCGTAGACTATGTTTCAAAATGGATTGAGGCTATCCCGTGTAGGAATAATGATCACAAAATAGTTCTTAAATTTTTAAAAGAAAACATTTTTTCTAAATTTGGGACCCCTCGAGCCATTATAAGTGATAACGATACACATTTTTGCAACAAACCATTTGAAGCACTAATGAAAAAATATAATATTACACATAAAGTTGCAACACCGTATCACCCACAAACAAGTGGACAAGTAGAAGTATCTAATCGGGCCATCAAACAAATCCTTCAAAAGACTGTTAATCCAAATCGTAAAGATTGGTCTCTTCGACTGACCAATGCGCTCTGGGCTTACAGGACTGCACATCGCACCCCCATTGGTATGTCTCCCTATCGTATTGTATATGGTAAGGCTTGTCATTTGCCTATGGAATTGGAACATAGATCCTATTGGGCAATAAAGACATTCAATTTCAATATGGATAAAGCAGGCTCACATAGCAAACTCCAACTTAATGAGTTGGAAGAGATCAGGCAAGAAGCTTATGAGAGTAATAGGATATATAAAGAAAAGATGAAAGTTTTTCATGATAAGAACATAATGAGAAAATCCTTTACTCCAAGCCAGAAGGTTCTACTTTACAATTCTAAGCTCCACCTATTTCCAGGTAAGCTTAGATCTCGATGGACTGGTCCATACATAGTAAAAGAAGTTTTTCCATATAGGGCTGTCGAGATTGAGAATACTAGGACTGGTCATTCTTTTAAAGTGAATGGTCAACGTTTAAAGCCTTTCCTAGATTATGAGAATCCAAAAGTTGAGTCCACAACTCTGGAGGATCCTGTTTATCAGGATTGAGTGAATTTGATCTTTTTGTACCATATTTTGTATTTTGTTGTTTTCTGCATCACCCATATTCATTTTAGGTCCTACTTTTTAAACATTGAGGACAATGTTTCTGTCAGGTTGGGGGGTGTAGAATTCTAGCAAATTCTAGTTTTTTTAGGTTTTTAGGTGCTTTCCTTGTTTTTAAAAAAAAATGAAAATTTTTAGGTCATTTCCTACACTATGATGAGAATTGGATTTTATGAAGTATAATCGGAATAAGTTTAGCTTATTAATGGAATTGAATATGATTAATTCATCTTTTTACTCATTTTCTAAAGTATTCTATGAAAGCAAAGTCTCAGATCACATCTGTACACGCAGTTGCATATAGATAGTTTAGATTGATAAGTAGCTATAACTTAGAGATTCTGAAGAAATTCAGTAGAGACCTATAACCTAAGTGAGTTTTTTTTTAGCTATTCATCCTTTTTGAGAGGTTATAAATATTCCTAATTTTCATCAGCGCGTTTAAAGAAAATTGATCCCAAACTCTTAAATTTGGCTAATTACCTGAATAATTAGAATATTATCTTTAAAATTCTAGAAGTTCATTGAATTTGATAGATTAAAGGAAACCTAGAAAATGATTTAGGTTATCCTTGTTCTTAACCTAAAGACATAAAGCCTACCCATAAAGTATTGTTACTACTAGTTAGCCAACTTGAGCCTTTAATATAAGCCTTTTCTTTTGCCACCCAAATTATCCTTTACCCAGATTAACCCAGTATAAAGTATCCATTACCCATTTTCTTTGAAAAATAAGTTAGAGAAGAATGAAGAAATACCTTTTAGTTTTAATGAAAGTAGAAAGTGGATATCAAGAAAAGAAAGAGTCTTCAAAGTGAGTCAAAAGTACTGAAAAAGAAAGAAAAGATTCTGGAAAAAAAAAAAAAGTTTGAAGAATACAAAGAAAAATGGAAACAAAAATATTCACTTTAGAAAAAAAGCAAAGAAAAAGAAGAATTGTCAACTTTAGAAGATCTCTACTTATTTTTGAAGAAACTTTGAATACCCTTATACCCTTTCTTTGGTACCTTGTCCTAAGCCTACGTTTCGTCCTAGTTAAAAACCTATTGATTCTAGGAGAAATATAGTCTTGATAAGGAAATGAATAGATAGAATCTAAAAGAGTGCTATTTCTAAATATTCAAAGGTAATGGCGTCTATTCTAAAGGGATCAAAACAATGAAATTCCTTAGTAACTCCCATTTTTTATGAGTATATGTGAGATAATTTGCTTTTATTGACTCAACTCACATAATTAAAAGAGAGATATGATTTCACCCCTTTATCTAAGAGATTTTGTTTCTGAGTGTATATCATTAGTGAGGATTGAGGTCAAAACATATTTCAGATGGAGTTCAAAAGTTAGAAGTTTACTTAAAGATTAAGATAATTCTATATGTAAACTATACACACACACTCACTCTGAGATTTGAGCTTAATTGGAATTATTTTGGCATATGGGTAGGGTTTCAAATTCTTCAGTCATTTTTATTAGTATGTTACAGTTGATGTGATTTATTGAAGATAATTCTCTGAGGAAAAAGAGGAGTTGACTTAAAAATAAATCTTAAAATTTGGTTTCTGCATGTTTTGCTCGGGACTAGCAAAATGCTGGTTGGGGGTGTGTAAAGTGTTCAATTTTGGTTAAAATACCCCTAATTTAGCATTCAATTAGATCATCTAACCGTTCAATTTTACAAAACTTAGCTTGATTTTGAATTTAAATCCAATTGACCATCCAAATCTTAATTTGTCAAAATCAATGGTCAGATGATCATTAGAGCTCATTAGATGACTAATGTATGGTTCAGATGATTCTAATTTAGTCTCTTCTTTTGTAGATCAACCAAAGGACGCAAGGACGGCTGTGATTAAAAGATAACGGTGCAGATCATCTTAAAGGGCAATGGATGGACTAGATCACCCATGAAGATGGATATGATAGTTTCCTAGAAGACAATGGAGCTAAATTTAGAATCATGGAGAAAAAGGAAACCATTTCCCCCACTTCTTTCTTTCCTTTTCTTTTTCTTTTTTTCCTTTTCCTTTTCCTTTTCCTTTTTCCTTCTTTCCTTCCTTTTCTTTTCTTTCTTTTTCCTTCCTTTTCTCTTTTCTTTCTTTTTCCTTTTCCTCTTCCTTTTTCCCTTTCTTTTTCTCTTTTCTTTCTTTCCTTTTCCTTCTCCTTTTCCTTTTTCCTTCTTTCCTTTTTCTTTCTTTTTTCTTCTTTCCTTTTCTTTTTCCTTTCCTCATTCTCACATACCCAACTTCTTTTTCTCCCCCACTTCCCATTCTTCCTCTACGCTCTTTCCCAACAGTACCCAATTCTCCCTTCTTCTCCCCCTCATTTCTCCCTCTATCTCTCACCCATGAAAATCCCATCTCTCACGCCACTCCCAACCACCTTCTCACCCAATTTCTCACATCTTCCTCTCCTACCCCCTTATTCACCGCACCATCAACCTTCTCTCTCCCAGTTATTTTCTTCTCTCTCTCTCTCGACACCCACTGGCCAGAATTCCCATCTCCATCGCACCATACTACCCCACCTCTCTTTCTTCTCCCCATCTCACCACTCTCTGCTCTCTCTCTCTCTTGTCATTCCCACCGTGCAGTAGTCCAACACCGCATCGGACAGCACCCAAACGACAGCCCGGCTCTATCTCCCTCTTCTCCTCCCATCTTCCACGGCTCCACTGCCCTCAGCCTCTGCGTAGCCGCACGGACAGGAGAAGGAAAACCCAAAGTTGGGTTTTCCTCCCCAGGGGTTTTCCCTCTGTTTCTCCCCTCCTCCTTTCTCCTCTTCTTCTCCGGCCACTTTCTCCTCTTTTTCTCCTTGTCGCACGGTCTTGGGAGAGAAAATCCGTTCTGGGTTTTCTCCCATCTCTTTTCCTCCTTCCCGCGTTTCCATTCTCGGGATTTCCCGTGTTTTCTTCTTCTTCTCCTTCCTCTTTTCCTTCTTCCTTCTTCCCCTCTTTCGGTTTCCATCGTTGTTTTCCTAGTTTTTTTCTGTAAAAACCAGAGACCCCCGAAATTCCAGATCTGCCCCTGGCATATCTCAGGAATTACATCTGTGTCCCTTGGCAGATTTCAAAAATTCCATCTGTGTCCCCTGGCAGATTTCAGAAATACCAATTGGGTCCCCTATTTAATTACATCTGTGTCCCTGTGCTATTCTGGTTTTACCTTATCTTTATTCTGACTATTCAGGGACAGTGCAATTCAAGGACAGACTAATCCAGAGACAATGCAATCTAAGGACAAGCTTATCCAGGACGCATTTTAGTTTTATTTTCTGTTTTCCTTGGAATAAATATTTGTGAACATTGGAACAATTGAATACATCTGGATTTTAGTTTATTTCTAGTATATTTTGTGTTTTTATTCTTTTAGTTGAATTTTATTTAAAACTCCATCATTTTAAATCAAGTCCTCGTGGGATCGATCTGTATTTGCATAGCTATACTAGAATAGCCCGTGCACTTGCGGTTAAACAATCAATAGTGTCATATTTCTATGCTCTTTCTATCCTCCATCAAATTGTTCTTCAACCCTAGGATGGATGGTTGAGATTTATTTGAAGTCTCCTAACCAAAAAGGCATTGTTTTATGGCTCATTCCTTCTCATGCATTGAATTAGTATTCCTTAAGATGGATGGCTAGGAT
Source organism: Warburgia ugandensis (assembly GCA_035236585.1). Classification (NCBI taxonomy): domain Eukaryota; kingdom Viridiplantae; phylum Streptophyta; class Magnoliopsida; order Canellales; family Canellaceae; genus Warburgia; species Warburgia ugandensis. Next base: position 34,140,582 of record CP141130.1, on the reverse strand, counting down.
TCTGTACAGATTTTCTTATCCAAACAAATCCTCCTCCTTTATTTTCTCCATAACCCACCATTTTTATCTCCAACAAATCACAAATTAAGTGCAAAATACATTTTCTACTAAGGAGAACACTTTTCTCCTCCTTGAAATATGATGGCAGCCCCTAAAAATTTTCTCCACCAATCATGACTCAGTCTTTTCTCTCTTGTATGGCTGCTTTCTATTGGTCAATTCTAACTAAAATGGCTTCTTATCAGTTGCTTTAGAATGATTTTACATGTGGAATAATCTCAGCCACTCTTTCTTGAAATTCTCGGATAAAAATTAACCATAGATTTTCCATTTTTTTGTCTCTCTCCTCACCTCCTTATTTTTCTCCACCAATCATACTACTCCCTTCATGTATTTCATGTAGAATTGAGTGAGATCACCACCTTTTGCATGAAAAATTTGTAATACACATGTATGTGGTCCCCATTCTATAGTACAGAGAGAAAGTAAGGGATTTTAGTCTCTTGTGGATCCCAACTTGAGGCACTTTACATGCATGCTTCCTTTGACATGCGTGCATGTTAAGCTTCACTTAGAATCTCCCCAAAGGTAGTGGAATGCATTCATGAAAGTTCTGTCACCCTATGTTTTGGTCATGACAATCTCTTTTACGTGGATAAGGTTTAGCTACCTTTAGGGTTTTTGATTGTGCTAAAAATGACAATAACATCCTCTTCACATTCTAAACTCCTAGACTTAATTAAATTTGTTAGATGGCCACATTTTGATGCTCGAACTCTAAATTATCCATTTTTTAAGATTTGATGCCAAAAATACCATTTTTTACAATTGTACCCTAACCTTGCAAAACACAAAAATAACCCTAATTAGTAATATTTGTGATAAAATGAGGGCTAACACTTACTAAATATAGATGTATTCTATGTTATAATTCTATACCCATTACATACCACTTTGAGTTGAAACCATGAATTGTTCAACTCTTCCTAATTTTTATGGATTGGACAAGGAGGAACCATACAACCATGTTAAGAAATTCCTTGACTTTTACTCTATATTTAAATATAATAACTTTTTAGATGACTCTAATAGGTTGAGACTATTTCCATGGGATCAACTCTCTAGAAATAAGGTTCATCACCCCAATGGATCAACTCTCTAGAAAATTCTTGAATAAGTTTTTCTCAATCCATGAAACCAATGCCCTCAAGCCAATATCATAAATTTTCAACAAAAAGAGGGGGACCATTTCTATGAATGCTATGAATATTGGAAGCACTTGCTTTTGAAATGCCCCCACCATGGATTTGAAAAGTGGCAATAGGTCAAATAATTTAATGAAGTTTTAACACTGCATAATCGACATATGATAGATGCCATTAGTGGGGGGACTTTCATGACTAAAAGTAATGTGGATGCCTAGAATTTCTTCAAAACACTTGCTGAGATTCCTAATAATGGGATTACTCTACTCGAATAGAAAGAAATTCATAGCCATAAAGAAAAGGTGAATGTAAGAAGTAAGGGGTCACTGTAGATCTTTATAGCAAAATAGGTATATTGACCTAGGTGGTAGGAATGATCTCACCTAGTGGTAAGTTGCTTTCATGATGAATAGATCTCCTGTTCAACCTCAATCTAAGGTATGTTCAATTTGTGCCAATTCAAATCACTTTGCTCCATCGTGTCCATCTAGCTTTGGTTTCCTTGAGTTCTTTTCAGAGAAAGCGGATGTTATGAATACATATCACCAACCTAGCAACAATAACCCTTAGTCTAAGACCTACACCCGTACATGGGCTAGCATCCAAACTTATCATGGTTGAAGAATAATCATCAAGGGGATCCACTAAGGAATCCCCATCAATAACCTTTTCCCAAAAATAACATCCCTCAACAGTAGCAGTCCCCTCAATAGTTTCCACCCCAACAAAGGAAACCATCTTTGGAGGAGACATTGAACACCTTTATGCAAGGAAATTCCCAATTTCAAAATAAAATAAAACAATTTCAAAGTAAAACAAAATAGACCTTTCAAGCGAACTCCCAGTCTATTGCAAAGTTGGAGTATCAGATGCATTAGCTATTTGCTGCTCTTTAAGAGAGGGAGAAAGGAAAATTTCCTAGTTAACTAGTACCAAATCCCAAGGGTTAGCATGTGATTAGCTCTAATCAAGCCAAAATCCATCCAAACCCTTAGGAGTGGAAGATAAGTCGATAACTAGGTAGGCTAGACTAGGACATACCTAGTAGAGGTGCTTGTTTATTAGGAATAGATTCCGAGTAGGTCATTTGTATCATAGGGTAGATATAGTTCTAATTTTTACATTCTTCATTTTTTATGGCTACATCAATAAGATCAATGCACAATCCTAAAAGTGCAAGTACTATCATTCTAACCCTTCTCTTTACTTGGTCATTTCATTTGTCCATGTTTTTATTTGAAAACATTGGGAACAGTGTTTAATTTAAGTATGGGGGTAGGGTATTTTAATTTTGAAAATATTTTCTTAGTTATTTGGAGTCAATTTTTTAAATTTATTTTGAAAATTTTTGAAAATTAGAACAAGGATGAGAATTTGGATTTTTTTTATTATTTAGCTATCTTTTGAACTTTAGCTTATTGATAGATTTGTATATAATTAGATCACTATTTTACCCTTCATCTAAAGTATTTATGAAAGTTAAACACATAATATTCATTGTACAAAATAGTCATATATATATATATATATATATAGTTTAAGTTGAAGAGTAAATATAACTTAGAGATCCTAAAGAAGATAAGTGGAGGCTATTAACCCATATGACTTTAGAACTAATCTTTCTTTCTAAGAGTTATACATAAATTCAAATATTCTTCAGTGAACATAAATTCCTAGTTAGTCTCATTATTCTTTATCTTGGTCAACTATTGAGAAAATATCTGATAGACTACAATTATCTTTGAGTTTATGGTTATAGTTAAGTCATATGTACCCTAGGAAATGATAGAGGTCATCCTTGGTAAACATAGAGCCCTTAGTCTTTCTATATTATTTTTCCACTAGTTAACCCCTTGAGCTTTTTACATTAAACCTTTTCTTTTGTAATCCCATTGACCATTACCCACATTGAAACCCTATAATATATTCATTACCTAGTTTCTTAAAAAAAATGTAGAGATGGTTAAAGAATTATCTTGAGAAAAATATGAGTAATATAAGTCAAGAGATGAGAAAAATTCAAAGAAAAGTTATATTCAAAAGTGAGAAAAATGTGAAAAGTCAAGAAAAAAGAAATAGCCAATGAAAAGAAATTGTTCACTCTTATGGGTGGAAAAGAAAGTTGTGAATACGCTAGTAGAAGACTTTTACATATCTCTTAGACAACCTTTATTTACCCTTATACCATTCTTTTGATGACCTTGTCCTAAGCCTATGCTTTATCCTATTAGAAGTCCTAACTTGATCTTAGGAGAAGTATGACTTGGATATGACTATGAATGAGTAGTTATTTTTATAAAGTATAACATTCCTAATAGTTGATATCCTTTCATGAGACCATTATTAGATTCTTTGTAAGTTATCATTCTTCTACATGAAACTATGTGAGAATTTTAAACTTGATGAACATTATTCTTCTCAAATAATGAGAGATTTACACCTTTCTAAGTCTCAAATATATTCCATGAGGTTTGAAATCAAAACATAAATTTGGATTGTAATTTAGGTTATAATTTCCTTAGAAATTTATAATTGTATATATATTGGCTATATTCACAAGCTCACATTCTAAGACTTGATGAATTAATGGGATATCTTTAACATGAGGGTAAGATTTTGAAGTGTTATTCATTTTTATTACCATGCTAAAGTTGGGGGTTTAATATAAGTTGAATATAAGAAGATTCTTACGAGACTAATCATCCACTAGAGGTAAAGTAGGGGTTTAAAGGCTTTCTACATACATTAATGCCAATGAAAGCACCTACAAAAGTTATTAGTATTTGTTTTTAAATTTATGTATTTCTCTTTTGTAGTTTTGCTTAAGGACTAGCAAAATATAAGTCTAGGGTTATTTGATGAATATAGAAATATTACATACATATTCCTATATTTAGTATGTTTTAGCTTTAAAAAATACTTGATTACCATTAATTAGGGTTAATTCTACTATTTTGCAGGTCTATGATACAAATAAAAAATCCCATAAATTATCAATTTTACCCTAAAAAGAGAAATTTTGAAAACCAAGATACATTATGGGTTACATATACATGAAAGGAAGTCTTACAAGTTTAAATTAATCACAGGTTGTCACTATTGAAGTCAGGGTGGTCAGAAACCTTGTGTACAACTACTCAAATAAGGGTGAAAAGGTGGAAAATTTTCAATTCATGCACACTTATGAGGCTTATGGAAGAAGTTTGATTCATATACAATAGAATCATTTGTAACATTTCTTAAAATTTGGGTCATTTTCTATGTATTAGATTATAATTTTGATGGAGATAAAATTAGAATTTAATTACATTGAGTTTCATGAAAATGACCTCCTTGTAACTCAAAATTTGGACTTGAGACTATCAAATTTGGAATGTATGTGTCAATATGAATCTAATGACACTAATTTTGCTCAAAATGGAGATCAGGACTGAAAAATCCAAAAGTTTTACTAAGTTAGAGGGGGCCGAAATTGATAACAACGGCCCCTATGTTTTGTCTATTGCCATGGTGATTGAAAATGGGATTTGACGAAGGTGAAAACCCTAGGAACACATCGTCCACCCCCCCCCCCCAATCTCCCACTAGGCAATCTGCCCTGCAATCAATGTCACACGAAGCCCTCCCTAGCCAGACTTCTCTTCCCCAACATTGATGGACCAGAAAACCCATTTCCAGCAATCAATTTCCCTCCTCGGAATCCCCCCTTTACTAGCGATAAAAGAAACCCAAATCAAGTTTTCTTTTGATGTCTTTTCCTTCTCTCCAGCATTGATAGAAACCTAAATCAGGTTTTCATCTGAAATGCAAGGAGACCAATCATCCCTCCACTGCATCAACCTCCCACCTTCCTCCTTCTTGCCCCCATGGATCAAGATTTCCCCCCCTAGATCATGATTTTATCTTCTGGCATCCGGCCTGGCATGCTTGTGTGCACAAGCTGGCCACGCATTTAGTTCTCCCCCTTGTTCACCGATGATGGGCAGACACTTGATCACCCAATATTGGTGTCCCACTCCCTCTTCTCCCTTCCCCTCTCAATCAGATCACTGGTAGGGCACAGGCCATCCACGCACCCAATCTTCTGCTTGCCACCTCCCACACCCCCCCCCCCCACCCCCGTCTTTGCTTTTCCCATCACCAGCTCAGCCAAGCCATTGGAAGGCCGACGAGCTAGGACCCATTTTCCCCTCTGTTTGTGATCGAGCTTAAGTGGGGACCTCGTCACGAGCACCGCCACCCACCTCTTCCCCTATTTTCCCCTTTCACTCTGGTGAGTTAAGGTTGGGTTGACTCGCCAAGTCAACCTGTTCTCGACTCACTTTAGGGGAACTACATTGACACAATACGCCCTATTACACCCTTGAATTCCAATCCTCAATTCTAACCAATCCAAGAAGAATCTTAGAGATCTGAGATAACCCTCATGATCCTTGCAATGCAAGAAACAATACCTATCTTCCCATTCATTGATCAAGGAAGATCTAACCATCGATTTGATCAGACCATTGATCGGACTTCAGATCGTCTGATCTAAGATGATCTAACATTAATTTTTTTTATCTAAATAGTCCATTATGATCCTCATGAAGTGTAGATCAAGATTCATATAAGATATTTTGGATCTAAAACATTTATGGAGATGATTTAGCCAATCTTGATCAACGGCTAAGATCAATTGAAGATCCATGTTTGAAATTGGATCAAATTCTATGATCCTTACCTTTTAGATTTCTTAATTGGATTATTTGTTTAGAATTACTAAGTTATTATTTATATAGGGTGATCAGGTGAAGAATTGTAACTAGATTAGCATGGATATTAGATCAGGCACAGTTGAGGTGATCAATGTATGATCTAGCCAAGCAGACAGCTAGATGTTATTCAGATTTACTTGTATAAGGTAAAATTACTATCTTAATCATTTGATGGGTTGATTTAACTTAAATTAGATAATATTGAACATGAAATTTATATAATAATGCTCGATCAGTTAATTAAACAATAAATTAACTAAGATTAATATGATCTAAGCCTAATAGCTCTGAAATATATAATAATATAATTAATAAGGAGGTCCAAATGGTTATGAGTCGAGATTAAGTATGATTTGAATTATTAGCTAATTAGGGTAGGTCTCGCCCTGAGATTTGATGACTGAAAATTATTGGATTATCTTGAACACTATGTTGGAATACGAAAATATAATGTTGTGTAATTAAGAATCCAAGTTAGATAAATTGGATTCTAAGTATGGCTTGGATGTGATATGTATCCAGGTGATGGAATTGTGGTGGACTGCACTAGAGTTGGGTCTAACTGATTTAGGAGGTACAGATGAATGATACTTCGTCTAAGGTAGGTGACTACATTTAGTATTCTTATGATTTTATAAATCATGATTGTTCACTTGATGACCTTATTCACATGGACAGTTTGATTCATGGATATGTATGTCAACCTTATGATTCTCCTGAGATTATCATTGAGCATGTGTTATCGATGTTTATAATATCCTTTTTATTAACATGATTCATGCATTGTTCTTAATGCATTGTATGCTACATCAATTTGGATTATATGAAGATGTTATACGCAGATTTTCGATGCATGATTATCTATACATTAAAATACCATATTGACTTGATTTTATCAAGGATGATTATACATGGATTTATGATACTCGATTTTGTGTTTTCATTGATTTATGATGGGTGTTTTTGCCAGATGGATGCTATGCTAGGAGGGCCTCAGGGTTGGCCACCCGCCCTATGAGTTTACAAATTATAGACATCACCCTAATATTGGACAACTGTGTGCAATTTGTACTAATCATGGGCAGGCCATCCACACACATCCAACCAACACCCATGCCTCGACCAACACTAATCTCCCATTTTGGTGTTGACGGCAAGCGACAATGGTACATACCCTAGAGTGGTTGCTCATGAGTATTGGTCATGAGTACTGATACCAATCCGTCACCCTCTAGGGATTGGTATCAGTACTCATGACCAGATATAAGAGTGTGGTGGGACACTCAAGAGACGCGGTTGGCGTGCAAGCTCTGTTATTCATGATATGCATTCATGCCTTATTAAGATGGATTTGATTGAAATTGACTTTACTAATTGCATGAGCATGCATCATTCATGCTATGCATGCTATGGTATTTGGATATGATAGTTCTATATTTATGTGAGAAACCATATCCTCATCAGTTTTTTTAAGTGATTCTGACTTAATATTCATGCATCGTTTCATCCTTGATATTTGATGATTCAACTTTTTATATGAATGTTTCATATCCATGAACTTTATCAGAAACTCAAATCTTTATATGTTATACTAGATATGCTTTAAATTGATATTAAATGTGGTCACCTAAACAAGCGATTGCTTGCTAAGGCATTTCTTTGGTTTGTAATACCTCAGATACAGAGAGAGATAGCAGGTTTGACATGTTAATAGAGCAAGCACAGGTCATGGTAGCTTCTAGTAATGTATAGAGGATATTTCAAAAATTGTAAGTTTTGCTTAGACCTTACTTTGGTTATGAGTTATGGACTATACACTAGTATGAATTACTTTGTGACTTAGATGTAAGGAAATGTATTCTTGTTGAATGTGATGGCTATGTATGGATAGATCCTGGGCAATGTTGTTAGGTCTTGATTTTCTTATCTATCATTGACATATATGTTTTTATTAAGTATAGTATTTGATTTGGATGGATGGATGGGTATGGAGACTGAGTCTCCTAAGTGTCATGTCATGTCATTGTATTTATCAGGTGATTGTTGTATTACACAGGTTATATGCAATGGTCCAAAATACAAAGGAGACTTTATCAAATTTTTTTATAGAAAATGGGGATATCATTTCATTGTTAAATATGTGATTTTGTGGTTGTTTGACTCTCGAGATTTTGAAATAAATGCTTTTTATTCGAGTTTTTGTTTTGATCAATTTTTTTAAAAATCAAAATTTTAAAACAAGTATCTCGACTTTTATAAAAAATTGGTATTAAATTTTTGTGTAAAATTCAGGGTGTCACATCATATGCAATGAAAGCTTCTCAAAAGAAAAAGAAGAACGAGGCTCACATGAAGATTGGTTTACTTATTTTCTCCCTCCTACTTATCCAAATGGAGAAGATCAACCAATGATTAGAATCCTTATCCATACAAGGTATTGAAGCACAATTGGTCCACATGAGACATATGAAGATCTATAAGAATCATGGCCATTCATCCTAAGGCCATCCAATCCGATGGTGGAGTGAAAATGAAGTTTTAAGGAAGATCTAAATTAGATCCTATCCATTGAAGCAAAGTTAAGTATAATCTAAGGGCTAGGATTGAAGTAAAGCAAAGAAGGAAATCCTAGCCACCTTCCCTATATTGAAAAGTCAATCAAAAACCCTAAGGAAAGGAAGATCTCAACTATCCATTCTCATCCAAGGGTTGTTGCATTCTTAAGGTTTCTAAATTACTCACACACACCCATGTGCATTCCATGCCCCCTCTTTTGGACTTTCTAAATATGAAGAAAAACCTAGATTCCTCCACCAATTACCTATTTCTTTACTTTTCTTGCCTCCAATTTCCTTTCCTACTTATTCCTTACTTTTGTTATTTTTCCTTTTTTATTTCTTCACATATTCCAACCCACTTTCCTTCATTAGAAAAAGATCCTCTCCCGCTTAATAGCCACTATTTTGATTTCACCTTCATTCCCTTCATTCTTAAGCTACATCTTCTTTCCTCTTTATATTTTTTCCCCCCACTTATTTCCTTCATGCCTTGGACTTTCCTATTCTTATTTCCTTTTACATCTCATCTTATTCCTTCCATCTCTATCCCACTTTCCCAAAATTGAATTCCAGCCCCCTCATCTAGCCCTTGATTGATTTCTAATTAAAATAATTGATCTCGACCATTGATTCCTCTTAAATCTCATGCTAGAAATCTATAAATAGAGGGATTTTGAATACATTAAGGATCTTTCAACTTTTCTTAGAGCTCAAGGCCAAAGCTAGGAGAAAAATAGGGAAGAAGAGCACCCTCACCCAAGCTCCCCTTCAACCTTTCATAATTCAAATCCTTTGGAGATAAAGGTAGGGTCTCAACTTAAGTTTCAACTTCTTTTTTTCTTATTATTTTTTTCTTTCTCATCTATATCCCTTCTCTTGCATCCATACATGCTAGCTCATTCATTATTGTTGTCTATCTTTGCAATGCATGTTGGAATTATTCCATGAATTGCACACATCCTTCATGAAGTTACATGTGTGGTTTATGTTGTAGTTTTCCTTGCTTTTTCATGTTAATTTCTTTCTATTCTTGCTTTGTAGATCATGTTAAACATAATTTTTTACCTGATCATAGATTGATATCATGTTTTATTTTCAGTAGATTAAGATTTGCATGCATATAGGTGTAGTATTTTCAACACATTCCATCCAATATGGTGGATGCATCTTTTTCAATTTCACACGCATGGATTATTTTGCTTCATAACTTAGTCACATTCATGGTAGATTTTCATGTATATAGGTGTAGTATTTTCAACACATTCCATCCAATATGGTGGATGCATCTTTTTCAATTTCACATGCATGGATTATTTTGCATCATAACTTAGTCACATTCATGGTAGATTTACATTTTAATTTTCTTTCCTTAGGTTATGTTTTACTTTGTAGATCAAATTTGTAGTATAGTTTCCAATTAAAATGTTTACTTTCCTTGTTTTAAGTACTTTCCTATTTTAGAAATAGGTAGTTTCTAATACTGAATTCCATGTTCAAGCTTAGATTTCCTTACAGTTTGTTTTAGTAACTTTTCAATTTATTTTCCATTCATCTTATGTAGGTTTTATGATTATTTTAGAACCATTTTAGAAAGTACTTGCTTAGTAGATTCCTATATTTAGTACTTAATTAGTTTAGAAACATGCATTTTCCTAATTTAGAAACCCATGTTTGACTTAGTTTAGCTTTCTATTTTCTTTTGCTTACTCTCTAGAATTAGTTCAGATACATCATGCATATTAGCATCATATATTTAGAAAGGATTCTTAAGTTAGAACTCCAAGCATAGCATCATAGTATCATGCACTTAGTGTAAGCATCATCACTTTCTAATTTAGAGACACACCCACACACTTTCTTAGTTACGCACCTAGATCTTTCCATGCTATGTTTTCTGTATTTATTTATTCCCATCTTAATCTCTCATATTACACCTTCCATCATTTACACACCTTCTTACCATATTTATAATTTTATCCACATTCTAATTTCTTTCACTTTCTATTTCCATGTTCCATACACCCACTTTAATTTTTAGAATTCATGCATTATTTATATTAGCTAGTTAATGCATCATTGCTCTCTCTCTCTCTCTCTCTCTCTCTCTCTCTCTCTCTCTCTCTCTCTCTCTCTCTCTCTCTTAATTTCTTTTTTCTGGAGGTGGATCAAGGAAAAGGAAAGGATTCTTACAAATAAGGAAACTTTATAAATCTTTAATTAAGGTTGAGTAAACATGCTAATTCATCCATAAAGCCACCTAGATTCCTAGCTAAGGGCTTCATGTTGAAGGGTAGGATCATCCCATGTCCCTACTCCTTGCTTCATATCCTAACGCTAGAATTGGTGAGTCCTAAAACAAGAGCCACTATCTCCAATTTCTTTTGTTTTTCTTCTATTTCATGTTTCCATGTCCCTACTCCTTGCTTCATCTCCTAATGCTAGAATTGGTGAGTCCTAAAACAAGGGCCGCTATCTCCATTTTGTTTTGTTTTTCTTCTATTTCATGTTTAAGGTAGGAAGCCTCTTCTATGGTTTAACTTCCTTAAAGATGAATGACCTCTAACCTCCTCTTTATCCAAACTCCTTGAAGTTGCCCTCTTTTTAGAGTTTCCAACTTAAGAAAAATGTAGTAATTTTTTCTATTTCCATTTCTATCGTTCTTCTATATTTCCTGGGTGGGTGATTGTTTAAGAAAGGTACTAAGGCTCTTCTTTTCTTTGTTACACTAATACTTTATTCCTAAGGATCATTGGATGGGATTTGTTTTAACATATTTTTGGTTGAAGAGAAGTGTGCAAGCTCCTATTGAGTGACCTAACATGTGGGCCCTATAACATAATTCAAGCCCGGATTTGAAGGAGCTTTGTTCTTTTATTTGCTTTCTTTTCATTGCTTATGTAACAATTCCTTGTAATTTGGCCACTAATAAAATAATTTGTTTTCCTTTTCTTAGTACTTTGTTCATTACTTTAATTTGTAGTTAGTTGTAGTTTAGAATAATCTCCTTAATTCTTAGTTGGTTATAATTTTAGATAGTTTCCTTTGTTGTAGTTTTGGAAAGTTTCCTAATTTATATAATTTTCTAGTTTCTTTTATTGTTTTCTTCCTAATTTAGAGTTTATTTTCTGGTTGTTTAGTTTAGTGGTTTCCTTTTAGATCGATGTTTCCTTTTTAGTTAGTTACTTGTTTCTTTCCTTTATATCTTTACTTTCCTTCTTCACTTTTCTATTATAAGTTAGAAATTTCCCTTTTTTTGAATGCTTGGCTAGGTTAAAGTAAGATAACCTAAATTCTAATTAATTTCATTTATTACAAAGTCTTTCCGGGATGGATCCATATTTCCCAGTTCTATACTTTGATAGAGCCTTGCACTTGTAGTAATTATTAAGACACATCACTAGACATATTCTAGAGAAGCTAATCTATATAAAAGATGTAGGAATGCACTCTAGAGATGCCAATTTATATTCTAGACAAAGCAAATCTCTTTGTTGTTACTAAGGCTCTAAAGATACTTTTTGGCTATGAGCCTCTTCTTTGAGATATTGGTTTTCTAAGGTTGTAGAGTCTGATAATATTGCCAGGATGTGAACCTCCTTTTGGGAATAATACTTTTCCAGTGCTGTAGACTCAAGGGGTATTCCGTTTAGGAAGTATGGATTCATCAAACAACTCAAATTCTCCTTGAAGTAAATACCCAAAATTGTCCTCCAAGTTTTCCAATGAATGTTTCATGACCACATAAAGCATAGTCCAAGCGGAGTTTGGAACCCTTGGCATGTCTAGATGTAGCCTTATAGTGGTGGACTCTTCTCTGAGCTCAAATTCTCAAAGGACAGCATCATGAGGGAGCTCAACTATTGCAACCTGTAGTTCACCATTTGAATTAGGGGCTAAGCTACATCATTATCTTCAACTACTTGGATGACATTGCAACTAGAAGCATCTTCATTCCTTCCTAGTTGATTGTCTTCATCATCTAATTAGAACCTAGGTTTCATAGTGATGTGCCTATATGTTTGTATGCTAGTGATGAGTTTCAGCTTAATAGCATTCCATCACTCAGGATGATTGAACTTGCCATCTCACCACATAAAAGTTACCAAGACAAATCTGATAAAGTTTTGCCTCCCAATGTAGAATAGTCATTATCATGACCAAAGTTGAAACCATATATGAATTTCAAGTCATACAAGTCTCAAGTTATGATCTCATAAAGAGTTGGCCATATGGGATTTGGTATTCTAGGCATATTGGGATATACCCTTATAACAATAACAACATCCCCATACTTGAATTTTATAGAGAAATAATTTGAAGGAAGCTCAATAATGACAACTTGAACTGGCCGTCTTCCATTTCCTTGAATACTTGCATGGTATAATAGTTAACCAAAGGTTTAGGTATGTCTTCTCCCTCCTTGTATTAATGTTTGTCATCCTAAACCTCTTCCTACTTATAATATGGATCAAGAATAATGCACCAAAACCTTTCTATATTGGAGTCAAGTTGGAGGTCTATATTCTCCCACCGTGCCATTCAGTTGAGCCTTTTCATTCTTTGTTCAATCATATCACTGCAAATTTTCCTTTTAACCAAATTAGCATGAGTCTTTAGGTCTTTAGTCGGAACGTTATCCTCATCATGCACATAACCATATTTGGAATCCAAATCATCCAATTCCGAAGTACAAAGTTTCTAAAGAGTAGGCCAAGCTGGGCTTGGGATTCTAGGCATGTCTAGATTATCCAAATGGTTGACAATTTCTCCTTTGTAAAAGATTCTCATATGGAAAGTGTTTGAAGGCAGTTTAGTTGTTATGACATTTGCCACCTCCCAAGTTGTATTACTTTCTAACCTCCAAGGAAAAGCATCATTCTCCCTCAATGTCAAATTCACTTTCAAAATGAACATTGGTAAATCTGCTATCAACACCTCAACAGGTACATGTTCAAATTATCGTTCTTCATGTGATTCAACATTCCATGGAGTGTCTTAGTCGACTAGCACCCAATGCATATTATCAAAACAAACTAGACTCAACCAATTCTGCTGCATACTATGCCACCATGCACTATAAGATGTCGTCCCATTCTCAAATTGGATTCCAAACTGTTGGATTAGTAGTTGTGGAGTCAACCTACCATATGTTAGAAGTTTCTCTATCTCTGTCCAATATTCAATGTTCGATAGAAGGTCATCTAGAGGGAGAGTCACAACTCATATAGCGTTGGCTAAGAGGAATTCAATGCTCTCAGCCTGTCGTGGTATGCCCATATTGCAACTTAATTCAATTACAAAATCCATGAGAACAACATTAAGTAGTTCCACTCTAGCAATTTGTGCCAGCTCATTCTAATATACAGTATCATTCTAGAAGTCATTGTCTCTACTGACTTGGACTACACAACAATGGGTAGAGAACTTTGATTTATCTTCATCATCAAGGATTTCTTCATTCATTGAATCTAATGCGAAATCAGACGTAGTCTACCTCAACTGGCCGATCTTCTTACCTGCCTTGTATCCCAAAAGCAACATCTAGTGTAGCACTATATTAGAAATCTAATAGGTTTGGGAAGCATATCATTGATCCTTTCTTCGTTGTGACACTAGTTCTGCTTGCAATGGGACCCATAATGGACCTTCTTTACTATAGAAGTTGATCTAGCACCAAAAAGGTATGTTCTTTCTTGGAAGTTTTCCTGCAGACACTTGCAAGTTATTCTTCTCGGCTCTTCATAGGAGCTTAAACCTCATACTAAGGCTCTTTCTTCCCAACCTCCTTCGAGTCGAAGCACTTGGACAGCTATTTTCTTCCAGCAGCTATGGAAATTTCATATCGCTATGCCCATATCAACAGATACCTTCACAGACCTCTTTCTGAATTACAACGTAAAACTTAAAGTAGTGTAAAGAGGTAAAGGGGGCCTATTTCTGAGTCCTACAAAAACCAAAATCCGTGTCCCTTGTCTAACTGTATTTCTTGGATGTGGCATCCTTAGGCGAGGCTTTGAATCTACCTCATTCCTTGTGTAGGAGGCCACCACCCATTCGAATTCACTGTCACTATGGTAAGAAGTAACCATGCAACAGAAGATAGTAGACACTCTCATGTGGGGATTCCATTGTGATCTAAAAGAGTCGAGCCTATACTCCTCTAACATAGTCTAATGATTCGTAGGTTGCACATACTCATCTTCTTCACCAAAAAGTAGAGTGGCATTTGTAATGGGAGAAGTCTTAATATTCCTTCAATTCTAAGATCTTCTTAATTTAGGCTTTGCCCAGTAGAAGAATGACTTCCTACTAATGATACTGGGGAGCCAAGCATTGGTGATCTTTTGGGTATCCTCTTCTTTGACTTGACCATAATTAGCCTAACATCGCTGTGATTCTCGTTTGATATTAGTCTGGCCTCATTTCTGGGGCTTTCCTCGATCTTAGCAAGCTAAAGATCTTCATGTAGCTACTTTTCTGGCATATTGTCCTAGGTTCGACTATTCACTTATAAATCGATCTGCAGCAGGCAGACATGAAAGTCCACATTGGTCCTTAGAATAGACCCAAAACCTTCATATTAACTTACCGTCAACCCAAAGCTCTGCGACTTGAACTCCCTCAAGAGTTTCAGCTATAGAAAAACATCCATAATAGAAAATGGTGCCCCAGAGGCATTGCACTCCTCATAGGACTCAAAATACTAAATATCAATCATATTGGTCATAGCGATAAAAGTCTACTTTGGGTTATCAATAATAATCACCCCTTGTTCTATTAGGGCCTAAATTTTGCCCTTAGGAATGAAGTAGTCATTTGAAGTATGCTCCAGCATTTGGTGATGGGTACAATACTTCGTGTCGCTTGTTTTTTTGGCTTCTTTAGGTCTCCTAGGAGTGGGGAGCTCTATCTATCCCAGTTGCCTCAGCTCCCTAAATGGCTGTCTAAAAGCATCAGCATCAAAGTTGTACTTCTTTTCTTTCTTTTCTTTTAGTGACTTAGGCGGTGGTTTATGTTAAGAAACTGTTTGTTCCTTAGTCTTCTTCTACTCCGGCTCTACTATTGTTGTGTCTCCACCAAACAGGATGGAGCATCAGCTTTTTGTTATTTTCACACTTATTCCCTTACAACTCTTCTATTGTTGTGACCACTCCAAACCTCATTGAAACCAATGTTTTCATTATCATAATTCATTTTTATAAGAATTTTAAAGGTAGTAGCCATCAGGTTTTATAACTGCAACATAATGTCGCAGTGCATGTTTCTGGCACACAGTCGAATATTTTCTTTCTCAATCAAGTCTTGAGGATAGTGCTGGTTGAGGTTCCCCTCCATTTCAAGATGAAGGATTGCATCAACTTATTTAGACCTTGGAGCATATTAGTCAATTTTGATAAGTTTGATTTCCTTATCATGTATTAGAAGGCTTGTGTCTTTGCATCATTACTTGCAGCTAATACGTACTTAATCAGATGTCCCTTAGGACAACTAGTCCCATCGTATTCAGCAATTTCAATTTTTTTCTGCCCCTTAGAAATTGAGGCTTGTCAAACTTTGCTAAGTACGATTTCTCATAGACGTTTGTCTTAGATTGGTTCTCGATCTTAAAATCATGGAACCCATTCATCGTATTCAGCAATTTCAATTTTTTTCTGCCCCTTAGAAATTGAGGCTTGTCAAACTTTGCTAAGTACGATTTCTCATAGACGTTTATCTTAGATTGGTTCTCGATCTTAAAATCATGGAACCCATTTTCAATAAGTTGCTTCACAATGGCCGAATTTAGATTTGGTAGTTCAAGTAATTGAAGAGGCAATAGTAGTAGGTCCTATGGAATTGGATTTCAAGGCTACAAACCCAACCTCTTTATCAGCTAGTTTCTACTAAAGCTTCTAAATTTTGTTGTTAACCACCTTTCCAGTATCAGATAAGTGGAGGAAGATTCTACTCCAATCATCAGGACCGCGACTAGACTTACTGATTTCCCACTCCGTAGCTAGTGTGAGAAGGAAGTCAAGGTACATTGTTCTTCCCACGAGAACCCTCCAGTGGCATAGGTGGAAACTTGCTTTCTAAGGATAATATTAGCTTTCACTCAAACTACAAGGTTCTTGTAGCTGCAAATGTCTACCTTCTAGTGTTAGATCCAAATGTTGACAAAGATTTGGTCATGTTCTTTGTCCCAAGCCAAGTAAGACGAACATGGAACCTTGCTCGAAGGTGAAGATGGAGTTAAACAAACTTGTTTTTGTTTTGTAACTAGCCTCACCAAGACTGAAATTGATTCTTTTACTTGTGGCTTTGGTGATTGGTTGTCTCCTGGCTTAAAAGTGGCCATCGCTATAATAGGGTTAGCCCCCTCCTAAACTAGGGAGTCCTTTTGGTACTTACCTGCTTTCACGTTTCAATCTGCCCTTCTTGAAGGGAGAGAAGAGAGAAGGTTTGGGTACAATGATGACAAAAGAGAAGAAGAGAGGGTGTTTATGTGGTTGGTTTTTGGGCACATAGAAAGAGAACAAAGAGGGAGAGAGAGAGAGGTGGAGCAAGGGAGAGTAAATGAGAAAAAATGAGAGTTGGGAGAGAGAATGAACATGAGAGAGAGACAAAGAAAGTAGAGGGATCCCATTCCCTTTCCTGGTTTTCTATCTCTAAATCTTTGGGAGGGGGATCTTTCATTATAGAATCTCTGTGAATTTAGTTTTCTAGAAACCTAAAAAGTTTGAACTATCTTTATCTCCTTAAGTTTAGGTGTTTCTTTGTTTGGGAGATTCTCCTAGATTTGTCGAAGTTTTAATAGCCTTAGACTCTCAAAAAAAAGTAGGTGCCATTTTAGGATTTGCATACCTATGAATTTTGGAAATATTTGGGATAGATAGGAGTTGGAAAGAAGTGGGATCCCCTTCTTTTCTTCATTTCCATGACATAGTTTAATGAGAAAAGAGTCCTTTATGGGGCATGATTTTAAGTTGGGCCTCCCTATTTTTATGAAAAAAAAGTTTAAAATACAAGGGCTTTGTAGCCCAAAATGAACCCATTGTTTTCTTATTTGATTTTTTAAATTTCCTCTAATTATTAGGAAAAGGAAATAATTTCAAAAATGCTTGATATTATTTTGACTTTCAAAAACATGGTGGGCCCTATAGGGCATTTTTAGGAGAGAGGGTATTTGACAAAAATACCCTCAACAGACGGTAAGACTTTACGTCCTTATTATTGAAAAGACATTAGCCACAATCATAGGGTGAGTGAGGATTTAGTATGTGATCAATCTAAGTCCTACCCTCATTTTGAACGGTTAGTATTTCTCGAAACTTTGGGGCCACTTGAACTCTTTGTTCGCAAAAGATATAGTGTGTGAGTTCACTGGTCATGTAATTCATCTAGTAGACTTGTAGCACTCACCCCATCAAAAATACTATTTTTCACTAAAATATTTGGTGGAAAGAAAAATAATGTTAGTGCTACCTTTATTCATAATGCACTCTAGTATAACCTTAAAATTACTCGTAAGCAGACCAATCAAAGTAGGAATCTCAAGGATTATCAATAGATTGGATCTTATTTAAATTACTTAACTTCAGCTAGAGAGAGAGAGAGAGAGAGTAAATTATTAAACTAGCAATTTAAAGTTAACAATGATGAAAATGTGCATAAATTTAGAAACTATGACTAAAGAAAACTTGCTAAAACTAAAGTTAAACAATGAAAATGGAAACTTACCTAACAACCACTCATTCAACTAAATGAAACTAATGCAAAATTAGAATGAATTAAATTAAGCAATTTAATTTAAGGAAACTTGCCTAATATACAACTTTCCTAAACAAGAAACTTTCTAAAACTTAAAAAGGAAACCTTCTAAACCTAAACTAGGAAGTAAACAACTGACAACTACTAAAACAAGATTAAAAAACTAAATTAACTAAAAATGAAAGAGAAAATTAACCTTGTACCATGCGCCTTATCCATGGATTGTGTGCATGGTTCATCGGGATGGCTTAAATTGATGAACTAAAAGGAAACTATCATGCAAGTTAACAAATGAACTCCATAAACAACCTAAAAAGCTAAATGGGTTCCTAAGGATTCAAGCAATAAAGGTGTTTAGATGGCTGAAAACAAAGCATAAAGATTAAGGAGAAATTTTTTAGATTTCAAGTACTTAAGAACAATAACTTAAATCAAGCATATAAAGCAACTGAAACAGTAAATTTTATGCAAGTTAACAACCTAAATCTCAAGTACTTTGATAATAGAAACATTCAATAACAATAATCCTCATTGAATTTCATTAAATCAATGCCAAAATAAATAAATAATTGTGCATAATACATGTATGAAAATCTAGAAATCATGCACAATTCAAAGCTCTAAAACTTGATCTAAACTATAACAAAAGCTTCCAATCTAAAGTATGATGACATTCAAGTAAAACTTGGTAAGACATTCAAGAGAGAAGATGGCTAGGAGGATGAACTAATTAAGAAACAAAAATGCCTAAAATTAAGTGAAAATGAAGGAGAAAAATATGAAATTCCTAAGAGAGAAAGCAAGGTTGTAAGCTATTTCTTCTTTTGTCTGTCATTAATAGAGAAGAACTAGTTTGAATCTCGAGTGAATGGGTAAGAAAAACTAATTAAAGTGAAACAAAAAAAGAAGGAAAGATGAGTGTAGAATTAGAAAGAAAAACAATGAAAAAATTAAGGAAATTAAACTAAAACAATAAAAGCAAACTAGTAAGTTGAATTATAAAGTAAATAATCGAAGAAATAACTCGAAATCTAAAGGTAGAATAGTACAAAAAAAAAAAGAAAAACCAAAGTCCAGCTCCAAATATAACTAAGCAAAGAGTGCAATGTTTTAAGGTTGTCTCACCCAACCTTTACTCAGTAGAAAACATGGGAACCATGAGGGATTTATAGAGGCTTGAGTTTCTAACTAAGCAAAGGCTGAAGAAAGGAGGAAAGGAGATCTAAATCTAGGGTTTTGAATGAGGAATTTTAGGTGAAGAGTGAAGGAGGAATGTTAGGTGGAAGATGATGCAATCAATGATAACATAAAAGGTAACATGGCTGGTTCCTAAGTTTAGAAAGGGGGAGGAGGCATCCTTTTCTTATAATAGTAAATGAACATCCTTCCATTCTAATTGGATGATGATTGGCTGGAATGAAGAGAATAATAGCGAAGAAAATAAGGTGGAAAATTTAGGAAAAACATAGGTTTTGATGTGCTTTGAATGAAGATAGATCTAGTGGTTTCCTAATTAGGAAACCACCACAATTAACAACTAAGTAAGGGGAGAGGTGTCACCTTCTAGGAAGGTTGCTCCCTCTATAATAAAATCATGGAACCCTAGTTTATGTGGTGCAAAAGGTTAGGAAACGGATTAGAAAAATGGGGTTTTCTCTCCAATTATGTTGCTCTATATGATAATTATCTATGGGTTGATGGCTCATTCCTTGGCGTCTTGAATGGATTCAATGCTTGGCTTTAAGACTTGAGTAGCTTGGCTTCTTTCAATTTCCTATTTGGACTAGGAAACCTCATGAATGGCTCTAATTCTCATGCAAAGTTGATGAAAGTGTATGGCTTTTCCTATGGATCATTTTAATCACCTTTGATTTCTTTCAATTACTTCTAGGGACCCTACCCTTGCACCCCCAGTACACTAACTGCGTAGCTCAACCCACAAAAAACTCTACAAAGCGCAATATAGGCCGTTGTATCTTCTCACTTCTTACAAAAAGAGTAAAAACTCTAATTAAATTCTAAAAAATTATGATGATTTATATACTTACTCTAGATTTTCTTCTGAACTTGCAAAATATCAAAATTTTAAATCATTAGGTTAGAAATGTATGTGTTACAAATTTATAAAAAAAAATCCTAAAAATAATACTATAATTTATAACACATGAGCTACTAATTTGATATGTTTTATACAAAATAGAATACTTATCACACTCTGCACTTTGTTAGTCACATAATTAAAAAAAAAAAAAATTCCAAACTATAATAGAGGCACTATTGCAAATGGCTAATCTACGAGATGCACTAACCCTTGAGGGCATTTTGTTTGAAAGAAAGGGGTGCATGTCTTAGTCTTTACCATTGTTATTTTAACATTTAAGGGTAGCTTTGATATTTTAGAATAGGTTTTACATGAAACCCCTATGTTCTCTATTTTATACTATAACCCCCTTCATTAAATAAATTACATTGCACCCCCTTCTAATAAGTTAGCCCCTTCTTGTTTTTTAAATTTAATATTGACACCTATCTTTCTAACATCAAAGTTGATTCTATGCCTTAATTTTGATATTTACACATCTCTCTACCAAAAAGAACAAGTGGGATCACATTTTAATCATCTGACTTGCTCATTTTTTAAAAGAATGTGGGACCACCTTTTAAAAGAATATTTCTTAGTTTTGATGTTTACACCTCTCTCTCAAGTTAGACCCATATTTATCAAATAAAAATCATTCAAATAATAGGTTATGTAAGACTTGGACCCATATCCTAGAATATCTAAACTATTCAAATAATATGCCATTTAAGATCACTAGTCTACATCTCTTAAAAGCCTATGGTTTGAATGGTTTAGATGCTCTAAAATGTGGGCCTAAGTCTTACATGCCCCTTTATTTGGGAATATTTATATATTTTAAAATGTGGGAGTAACTCTCAATGGCCCAAGTGTTAATGATCTAGATCTTCTAAAATGTGGGCCCAAATCTAACATGGCCTATGAAGTGAATGGGTTAGACCTAAATGTAGGCTTATGTTGAGTGCTAAATATTGTATTAAAATACCCTAAATTTTATATTGTTTAAGTGTATTCAATTGACAATTTTTATATTGCATTAAAACCATAATCTGGTGTATTTTAGGGTTGTATGTTAAGATCCAATTGGAGAAATCAAGCCATCAACAATTTATGTTAATGATCAAACTTAAATATAAATGGATGGCTCAAATTGATCTAATTTTGATGAACCAGATCAATTGAAAAAGTAGAAGCCCATATCTTTCAGGATCATTTAATCTATTTAACTATTAAGCTCATGTAATCCTAGATCACTCACACTATGGTGTGAAATTGGAAGATCATACATAGGTCCCACTCACTCCATTCTTTCTCACATCAAGGGTCCACAAGGTTGGAAATGTATAAAATAGAAGAGTGTATAACATATGAATGATAAGGGAAAGTCTACGATATCATGTGATGGTGAGGGATTTTACTTGGTGGTTTCCTAAAGTGTAGGTCAAGTAAAAAACAAGTAATTGGACATGAATGGAGGTATGGAGGGTGGAGATCGTAAGGATAGCAGCTCTATGTTGTAGCCAAGTGTCACAAGGAGAGGTTTTAGTTAGAAGCAAGCCAATTGCTTGAGGGAGCTACTAATGCTTTGGAGAGAAAGCACCTAGAACTATTATACTTTCATTAATTAATGGTGTGGTTGGAGGAGAGAGTCAAATGGTAGGTGAGTGGGGAGCTTAAGGAGATAGGGAGTAGGTGTTAACATTAGCTACTCCTCGCTCTTTATAAAAGAAAGAGGGTTGGATATCTAAAGGAGTGTGGAGAGAGTTGGAGAGAAGGGAGAATGGTGTGGATCAGTTGAAGGGAGGAGTAAACTCTAGCTCCTCGATTCAATCTATTAAGTAGCAATACATTGCTCCTATTAATTCTTGTAGTTTTGTGTGATTTTCTCTTACCAATTTCTTGGACTTAAGTAATGTAATTGTTCTTTGAAAGTTTTTATCTATGTTATCTTTTTTTTAAACTTTATTCAAAGTAGATTGTGTGATGCTTACTGGTTCATATCTTTCACCAACTACTACTATTATCATAGCTTTTAATTGTTATGAATGGCACTAAGCAAGAGGTTAAATCCACAAATGTGACAGGGGGATGCCAGAAACAAGTTTTCCAGTCTTCACCTAAATAATTTACATTGGAGGAGAGTAGGAAAGTAGGGTGAAATCCAATTTTTCCACCCCTATGCCATTGCTACTGCTACTACCCCTATAAGTGTGTAGTAACAGAGCCTTGAATTTCTCCTTTATGTGACTTTGACTTGGTATTGATCCTTGATTTCAACCATTGATAATGTTCTCATCTCTCTTAGGAAGAAGTTGAGTTAAGCCTTCTTGAGTAGAAGAAGTTGTAGAGCAAGAAAACCTCACCCCTATCTCTTTTTTTTACTGTTTCCTTTAGAAGAAAAAATAACGTAGGATTCTTGCCATATAGTCATGTTTTCATCACATTTATTTTATGATCTAAACTAATGTAAATGTTCTCCAAGTCTTAAGAAGAAGTTCACATTGATTTCTGTAAATTTCATAGAGGTTTAAGTATGATTTTTTGAGAAAAAACATTAAGTACTATTATTATCTATGATAAACGTGTCATATTTTGTATCAAATATCTTTTGTTCTATTGGTTTTCACTAAATTCTAACCATATAGATCAATTTCTTACATCCAACTAGGCTAGATAAGAAATTCCACTCAAAATTGATCTGCATGCTAAAGAAATTAAAAGCCAAAATGACCAACTTCTTCACACACTCATTGGTGTACATAATAAATGTCTATGTGATGAACTTGTAATCTTTCTGATCAAATATCTCCATATTTGTAGGTTTTATCTAAAATATAATCATGCCATTGGATTCTTTGAAATCAAATTATGCTATGTACGAAATTTCATAGAAAATTTTGATCTCTAAGGCAATGAAATCATTGGCTGAAGTATCCCTATTCATCACACATTCACAAGTTCACTGAGTGCATGTAGAAAATTTCCTACAACTCTCAATTGCTAGTGATACCAGTACATGACTTTTGTACCTTTATATATAATTCAATTCTTATTTGATTTTAGTATATAATAGCTCATTTCGTAATTAATTAAGAAAGGAACAATTTGGCACGCACAAATCATTGTAGTCATTGCCCCACGTGCAATCATTTCTTCTGGAACTGACAAAAAGATATTTAGAACTTTTTGTAGTAGCTGGAATATAAGGGTTTTTAGTTGAATCCATAGCAGATAGTGAGTGGTTTGAATTGTTCATTATCAAAAGAAAATGCTGGTGACACTCTCTAAAGTTACAGTTGCAATAATTGCAGGCACATGTTTCTCTTTGATTTGTTATTGGATTTGTGCGACATTTGAGATGGGGTTCTTGGATACATTTGAAACATGATAAACTAAGAAAATATTAAAAAAATCTTCTTAGAACTTAGAAATATTTAATGTTATTTGTTTCTTTTATCATTATTACTCTTTTTTTTTGTAATTTTTATCTTTCTCAATCATTGTAATAATCAAGTATGTGAAAAAAAAAATGGAAAGTAGATACTATTTATTATAATTTTTAGGCCAGTTCTTTCCTTCAGTTGTAGATTATTTTAATTTGTTTAAAATTTTATTACTTTAATATATATTTAATTAATTAATTTTAAATTAGAAATTATGTTTAGCTATTTTATTTTTGCCTAGGATGAGAGTGATCTTAGCATAACATTAAGAGACACCACTCATTAATTTCTAATATTTTAAATGTCTTAGAAAATTTAATTTGAAATTTATCTCAATTTAGAAAAGACAAAGTTACCCTTAGTATCATTATTTGATTCAATGTTATTACCTTTGATAGTGAATACTTGGAATGAAACCTTGATTCATTATAGATAGATTTTATAAGGAATACTTAGGATTTGGTAATCTATCTAGTTTCTAATAATTAATAATTTTTAAGTTAAATTTTCA
This sequence comes from Warburgia ugandensis, assembly GCA_035236585.1. Classification (NCBI taxonomy): domain Eukaryota; kingdom Viridiplantae; phylum Streptophyta; class Magnoliopsida; order Canellales; family Canellaceae; genus Warburgia; species Warburgia ugandensis. Next base: position 34,116,278 of record CP141130.1, on the reverse strand, counting down.
AAGAAACCACATTTCAAGAAAATGATCATAGTTTTGATTTAACTTCTGAGTTATAAAGATGAATAATCAATGGTAGACCCTAATGCTAGTCTAGGCGATCTCTAATTCTAATTTTCAATAGCAGTTAATTCTCTTAAATCAATCTCATCCATTTAATCACTTTATCTCCTCATCTTGGAATCTTTCTAGTGTAAATCCCTTAAGATCGTAATAATAGAATAATTTGGTATTTTAAATTCACACTATATCCTTTATGTGGATTCGAACCTGCAACCTGAATGGTTAGGATATTTCAAAATGAGGTTCCATGTCTCCCATGGCTTATGATGTGAAAGATGTATATCTTCTAAAATGTGATCCCAAGTCTTCCATGATCTATTATTTGAATGCCTATAAAATGCTAGCCCAAATGGAGTCATAGCTTATAAAGAAGATATGCAAGTTGGATGATAAAAAAGTGGCCCCACATATTCATTTACAATAGATAGAGAGGTGTAAATATCAAATAAAAATTATTTTGTCTTTCAGGGAGATAGGAATAAATATCAAAAGAGTATATTGTATTTCTTTGATAGCTTGTCACTTAAAATATGCATGTAAAAAAAAAAAAAAAGTCTCATAAGGGTCACCATGCGAAGAAATTGACCCTCCATTTTGTGATGAAAAGCAACTTATTTTGGAAGAACTAAGCCATTCATCTTGTTCAAAATGGCTTAGATAAGATGGATACTAATTTTCAATATCATTAGATGTTTGTAGCCTATTCTTACGTGCGCATGAAATCACAGCCACATATTTATTTTATTTCTCTTAAAGACCTAAAATAACATATGAGAATCATCTAAATGCATCTATTTTTTATGAGCCCTCTAATTTCACTAAGCCAAACAAGGTGAATGGCTTAGATGTTCCAAAATAAGTCTCCCTCCGTCACAAAAGGGAGGGTCAACTTCTTCACTTGTCTTAGTGTGATGACTATAATTTGATTATTTAGAATGGGGGTGGAGTGTAATTTAACTAGTGAAGGTGACTATAATGTAAAATAAAGTCATAAGGTGTAATATCCTCAATTTTTAATCTTAAATTAATGATAAAATAAATAAATTAAATTAAACAATTTATGCATAGAATTTGGTCTTGAAAATTAAAAACTAGAAAGTACGCGTCGATAGAATTCCAACGACATAAAGAACACAGAAAACAGAGCTCGAACGAAGAAGTTATGAGCCATTGAAGTTAAAAAGAACAGTTTAGTAATTTGGAGAAATCGTCGGGGGGAGAGTATAAGGGAAAAACTTCCCTTCCTCCTCCCCAGCACGATGTCTCTTTCCCTCAGAGATTCTCCCCTCATCATCCTTTCCATCGCAAAATTCTTTTCGCAAACCCTAACCTTTGCAAATTGCGTTTTCTAGCAACTAGAGCTCTGACAGCATCAACGACCACCTAACTAATCGAGGTAAGTCCCAACCCTCTTTTTCTCTTTCCATGTATAGGGTATACATTGGTTGCATGCATGGAAGTCATTGCGAAAACAATGAGGGTCCATCGTTTTTCTAAGAATCGAGTGTACCCTACTATAGTCATAGGATTTAGTACGTGATGAACCCAAGAACAAACCCTTTAAGTTTGAGTGAGATCCAATGGTTGACGACGCCAAAAATCACGAAGAATAGTATGTAGGAGAAATTTAGGAACGTGAGAAAAATTAAGAAAAAACCTTAGTTTTTGACAACATCAATAAAAAAGAGTGCTAAAAATGAAAACTACATGAAATTCTGAGCAAAAGGGTGCCAAAATTGTGAAATTTGTGCACCTGTGGGGTCACCGGCGATGACCGAACCCTGGTCGTCTTCCCTGGCATTAGCTCCCTCGTCGGTGCCCTGGCCACCAGTGTAAACCTAGCTGCCAGTGTAAACTAGTGCAAACGGCTCACCCGACCCACTATAAATTAATAATATTAATTTTTAAAGTATTTTCACAAAAAACTTGATTTTGAGAGCTACAGAGGTCCAAATCATGATAAAAAAACATCCGTTGCCATCGTCTTGACGATGCGAACCTAAATTTAACTTAAAAACTTATAATTGACCACTTTGAATTTAGAAAAAATTATAAAATATTATTGTGGTATTGATAGGTACATCAGAACATTTAAGATAAGGGGATTATACGCTTGAGTTGAGTGATCTCACATCAAGGTAGGTGATGACATTTAATGCTATGTTTTGATTTTAAAAACCTTGCATTATCATAGCATCATGATTGACTGTGAGTAAATTTCATTTGTTTAGTTAGTCTACGATTTTATGAGACTTTGCATTTTATGTTATGATATATACTAGAATTTGATAAGATATTGAATGAATTTTGATTGGTGATTTCATGAGATTAATACTTCGTATTTATGCATAATTAGAATTTTTTTTTTTTTTTATTACACCACTGAAACTGATGGGTTTTCATAAGAAAAGTAGAGGCTTGGTGGTTGGTCCTTTTAGAGGCTAACCCCGGGATGAGGGGTGTGCCTTGGGGATTGCGAGCCATGAATGCTCTTAGTTTTCGAGATACGTGATTTCTATGTTTTGTATTTTATGATGGGTGCTCTCACCCGGTGGATGTCATGTTAGGAGGGAGTAGGGCTAGTCACCTACCCTCTGAGATTTGTGATGTGATTATGATATGATAGACACCTACCCACAGATGACATTCGGTAGGGGTTTGGTAATATGGATAGTCCACGCTATTGGTCCAAGCTTTTCTATGGGGACGGACATTAAGTCTCCTGTTATGATTTTGATGGAGAGCGGCAGTGGTTGAAACCCTAGAGGGTTGTCACTGCGGCATGATGATCTATACTCTTATTCTATATGCTTGCATAATGAGCATGGAGATATTATTGTATACATGGGTGTGACGACACTCGGAGGAGTAATATGAGTACTCATTATTTGTTTATACGAGTGTATGGGACAATCATGAGACCCACGTACCTTATGGTGCCCTGTTATTATTGTATGTTCATTTATATTAGCTCATATCATGTTTTAAACCCATAAGATGCATGTTTTATTGTACATGATGTTTTGTGATTATGGTAGCATTGCTTATAATGATTTTATTTCCATAGATGATAGATATTTTCATTATATCAGCATTGTTATTCGATTTGTTCCATCTTTATTACATTAAATGTCTATGTACCTACACAAGCATAGCTTGCTGAGGCATTGCTTTGTTTTGCAATGCCTTAGATCTCGAGCGCGACAGCAAGAAAGGCAAGACCATTGAGAAACCGTGATAGTAGTGGGAGATTTCTATACTTTGACAGATAGACCGTGACGTGAGTTAATAAAAGGACTACCATTTAATTTTCTTTATGGACTGTATACTTTTAATTTATGGATTTGATTATGATAGTATTACATATGATGAGCATTGATTTAAGTGTGGTGGAATGTTATCATGGATAGACCCTAGGCCACATTGTTATCATGTTTTGGATATTTATTGTTTTGAAAATAAAGACACTGATGATTTTTGACATTGGTTTGACATGTGTATTATCTCAATTGTATCACTGTGAAGTTTTAATTATGTTTTAAATTATAATCAAGATGTTTTGGTAAAAGAAAATAACAACTGGAGGTTTTTAATAAATGTTTTAAATAAATAATTAATAGATTTTTTTTTTATTATTTTGGGATCTTGACTATGACTAGTATTATATATATATATATATATAATTTTTTATAAAAATTTGGGGTGTCACATAAGGGGTTCCATGTAAAAACTCCTTCAAATATTCATGATGAGCCTCTTCTTACTTTTATCCCCAAAAAGCAAGTCTCTTGTTCCAAATTTTGAGATGGTAACCCTCCTTTTACAAAGAGGTCAATGTAGGGGTCTCTTTTACAAATATCCTTATCTTTTTCTCTCTCTGTTTATATATATATATATATATATATATATATATATATATTGTATATCTCATTGTTATTCCTAATAGATGAGGAAGTTTAAATAAAAAAAGGGATGCAATATGAGCTCCTAAAAACAAAATAAAAAACTATTGAAAATAATTTCCTCGTATTCTTATTTCTATAGTAAAATCCCTAAAATTAATAGCCATGGGACTGGAGATTCTGTACTGATTTAGCAAGGTTTTATTTTATCAAATAACATTCTTAAATTAATATACATGGTATGGTTCTCTTTTTTATTAATTTAATGAAGTTTTGTGTCTTTATACTTACTTTTTTTAATCGTATATCTTTTCTGCATTCTCTAAATATTTTCTTCCTCTTTAGCAGCCATAGAATTTCTATCTTTCTTGTGTAAATCCTCTCTTGCATTTCTCCCTTCCTTTTTTTCTACTACCTTTCTAATTTTCTCTCATATAATAAATAAATATCTTTCCCTCCAATTTTTTAGTTGAATTAGTAACTTCTCATTTTCTCTCCAATATATAAAGAAATATCTCTTCTTTCTAGTTATTCTAAATTTTCCTATAATCTCTCTCTCCAAAGTAGAGATCCTCAAAACTTGAGAATATTAATCTATATGACCAATGAGCGCTTAAAGAAATTTTGAAAATTTAGTATCTTATTATTGTAGCAAGTTAATTACTTTACCATTTTTGCTTAAGTTGGGACTGGGAACTTTGTGTTAGCTTAGTGGACTAATTAATTTATTAGATATTAATTCATTGTATATTAGAGTTCAAGTATGAGGAAATTCTAATGCAACTTTGGTAGTAAGATAAAGATGGAATATATGGTTTTTAGAGCCAACATTCCTTCCTTGTTATCATTTTCTTTTGTCCGTTAATAACTTGTTTAGTAATTTTTTGGGGTTATATGGTAAAGTACAAGTTGGTTTACCTTTCTTTAATTATCTAATCTATTCATTATCGTAGATTTACTTACTTGGATGATTTGCATTTGATTTTTCTAAATTGTTTTGAACACTTTTGAAGTTTATAACACCACCCATTTTAAAACACAAAATAGAACATGAAGAACAATGGTAAGATCATCCAAAGTATTCAGTACTAAATACTTTGGACACTGCTCATCCGTGGCAAAACTCTTAAGATGGACAGTTCATATAATGAAAGGATAGATCCTTCATAAAACCTCAAAAAGGTGTGGTAGCGTAAAGGTGTGGTAACCTACATGACTAAGGAATTTGATTTTTCTTTTTCTTTTGCAAGCCAATAATTGCAAAAGAAAGAACTCAAGCACACTCCTAAATTTATCCTTCCCCTAATCTCCTAGATCTGTCCATCCATAATGGATTAGAGGGTGTCAATCTCAAACCCTCGACCTAGCTCAACAAAAGAGCCCACTTTTGGTCAAACCACTAGACTACTAGGCATTTTTGGCTCGCAGCTTAGCAAACACTTGCACTCAAATTCCGATACAACAACCTCAATTGGCCTTTATCAATTAAATAATGCGAGCTACTATTGTGATGGATAGATGGGTGTGGATATTTTTACTTGGGAAATATTAGCTCAAGTACAAATAGGACCAACTCTTTTCAACGACTCAAACTATAAATATTAGCTAAATTACAAATAGGACCAGCTTTTCTCAACGATCCAAACTATCTATATGCTATGACATGCTATATAAGGGAGCCGGGCACCAAAACTAAAAACCATCGAAACAAAACAAAAAGAAACAAAAAAAGACAAAAAAGGGGAAGAAAAAATGATTGTTTACGTGCATTAACAAAACCACTACATATTTAAGGCTGGTAATTAGAAATTGCTTAGAACTGCCGTCATCACTCACCATGCATGTCCACCAGATGAATGGTTTAGATCATTGAAATAGTAGTTAGCCACCTAATATTTCTAAGTGAAAATATTTGCATTCACCGTGTATGAGAACAAACAATGCAGCTCCTTAATTAGTTTTCCACATAAGCCGTTTCTTTTTCTTCCATTTTTCATGACAAACAATGTGAGAATTTCTACTTCATTGTTAGGGAGTTTCAGATTTGAGAGTTGAGAAGCCCCCATTCTCGTTCCTAAAGAAAATTCCAACTTGCTGTTATATTTAGTTACTAGTCTAAGCTTTCCTTCTCAGAATTTGCGTATAAATCGTCACGACCAGTGGGCGGTTTAACTGATCATAGGTTTCAACAGCTTGTTGCAATGCAACATTAATAAATGACTAACGGGGCTGTTAATATCAGATATTCGTGGCAAAATTTACAGGTATTCGTTTTCTGGAAAAATGCCTACTTTGTGGGAAACAAATGACTCCCTATCACACGTTCAACAAATCGGCAGATATCGCGGTAGCGCAAAACAAAAAATAGGCTTCTTCTTCAACAACAAATATGAACAGATCTCATCCTCAATAGATTTTCCATAGCAAGCCGCCATTTTCAATTACTAAACCAGTATATCATCTCCCTTTCTCGAACTACGCAAGACCCAGATAGTCAAAACGCCATTGTTTACTCTGCAGCAGTATTCGGAGCTTCCTCATCAGATCTTTAGAAAATACCATCTCTGTTGTTGCATTTCCCTTTTTCTTGGAATTTACAGATCCGAAAGAGAAACGAAATATCATCTTTTAGTGGTCTTTTTGTCAGATCTTATTGAAGAAACCATCTGTACCCAGAACGATATCAGGCAGGTTTAGTTCTGTTTCCAAACTTCTACGGAGAGAGAGAGAGAGAGAGAGAGAGAGAGAGAGAGAGAGACTCCTCTTTCGTTTTCTTAGAACTCAGCTTTCCCTTGCTTTAGTAGCTGTCATTTTCATTTCTCTCTGTCACTTTTGTCTTTAAAAAAGACTGCATTTTATACCAACCAATGAGACACAAGTTGCCTGCTTCATCAGAAAACTTCAGATTCTGTTCTCTGTTATTTGAACATTTTGCTTACTGGAAATTCCACTCTCTACTGCGGGTGGAAACAGAGTGAAAAAGGAAAAGGAACAAGACAATTCAGACTATTTTTGCTTCATTACTATTGCAAGTTTCTTCTCTCCTCCTTAATTTACAATAGAGAAACACCCATTTGCTCCGAACCTTGCCTTGATCATCAACCATGGCAAAATTGGAAACCCAACCGTCACCATTACTTTCCACCATTTTCCTCCTCTTTCTCTCCACTTCTTTTCTTCAGTCCTCCCAGTGCACTTCTGCAGAACAACCCATTAAAACAATTGTAGTACTAGTTTTGGAGAACCGATCTTTTGACCACATGCTTGGATGGATGAAGAAATCTGTTAATCCATCAATCAATGGCCTCACAGGAAATGAATGCAACCCACAATCCACAAAAGACCCGAATTCTCCCTCTATTTGTGTCTCCGATGATGCGGAATTTGTAGACCCTGATCCAGGTCGCTCTTTTGAAGCCACGAAAGAACAGGTTTTTGGGTCTAGTAACATCCCCACAATGACTGGTTTTATCCAACAAGCTCTAAACATGTCGCCAAATTTGTCCACCACAGTTATGAAAGGCTTTAAACCAGAATCCATACCAGTTTTTGCCTCTCTTGTTCAAGAATTTGCCGTCTTTGATCGATGGTTTTCATCACTTCCTGGCCCGACACAACCGAACAGGCTCTTTGTTTACTCTGCCACATCTCATGGATCAACAAGCCATGTCAAGAAGCAGCTAGCAAAAGGGTACCCACAAAAAACTATCTTTGATTCACTCCATGAAAGCGGAATTGATTTTGGAATCTACTATCAGAACATTCCTACCACACTTTTCTATAGGAATTTGAGGAAATTGAAGTACATTTTCAAGTTCCATCAATATGATTTGACGTTTAAGAAGCATGCCAGAAATGGGAAGTTACCTAGTCTCACTGTGATTGAGCCAAGGTCTTTTAATGTCAAGGGATTTCCTGCCAATGATGATCACCCTTCTCATGATGTTGCTAATGGGCAGACCCTTGTGAAGGAGGCCTATGAAACGCTGAGATCTAGTCCTCAATGGAATGAGACTCTTCTGGTTATTACCTATGATGAGCATGGTGGATTCTATGATCATGTGAGTACTCCTTGCGAGAATGTGCCTAATCCTGATGGAAATACAGGTCCTGCTCCTTTCTTCTTTAAGTTTGATCGGTTGGGAGTTCGAGTTCCAACAATCATGGTCTCCCCTTGGATCAAGAAAGGAACAGGTGAAAGCATTCAGAATTCCTCTGTTTTTCTTATTTTTGCTGTTGACGTTAGAACGTCTTTCGATGGGAAGAAAGAGAAGAAAAACATTTAAGTCCTGTGATTTTCTCACTTCTACTGTTGGTTGTTTTATGTTAGAATGCCTCTTGGTTGGGTTTGTTAGGAAACCACAGGTTAAAAAACAACGTTTTAAGATTTTGTCTTTTTAGAATGATATCAAGCACGGTTTTTTGAATTGATGATTATAGAAAACAGCAATACACAATAATTCTTCTGTTTATTTGGTATCATTGTAGATTTCTTCAGCATATGTTGATGTCGTTGTTTACAAATATATCTTTGTTTTACTGGTTCTGATTTTGTAGTCTATATGTCTGAATCTATAATTTCTTTGATGAGTTCTTGGTACGGTACTGTGTTCTTGGGTAGAAGGCTTTCTTATTTTTTGTAATTGCAACTTTGAGATGAATATGGATTTGTCCATATTGGGTTCTTTGACATCTCAAACCTGTGGTTTGGTTTCAGGATGTGCTATTTTCTTCATTTCCTTGTTGCTGATTCTTATGTTATTACCTTGGTACGTCTGCAGTAATCAGGAAACCCAGTGGACCAACTGCGAACTCGGAGTTTGAGCATTCTTCATTACCTGCAACCATAAAGAAGATGTTCAACCTCACATCCAATTTCTTAACTTACAGAGATGCATGGGCAGGGACATTTGAGCAAGTCGTTGGTGAACTCACCTCACCTCGAACAGATTGCCCAGGTATGTGTCTAACATTTTTCAACCTCTAAATTAGTATTTGATGACTTGTTTTTGTTCCAAACAAGAAGATTTCCTATCAGTGAAGTTGGAACATGGGCTTCCATTTTCATATAAGCTGAATTTCAGACCTCTCCCAGTTGCAAGATTGGTGTGATCACATAGAATATCTACAGGATTACCTCACAGGGTTAAAGTTCTAACCATGTTAGATCAGTTCAGTAATTTACAGAATTGGCATGACCTTGTTGACTATTATAGAACTTTCAGAACGTCTCTTTTTGGTGTTAGGTTTGCTACAATGTTTTGAGTTTTTTTTTATCTATCTCATGGTGAAGAAGGGGAGTGCCTTTCCGTGTAGCATGGCCAGGTCATGCTTGAAGAATACGGCTCCACGGCATTTGATGGTCCTGATTCATTCTAACTAAAGAGAGAAGGTTAACATACTTTCAATTCTCTTTCCATTCTTCTGCTTGGATCATTGAAAACTTCCATTGGCAATGTTTTGACTTGCCCAATTTGAGAAAAGTTCAATCTTCACTGAGTTCTCATATAATAAGTACGAGTTTTGCCTGATGTCATCAATGAAGAGCTCCTTGGACTCACTCTAATACACAACAGTTCACCTCATGAATCATTGACTGCCTGAGGGTATCATGATTTGGCCTTGGCTCTTGTTTGTGGGAGATGCTTATGCAATGGAGATCAGTTTCTATACACTCTATCAAACACTGCAATTCAAAGTAAACTCAATTGTGAGCTATGTTCACTTAATGAGTGGTTCAGTTTTCTTGAAACGTGGAAAGCAACAATCAGTGAAATAAATGAAAAACAAGGTAGACTCTCAAAAAATGTCTGAAACTTGTAATCTCTAAACAATCTCTCTCCAGACAATGCCTTTGAGTCAGTGGTTGGTTTTTTGGTGTTAGTATGGTAGGGATAGAACAAAGCCAAGAAGTTCTAGTTTCTTTTCTTCAATTACAATCGAATTTAGTAACACTCAATTCTTTCTATCTAATAGAAGTACTGCCGGATGCTGCTCCTCTAAGATCCACAGAGGCAAATGAAGAGAGCAGGCTATCGGAGTTTCAGAGTGAGGTAGTTCACTTGGCTGCTGTTCTTAATGGAGACCATTTCTTGAGCAGCTTCCCAGATGAAATGAGCCAGAAAATGAAAGTTAAGGAGGCTCATCGTTATGTGAAGGGTGCGGCTGCACGGTTCATAAGAGCAAGTAAAGAAGCCATCAAAATGGGGGCAGATGAGGCTGCAATAGTAGACATGAGATCCTCCCTCACTAGCAGAACGAGATTTCCATGATCATTTGCACCCTTTTGGCTCGCTCGTTCTGCCACTCTTTGTAGTTCATTTATACGGATTGTGTGTCAATGTTAGTATTATGTTACTTCTGGTAACCCTTTAAAAGATTAATGATAAAATTACATAATAGCATTATGTTACTTCTGGTAACCCTCTAAAAGATTAAATGATAAAATTACTTAAAAGTATTTATGTTCTTTAATCTCTTTTACTCTTCTTTAGAAATTAGCAGGGATAGCCACAAATTTAGGCATTCCCTAGGATGTTAATTTATTTGTAACTTTTGACATTGTAGTTATAAAGGAGGTTCCTGTATGATGCAAGTGCATAATAAGCAGCCATATTATAAGCTTTTTTGGTGCTCAATCCCCTCTGCCCACATGTTTCGAGTGATTCATTCCATTCATCAAATTTGCCTGCTCCTAAGATTGGGAGATATACCAAAAATCTCATCCAACATATACCTCTAAGGTAGGCTCCCCTCCCCTCAAAGTGTTTATGATACTCAACAAAGATTAGAGGGTGAAGTTAAACATTACCTCTTGGATGAGATTTTTCATACTCCTATCCTGAGAGAGTAAACCCGATGGACCACTAAAAAAATAGGGGAAAGGGCTGCGGTCTAATCACCCTTGTGGTCTGCCCCTTCCCCGGACCCCACATACGTGGGAGCTTCGTGCACTGAGACTGGCCTTCTTTAGCCCTCTCTCCCAACCTATTATGTGCCTAGATTATTATATGACATCCATCGTGTAAGAACCCACTAAGTGATACATAACTACATGGGTAACTTTACCTACTTTCTCTTTTCTATTTCCTTTCTCTTCTAGGAAATGACATTGCATTAAGGAGAATATCAATAATCTAAACTAATATAAAGGACGAATGATGGAATTACCCAAACATTTGGACAAAAATAAAAGTGGAGTGGCATTTTTTTGTAAATATGTAAAAACAAATGGTATGTGTTAAGGGGCTCTAGATATTAAAAGGGACTTTTAGTGGCAGCTTATAGATTTGCCAATAGAAAGTTTTCTACCACACTACCTTAAGCATCCTTTATCCAACCAACAAACGTGCATGAGCATTTGCATGTACTGGTTACTAGTAATAGGAAAAATGATAACAAAAAGTTTTTAGTTCATCATCTAGATTTGGGTTACTTGTTGATAGTGTAGTTTGTTGGTATAGACTCGCGCAAAAATTTTCTATGTGGGCCTAGAAAATATATGTGTTTCTTAATAAGAGTCTAGGGAAAGAGTGCATGCTCAATATGAGAGGATAAAGTGTACACCTCTTTTTTCATGTATGGTAAAAAAAATTTCATAGATCAAACCCTTTCATCATATGAGGAATGGCATAGATAGGTGAAACATCAAATTTCATGGCAATTGGACGTTTTTAGCCTTTGTTTCTTTTGGTAAAAAATCATGACATTCATTTTTATTAATTTTTTCAAAACTTAAAGAATTGGTTTGGATCCTCCAAATGTAATGATTTCTCATGTATTACTCTTTTTTGGTATTCTAAACATGATAAACAACTTAGATCTACAAAAAAGAAAAAGTTTTGACATGCATAAAAAAGGGTCCTAATTTTTACTAAGACTAATTGAAAAAGCCATGACTTTGTAAGACATTAAGATAATACAAATTATCCTATCTTAATTTGGGCCAGCATCGTAAATTAATAAAAAAAATTTAATATATCTTAGGAATTATAATGCAAATCACTTCAAACATAGTACTGAATCTGATCCCCTTCCAAAGGAAAAATTGACAACTCAAAATTTTAATAGGCTTGTAAAGTAATACATTTTCAAGTTTTCTTTAAAATTCCACTAATTTTATAAACTAATATTCTTTTTATCTATCATACACTTTTTTATTTTATTTCAAGGGCTTCCAAAATGAGAAGCCAAAGGAGGGAGGTTGGTTCTCTCTTTCTTTTTCAATTGGAAAGATTGGAGAGAAACACCTAGTTCAATTGTAGAACTTTGCTTTAAATAGGTGTTTCAGCAACCCAGGATTATCAATGTGGGAGGATCCTCAAGAACAGTGATGAAGAGAGAAATTTCATCTTGCTAGCCCAAGTGGATGGATAGACTCAAGTGAAACCAAGATCAGATCTCTCTCTTTAGCCATTAAAATCTAAAGTAGTATCAAGTGCTCGCCTAACATCATAGAATGTGGTTTGAGTAATGTTACCTCCCGAGCCTCACAATCGAGATTTTGGCACTTGGTGGATCAAATATTCATCCACCTCAAGATAGCCGAAGTGTCTTTTATTCTTACTTGTAGATTTGCAAATGAAGAATTAGATAGGTTGGCAAGGATGGATTATCTTTACCATTCCTTAGGATTAGAGAGTTTTCATCTGTCTAATGACTTCTTTTTTACCTTATTGCTGGTTGTACTTTGATAATCTTGAACTAGTTATTTTACAGCTACTAGAAAGCTTTTCTCCCATCATCATCATCAAACCCTTATCCCTATTAGGGGTCGGTCACATGAATCTTGTTCCTCCATTCAACTCTATTTTAGCCCTAGAGTTTTTGAATCTTTTCTCACTACTTATATCCACGTTCTTTCAAGCCTTTCCTTGTCCTTTTAGAACCTTCAACTTGGATCACCTCACTCCTTCTAATCGATGCCCTTTTTTATCTTTGTTGGACATATGTCCAAAGTATCTAAATCTAATCTCCCTCATCTTATTATTTATTGGTGCTACTCTTAAGTTTCTATCTCTCAATCTCCTCATCATCAAGATCTTATCCCAATTAGGAGTTAGTTACATGAATCTTGTTCCTCCATTCCCCTTTATCAAGTGTCATGGCTTCATTTAATTTCAAAGCATTTAAATCTTTTCTAACCACTTCTATCCACATTTTTTTGGGCATTCCCCTTACCCTTTTAAAACATTCAACTTGGATCTCCTTGCTCCTTCTAACCAATGTCATTTTTTATCTCTATTGGACATGTCCAAGCCATCTAAGTCTAATCTCCCTTGTCTTGTTACCTATTGGTGCTACTCCTAAGTTTCCTCTAATGTTCTCATTTGTAATTCTATCATTTCTTGTTTTGCCACTCATCCAGGTTAACATTTGCATTTTACTGATGCTTATCCTATGTACATGTTGTTCCTTAATTGCGTAAAACTTTGATCTATAGAGCATGATCATCTTATAGCCATCCTATAGAATTTTCCTTTCAGTTTGAGTGGTGCCTGCTGATCATACAAAAACTCCAGAGGCATATTTGCATTTATTCCATCCCTCTCTAATTCTTTAGGTAGCCTCCTTCTTACACTCTTCGCTCTCATGAATTATTGATCCCAAGTATTGGATGTTTTCTTTTAATTGGGACTTCTTGGTTATCAATCTTTCTTGGTGCTTCACTCCCGCTTCTCTCCTTGCTAAAGTTGTATTTCATTTACTTTGTCTTCGTTTGGCTAGTTTTAAATTCTTTATATTCTAATGCATCTGTCTATAACTTTAGCTTTGTGTTTACTCCCTCCCTTGTATTATCAATCAAAACTATATCATCCGCAAATAACATGCACCATGGAATCTCCTTGTGTAGATGTTTTCTTAACTCATTTATACCCAATGTGAAAAGGTATAGGCTCAATGCCAATCCTCGCTACAATCCTATAGAGATAGGAAAATCAACGGTCTCTTTGTTAGTGGTCCTAACATTTATTATCACTTGCTCATACATATTCTTAATTATGTCTATATACCTCAGCGAAACCCCTTTCTTGCCCAATGCCCACCATATTAACTCTCTAAGGATCCTATTATAAGCTTTTTCTAAGTCAATAAAGACCATGTGGAGGTCCTTCCTCATCTTTCTATATTTCTCTATCAATTGTCTAAGCATGAAAATAGCTTCCATTGTAGACCTCCTACGCATGAAATAAAATTGAGTCTTTGATATACTCGTCTCATGCAGTAGCCTCTTCTCAATCACTCTTACAAAAAGTTCATTGTATGACATACAAGTTTGGTCCCTTGAGAATTAGTGCAACTCTATATGTCTCTATTATTTTTATAAATTAGTACAATATAACCATTCTTCCATTCATCCAATATTTTCTTTGATTTTACAATCTTGTTGAACAACTTTGTTACCAAATTACTTTAGTATCTCCCATAGACTTCCAAATCTCTATTGGTATACCATCGAGACCCAGGGTCATTCATGATTTTATCTTTTTCTAGATGTATTTCACTTTAGGATATTTTAATCCTATGTCATATTGATAATGTATAATGTTATTTGGGTTTATAGTACTTTCAATCCCTCATAGTTTCTATCTGTATATTGTTCCTGCAATGTCTATAGTTCAAAGTACATTAGTGGGTGCATTCAATTCATTTTTGTAAGCTACAATCATTCTACAACATACATTTACTTCCAACATTCCACATTGAACTTCTCCATACACCCTTATATACTTTCACACTTCTCCATACACACCTCATTGAAATAAAGAAACCACACACATACTTCAAACAAAAGTAAAAAGGAAGACATCCATATAAATGAAGTTCTATTTTGTATTTCATCGATAAAAATGCTTACATTCAATAACATCGGTGATCTACAAATTAAAAGTCAAAAGATATTTAGTCCATTCTATTTTGATATCATCTAGATCTAACTGGAGTAACTTTTACTTTCCAAATCAGCCTGTAAGATAACATATATTAAATCATTTGAGACATTCAATCTTAGAGTCATTCAGGAATTGTAGAAAATTGTAAGAATGATGATTAGTAAATTGTCTTACCTTTCTCAACTGTGAGATCATAAATCCTTCGTGAGTGAGGGTTCTCATATATCTTAGAATATAATACACACTCTTGCAATTGGATTATTGTTTGGGGCACTACTTAACAAAGACAACAAAAAATGTTCAAATTTCAAGTCTAATTATAACTTTAGGTTATAAATTATACTAAAGAGCCAGTAAACCTTACCTTGACCTTTTTTCAAGAAATTTTTACTGGTGATTTATATCTTCTAACTTAGCCATTTATACATGCACTAAACATATATAAGTAAAAAGCCATTAAATATCAATAACAAAATTGTTATAAGATGTCTAGCTACCATAATGAATGAAATAATAAAGACTTACTTCTTGATGATTTCTATCAGTGGGCCTCGAATGTACTTTCCACAAGGATAAAAAAATAATGCATGCCACAATGTACATCCAAAGCTAGCAGCATCCAATGAGACATATATACAAACTTATTCAAATGAAATTTATAAAACTTGACTTATATAAATATTCATGTTTATTAAATGACATAATTTAGCAAGATATGTTGTAACTTACTTGCTATGGTAGGGACACAATAAGGCCTGCCCCTTCACACAAAGCAAGAACTCAGGTATGATATCTTCTATTTGTTCGTCCATGGGCAAATGCTCCTTTGGTGTAGAGACAACAACAAAGTCATGGAATTTGTAAATGTCCTCGACTTCTAATCTTTGCAATTTATTGTACAAAGACCTATAGAAGCTTAATGTCAAATACTTATCATGCCTATTAACAAGAATGTCAATATATTCTTAATAAAATAGTTACATGACATACTTAATATAAATGATGATGTGCTTGTATTTCAATTGAGCCATATAACATATGGCTAAGAGGTCCTCTTTCATGACTGGAACATCTACAATGTCCTCAGCAAGCACGCTAATCTCTATCCTTATGGGGCTGATTTTCTTATCTTCATCGGTTAGTCTATAGTCCCCTCAAGAATGGAGGCTTGTTAGGTGAAACCTTTACTTGATCCCCACATTGTGGGTGTAATGTTCATAAAATTAGTAATGAATATACATAATATGAAAGATAGAGAAATTTAAAAATAGACATAAATACATAGGACGGGGTAATTTCTATGCTAGAATTTATTGTTGGGGAGGGTGTCAACCTCAATGGTTCCTTCTATTGCTTTTGGTTAACATTAGATGCAGATAATATTAAAAAAATTAGCTAAGTCTTTAAAATTATTGTAAAAAATGATGCTATATATATACCTTGGATAACATTGCTTTGATATACTTCTCTAGCTAAGCTACATGATATCCTATTGTATCCCCTATAGTACAAATATCATCCACTTTCTATAGGAAATGGCAGGGGAAATCTATACTATAGAAATTGTGTGTTTATAAGACAATAAATAAAAGATAGCTTAAACACAATTATCTTGTAAAAAATAATAAAAGACAATTTTCCTAAACTGGCTTATGTAATCAAACTTTATAAGATGGTTTTAAAAAATCATCTTATAAAAAAATTATATAGGACGATTTTCAAGAATCATCTTATAAAGTGTCATTTTGTAAGAAGGCTTTTTAAATCATCTTATAAGGTTTGATTATCTAAGATGGTTTTCGAGGACCATCTTGTATTTTATAGGGTTTATAAGATGTTTTTTAAACCATATTATAAAATGAGACTTTATAAGATGTTTTTCAAAAAACCATCTTATAATGTCAAGTTTTACAAAATGTTTTGAAAAACCATGCTTTAAATATTCCTTTTAAAACACCATTGATAAGTAGTCAATTTTGCATGAAAAAGACCAAATTAGCAACTCATGTGTTATAAATTATATGGTATTATTCTAGGTTTTTTCAAAATTTATGACACATACATTTCTGAGCTAATATTCAAAAATTGAATATTTTGCAGGTTCAAAAGCTAATCCAAATTAAGTGTAATTATTTTCTAGATATTAATTAGGTTTTTTTTTTTTTATCTTTTGTAAGTATTGGAAGAATAATCCAACAACCAAGATTGATTTAGATGATCCTAATCAATTGAGAGAGTTAGGCCCTACTTTTCATCATTCCATAGATCAAGCAAGATCAAGATTATTCCTAGGAAAGTATATGAATTTTAGAAGACAATTACAAGAATCAAAGGTGACTAGAATGGGCCCAAGAAAAATCCATGCAATTCTGCCACTTTGCATGAGAATTGGAGCTATGAAGCCACATGAGCCATGCAAGCATGTAGCCAAGGGATTAAGTATTGAATCCACTAAGCAAGAATCCATCAAAGCAAGCCATGAACCCATCTAAGCCAAATCTAAAAGGGAGCACATGATTAGAGATGAATTACAAGCAATTTTCATATGCAAAAATTGTGATTTTCGAAGGGGATATTTGGAAAGGAAACAGAGTGATTATCACATGGGAAGATATGCACACAAGGTGCACTAACAGATGAAGAGATTGCATTGTAAATTGCACTCTTTGTTTCTCCATCTTTTCCTCTATTTCCCACCTTTCATTGTGAACCACTTAGGAAGGGCTTCTGCACAATTTCCTAAGGAGGCTTCGCACATCCCACTTATAATTCTACTTCGTACTATTACTAAACTCCACTTTCTAGTTTCCTATTCCTAAGTCTTACTTCTAATTCCTTTCTCATCTTATCTCTGTCTTTCTGTAATCTTTATCTCATGTTCCCTTCTCCCTTAGGTCTCTTTAGCAAGTCCAAAACACTATAAAACTTAGAAGACATTCCACACATGAGATACAAAGGGAGATCACACCTGTTCTCCCAAAAAAGTGGTGCCTCCTTCTTGATGCTCCTGTAGGATTTTCAATGCCCCATTCAAGTGAGATTCTCCATGCATTGTTCTTCAAGTCTTCATGCAATCTTTGAAGGAGTTCCAAACCTTTTTACTTTAAGTTTTTGCATCACTTTCAGATTAATTTTCTAACACTTTCCTTTCCTTACTATTTTGGTTTCATCTGCATAGTTCCTAGGTTATTTTCTTTTTGGTTTTGCTTTCACTTGTCCCCTTGTTCTCCTTAATCAAGGGTTATCCATCCCTTGTAGTGAAAGCCAAGAGATAGTTGATCTTTGTTCCCCTCTAATTCCTTGCTTTGTTTATTTCTTGTTCATTGCTAAGATATCATCTATTTTTGCTCATCATTTTGATTCGTTCCTATCCATCTTTCACTCTCTCCTTCATTGAGTCTCTTTGGGTTCACATGCATACTATCTTGGAGAATGATTGTTGGATGCATTAGAGAAGATAGAAGTTAAGTTATTTGGTTAATTTCAAGTCTTTGAGTAGCACACACCCTACTTTATATGTTTTTTAACTTAAGATGTATGATGCACACCATGTTGTAATGATGTTCATGCAATAAAGAAATTGATTTTATATACTCCTTTCTTTTGAATGTTATAGGATACTTTTCTATTGAATCGTGGTCATCCTTATAGTTCCATGTGAAATCATCTTTTAAGTTCCATATGCAATCATATTTTGATTCATGTGCACATTTCATGATTTATGCACATCTTTCTTGTTTGGTTCAAGCACAAAGCTCCTCTTAAGATCCATGCCTACTTTTCTAGTTTAGTTCCATGCACATTTTTTTATTATTTGTACTCTATCATGCATACTTTAGTTGATCATCTTTCCTCTTCTTTAGTTGATTATGCACACTCTTTTGATCCATAGTTCTTCTATTGTTTTGTTTGTTTCATAAGATTTACCTGTTAGTTTTCATGGCGTATGTTAGTTGCATCCTTAGATTAAAGCTTAGTTTTTATTTAATTTCTAGTTTTAGTTTAGAATGTTGTTATTTTTAAAAAGTTTCCTTTAGTTTAAGTTTTTAAGTTCATGCATGTTTCCAATTATGTGTTATTTAATTTCTTAGATTAATCACAAACCAATGTTTTTGGTTAGGATAATTCATCTATATAAGATCCAATTACATACAAATATGTGAGATTCCTCATAGGATCAACCTCACTCTCATACATCATACTACTTTGATTCATGTGCTTGTGAGTAATATTAGAACTACACCATGTTTTTTGGGCTGTTGCCAGGTAATTACAATGGATTTGTGATTAGAATATATTTTAAATTGATTATCTCTAGTCATAGTTTTAGGTTGCATTATTTTAAGTTTTTGCATCCATTGTTACATTTTTTTTTTCTAATTCCTAAAAAATTAACATATTTCTTTATTTTTGCAAGGGAAATTCAATGAAAGGAGTGGTAGCAATCTTATGGGCCAAGGCTTCATCAAATTAATTAGGATTTTCATACTTTTCTAGATTATATATATTTTTTAAATTTTTAGAGGACTTGAGGTGAGGCCAAGTTGTAATTTTTAATTAAATATGAATTGTAATAATACAGGTAAGTTGTGGTTACACCCACTTGAATGATCTAACCCACATAAAAAATTGTTGTAAGTACCTAACTCCCTCTTTACTTTTCTAGCATAATTTCATAGTGTAAAATTGCATTTTGATTGGTAGTGTAATTCATATAGTATAGTTCATGTATATTAAATTTTTGCACAATATTTAGGATTGATGCATTAAAAGTGCACCTATTTAATAAAGGTTAGCCTGAGCTTTGTTATAACTAAGGCATAGGTTGTCTAGTTATAATATCGCATCTCTTAAGGTGTTGTCCCTTTCTTAGATAGCATATAAGTAGGCATTAGTTTGCTTTTGCTTATGTTTTATTGCACATTTATTACTTTATGGTCGATAGATAACATTGATAGTAAGGGCCCCACAAGAACCACATATGATAAGAACTGAATTTCATCACCAAAGCCCACCTATGTAATTAAATCAATCCTTTTATGCTAGTGATCCCAACCCTTAAATATTAATTTAAAATCAAGTAGCAGGAAACTTAGGGTTTTTGAGCTTGTAGGATCCTTTTTGAAAGAGTAGATCTACTATCACTCCAGTGGCTTTTGAGCATAATAGTTATAGTAAGTATGCACAATCCCCTTTCATTGAGGTTTCTTTAGTTCTAAACACCTCCTTACATGAGAATTGTATTAACCACTTAGAGCAGAACCTAACTGGTAAGTAGTAGTCAAGCCTAGATAAAAGGAGGAGTTGTTTAAATTTAGGTCCAAAAACTACCGCCCTATAGATTTCAAAGAATAACAAAACAACTCCCTAGTGAACCATTTTGAATTGATTGCACATCGTTCAGAGTTAATATTTGCATTTAGTTAGGATTTTATCATATTGCATGCACGGCTGTCAATCTTAGAATATAGAATTAGCACTGTCTGATGCTAAGATTGAATGTACCCTTAGAGAAGGGGTAAGAAATCAAATCCATAACCCCATGGCAAACTCACTTGCTATAGTTGAAGCCAAGGCCATAAGAGATTTCTACGTGCCACTCCAATTGAATCCTCTCTCATGCATAGAAAATACCACCAACCAATGTAGACCATTTTAAGCTAAAACCTGGAGTCATTCAGTTACTTCCATATTTTTACAATTTAGAAAGAGAGGATTCATACCTTCATATCAAGGAATTGTACGCCACATTTTTGTTTTGAAAATTTTTAGATGATTTAATTAGACTTAGGTTGTTTCATTCTCATTGAAAGATAAGGCCAAATCATGGGTGAATTCTTTAGAGGTCGGCTCCATCACCATATGAGACCAATTGTCCAAAAATTGTTTAAACAAATTCTTCCTCTACATAAAACAAATGCCCTTCATAGGAAAATCATAAATTTCCTAAAGAGAGAAGATGAACAACACTATGAGTGCTGGGAATGATGGAATGAATTGTTGCAAAAATGTTCCAACCATGGATTTGAGAAATGACAGCAAGTTTAGTACTTATATAAGGCATTTATGTTGTGATTTTAAAGTTAAACTTGCAAGTGCATGTATCAATTATAGTATTCTCACCCCAAGGAGGTCATGTGATGACCCAGGTTTTCCCATGCATTTTTAAATGCAATATCTAATTCCTAAGGCAGGATGCATCCCTATTTGAAAAACCATGCAATGCAGCAGAAAATCTTTAGTTTTAAACTCATTTTGAAAACCCCGAGTGTTATTTGCTTTCACAACAATCAAAGTAGTTTTTTGAAAAATATTGTAATCATAAATGTCTTCCCAGGTCTATCCAGTCACAACTCATAGCCCAATTGTAAATAAATACAAATACATGTCCAAAGGGTAGAGTGTTTACTTACATGTATAATTGTCTCTTTTTCATTTACTTGTTTGTAGCACTAACATTTCCTGAGGCGTCTTCTAAGTGTGAGTGGAACTGTCTTGAAAAATTATATATAATTGGATGAGTATATACTATACTCAACAGGAGTCTATCACTACTAGTTTTACAATGCATGCTATGTTTAAAATCATATGCTCTTTAAAACATGTGCATGTTTGAACACTCATGTTCAATATCGATATTAAAAACCATTGTTGAATTGGAATACTGACGACTTAAAGAATCGCATAATCCAAGTCGAAAGTATCATATATATCATAACATAATGATATGCATAAGATGCTCAACTGAATCCAACTCATGGATATATGGTATGGTCGACCAACCTCATGTCATGCCATATGCAATGCAAGTAAATTCTCAAAACATAGGGCCCACTATGCCCATAACCTCCTTGCCATGTGGTCCCTGGGTACTTGGGGACACTCGGTCATAGCCTCCATGGGGCATATGACACATCGACCCAGTGCCGTGACACCAGTGGTAGCCCCATGTACCACATGCAGTCGACATAGGGACATGCCTTTTTCCGGTGTGGTACCCTTTCCACCTAATAGTGGTAGAGGCTGGGAGGCCACCCCAGACCTCTCGGCATTGCGCCCATGAGCTTACTAGCCCAAATAATATACAATCAATCAAGTAAAAATCTCTTTTTCAAAACCTGTCCTCTTTGGGTCCCTCACAATTGCCTACCCAACATCTTTTGGGCACTCCAGCGTCTTTTGGTAACCCTCAAGGACATGCAAAATTTCAAAATTCAATAACCACAAATCATGCAATTTATGCAATCATTTGCAAAACATGTCTATGCATAATGTATTTATCATATGCATGCTGAATTCATTTATAAAATTAAGTCATGCTAAACAAGTCATATAACTTATACTTAAAACATGCATTCTCAAAACAATCATGGCTCTTTTTAAAATGTCTAGTAGCGATAGAGCACCTACTTGGTTTGGTCACGCTAGCCCCCTTGTCCTCGTATGCTTCTACTCATAGTTTAGGGGAACAAGGTTAGCTTGGCTTATTTCTATAGGTTTTAAAATAGTTGATCTCACTACTTAGGCATTAAGGGTTCATTCCCATGCCTATGGGTGTCCTAAGGTCCTAACTAGGCCTTGGTATCATCAGGTTTACAAAGATTTAGCGGCCCCGTGCCACTATCATAGTTTAAGGGTCGTGCTCACCTTAGATAGGGCCTTGATCAAGTATTTTATGGTTTAGGTGTGTTTACGTTGTCGATACGGACACAACGCCTTTTGCGGCGCCTCAATCGGAGTCCTAGAACCCAAGTTATGGGCATTTTAATATTGAGTGTACATAGAAGGCCAAACAAGGTGGAAGCCTGGGACGCTAATGCGTCCCGCGTTAGCGGCGAGCGCCCCAGCGGGCGCGTCTGCAGACGCACCGGGCTTCCGCCCGTCTTTTTCTCTAACACTGTCAACGCGTTTCGTCCTGTGGGGACTGGGGCGTCATCGAGATGCCCTGGTTCAACCTTGTCGAACCAGTGTGCCCCAAGCACCATCCCTGGGTCCTTTGTGGCTCCTTAGAGGCTCGTTTTGCATGGTTTTTCATACAGAAACTTGGGGAAACCCACCCTAAGCCTAAGGGGGAGATGGGTTTGGAGGGGTTTTGGGCATACCTGGTTCGTGGCAGGGTTTTTCTCCACATTTTCTCCTCTTGTCTGCCTCTCCACGATGGGTTTTTTTCAAGTTTTTGGGCTGCCATTGGAGGCGCCCAAGAGCTCTATTTATAGAGCTCGAAGAGGGTTCTGGAGGGGGTTCTTACTGCCATGGAATGGTGGTGGTTTCTCCCCTGCACATGGCCGTTCTTGAACCCTCTAGGAGGTTGAAGAAGAGGGGTGCCCGTATCAAAACGGGTCCCTGTGTTTCTCAGGCTAAATCCGTTTTTAATGTAAATTACACTTTTACCCTTGAACTTCAAAGGGCCATATCTTGCTCATTTTAACTCCGTTTTGGGTGATTTTGGTCTTGTTGGATTCCTTTTTCCGAGACGCACAAGGGTACTATTCTCAGGACCAAATTTCTGGGTCTAGTCAGGGTGAACAATGAAATGACCAAAATACCCTTATCTCCAAAAAGGGAACTTTTCATTTCCTATAGAATGTCCAATTCATTTTTGTTAAAAATAGCGTAAATTGCTTGGGCATTACAGGTCAATCCTACTTTAAATCATCTAACCTACTTTAAATCATCTAACCTAGCCAAATTTAAGAGATCTTTAACCTAAACTAAAAATAAAATTAACACATGGAAATGGAAATTATGCAAAAACTAGAAACATGCTAAAATAAAAAGATTTCCTAAAACATGCCTTCTAAAAATAAGATTTTCCTAAATGAAACTTTCTAAAAGTGTAATTTAGCAACTTTCCTAAGCATGAAT
Organism: Warburgia ugandensis; assembly: GCA_035236585.1. Taxonomy (NCBI): domain Eukaryota; kingdom Viridiplantae; phylum Streptophyta; class Magnoliopsida; order Canellales; family Canellaceae; genus Warburgia; species Warburgia ugandensis. Next base: position 34,092,559 of record CP141130.1, on the reverse strand, counting down.
TTAAGCAACTGACCTAAGAAAACATGCACTAGTCATCTATTTTCCTAATCATGCTACTTTTAAAGAACGCAATGGGAATTAAGAGGATGAACTTTAACAACTAACAAAAAACTAACAACATGCTAACAAACTAAACAAGATCAACTTAAATAACTATTTTTCCTAACATGAATGAATGAAACAACTTGGATCTCAATTAGTCAACAACTCATTTAAAATTAGGCATTCCAACCATGGGTTGCATGTCCAACATGACTTGGATAAGAAACTTGTTGCTTATTATAGTGAACAATTAAAACTAATGATTAACAATTGGTAGCACATTAACAAGATTACTCAACTTCAACCTTAAAGGCCTTCAAAACCATGTATTCCACCATTAGCATGGATGCATGGTTTCAATTCCTTTTTGGTTGACTTGTTTGGGAACAAAGTATGAACTTACTTTTTATACCATCAACATGCACCAAAGAAATAAGAAGAATCATGTTCATTCATCAACTAAAAAGTATTCCATTAATCATCAAAAAGTGTTGCATACAAATGTTTACATAAATGGTGCATTCCACTTTTGGAGAACGCACCCATGCTTTCTCCCAAAGTAAACCCAAATGAAAATCCTAGTAATGATTCCTCCTCTAATAAAATTTGAGATTTAAGGGAAATTCTAATGGAATAACAAGGCAACACATAAAGGAAACTAGGGAAATAATGCTAGAATTCAAGGAAACTAAAAGAGATCTAAATGGAAACGGTAAGCAAAGGTAAAGATTAGATTCAAGGTGATTTCCCTTGGCTGTCACATCAAGGGAAAAATCAATCTTGGATCTTAGTCTTTAGGCAAGGAAAAACAAGGGAATTGCAAATAATTAACTATCACAAAGGTAACTAAGATGAAATAGGAGAAGAAGGAAAGAGAGATTAACCAACCTTTAGAAGACCAATCAAATACCCTTAGGACCAGGTGTGAAGCACTTGAGGAGATGCAACACACCTTGGAAAGAGTAGCAACCACCGAATTGGAGAGAAATTTCAAGCAAAATAATGGAAAAATAAGGATTAGGAAGAAGACACCCTCCTCCAAGTGTAGGAGGCATCTTTTTCCTATATGTGAAAAAACTCCTATCTTTGGTTGTTTGTGGGTCTTTTATAACTTTCCTCCTATTTTTTCTAGGGTATCCTAAGAATAAGGTGTGGTGGGGATGAAAACAAGTAATTTTGGATGGCTAGAATGATAGGTAAGCTAGGGTTTTCAAAGAGGAAACAAGTAGATAAGTTGCTACCATTTGGATGCAAAAAGGTTGGGAGATGCCATTTTTTTAGGGGGAGGCATCTTCCCCCTTAAAAATTCATTGAACTCCCTTTCAATAAGGAAAGTAGGGGGATGGGATAAGGTAGGAAAGAAAGATGAAAGTGGGAGGAAAGGGATGGGTAAGAAAAGGATTAGAAAGTGAGGTAGGGTGGGAAAATTTGGTTAGCTAAGTGATTTCCTAAGAGCATGGGTTGGATGGTTTGGATGGGAGTTTAGGAAGGTGGCAGGACTCTTGAATGGAAAGTGAAATTCGTGATGATATTTGGTGGTGAGATAAAAAGTGAAAAAATAATGGAAAAACATGAAAAATAGAAGGGTCTCAACCTATTGGTCCACATTCTATCTCTCCTAGTGAATTTTTCCTCAATTATCTTCAAATATCTCCATAAATCTTAAGGATAATTCTTTGGATTCTCCACTAATCATGGCCTTTCATGTAGCATAGCTTATGTGGATTTGATGGCTATCTTGGAAGGCTTCATTGGCTTGGCTTCATGGCTAGCTTAGATGGTTCTCTTAGCTTGGATTCATAGCTCAATCCTTAGCCTTGAGTGGCTTGAATTTCTTAGCTTGTCCTCTTCTTCATGGCTTGAATATGTCTAAGTGGCTTAAGTGCAACCCATGTAAAGGTGGTAGAAATGCATGGCTTGTGCATGGGCATAGTTTGGCCACCTTTGGCTTCTTTAATTATATCCATTGCTTGATTTTTACCATGACCTCATGTTGGATTGATGACCTTTAGGCTTCGACTCTATCTTTTTATCTTGATCTTTCATTTTCATCCCAATCAATCTCTACCGTCAAATAGTCATCTCAATTCATATAAAAAGTTAAAAACTCTGATTAAATCATAGTAAAATATGATTAATCAAATACTTGCCATGGACTGGCATATGGATGTATAGAATGTCAATTTTTTTTAGTAATTAGGTAAAATATGCATGCGTTGCAAGTTTTGGTAAAAAATCCTAATTTACCCTTATAAGATGTAACATATGGGTGACTAATTGGTTGGTTTATACTCAAAATTAGACACTTATCACTCCCTCTAATCAGCATTTTACTAATATCAAATGAAACATGAAAAAAATAATTTTACAAGATTGGATACAATGTGCTACTTTCATAGGTACTAACAATTTTAGCATATGCAACAACCCCTTAAACTCCTAGGTTACCCCTAGTGAATGAGTTAGACCTCGTGAGGGTTTGCAGTGAACATACAGACAAATTTCTCAAAATTTTTGTCATAGTCCTTTATTCATCTGAGAACATTTTTCCTATTCAGCCTATAACTTTAGCCTACTAATAAAGATGATAAAAAAGGTTCAAAATCTTACCCTTATAAGAAAGATATCCCATTATTTCAATCAACATTAGAAGGTGAGTATTGTAACAACCCCAAATTTTGTAAATACTATCCAAGGCATTATTATGTGAAATTGGAATATAATCAGAATTTTTGACCCAAAGAAAATAAATTTTTATAGAAATGGAATTTGGAGTGGAAGCATGAATATTTGGAATGTACTCAAAAAATTGAGTTCAACGACATAAAGAACACTGAAATCGGAGTTCGGATGAATTTCACCCCAAAATTTTACTATTCCATGATAAGGTTATGAATTTTCAAGAAATATATCTTTTAATAAGATAATAATTTGGAACTAAAAATTAAACCATTAGATATTACTCTAAAAATGGAATCCGACGAGCCAAAGAACATTGAAAACAGAGTCCGAATGAAGAAGTTATGGGACTTTAAAGTCAAGGGCAATGTGGTAATTAAAAGAAAAAAGACATAACTCAACAGAGGGGGCCAAATTGATATTGGCACCCCCCTCACATAGGAAACCCGACGTAATGTTGGGTCTAGTTCTTTCCAAAACCTGACACCAACAACCCCCAAACCCCAGCTCTCCCTTATCTATGGTTATCACCAAACAGGCATCCAAGCATGGCTAGCCCTTGGGCAGGCTGGCGTGTCGAGCCCTCGTATGGTTTTTCACCCTTGGCAAAGCCCTGATAGTTTTCCCTCTAGCTCTTTTCTTCTCCGAGCAGATCCATAGTGGATCTGTGCTTTCTGGCTACCAAGAAGAAACCCAAATCGGGTTTCTTAGTCAAGCCAAGTTTCCCTTCTCCAATTTTTTAAGTGACAGGAAAAACCCCATTTTCGTTGAGTCTGTGTTTTTTGACAACCAACAAGAAACAAATATCACGTTTCTTTGTCAGGCCTATGTGCTAGAGCCACCCTGAAAACCCCATTTCCCCTCTATTTTTCAGTGGATTTGTACCAAAAGGTGACTGAAAATCACCAGATCTCTAGCAAACCCAATTTTTGGCATGTTTAGCCCCTTTTGCCTCTATCTATTTCCCTGTTGTGGTTGGATAGTGACCCAATAGGTGGCTAGCAGCCACCATCATCACCACCATTACCATGTATGCTCCTCAGACATTAGCACGGCCAGGCTTGAGAAGACCAGCATGCTTAGGCTGCATCAGCCACCTGGGCTTTCCCCTTTTCCTCGTCTTCCCTAGGCACCAACATGGCCAAGTTTTCAGGCCAGCCAATGTGCTCTATTCCCCCTGACTAGATAGGGTGGTGGCCAGGAATTGGACGCACCCAACCACCACCATCCCTGCCACTGTCCCCTGCGTTTCCTTGTCAATAGCACGACCCAATTTTTAGGCATGCCTAGATCCTTCCCCGTCTCCTCTGTGTACCAAAACCCCAATTAGATTCTTGCGGCATGGCCTAGCAATGATAGGCTGGTGTGCTCAAACCCCAACCAGTCCTGAGGAGAAGCAAGAGATGCTGGAGTGCCCAATAGGCACTAGTTAGGCAGTTGTGCGGCAACAGACCCAAAGAGGAAAATATCAGCTCCTCTATGCACTTTGTTCATGAAACGACCAGTCTTGAGGATAAGTTCTCCGAATAGAACAAAACCCATCTTTCCAAATATCAATTCAGGAAGATCCAACTATTGAAATTATCAAACCTGTGATCATAAGTTAGGTCATCTAATTAATGATGATCTGGCCTCACTTTTTCTATCCAAATAGTCTATCATGACTCTTAGGACATGCAAATCACAAATCCTATACGATATTAGGATTAGAAGCCTGTTAGAGATGGTCTCACTAACCTGGAGCCACAGCTGAGATCAATTGAGGAATTTAGGTATGGAATAGGATCAAATTCTATGGTCCATATCATAAAAGTTGTTTAAAAAGGATTATTCCCTTAGGATTATTGATTGGTTACTTGATTTGGAGGATTCAGGTGAAGAACAAGGACTAGATCAATATGGATCTGTGAGACTTTGCATGCGTCATTGATCAGCTAGTGGGAAATAGATGAACTCGCCACACGACATAGGTGGAGAATTAAGAAATCATGTCTTAATAGTAAGATGCATGTTTTAAACATGATCTTATTCTTATGATAGATATTATGTCATTTAAATTATGCATTTCATATGATGATGGAAAATGTTTATTTGTGAAAGATGAAAAATTGTGATTTGAAATACCACATGAATGACATGCCTATAATTGAAGCCTACTGAATGATATTAAAGGATACACACAATTTGTTCATAAAAATATCATAGCTATTATTGTGATAAAAAGGCATTTATGGTACGTGGGTACCACTACATCATATGTGATGTATGAGTCTAGGATTTTATAGTACATCATTGGTGGGTGACCCCCTAATAAGTGAGGATGTTATGATTATGATGAGATATTTATATATATTATGGACAGGCAAGACGCCTGTATATTATTATTTTACATCCAGGTGTGGTGGCTTGAGAGTTTTGTTTTAGATAGGCATAGGCCTGGGGATGTTATGCTAGGAGGGTTATGAGGGTTTGACTACTTGCTCTCCGAAATTGTGATGATATGGATACCAAGCCCGAAAGGAGGTTAAAAGTCGAGTGGGGCAATCATGGGAAGACCGTCACTGTGACAACCATGGTCCTCACCCATGCGGACATGGATTTTGTTATTTCCACAGTTGGTATTAGTGGATTATTATGTAGTTATCTGGGTGCATTGTACGGATTTAGATTGCAGCATAGTAGTCCTTGTATTTGATGCACTATGATGCGTATGTGATAGCATGATGACATGCGTATATGATGGCATGATGAGATTCCTCATATGATTATGGCATGATGAGATGCTTTATATGATGATGGCATGATGAGATGCTTTATATGGTGATGGCATGATGAGATGCCTTTTATTATGTTACCAGCAGCGGCTGGAGTTTTATAAACCCTGTATGGTAAGGGGTATATGTGTGACACCCAGTATAGTCTAGGAATGTGCGTTATAAAACCTAGGGACTATGTTCATAACTTTGTATGACTTTTAATGATTTTAATATATATGATATAGTCATATATGTATATTCTGGATTCTAGAGGGCATAGTTTCTTAAAAGTTTTCGTATGGGGAAGTGAATGGGTAGATATATTATGCAGAGTATGGTTCATAGAATTGGAGGATGGCATCATATGGAAAATGATAATGATCAAATATTTAAAATACCAGTGAATTATATATATTAAATATATCATGTAAAGTATAATCTCTAAAATGTGATTATTATATTCATATGAAGAAGAAGAATTATAAATAGTTATTTTATCAATGACTTGTAGATAATTGAATTATTAATGAAATTATTTAATTATGAGCTATGTTGTAAACTTCATCCCATATAAGCATCATGATGAATTGAATATTTTAATTGATGTAAAATGCTAAATTCATATGTAATTAACATGTTTTCTTAACTCTCCCCTATCAAGCATAGCTTGCTGAGATATTGTAAATGTTTTATGTTTACAATATCTCAGATACTATAGAAAGGAGAAGACATACACAAGTAAGAGGAGTTCAATAGCCATACATCTGCACTCAGGTATATATTTTGTTAAAGTTTTTGTATTGTGTAGTTAGTTATTTGGATTATGCTGCTTAGACATTTAGTATAATGATTATAAGGGCGGTGTATGTGAACCACTAAATGGGTCCTGTTGTTTCATAAAATGCATGTCTATCTTCTATAAAAACTATATTATGTATAGTATGGGAGTTAAGGTGACATCCGGGTTTTTGGAAAAATGAATTTCAAAGAACATGTTTTCTGCTATTTTTGAATTCTAAAAATATTGGTGCACCACCTTTCCAAAATAAATGCAAAAAGTTTTTGATAAAAACCCGGGGTGCCACAAGTGTGTGCTATAGCTACTATATAATTATAGTTTTCAAGCCAACTATAACCTAAATTACCATCCAAATTATGCTTTGACTTCAATTCTCATAGGATATAATTGACAGTAAGAAAGAAGTCACTCAGAAAGGTGTTAATCTCTCATTAATATGTGGGTTAGAATATTCTTCATCAAATCCAAAAATCTTACATATTCCATTGAAGAGAACAATAGCTTAGAAAGAATGTCTCACAAAAAGATATCAACTATTAAGAATGTTACAATCTACCAAACTCTCTATTCATTTATTACCATATCCAAGCCATACTTTTTTGAAGACCAAGTTAGGACTTCGATTAGGATGAAATGTACACTTAGGTAAGGATAATGAAAAAAATGGATATAAAGGTAAACAAAGGTTATTTGAAAAATATGCAAAGTTCTTCTATTAATGTATTCAGAACTTTTTCATTTTTTCTCATAAGAGTGAACATTCTCCTTTTTTCATGGCCATATTTTGTTTCTTTTTCACTTGACTTTATATATAGCCTCGTTAAACTTTTTCTTCCTTTTCACCTTTTTGATATCCATCTATTGAATTTTATTGTTCATACTTGTTCAAGATATTCTTCAATATTCTCTACATATTTCTAAAAAAATTAGATAAATGGATATATTATAGGGCTCAATGGGTCAACTACTAGAAAATAATATAGGGAAGGCTAAAAGCTCTGGGTTTTACCAAGGATGGCTTCTATCATTTTCTGGGTTTCATATGACTTAAAATGATAATAAACTAAAGAGAAATATGTTATAGTATTTTCGTGATTTCTCAATAGTTCGCCAAGATGAAAAATATGAGAACAATTAAGAATTAATGTTCACTGAAGAAAATTTTGAATTTATGTATAACCTTCAAAACAAAAAGAATAGATCAAAACTCACTTGGGTTATAAGTCTACATAGATCTTCTTTAGGATCTCTAAGTTATATTTTCCTCTTTAACTTAAACTCTATATAGCTATTTTGTGCAATTAATGTTTCATGAGATACTTTAGAAATAAAATAAAATAGTGAGCTAATTGTATGTAACTATATTAATAAGCTAAAGTTCATAAGATAGTTGAATATGTAGAAAAATTAAATTCTCATCTTTATAAAGGACTTATCAATTTTTTTTTAATTTTAAAAAATGCAAGAAAAACTTATAAATCTCATTTATGCACCTCCCAACCTGAACTTAACATTGTCCTCAATGTTTTGAAATATAGGATACCTAAGTGATGAAAGGGTGATGTAGATGTAACCAACTAACCTAACCATTTAAACCTAGATGTAGCTAGTTCAACTAATTCTACTAATCCTAGTCCTAACAATGAATTGGCAAGATTTATCACACAATTTCAAAATCTCCCAAAAGTCTATTTATTACCTCCACCTAGAGGTTTTTGGCAGTGGTAACAATGTGAGACAATAGACCAGCACAATTTTGAATTGTGGGGGATCATACTGATAATCCCCCATTTTTAAAATTTCATGATAGTCAAAATAAATCCTCCACCTAAAAAATTGAGGTGGTGGTAATATGATGATATCGTGAGCCACCATGAATCTAAAGTTTGTTGGACCATATTGTTTCTCATTTTTACAAGATTTATGGATAATATTGACCATTGTACTTAGTTTATCTTTTTCCTTCATTTTCCTTACATTGTCCTAAAATTGGGGTATAAGCTGGCTCCACCCTTCCTTGAAAGTTTGTTCTTGTATTACTAGAGCTGGGGACATGGTGAAGCTTAAACCCTTAGTATCTTCTAAGGTGTACCCCAAAGTTGGTTTATGTAGGGCAAGTACATCAATGGACTCTTTTTCTTCTTACTCTTCCAGCATAGGTAAAGTTTCAAAAAGGCGTATAGTACTTTCTGATGTTTGTTGAAATAAGTTTGATAGGTCCCAATTAGATATGTTTTCTACATTGTAAGGCTTAATTTCTATTTCAAGTTCTGTAGGGGTTTCTACTTTAGCTTGCCAATGAGAAGTGTCCATCAAAGGCACAATATCCAATAACTCATTCACATCCACAATGGATGTGCCTTCATCAAAGTCGTAAAAACAAGCAGGACATGATTCTAAAGGATCTAGGTTGGATGTTTCTACGACTTCATTTTCTTCATCATAATCGTAATTTTGCTAGTCCCAAGCAAAAGATGTGAAAAATCATTTTACAAAAACTGGTACAAAGTGCCACTTTCATAGCTACTCATGACTGCATCTAACATATGCAACAAGCCCTTGAACACCTAGGTTACCCCAAGTGGATGAGTTAGGCCTTGTGAGAGTTTCTAGTGAATGTACCTATAAAATTCATTAAGGTTGAGTTCCCTATTTTATCTTAGAGAATCCTCATTCATTAGCAATCTACTAGTTTTTCACAACTTAATAGAGAGGATTTGACAATTTCACACATCATACACATATTAAAGACATTTTATTTGAGTTATTTGTAGGAGTGCGTGTGTGTATGCAGTCACATACATCTTGACTCCTAATTGGATATGCTTAAATTCAATTGGAAATATGTCTTGACCTCAAATCCTCATAGGTATACTCTCAGAATTGAAATTCTCAGATAAGGGTTAAGCATATTTCTCTCATTATGTGACCAAATCCAACAAGCTAATAGTTCACATAAAATTTTTAAATCCTCATAAGACAAATGAAAGTGATCCTTAAGAGTGGGTGTCATTATCAAGAATATTAGAGGTTTTTTACTTTAATTCCTTCTTTTTATCTCCTCTTTAAGGCTATGTTCCACTTAAGATCAATAAGTCTTTAACTAGGACAAAACATAGGCTTAGGGCAGGTTCAAAAAAGAAGGGTATAAGGATTTCAAAGGTTCAAAATTGAGTAGAAGTCTTCAATAAATACCTACTAGGATAACTTTTCTTTTGGGTTGTACTTGAAGTGAATTTCTCTTTCATATTATTGTCTTTATTTTTCAATCTCATTTTTTTTTTTTTGCTTCTAGGGAAGAAAGACATCTAATTTTCATACTTCTTTGACTTTTTGTCCTATTTTTGAACATTTCTACTAACTCTACTTATTTTGACAATGGGTAATGGATGTTTATTTACTAGCTTGTTTTGGGTTAAGGTAAATGGGGTTAAGAAAGACAAAGCTTAATAATAGACTCAAAGGGCTAACTAGTGGTATGATATACTGGGTAGGCTTTATATCTCTAAGCTAAGCAAGGATGGCCTATATCATTTCCTAAGTTTCCTGAAGGCTATCAGATTCAATAATTTTTATGAAAATAAAGCTATTACTCTTATTTATTCTTGATGTTTAATTAAAACAAGGATAACAAGATCATATTAATTTATATCAACTGAAGAAATTGTGGAATTACTTATAATTCTCTAAAAGATGATAGTCCCTAAACTCACTAGGTTATAGGTCTTTACTGATTTTGCTCTAGGTCTTTAAGTCATACCTCTCTATTAGTCTTGACTATGTGCTGTGTATAAATGGTTCCCGAGAATTAAATTTCATAAAATGCTTCAACATATGAATGATATGAAAAATTAATCATATGCATTCCCATTAAGGGGTGAGAATAGTGGAATTACTAAATTCTGAACATCCAGTTCTCTTCATAGTAAGGGAACTCTACCTTAAAAACTTTTTTTTTATTTAATTTTTTTTCAAAAGAATTAAGAAAACTCAAGAAAATTCAAAATCTCTATGTGCATCTACACCCCCAACTTGAATATAACATTGTTCCCAATGTTTGAAAAACGTAGGATCTATATGAAAATTGAGTGATGTAGACTTTAAAACCCTAAGTTGCCTTCTAAGGAGCGCTAAGTTTAATGTTTTTAGCGAGACATGGTCGAACCTAACTTTCTAAACCTAGAGTTAACTAGGTCAACTTATTTGTCCTAATCCTAACCCTAAGATGAAAATGATAATATTTCTCATACCACTTCAGAATCTTGCAGTAATCCATATATTGCCTCCACCCTAAATTTTTGTGTGGTGGTAATATTAAAATAATGAAGACCACCATGATTTTTAATTGTGAGGAATCATATTGATGATCCTCGACAATGGCACTAAAAACTTGTTGTGTTTTACCGCAAGTGCATGGGCTAATGTAGTATAGCATATGCAAGTACGGGTCGATCCCAGAGGGACTTGCTTTAAAAATTTAGAGTTTTAATAAAATTTAATTATTCAAAAATTAAAATTAAATGAAATAAATTAATATAAACTACAATCAAACTTCATATATATCTAATCAATGAAAATTATAGAGGTCCAATCCAAAAAGACAAAAATTTAACTAAAGAAACAAGAAAAATCTACTTTCCTAGATTGATTATCATCAATTCCTTCAAATTTGGTCTCATAAACTTTGATCAGCCTTTATCAATATCTTTCTGGTACTTCTAATAGATGATCCACCTAATGGATTAGGTAGATTCCCAAAAATTTGAGAGATCTAGGCTAAATAAGGATTTTGAGTTTTAGATGATTTAGATCACTTTTTGGATTTCAAACTTAATATTAGAGACCTAAATCAAGCTAAGGGATGTCCTAAGAATGTAAACTAAAAATTAATTAAAGATTTGATGTGAAACAGAGGAGAAATAAAGAGATGATTATTGTTAAGGCTAACCCATTGATTAGGTTAAGCCTTAATTAAATCGGCTCAGATTATATAGTTTCTGGATAACAGATCACAATAAAATAAAACTGGAATAGAATCAGAGATACAGAGGGAATTAGAAAGGGGACATAGAGGGAATTTTAATTAAAGAGTAAAGGGTAAATATGGAATTTAATGGGAAATCAGTTTAAAACAAAAGACATGTAAAACTGCCGGAGAAGAAGAGGAAGCCGGCCATAAAGTGGGAAAAGAGGAAAGATAGAGGAGGAGACGAAGGGGGACAATGGGAAAGCCTTGTTGGGTTTTCTCCGAGAAATCATCTGCTGTGGTGAAAGACGTTGGTGCTCGGGTGTGGTAGAGACAGACCAAAAGAAGGGACAGAGCTGGGCTACTGTAATGACTCCAATTTTGTAATATTGAAATTCCAAGTTAAGCAATGAAAAGATCAGTTTTTGAAGATAAGGGAATTTTAGTCATTTCACTATTCACCTTGACTGAACCCAGGAATTTGGTCCTAAAAATGATGCCATTAGATGCGTCTCGGAAAAAGGAATTCAACGAGATCAAAATCACTAAAAACGGAGTTAAAATGAGCAAGTTATGGCCTTTTGAAGTTCAGGGGCAAAAATGTAATTTTATTAAAAAAACGAATTTACCCTGCAAAAACACAGGGGCCCGTTTTGATACGGGCACCCCTTCATCTTCAATCTCTAGAGGGTTCTAGAACGGCGGTGATTGGAGGAGAAATCACTGCCATTCTGGAGGTTTCTCCACCACCATTCAAAGGTGGTGAGAGCCCCCTCCAGAACCCTCTCTTAGCTCTATAAATAGAGCTCTTGGGCGCCTCTAATGGCAGCCCAAAACATGGAAGAAAACCCATTGAGTAGCAGTGACCTAGAGGGGAAAACAAGGAGAAAAACCCAGCAACGAGCCAGGTACGCCCAAGATCCCTCAAAACCCATCTCCACCATAGTTCCAAGATCAATTTCCCTAGGTTTTTGCATGAAAAACCATGCAAAATGGAGCCCTGGAGACTCACCAAGGACCCAGGGACGTTCCCTAGGCCGCATTGGCTCGACAGGGTCAAACCAGGGTGTCCTAAGGATGTCCTGGTTCCCCAACAAATAGGACGTTCCAGTCGGAATGTCCCACGTCGACATGGTTTGAAAAACCAAACGGGCGCGTCCGGGGATGTGCCCGCAAAAGAGAAAGTCGAGCGGGAAAACCCGGTGCGTCTGCAGACGCGCCCACTGATGTGCACGCCGCAGACGCGTAATACACTAGCATTGTGGGTTTTTTCGTTCCTTAAGGAAGCTGGGGCACACGACGCAGACGCGTAGCGCCCTAGCATTCCGTTTTTTTATTCTTAAGACGCCTATGTACGTGCGGCACTAAAACGCTTATAACTTGAGATCTAGAACTCCGATTGAGGCGCCGCAAAAGGTGTTATGTCCGTGTCGACGACGCGAACACATAAAAACTATAAAATCCCTGATCAAGGCCCAATGAAAGGTAGGCATGACCCTTAGAATAGGATAGTGGTGCGTGGCCACTAGACCTTTGGAAAATTGATAATACCAAGGCCCAACTAGGACCTTAGGACACCCATAGGCATAGGGATGGACCCCTAGTGCCTAAGTAATAAGACCAATTACTCTAAAACCCATAAAAGATAGGTCAAACTAACCTTGAGTCACCAAACCATGTTCAGGAGCGTTTGAGGACAAAGGGGGTAGCGCAACCTAGTTAGGTAGGTGCTCTATCGCTACTAGATTCTTTTAAAAGAACTATGATTGTTTTGGAAAATACATGATTTAAGTATATGACTTGTTTAGCATGCATGTGACAAATGCTTTATGCATAGACATGTTTTGTATATGCATTATACATTGATATGTTTTGCAAACTATTGCATACATTACATGACCTATGAGCATTAAGTTCTTGCAAAGATTGCATGTCCTTGAGGGTTGCCAAAAGACGCTGGAGTGCCAAGGGCCAGGCAGTTGTGAGGGACCCAAAGAGGACAGGTTTTGAACAGAGGTTTTTGGCTTATTTGATCGTACATGATTTGGGCTAGTAAGCTCGTGGGTGCTATGCCGAGGGGTGTGGGTTGGCCACCCAGCCTCTACCACTATTAGGTGGATGGGTACCACGCCCAAAAAGGGCATGTCCCTGCTTCGATTGCATGTGGTACAGGGGCTACCACTGGTGTCACGGCACTGGGTCGAAGTGTCATATGCCCTGTGGAGGTATATGATCCTGTGTCCCTAGGTACCCGGGGACCCTATAGTTTCATGGATTTATGTGCATTGCATATGGCATGATATGAGGTTGGTCGACCATAACATACTAGAGATCCATGAGTTGGATTCCATGAAGCATCTGATGCATATCGTGATGTTATGATATATATATATATGTATATGATACTTTTGATTTCGGATTATGTGATCCTTTAAGTCATTAGTATTTCAGTTTAACAATGGATTTTAATATCGATGTTGAACTTGAGTATTCAGACATGCACATGTTTTGAATGAGCATATGATTTTTAAACATTTCATACATTATAAAACTAGTAGTGATAGGCTCCTACTGAGTATAGTATATACTCACCCTATCCTCAACATTTTTCAGACACCAAGTAAATACTTAAGGGCAAGGAATGCTTGTGCTAGGAACCACCCAGACTAAGTACAAGTAAGTAAAACCCCTACCTTATCTTTCAATGTTACTTGATTGTAGTTACTCTCTAATAGTGGAAATTTGTGACTAACACTTTCTTGGGAATAATATTGATTTAAACTTTGCCATGGCTAAATAATTTGAGAATGTGTTTTGACACTCGGGGTTTTTATGAAAGATTGTTTTCCAAATGAAAAAGATTTTCATGCATTTCATACTTACAAAACAAGAGATCTCGCCTTTTTATCAAAATTGCATCATATAAAAACCCGGGTCGTCACAGTTACATTGTGGGAGCCGATTTGGTGCTGAAGAAGATCCTGATGGAGGCTGGGCAGTGAAGCATGGCAGATAGGGGAGCCTGAGGCAGCGTCTGGCTTCTGGAGTTGGTAGCTGACATGGAGAATAGGAAAACAAGAAGCTGGGGTGGTGGAGAAGAGGGTTCGGTCGGTGATGGGAGTTCGGTGTGGTGGTGGATCGACGGTGGTGCTGGGCCAGCTTGTCTACCTCAGGCAGGTTTGTCTAGCGTTGTTGGGTTCCAATGCTGATGCGTGGAAGATGACAAAGATGAAGAAGTAGAGAACTCTGGTGGAAGATGGCAATGATGACTTATAGAGGGGCAGACGATTGTAGGGCAGGTGCTGGTGATGGATTGGTGGAAACCGACGTTCTTCAAGCAAGACATTGTTTGGTTGGGTGTTGGAAGAGAGCAGACAACGTGCTGGAGTGTGTCTGATGGATGAAGGAGAGGGTGGGGGGAAAGTGAAACAGATGGAGAACAAGATTAGAGCAGTGGGCTGGGAGTTTGGTCGGTGATGGGAGTAGGTGGGTTGATCGGGGTGGAACAGAACAGAAAATCAGTGACTAGGCTTGGGAAGGCCAGTGTGAGTGAATAGGTAAGCAATAGAGGGGGGATTAGGTAGTGATGCAGTGTGGTAAAAAAAAAAAAACAAACATAGACAAAGAATGGGGAAGGTGATGGGTTGGACAGTGTCAAACAGAGATGAGAGATGGTGGGAGAGGCAGAAAATGAGAAAGAGAGATATGAAGAAGAGGAATATGGTAACAAATAGGAAACAGAAGAAAACAACGAAGGAAAAGAATAGTAAGTAAAGGAAAACAAAAGCAAAACTAAAACCTCCTAAGACTCCCACGGTTTTCTCCTTATAAAGCTTTCCCCCTTCTAATTCTCCTCCCCCTCTTAACCTTTAGGAGTTAGTTTCCTACTAGGACACTTCCTTTTCATTCCAAATCTTATCCATAATTTCCTCTCCTTATTAGAATTCTTCTTCTTTTATGAAACCATCCAATATAGCTTGTGAGTGATCTGGTTCATTCAATGCCCCCTTGAAAATCTACATGGTTGATTAGCCACCCAAACTATGATTTGTTTGATCTGCAAGATATAAGACTAGATTAGAGTAATCTAACTATACATTAAGCATCTAATTAGCTCAGATGATCATCTGACCATTAAATTTTGACAATTTATGATTGGATGGTCAATTTGAGCTAAATTTCATATTTTATCTAAAAATCATCAAATTAATGAGTTAGATGATCTAATTAAATGCTAAACTAGGTGTATTTTGGCCAAAATTAAACACTTAAAACATAACAAGGAATAAGACATGGCTCGAGTAGATTTGAGTGGGAGGCTTCTATGGATGGTTGTGGACTTTATGGCTCGGAATGATCATAAGAGATTTCCATCCTATTATTACTAATAAATGGCTCTTCATTATCCCTAATATGTTTTATTTCCTTAGTCCTTTTCATAAATTCAGCAATGTTTCTATCCGTATCTTTCCATATTGGGTTCATTTCCTCTTTCCATTCCTCCATCTCTCTTTTCATTTTCTTATTCACCTTTCCAATGGCAGCCATGCTTTGTTCCATTATCTCACAAATATGTTGCATGTTCTCTTCTGATGGTGGTTTTTATGCTATAAAGGAAACAACTCATAGGGTTCAGATTGTTGTGGCATTTGGGTCTTAAAAAAGTGCTGAGTAGGTTGAAACCATGATGATTGACCTTGATATTATTGCTAATCAGGGTAGTGTTGACTAGGGTGGGACCATTGTGGTTCTTCCTGATATTAGAAATCCTAAGACCATGGTTGTTCATGATGCCTAGCTCATCTATTAGAATTTGTCTCATGATAGTAGTCATTGTTAGGGTATGTGAATGCATTATATGCATCTATTGGCTCCTAATAATAACCATTGTATGTGGTGCTTGATGGCCATGAATGACTGGGCTATTGATGCTCAGAATAGGTATAATTATTATAGTACTGAAGTTATGGCGCAGCTTTCCTAGAAACTATTATCCTAAGCAATTGAATTTCCATAATATTTACCTTATCCATCAATGTATAAAATCTATGAAATCTATCCCCTTCTTAATAGGCCTTTGTTCTCAACTTTGCATACAATGAAACAAGTTGTTATATATAGTGAATGAGTTTTTTTCCTCCTTTTTTTATGAAAAATCATAACTATATAATGTAACCTAAATTTTAGTCCCAAGCTAAATGATGCATAATCAAATCCTAGTATCTACTAATCGAGCAGTGTCTTCATTATTTTTTCTTTATGCATAGGTGTTAGCTTCCTCGACTTAAATCAAGACAACTCCTACTTTTATCCAGATTAAACTACTGCTTACTATTTGGTTATGCTCAAAAGTAGTTAATATAATCCTCATGTTAGTAGGCATTTGGACCTCAACCGATGTCAATGAAAGGGATGGGAAAATCAATTGGATTTTAAGATACCCATAGTAACTATAATGCTCAAATTCCACTAGAGTGACAATAGATTGTGTCTTTCTATCCTATGAGCTTGATACCCTAAGTATCTTTCTACTTCATTTTAAATTAATGTTCAAGGGTTGGGATCACAACATACAAGGATGTTGATTGATTTCTAGGTGGACCAGGGACCTGGTGATGCAATGCAGTCCTTATCTTATAAGGGCTCCTGTGGGGCCCTTAATAGCATTAAGTTCAATTCCACCATAAAGCTATAAACATGTAATGCAAAACAAAAACCATACTAATGCCTACCTATATTCTACTTAACAAAGGGTTAGGCACCTTAACGACAGGACATTATAATCTATATGAATTATACTAGAACCCAAATGCAAAATTACACTAAATACAATTTATCCTACAACTTAAAATTTGGGTGAGAATTGCTCCCAATGCAGGGTCCAATGATAATCAAGTGTGGGGTCACCATACAACACACTTGCCTTGTATTATTACAATCCATTTAAAAAATAAATCAAATAAAAATAAAAATTACTACAGGCCTCACTATAATTTCATTCAAATCCTAATTTAGGAAAGCCATTAAAAATCTAATATATGTTGATGAAGTTGTGGCCCATAGGATCGTTGTCGCTCCTTTGCAAATTTTCCTCCCATAAAAATCAAACAAATATGGTTAATAAGGAAAATTAGCAATAAAATGTAAAAAATGTTGAAAATCCTAATATTAATGCACCCTAAACCTAGACTAGAGGTAAATAATCTAATATATGGTCCACTAAACAAAGCGTTGGACTCCTCGACAATGGCACCAAAAACTTATTGCGATTTTAAAGTTAGACTTGCAAGTGCACAAATCGGTTGTAGTATTCTAATGTGAGGAGGTTGATCTCACGAGGAATTGAACAAATGTGTTGTTAGTGGTCCCTACTTTAAATCATCTAACCAAGCCAAATTCAAGAGGTCTTTAACCTAAACAAAGAATGGATATTAACACATGGAAATGGAAATCATGCAAAAACTAGAAAAATGCTAAAATTGAAATCTTTCATAAAACATGCTTTCTAAAAATACGACTCTCTTAAATGAAACTTTCTAAAATGCAATTTAGAAACTTTCCTAAGCATGAATTTAAGCTACTAACTTAAGAAAACATGCACTAGTCATATATTTTCCTAATCATGCTACTTTTAAAGAATGTAATGGAAATTAAGAGGATGAACGTTAACAACTAACTACTAATTATTAACATCCTAAAAAACTAAAGAAGATAAACTTAACTAACTATTTTTCCTAACATGAATGAATGCAACAACTTAGATCTCAATTAATCAACATCTCATTCAGAATAATGCATTCCAACAATAGGTTGCATGCATGGTTTCAACATGACTTTGAGAAGAAACTTGATGAATGTTATAATTAATAATTAACACTAATGGTTAACAATTGGCAACACATTAACAAGATTACTCAACTTCAACCTTAAAGTCCTTCAAAACCTTGAGTTCCACCATTGGCTTGGATGTGGGGTTTCAATTCCTTTTTGGTTGACTTTGTTTGGGAACAAAGCATGAACTTACTTTTTTATACCTTCAGCATGCATCAAACAAATAAGAAGAATCATGTTCATTCATCAACTAAAATGTATTCAATTAATCATCAAAAAGTTTTGAATACAAATGGTTACATGAATGGTGCATTCCACTTTTGGAGAACATGCCCTTGCTTTCTCCTAATGTAAACCCAAAAGAAAATCCTAGTAATGATTCCTCCTCTAATAAACTTGAGATACAAGGGAAATTCTAATGGAATAATAGGGCAACACAAAGGAAACTAGGGAAACAATGCTAGAATTCAAGGAAATTAAAAGAGATCTAAATAGCAATGGAAAGCAAAGGCAAAGATTAGATTCAAGGTGACTTCCCTTGCCTATCACTTCAAGGAAAAAACTAGCCTTGTATCTTAGTCTTTAGGCAAGGAAAAATGGGGAATTGGAAATCATTAACTAGTACAAAGGTAAAAAAGATCAAACAAGAGAAGAAGTAAAAAGAGATTAACCAACCTTTGAAAGACCAATCAAACACCCTAAGGACTAGGCATGGAGCATTTGAGGAGATGCAACACACCTTGTAAAGAGTAGAAACCACCCAAATGGAGAGAAATTCCAAGAAAAAGGAAGAAGAAGGATTGGGAGCAAGACGCCCTCCTCCAAGTGCAGAGGTGTCTTTTTCCTATATGTGAAAAAACCTCCTCTCTTTTTGTTCTTTGTGGGTCTTTTATAACTTTTGTGATGACCCGGGTTTTATATGATGCAAATTTGATAAAAAGGCGAGATCTCTTGTTTTATAAATATGAAATGCATGAAAATCTTTTTCTTTTTGGAAAACAATCTTTTGTATAAAACCCCGAGTGTCAAAACACATTTTCAAATTATCTAGCCATGGCATAGTTTTAAATTGACTCCATTCCCAAGAAAGTGTTAGTCACAACCTCAGCTATAGAGAGTAACTACAATCAAGTAACATTGAAAGATAAGGTAGGGGTTTACTTACTTGCACTTAATCTGGGTGTCTTCTGTCACAGGCGTACCTTGTCCTTAAGTGTTTACTTTGTGTCTGAAAAATGTTGAGGATTGGGTGAGTATATACTATACTCAGTAGGAGCCCATCACTACTAGTTTTACAATGCATGCTATGTTTAAAATCATATGCTTTTTCAAAATATGTGCATGTTTGAATACTCAAATTCAATATCGAGATTAAAAAACCATTGTCGAATTGGAATACTGATGACTTAAAGAATCACATAATCAAAATCGAAAGTATTTATATCACAAACATAATGATATGCATAAGATGCTCCACTAAATCCAACTCATGGATATATGGTATGGTCGACCAACCTCACGTCATGCCATATGCAATGCAAGTAAATCATCAAACCATAGGGCTGAACTATGCCCACGACCTCGCTGCCGTGTGGTCCCTGGGTACCTAGGGACACAGCATCATAGCCTCCACGGGGTATATGACACATCGACCTGATTCCATGACACCAGTGGTAGCCCCCTATACCACATGCAGTCGACGTAGGGACATTGCCCTTTTTGGGCGTGGTACCCATTCCACCTAATAGTGGTCGAGGCTGGAGGCCAACCCAGACCTCTCGGCATAGAGCCCACGAACTTATTAGCCCAAATCATATAAGATCAAACAAGCAAAAACCTCTTTTTCAAAACCTGTCCTCTTTGGGTCCCTCACAACTGCTTGGCCCTCACAACTGCCTACCCAACGTCTTTTGGGCACTCTAACGTCTTTTGCTAACCCTCAAGGACATGCAATTTTTCAAGAACTCAATGCTCACAAATCATGCAATATATGCAATTGTTTGCAAAACATGTCTATGCATAATGTATTTGTCATATGCATGCTGAATTCGTTTATAAGATTAAACAAGTCATATAACTTATACTTATAACATGCAGTCTCAAAACAATTATGACTCTTTTTAAAAGTCTAGCAGCGATATAGCACCTACCTGGTTAGGTCGCGCTAATCCCCTTGTCCTCGTATGCTCCTGAACATGGTTTAGGGGAACAAGGTTAGTTTGGCCTATTTTTATAGGTTTTAGAGTGGTTGATCTTACTACTTAGGTATTAAGGGTTCATCCCCATGCCTATGGGTGTTCTAAGGTCCTAATTGGGCCTTGGTATCATCAGGTTTCGAAAGGTTTACTGGCCCCGCGCCACTATCATAGTCTAAGGGTCGTGCCTACCTTAGATTGGGACTTGATCAGGTATTTTATAGTTTGGGTGTGTCTGCGTTGTCGACACTGACAGAATGCCTTTCGCAGCGCCTCAATCGAAGCCCTAGATCTCAAGTTATAGGCTTTTTAGTACCGAGTGTACATAGAGGGTCAAACGAGGTGGAGCTCGGGACGCTAACGCGTCCCGCGTCAGCGGCATGCGCCCCAGCAGGCGCGTCTGCCAAGTCGGGTTTTCTCAACGCACAACATGCGTTTCGGTTTGACAAGGACCTGGGCGTCCTAGGGACACCTTAGTTCGACCCCTGACGAACCAGTGCGCCCCAGGGACCGTCCCTGGGTCCTTTGTGGCTCTCTAGGGCCTAGTTTTGCATGATTTTTCATGTAAAAACTTGGGGAAACTTAGCCTAGGACTAAGGGGGAGATGGGTTTGGAGGGGTTTTGGGCATACCTGGTTCGTGGCTGAGTTTTTCTCCATGTTTTCTCCTCTTGTTTGCTTCTCCACGATGGGTTTTTCCCAAGCTTTTGGGCCGCCATTAGAGGCGCCCAAGAGCTCTATTTAGAGAGCTATAAGAGGGTTCTGGAGGCGGCTCTCACTGCCATTGAATGGCGGTGGAGAAACCTCCAGAATGGCAGTGGTTTCTCCTCCAAATACCGTCGTTCTAGAACCCTCTAGGAGGTTGAAGAAGAGGGGTGCCCGTATCAAAACGGGCCCCTGTGTTTCTCAAGCTAAATCAGTTTTTTAATGAAAATTATATTTTTGCCCCTGAACTTCAAAGGGCTATAACTTGCTCATTTTAACTCCGTTATGGGTGATTTTGGTCTTGTTGGATTCCTTTTTCTGAGACGCACCTAATGGTACCATTTTTAGGACCAAATTTTTGGGTTCAATTAGGGTGAATAGTGAAATGACCAAAATACCCTTATCTCCAAAAAGTGAACTTTTCATTGCTAACTTGGGATTTCAATGTACAAAATTGGAGTCATTACAACTTTCCTCCTATTTTTTTAGGGTGTCCTAAGAATAAGGTGCAGTGGGGATGAAAACAACTAATTTTGGATGACAGGAAGATAGGTAAGCTAGGTACTTGAAAGAGGAAACAAATAGATAAGTGGCTGTGATTTGGATGTTAAAAGGTAGGGAGATGCCAATTTTTTAAAGGGAGGCATCTTCCCCCTTCAAAAATCATTTAACTCCCTTTGAATAAGGAAAGGAGGTGGATGGGATAAGGTAGGAAAGGGAGAGGAAGGTGGGAGAGAGATGGGTAAGGAAAGGATAGGAAAGTGAGGTAAGGTGGGAAAATTTGGTTTGCTAAGTGATTTCCTAAGAACTTGGGATTGGTTGCATGGGAGTTTAGGAAGGTGGAGGAGCCTTAGAATGGTAGGACTCTTGAATAGAAAGTGAAATTTGTGGTGACATTGGTGAGGTGAAAAGTAAGAAAAAAGTAGGAAAATAATGGAAAAACATAAAAAATAGAAGGGTCTCATCCTATTGGTCCACATGCTACCTTTTCCTAGTAATTTTTTCCTCAATTATCTTCATAAATCTCAAAGATAATACTTTAGATTCTCCACCAATCATGGCCTTCTATGTAGCATAGCTTTTATGGCTAACTTTGAAGGCTTCATTGGCTAAGCTTCATGTCTGGCTTAGATGGCTCTCTTAGCTTGGCTTTATTTCTCAATCCCTTAGCTTGAGTGTTTTGAATGGTTTGGCTTGAATTCCTAAGCTTGTCCTCGCTTAAATATGGCTAAGTGGCTTAAGTGCAACCCAAGCAAAAGTGGTGAAAATGAATGGCTTGTGCATGGGCCCACTTTGGCCTCCTTTGGCTTCTTTAATTACATCCATTGCTTAATCTTAACCTTGATCTCATGTTTGACTGATGACCTTTAGGCTCAAACTCGATCTTTTATCTTGATCTTACTTTTTCATCCGGATTGATCTCAATTGTTGGATTACCATCTCACTTCCTATAAAAAGTTAAAAACTCTAATTAAATTATAGAAAAAAATGTTTAATCATATAGTTATCTTATATTAGTGTCCAGACATACCAAATATTAATTTTTTTAGTAATTAGGTAAAAAATACATGTGTTACAAATTTTGGTCAAAAACCTTAATTTACCACTGTAACTTGTAACACAAGGGTGACTAATTTGTTTGTTTTTATGCAAAATTAGACACTTATCACACCATCCAACTAGCATTTTTTTAGTCTTGAGTAAAAGATATAAAAAATCATTTTACAAAATTAGATACAAAGTGCCACTTTCGTAGGTACTCACAATTGCATTTAGCACATGCAATAAGCCTTAAACTCCAAGGTTACCCCTAGTGGATGAGTTAGGCCTTGTGAGGATTGCAGTGAATACACCAACAAAATTCTCAAATTTATTATGAAATTCCTTTATTATGGTAGTGTTGACTAGAGTGGGACCATTGTGGTTCTTTCTAATATTGGTGATCTTGAGACCATGGTTGTTCATGATGCCTAGCCCATCCATTATAATTTGTCTTAGGATAGTAGTTATTGTTAGAGTATGTGAATACATTATGTGCATCCATTGACTCTTGATAAAAACCAATGTATGTGGAGCTTGATGGCCACAAAGTAGTGAGATAAGGATTCTCAGAATAGGTATAATTATTATGATACTGAGAGATGTGGCACAGCTTGCCTAGAAGCTATCATCCTAAGCAATTGAAAATCCATAATATCCTTCCTATCCATCAATGTATCTAATATATGAAATCTACACCTCTCTTAATATGCCTTTGTTCTCAACTTTGCATACAACGAACCAAGTCATTATATACAATGAATGAATTTTATTATTATTATTATTATTATTGAAAATCCTAACTATATGATGCAACCTAATTTTTAGTCCTAAGCTAAATAATAGACAATCAAATCCTAGTATCCACCAATCAAGCAGTGTCTGGATTATCTTTTCCCAATGCATAAGTGATAGCTTCTTAGATCTAGATATAAACAACTCCTTTTATCTAGATTAGACTACTGCTTACTAGTTGGGCTCTACTTGAATGTGGTTGATTTAATCCTCATCATCAAGAGGTGTTTAGACCTCAACTGATATTAAGGTAAGGTGTGAGAAAATCACTTGGATTTTCAAACACTCACTATAACCATAGTGCTCAGATGCCACTGAGTGACAATAGATTGTCCTTCTAAAAGGGTCTTATGAGCTCGATACCCTACATCTGTTTCCACTTGATTTTAAATTATTGTTCAAGGGTTGGGATCATGACATGCAAGGATGTTGATTGTTTATTAGGTGAACCAAGGACTTGCTGATGAAATCCAATCCCTAACTTATTAGGGTTCCTATGGAGACCTTACTAGTATTAAGTTCCATTCCACCATAAAGTTGTAAACATGCAATGCATAACAAAAATCAAACTAATGCAAACCTATATGCTACTTAATGAAGGGTTAGGCACCTTAATAGCAAGACACGACAACTATGCAGCCTATGCTTTGGCTGTAGCCGAGCTCAGGCTAACCTTTGTTAAATAGGTGCTTGATCTACTACAACAGTCCTAAGTATTATGCAATAGTTATAAATGTATGACCCTAATCTATATGAATTATAGTACATTCAAATGCAAATTATACTAAATGCTACTTATCCTAAAAATTAAAATTTGGGTGGCAATTACTTATATTGAGGGGTCCAATGATGATCAAGTGTGGGTCACCATACCCTAGACTTGCCTGTATTACTACAACGCATTTAAAAAATAATTAAAATTAAAATTAAAATTAGAATGGGCCTCACTACAATTTCACTCAAATCTTATTCTAGGAAAGTAATTAAAAAACTAATCTATGTTGATAAAACCATGGCCCACAGGATTGCCGTCGCTCCTTTGCCAATTTCCATAAAAAAAATAAAATATGGCCTTTAAGGGAAAATAGCAATAACATGCAAAAAATGATGAAAATTATAAACTAATGCACCCTGAACCTAGAATAGAGGTAAATAATCTAAAGTATAGTCCACTACACAAAACGTTGTGACTCCCCAGTAATGGTGCAAAAAACTTGTGGTTGTAAAGTTAAACTCACAATTGCATGAATTGGTTGTAGTATTCTCACGTGAAGAGGTTTTTCTCATGAGGAATCAAATGAATGTGATGCTAGTGGTCCCTACTTTAAATCATCTAACTAAGACAAATTCAAGAGATCGTTAACCAAAAGTAAGAATAGAAATTAACACATGGAATTGGAAATTATGCAAAACTTGAAACATACAAAAAATTGAAAAATTTCCTAAAACATCCTTTCTAAAAATAAGACTTTCCTAAATAAAACTTGCTAAAAATATAATTTAGCAACTTTCCTAAATCAACTTTCCTAAGCATGAATTTGAGCAACTAACTTAAGAAAACATGCACTAGTCATCTATTTTCCTAATCATGCTACTTTTAAAGAATGCATTGGAAAATACAAGGATGAACTTTAACAACTAACAACAAATTAACAACATGTTGAAAAACTAAATAAGATCAACTTAACTAACGATTTTTCCTAACATAAATGAATGCTTGGATCTCAATTAATCAACAACTCATTCAAAACCATGCATTCCAACCATGGGTTGCATGCATGGTTTCAACATGACTTAGAGAAGAAACTTGATGCTTGTTATAATGAACAATTAAAACTAACGATTAACAATTGGCAGCACATTAACAAGATTACTCAACTTCAACCTTAAAGGTCTTCAAAACCATGCCGTCCAACTTTGGCTTGGATGCATGGTTTCAATTCCTCTTTGGTTGACTTGTTTGGGAAAAAAGTATGAACTTACTTTTTATACCATCAAAATTCATCAAAGAAATAAGAAGAATCATGTTCCTTCATCAACTAAAAATTATTCCATTAATCATCAAAAAGTGTTGCATACAAATGGTTACATGAATGGTGCATTCCACTTTTGGAGAACATGCCCATGCTTTCTCCCTATGTAAACCCAAAAGCAAATCATAGTAATGATTCCTCCTCCCATAAACTTGAGATAAAAGGGAAATTCTAATGGAATAACAAGGCAACACTTAAAGGAAACTAGGGAAACAATGCTAGAATTCAAGGAAATTGGAAGACATCTAAATGGAAATGGAAAGCAAAGGCAAAGATTAAATTCAAGGTGATTTTCCTTGCCTATTACTTGAAGGGAAAAACTAACCTTGTATCTTAGTCTTTAGACAAGGAAAATATGGGAATTGCATTAACTAGCACAATGGTAACTAAGACCAAACAAGAGAAGAAGTAAAGAGAGTTAACCAACCTTTGAAAGACCAATCAAACACCCCAAGGATTACAGGTAGAGTACTTGAGGAGATGTAACACACCTTGGAAAGAATAAGTTGTGGTGGGGGATGAAAATAAGTAATTTTGGACGGCTAGGATGATAGGTAAGCTAGGTTTTTCAAAGAGGAAAAAAGTGGATAAGTGGCTACCATTTGGATGCTAAAAGGTTGTGAGATGCCATTTTAGGGGGAAGAATATCCCTCCTTCAAAAATCGTTGAGGTAGGAAAGAGAGAGGAAAGTGGGAGGAAAGAGATGGTTAACCAAAAGATAGGAAAGTGAGATAAGGTGGGAAAATTTGGTTAGCTAAGTGATTTCCTAAGAATTTGGAATTGGTTCGATGATTTGGATTGGAGTTTAGGAAGGTAGAGGAGTCTTATAATGGCAGGACTCTTATATGGAAAGTGAAATACGTGGTGATATTTGGTGGTGAGGTGGGGAGTGACAAAAAAGGAGGAAAATAATGGAAAAACCTAAAAAATAGAAGGGTCTCATCCTATTGGTCCACATGCTACCTTTTCCTAGTGAATTTTCCCTCAATTGTCTACAAATATCTCCATAAATCTCAACAATAATTCATTGGATTCTCCACCAATTTTGGCCTTCCATGTAGCATAGCTTATGTGGCTTTGATGGCTAACTTTGAAGGCTTCATTGGTTCAGCTTCATGGCTGGCTTAGATGACTTTCTTAACTTTGCTTCATATCTCAATCCCTTAGTTTGAGTGGTTTGAATTCTTTAACTAGTCCTCTTCTTCATGGCTCAAATATGGCTAAGTGGCTTTAATGCAACTCATGCAAAGGTGGTGGACAAGCATGTCTTGTGCATGGGCCCACTTTGGTCACCTTTGGCTTCTTTAATTGTATCCATTGCTTGATCTTAACCTTGATCTCATGTTGGATTGATGACCTTTAAATTTGGACTCGATCTTTGATCATGATCTTTAATTTTCATCCTGATTGATCTCAGCCATCGAATCACCATCTCACAATCTATTAAAAGTTAAAAACTCTAATTAAATCCTAAAAAAATATGATTAATCACATACTTTTGATTAGCCTCTAGAACTACAAAATATCAAAGGTTTAACTAATTAGGTAAAAAATGCATGTGTTACAAATTTTGGTCAAAAACCCTAATTTACCCTATAAGTTGTAACACATGGGTGACTAATTAGTTAGCTTTATGAAAAATTAAACACTTATCACACCACCCAACCAACATTTTATTAGTCCTGAACAAAACATGAAAAAATTTATTTTACATAATTGGATAAAAAGTGTCACTTTCGTAGGTACTCATGATTGCATTTAGCACATGCAACAAGCCCTCGAACCCATAGGTTATCCCCAGTTGACGAGTTAGGCCTTGTGAGGCTTGTAGTGATTACACCCAAAAAATTCTCAAATTTTTTATGACAGTCCTTTATTCATCTGAGAACATTTTTTCCTATTTAGCTTATATCAAATACTTGACTTTAGCCTACTAATAAAGATGAACAAAAAGGTTCAAATTCTTACCCTTATGCTAAAGATATCCCATTATTTTATTAAACTTCAGAAGGTGAGTGTATGCTATAACTACTATATAATTATAGTTTTTAAGTCAAATACAACCTAAATTACCATCCCAATGTATGCTTTGACTTCAATTCTCATAGGATATACTTTTCACTAAGAAAGAAGTCACTTAGAAGGGTATTAATCTCTCATTAATATGTGAGATAGAATATTGTTCATCAAATCCAAAAATCTCACATATTCCATACAAAAGAATGATTACTTAGAAAGAATGGTCTTATGAAAATATATCAACTATTAAGAATGTTACACTCCACCAAACTCCCTATTCATTTATAACCATATCCAAGCCACACTTCTCCTAAGATCATGTTAGGAGTTCTATTAGGATGAAATGTATGATTAGGTAAGGGTTATGAAAATAATGGATATAAAGGTAAACAAAGGCTATTCCAAAATAAGTAAAGTTCTTCTATCGATGTATTCAGAACTTTTGCATTTTTCCTCGCTAGAGTAAACATTCTTCTTTTTTCATGACTATTTTTTGTTTCTTTTTCAATTGACTTTATATAGAGCCTCTTTGAACTTTTTCTTCTTTTTCATGTTTTTGATGTCCATCTCTTGAATTGTATTGTTCATCCTTTTCCCAAGATATTCTTCAATATTCTATACATATTTTTGACATAAATGGGCAATGGATATATTATAGGGGTACAATTTCGATAAAGGTTATTTGGCCAACAAAGAAAAAGGCTTATATTTTAAAGGCTCAATGGGCTAACTAGCAAAAAATAATATAGGGAAGGATAAAGGCTTTGGGTTTTACCAAGGATAGCTTCTATCATTTTCTAGGCTTCATATGACTTAAAATGATCATAAACTTAATAGATATATGGTATAGTTTTTTTGTGATTTCTCAATAGTTGACCAAGATGAAAAATAATGAGACCAATTTAGAATTAATGTCCGCTGAAGAAAATTTTGAATTTATGTATAGCCCTTAGAAAAGAAAGAATGGTTCAAAACTCACTTGGGTTATAAGTATGCACAGATCTTCTTTGAGATCTCTAAGTTATATTTTTCTCTTCAACTTAAACTATATATAGCTATTTTGTACAATTAATATTTCCAGTTTAATTTTGCATGAGATGCTTTAGAAAAATAACAAAATAGTTAACTAATTGTATGCAACTCTATTAATAAGATAAAGTTCCAAATATAGCTGAATATGAAGAAAAATTAAATTCCCATCTTTATGAAGGACTTATCATTTTTTTAATTTTTAAAAATGCAAGAAAAACTTAGAAATCTCATTTGTACACCTCCCTGCCTGAACTAAGCATTTTTCTCAATGTTTTGAAATATAGGACACCTAAATGATGAAAGGGTAATGCAAACTAATGAGACTTTCTAAAAAAATTTATGGGTTGTCTCCCAGTGAGTGTTAAGTTTAACATCTTCAGCTAGACATAGGCTATAACTAATGTACCATTTACACTTAGATATAACTTGTTTAACTAATTGTGCTAATCTTAGTTCTAATAATGAATTGGCAAAATTTCTCACGTCATTTTAAAATCTCTTGGTAGTCTATATATTGCCTCCACCAGGAGAATTTTGGTGTTAATAACAATGTGATAAAATAGACCACCACGATTTTGAATTGTGGGGGATCATATTGGTAATCCCCCATTTTTAAAATTTCATGGTAGTCAATATAATTCCTCCACGTAGAAAATTGAGGTGGTGGTAATATGATGACATCGTGAGCCACTGGGAATTTTAAGTTTGTTGGACAATATTGGTCCTAATTTTTACCAGATTTATGGATAACATTGACCATTGCACTCAGTTTATCTTTGTCCTCCATTTTCCTTACAATGTCCTAAAATTGGGGTATAAGTTGGCTCCACCCTTCCTTCAATGTTTGTTCTTGTATTACTAGAGGCAGTGACATGGTGAAGCCTAAACCCTTAGTATCTTCTAAGGTGTGCCCTAGAGTTGGTTGATGTAGGGCAAGTACATCAATGGACTCTTTTTCTTTTTACTCTTTCAACATCGGTAAGGTTTTAAATGGGCCTACATTACTTTTTGATGTTTGTTTAAATAAGGTCAGTAAGTCACAATCAGGTATGTTTTCTAGATTACAAGGCTCAAATTCTATTTCAGGCTCTGTAGGTGTTCCTACTCTGGCTTGCCATTGAGAAGTGTCAATCAAATTCACAATATCCAGTAAGCCATTCACATCTGTAATGGACGTGTCTTCATCAAAGTCATAAAAATAAGCAGGACACAATTCTAAAGGACTTGGGTTGGATGCTTCCATGTCTTCATTCTCTTCATCAATGGAATTCTCTTCATGGATGGTTGTGGACTTTGTGTTTTAGAATTATCATTAGAGATTTACATCCTATTATCTGTAATAAATGGCTCTTCCATATCCCTAATATGTTTCATTTCCTCAGTCCTTTTCATAAATTCAGCAATGTTTCTGTCAATATTTTCCCATATTGGTTTCATTTCCCCTTCCCATTCTTCCGTCTCTCATTTTATTTTCTCATTCACCTTTCCAATGGAAGCCATGCTTTGTTCTATTACCTCAAAAATATGTTGCATATTCTCTTCAGATGGTGGTTCTTCATGTGGTAAAGGAAATAATTCACAGGGTTCGTATTGCATTTGGCATTTGAACCTAAAAGAGGGCTAAGGAGGTTGAAACCATGATGAATGACCCTGATATTATTGCTAATCATGGTAGTGTTGACCAGGGTGAGACCATAGTTGTTCTTCCTGATATTGGTAATCTTGAGACAATGGTTGTTGATAATGCCTAGCCCATCCATTATAATTTGTCTTAGGATAGTAGTCATTGCTAGGATATGTGAATGCTTTATATGCATCCATTGGCTCTTGATAATACCCATTGTATGTGGATCTTAATGGCCATGAAATAGTGGGATAGGGATGCTTAGAATAGATATAATTATTATCATGCTAAGGTTATGGTGCAGCTTCCCTAGAAGTTATTATCCTAAGTAATTGACTTTCCATAATATTTATCCTGTCCAACAATGTATCTAATCTATGAAATCTATCCCCTTCTTAATAGGCCTTTGTTCTCAACTTTGCAACTTACTAAGCTTAAATCAAACAATTCCAACCTTTTCTGACACGAGTGGTTGATGCAGGGCTTTCATCCCTTCCCCTATAGGTGGAAGCTTGGCTTCACTATTGCTTATGACTTGGTATAGAGATCTCTCTGTGTAGTCATTTGCCTTCCCCCCAGAATGCCTTTGTAGTTGTAGTCTTGTAGTCAGCATAAAGAAAGGTATGAGGTACCCACTACTCGAAGTACCCTCCTAGAGATTCAAGTGGATTACCAGTCTTCAATTAACTGATTAAGCTACTATAACTCTAACAAGATGCAATACTCAATTAATAGAGTAGGTTTGGATGAACCAAGTTGGTAAAGAAAGAATCACTCTTGCCTCACCTTCTCCCACTCTAAGTAGCAGACACTTAGAATTTTTTGAAACCTTAGCTGAAAATTCCTAGCAATGGGATTATTTAAATTGCCAAGATCAAAATTCTTAGCCTCAAAAGAGAGGAGGCCTTAATGAAATAGGAGTGATCATAGATATGCCATATCAATTTAACTCCTCGGCTCAACAATTGGACAAGGTTGAAAATATGTTCCTACAAATTGATTCGAGACTTCAACCTTTACAGCTGGAAGTGCATCCATGAAACCTCCATAGGAGGTTTGTTCTACTTGTTCTAGACTAGCACACAAGACATTAGCCTGTCCATCTAATGACGCATACCATGAATATCTTCTTGAACAAGTGAATGCTGTGAATGCATATCGCAATCCTAGTAACAACTTGTATTTTGAGACTTGCAATCCAAGATGGGCTAGGTATCCTAATTTTTCATGGCCTAAGAAAACTCACTAGAGATGTCCAATTGTGAACCCTCCTGCTCAAAGTTTCCCTAGAGCTTCATCTCCTTAGTAGCCTCCTCGTTTTTAGTTCCCTCAGTAGCCAAAGAAACCAACCTTTGAGGAAACTATGCAATTATTCATCGAGAAAACCCTTAAAAACTAAGATGAGACTAGATAGGACCTAAACCATCTCTAGAACAAGAGTAGACAAAGCTCCAATGTAAATTCCCAAGCTATTGCCAAATTAGAGATGCGAATGAGTCAGTTGCCTAATGCACTTAGTGATAGAGGAAAGGCAACATTTTCCAGTTAGCCAATTCCAAACCTTGAGGGATAGTTTGAAATAGGGTCATCTTTAAATGCACAAAGACCCCCTAAGCAAACCAAGTCCATAACTATCCTTAGGAGTGGCCGTTAGCTAGATAATATGGTAGGGTAGACTGAGGATAAAATAGAGGAGAATGATCAAGCTCCACCAAAGGAAAAAGACAAAAGACAAAAATCTCCAACTCCATCTGAACACATAGTAGAGGTACCTTATGTGCCTAACATTCCATTCTCTCAACTTTTAAATAAGGAAAAGAAAGGGACAAACTTTCATGAGATAATGGATGTATTTAAACATGTTTAAATCAATATTCCATTACTCAATGCTATAAAAGATATCCTGGCTTATGCCAAGTTTCTCAAAGAGCTCTATACAGAAAAGTGCAAGCTTAATGTGCAAAAGAAAGCCTTCCTTACCTAGTAGGTGAACTCTTTGATTCAACACCAAACCCCTCCAATGTCTATAGACCCAAGTTGTCCTACCATCTCATATGTTATTGGTGACCATGTTATTGATAGAGCAATATTAGATTTAGGGTCTAGTGTAAACCTATTTGCCATATTCTTTATATGAGCAATTAGGGCTTAGTGAACTGAAGTCAACCAATACCACATTACAGCTTGCATATAGATTAGTTAAAATTCCATGTGGTAGGGTTGAAGATGTTTTAATACAAGTGGACTAGTTTTATTTCCCTATTGATTTCATTGTCCTGGATACCCAAACTATAACATACCCTGGTAGTAAGATCACAGTAATTCTTGGACGTCCATTCTTGACAAGTTTCAATGCCATTGTCAATTATCATAGTGGTGTGATGAAGTTGTCTTTTAGCAAAATGAAGGTAAAGCTCAATATGTTTAATGCCAATCATCAGCATCTAGTCCTTGACAACTCTTGCATAGTCAACTTGATTGAAGGTCTAATTCTAGGTGCTATTCCACCATCGTCTACCCAAGATCCACTTGAGGCCTACCTTGCTCACTTTAATTGAGATTTTGGTATAGACAGGTCCATTGATGAAGTTAATAATATCTTAGATGCTGCACTGAACATGGATACCTCTAAATGGGGACGTCAAGTAGAACCTCTTCATCCACATCTTTTCTTGTGCCTTCAGTTGAGAAAACACCTACTTTGGTCCTTAAACCATTGCCTAAAAATTTGAAATATTCTTACCTAGGGCTTGATGAATCCCTGCCTATGGTCACTGCTTGAGATCTTGATCAAGAACAGAAAGGAAAGCTACTTGATGTTCTATGAGAACATAAGACAGCTTTAGGGTGGACCATTGAGGACATAAAAAGGATTAGCCCTACTGTGTGTATGCATCATATTCACCTAGAAGACAATGTTAAACCATCTAGAGAAGCACAGAGGGAACTAAATCCTAATATAAAAGAGGTTATTAGAGATGAAGTGTTTAAACTCTTAGATGTTGGCATCATATATGCATTTTTTATAGCACTTGGGTTAGCAATTTCAGATTGTAGCCAAGAAATTTGTAGTCAAGATAATTTGTAATGAGGACAAAGAATTGATTCCCACTCTCATGGCCACTAGGTGAAGAGTTTATATAGATTACCAAAAATTGAACTCAGTCATGAGGAAAGACAACTTTCCTCTTCCTTTTATAGATCAAATGTTAGAATGGTTAGCTGGTCATAAATATTATTGTTTCCTTGATGGTTATTCTAATTATAACTAAATCCCCATAGCACCTGAAGACTAGGAGAAGACTACCTTCACCTGCTCTTTTGGGACCTTCTCCTACCATCATATGCCCTTTGGATTGTGTAATGCTCTGACTACTTTCCAAAGCTGTTGCTAAGCATATCTTTTTATATGGTGGATAGATTCTTATAAGTGTTTATGGATGATTTTTTAGTGTTTGGATCATCCTTCGATGAATGGCTATAATAGTTAAATTAGTCCTTACTAGGTGTCAAGACAAAAACTTAGTGCTAAATTGGAAAAAATATCATTTTATGGTATAAAGTGGCATTGTCTTAAGACACATAATATCACACAATGGCACAGAAGTTGATAAAGCCAAAGTGGATCTTATTTCTAATCATGCCCCTCCTAGGATGGTGAAGGAAATTTAGTCAATTTTAGGTCGTGCTAGATTTTATAGAAGCTTCATCAAAGATTTCAACAAAATTTCTAAGTCCTTATGTAATTTATTTATGGAGGAGGCAAATTTTGAATTTGATGAAATTTGAGCAGTTAAAGGCTGAACTCACTTCTTTGTCCATCATTGACCATTAGATTGGAGTACACTATTTGAGATAATTTGTGATGCTTCAGATTATGTGTTTTTTGGTGCTGTGTTGGGGCAGTGTATTGATAAAGTCTCCCATGTGACATACTATGTCAATAAGACACTCAAGATGTCCAACTCAATTATTCTACCATTGAGAAAGAGTTGTTGGCTATCATATTAGCCTTGGACAAAATTAGATCTTATTTTCTAAGATCTAAAGTAATCATCTATTCGAACCATGCAATGTTAAATACCTTCTTTCAAAGAAGGATGCCAAACCAAGATTGATCCAATTGATTTTATTTATTGAAGAGTTTGATACAGAGATTCTGGATAAGAAAGGTTTCAAAAATGTTGGAGCGAACCATTTATTTAGGTTAATTGTAGAGTCTTCTAGTGAATCTGTACATATAACAGAATCCTTCCCAGATGAACAGCTCCTTCAAATTTCCCAGTTACCTTGGTACACTAATATTGTCAATTATCTTGTTACAGGTCAAATGACTAATCATTGGTCAAACCAAGGTAGGAGTAGATCTTTTGCTGAGGTTAAGCACTTTTCGAGGGAAAATTCATATCTATTTATGTACTATCCCAATCGGGTAATACAAGATGCATACCATACAACGAGCATCATCAAATCATTTCCTTTTTCCATGACCATGCATGCTGGGCCATTTTAGTACAAGAAAGTCAGTTGCAAAAATTTTGCAGTGTGGTTTCTATTAGCCTGCCAGTTTTAGAAATTCACATGCTTATTGCATGGCATATGCAAGTTGTCAGCAGTTAAGAAGTATAGGAAAAAGAGACATGTTGCTCCTAAACTTCATTTTGATTACTAACCCTTTTGATGCTTGGGTCATTGACTTTCTAGGACCTTTTCCTAACTCCTTTGGTTATATTTATATCCTTCTAGGAGTGGACTATGCATGTAAAACACTTTGGTACTCCACCAGCCATTATTAGAGATGGGAGGAAACACTTTTGTAATAAAGTGTTTGAGAACTTAATGAAGAAATATGGTGTTACCCATAGAATTGCTATCCCATATCATCCTCAAACTAGTAGACAGGAAGAAGTGCCAAATAGGAAAATAAAGAGAATATTAGAAAACCTAGTTAATCGAAGTCAGAAAGATTGGTCTTTGAGACTTAGTGATGCATTATGGGCTTACCATATTACATTCAAAACCCCTATAGGCATGTCACCCTACCTTCTAGTCTATGGAAAGGCCTGTCATTTCCTAGTAGAACATGAGCATAAAGCATATTGGGCCATTAAAAAACTCAATTTTGACATAAATAGTACTAGGACCCACAAAAAGCTTTAACTCAATGAGTTGAAGGGACTTAGGAAAGATGCATATGAGAATGCTAGGACATACAAGAGCTGGATGAAAGTCAGGCGGAAAACCCAGCGCGTCTGCAGACGCGCACACTGCAGACGTGCAGCACACTAGCAGTATGCGGGTTTTTCGTTCCTTAAGGAAGCCGGGGTGCACTTTGCAGACACGCAGCGCCCTAGCATTCCGTCTTTTTATTTTTAAGACTCCTATGTACGTGCGACACTAAAATACTTATAACTTGAGATCTAGAGCTCCGATTGAGGCGCCGCAAAAGGTGTTGTGTCTATGTCGATGACGCAGACACATACAAACTATAAAATCCTTGATCAAGGCCCAATCAAAGGGGAGCATGACCCTTAGAATATGATGGTGGGGCGTGGCCACTAGACCTTTCGAAAACTGAGGATACCAAGGCCCAATTAGGACCTTAGGACACCCATAGGCATAGGGATGGACCCCTAATGCCTAAGTAATAAGACCAATTACTCTAAAACCCATAAAAGATAAGCCAAACTAACCTTGATTCCCCAAACCATGTTCAGGAGTGTCCGAGGACAAAGGGGTTAGCGCAACCTAGTCAGGTAGGTGCTCTATCACTATTAGATTCTTTTAAAAGAACTATTATTGTTTTGAGAACATATGTTTTAAGTATATGACCTGTTTAGCATGACTTAATTCAACATGCATGTGATAAATGCTTTGTACATAGACATGTTTTGTAAATGATTGCATATACATTATGTACATATGTGTTTTGCAAACAAGTGCATACATTGCATGATTTAAGTACTTGCAAAGATTACATGTCCTTGAGGGTTGCCAAAAGATGTTGGAGTGCTGAGGGCCAAGCAGTTGTAAGGGACCCAAAGAGGACAGGTTTTGAAAAGAGCTTTTGGCTTATTTGATCTTATGTGATTTGGGCTAGTAAGCCCATGGGTGCTATGCCGAGGGGTCAGGGTTGGCCACCCGGCCTCTATCACTATTAGGTGGATGGGTACCACGCCCAAAAAGAGGCAAGTCCCTACGTTGACTGCATGTGGTATAGGGGGCTACCACTGGTGTCACAGCACTGGGTCGATGTGTCATAGGCCCCGTGGAGGCTATGATCGAGTGTCCTCAGGTACCCGGGGACCACACGGTGAGGAGGTTGTGGGCATAGTGGACCCTATGGTTTGATGATTTATGTGCATTGCATATGGCATGATATGAGGTTGGTTGACCATACCATACTAGAGATCCCTGAGTTGGATTCCATGAAGCATCTTATGCATATCATGATGTTATGATATATATGTATATGATACTTTCGATTTTGGATTATATGATCCTTTAAGTCATTAGTATTTCAGTTTAATAATGGATTTTAATATCGATGTTGCACTTGAGTATTCAAACATACACATGTTTTGAATGAGCATATGATTCTAAAACATCTCATGCATTATAAAACTAGTAGTGATAGGCTCGTACTGAATATAGTATATACTCACCCAATCCTCAACATTTTTCAGACACCAAGTAAATACTTAAGGGCAAGGAACACTTGTGCTAGGAAGACACCCAAACTAAGTGCAAGTAAGTAAACCCCTACCTAATCTTTCAATGTTACTTGATTGTAGTTACTCTCTAATAGCTGGGGCTGTGACTAACACTTTCTTGGGAATAATATTGATTTAAACTTTGCCATGGCTAAATAATTTGAGAATGTGTTTTGACACTTGGGGTTTTTATGAAAGATTGTTTTCCAAAAGAAAAAGATTTTCATGCATCTCATATTTATAAAACAAGAGATCTCGCCTTTTTATCAAAATTGCATCATATAAAAACCCGGGTTGTGACAGTTGGTATCAAAGCACGGTTTAACGTTACTCACAGCCCAGTTATGAGGAGAATAACTTACAATCAAGTTTCATCCATGAAAGAGTAAGGGGTAATAGGATAACACAAACTGAGATTTGGTGAATTGCCTTATGATTATAGATGCTTAGGAAGAAGGGAAGCAATGCTCCAAGACCTGAAGCCCCACTAGTGGACTCCACTGGGTCAGGCAACGGGATGGATGAGTTATTCCAACAATTCTTACAGAATATGGGACAATACATGAATAGCCATAGCCAAACTCCTACCCCCCGAGATCCTTCCCCTAATAAGGAAATAGATAGGACTGAGGTTCAGTTAGAGAGGTTTCAGAAACTAGCTCCCTCATTCATAGGAGAAGATGAAGCATCTACAGCTAAAAAATGGTTAATTGATACTGAAAAGATATTTAAAGCCATGAACATAGCTGAAGAAAGAAAAGTACCCATGGCCACGTTTGTGTTTAGGGGAGAAGCTACCTTTTGGTGGGAAACAGCGGAAAGAACTTATTTTGATCAGCAAGAAACAATAGGATGGGAAGAGTTTAAAAAGGTCTTTAACGACAAATATTATCCTAAACATATAAGGAAACAGAAGGAAAAGGAATTTATGGACTTAAAACAAGGAAATATGATTGTCCAATAGTATGAAAGTAGATTCATCATCCTCCGAAGATTTGCACCACGTGCTTGTGCTGGTGAGGAAGATGCGGCCGAAAGATTTGTAGATGGACTCAACCCAGGACTCAGGAATAGAGTTCTAGGTTTCCAACCTTCCACCATAGCCAAGGCAGTAGAGTTGGCCTCCCTATATGAAAAAGATTACCAAAGGAATCAGGCGATGAAGGAAACTAAGAACATCAACACCATGAGTAACAAAGGAAAGAGACCATTTTAGTCATCTGGACCCAGGCCACCTTTCAAGAAGCCGTTTGAAAATAAAGGAAGAAGACCAGACTGAAAGGCATGCCCTAGGTGTAACAGAAATCATCCAAGCAAACCATGTCCCACTTTCAACATCACTCGCTATAGTTGTGGAGAATTAGGACATTTTTCTAGTAACTGCCCAAAAAGGAAAGTACAAGAGCGTAAAGAAGATCAAGTTCCAAAAAGCCAAGGACGTGTCTTTGCCCTCACTTCCAGTCAAGCCCAAGCTTCAAATGCAGTTCTTGAAGGTATTCTTTCTATCTCTGATACACCTGCTAAAGTTCTATTTGATACAGGCTCCACTCATTCTTTCATATCCCGGGAATTTGCATCATCCTTGGACATTATACCACAGGACCTAGACTTCACTCTAGAATTCATGACTCTTGTAGGCCAGGCACTTCCCACCTATTCTTATCTCGAGGATGTCCCCATTTTGATCAAGGACCATTTGCTACATGCCAATCTTATCCACTTAGATATGAATGACTTTGACATCATCCTAGGTATAGACTTGCTAGCCTTTCATCAAGCCTTTGTTGATTGCCGTCAGAAATGTGTCACTTTTACCCTACCTAATGGAGACACTTTCACCCTCCAAGGAAGAAAGGATTATTCTGGAGCGTGTGTTATTTCTGCCATGAAAGCAGTTAAGCACATTGCTCAAGGATGCCCCTTCTTCTTAGCCAAGATTGAATCTGTCGAGAATCCCCAACCAAAGCTAGAGGATGTGGAGGTAGTCCGAGAATTTCCTGATGTATTCCTTGAGGACTTACCAGGTCTACCTCCACCAAGGGAAATTGAGTTCATCATTGACCTTATACCTGGTACTTCCCCCATTTCCAAAGTCCTTACTGAATGGCTCCTGCAGAACTAAGAGAACTGAAGACCAAGTTACAGGAACTACTTGACAAAGGGTTCATACGACCTAGCGTATCTCCGTGGGGAGCTCTAGGCCTTTTTGTTAAGAAAAAGGATGGCTCCACGAGATTGTGTGTAGACTATCGGATGCTGAATAGGGTCACCATTAAAAATAAGTACCCTCTTCCCCGAATTGATGATCTTTTTGATCAACTTCAGTCAGCCAGAGTCTTCTCAAAGATTGATCTACGATCCGGGTACCATCAACTTCGAGTTAGAGAAGAAGATATCCCCAAGACAGCCTTCAGGACTCAATACGGTCATTATGAATTCAGAGTGATGTCCTTTGGTTTAACTAATGCTCCAGCCGCATTTATGGATCTCATGAATAGGGTGTTCAAGGAGTACTTAGATAAATTATTCATAGTGTTTGTGGATGATATCTTAATATATTCTGAAACTCCTGAAGACCATAAGGAACATCTAAGGATAACATTAAGCACCCTACAAGCACACAAGTTATATGCAAAATTTAGTAAGTGTGAGTTTTGGCTGGAAAAGGTTAATTTCTTAGGACACATTATTTCTCAAGATGGCATAGCAGTTGACCCCACTAAGGTTGAATCAGTACAGAACTGGGGAAGACCTAAGACAGTCACAGAAATAAGAAGCTTCTTAGGACTTGCCGGATATTATAGGAGATTCATCGAAGGTTTTTCACAAATTGCTTTACCTCTAACTAAGTTGACCAGGAAAGACACAAGATTTGAATGGACTGGTAAATGTGAGGAAAGCTTCCAGGAACTAAAAAGAAGGTTAACTACAGCACCTGTCCTTACCTTACCTTCAAGAAGTGGTGGATTTGAGATATACAGTGATGCCTCGCAACAAGGGCTAGGCTGCGTGCTTATGCAACATGGGAAGGTAATCGCTTATGCTTCTTGACAACTCAAGAAGCATGAAGCCAATTACCCGACCCATGACTTGGAATTAGCGGCCATAGTCTTTGCTTTGCGAATCTGGGGACATTATTTATATGGGGAAAATTTTGAAGTTTTTACAGATCACAAGAGTCTTAAATATATCTTTTCCCAACAAGACTTAAACAAGCGACAAAGAAGATGAATGGAATACTTAAAAGACTATGACTTCTCCATTCATTACCACCCTGGAAAAGTTAATGTGGTAGCTGATGCATTAAGCAGAAAAACCCAAGGGATGTGTGCAAGTTTATTAACTAAGAGATGGAAGCTACTACAAGAAGTAATCACATGGAAACCAGACATAAGTAAGCACAAGATCATCATGGCAGGACTAACAATAAAGTCGGTTGTTAATGAAAAAGTTAAGCAAGAACAGAAAGGAGATCCAGATATACAAGCTTTCATAGGAAAACCAGGATTTACAAAAAGGGGAGATGGTAGCATTTACATGCAAGGAAGATTAGTGGTACCGGCTAATGAAGAGTTAAGACAAGAAATCTTAAAAGAGGCTCATCAGTCTAAGTATACTATACACCCAGGAGGGACTAAGATGTATCAAGACTTAAAGAAACAATATTGGTGGGATGGTATGAAAAGAGACATAGGGGAATTTGTGGCAAAGTGTTTAACATGTCAACAAGTAAAGGCTGAACATCAAAGACCTGCAGGATTGTTACAACCCCTTGAGTTACCTGAATGGAAATGGGACCATATCACAATGGACTTCATCGTAGGGCTAACCAAGACCTCTTAGGGTCATGACATGATCTGGGTAATTGTTGATAGATTAACTAAGACAGCTCATTTCCTTCCTATACGTCATACCCAATCCACTGATAGCCTATCTCAGCTATACATCAAAGAGATAGTAAGTCTACATGGTATACCCCTTAGTATCACTTCAGATAGGGATACCCGCTTCACTTCGCAACTCTGGAAGTCTGTCCAAAAATCCTTAGGATCTTCCATGAACTATAGCACAACCTTCCATCCATAGACCGATGGACAGTCAGAGCGCACAATCCAGATAGTCGAAGATATGTTGCGAACTTGTGCCCTTGATTGGAAGCAAAGCTGGGATGAAAACCTATTGCTAGTCGAGTTTGCGTACAACAATAGCTTTCAGTCAAGCATTGGCATGGCTCCATACGAGGTGCTCTATGGGAGACCCTGTTGATCACCCACTAGTTGGAGTGAAGTTGGAGACTCTAGGGTGCTCCAGTCCGAGCTAGTAGAGCAATGAGCCAAGAAGGTCAAACTCATAAGAAGACGCCTCGTCACAGCTCAAAGCCACCAAAAGAGCTATGCGGATCGAAGGAGGAGACCATTGGAATTCGACATAGGAGAGCACGTTTTCCTGAAGATATCTCCCACTAAAGGAGTTATGAGGTTCGATATCAAAGGCAAGCTTAGTTCGTGTTACATAGGACCTTTCAAAATCCTGGAGAAAGTGGGAAAAGTGGCCTACAAGATCGCACTACCCCCTCGCTATTCGAAGTGCATAACGTATTCCATGTATCTATGCTAAGGAGGTACGTGCCTGACCCCGCTCATGTCATCAACCAGGTACCCATAGAGTTGACGGAGGATCTCAAGCTAGGGACGAGACTAGTTGAGATCCGGGATCGTAAGAGTAAGAAGTTGCGGAACAAGGACATACCCTTAGTCAAAGTTTTGTGGAGAAATGCGCACATGGAAGAAGAGACTTGGGAACTAGAGTCAGAAATGCAAGAAAAGTACCCCGAGATCTTTTGACTGTATATAGTAGAATTTCGGGGGCAAAATTCCCCTAAGGGGGTAATAATGTAATGACTCCAATTTTGTAATATTGAAATTTCAAGTTTAGCAATGAAAAGTTCAGTTTTTGAAGATAAGGAAATTTTAGTTATTTCACTATTTACCTTAATTGAACCCAAAAATTTGGTCCTAAAAATGATTCCATTAGATGTGTCTCGAAAAAAGGAATCCAACGAGACCAAAATCACCCAAAACGGAGTTAAAATAAGCAAGTTATGGTCCTTTGAAGTTCAGGGGCAAAAATATAATTTTATTAAAAAACGAATTTACCCTGCAAAAACACAAGGGTCCATTTTGATACGGGCACCCCTTCATCTTCAACCTCTAGAGGGTTCTAGAACGGGGGTGATTGGAGGAGAAATCACCGCCATTCTGGAGGTTTCTCCACCACCATTCAAAGGCGGTGAGAGCCCCCTCTAGAACCCTCTCTTAGCCCTATAAATAGAGCTCTTGGGCGCCTCTAATGGCAGCCCAAAACGTTGAAGAAAACCCGTTGAGGAGTAGTGACCTAGAGGAGAAAACAAGGAGAAAAACCAAGCAATGAGCCAGGTACGCCCAAGATCCCTCAAAACCCATCTCCACCATAGTTCCAAGATCAATTTCCCTAGGTTTTTGCATGAAAAACTATACAAAATGGAGCCCTGGAGACTCACCAAGGACCCAGGGACGTTCCCTGGGCTGTACTAGTTCGACAGGGTCGAACCAAGGTGTCCTGAGGATGCCCCGGTTCCCCAACGAACAGGATGTTCCAGTCGGAACGTCCCACGTCGACCGCGGTTTGAAAAACCAAACGGGCGCGTCCCTGGACGCGCCCGCAAAAGAGATAGTCGGGCGAAAAACGCGGCACGTCTGCAGACGCGCCCGCTGACGTGCACGCCACAGACGCGCAGCGCGCTAGCGGTATGTGGGTTTTTCGTTCCTTAAGGAAGTCGGGGCACACGTCGCAGACGCGTAGTGCCCTAGCATTCCGTCTTTTTATTTTTAAGACTCCTATGTACGTGCGACACTAAAACACTTATAACTTGAGATCTAGAGCTCCGATTGAGGCGCCGCAAAAGGCATTGTATCCGTGTCGACGATGCGGACACATCAAAACTATAAAATCCTTGATCAAGGCCTAATCAAATGTGGGCATAACCCTTATAATAGGATGGTGGCGTGTGGCCACTAGACCTTTCAAAAACTGAGGATACCAAGGCCCAATTAGGACCTTAGGACACCCATAGGCATAAGGATGGATCCCTAATGCCTAAGTAATAAGACCAATTACTCTAAAACCCATAAAAGATAGGACAAACTAACCTTGACTCCCCAAACCATGTTCAGGAACGTCCGAGGACAAAGGGGTTAGCGCAACCTAGTCAGGTAGGTGCTCTATCACTATTAGATTCTTTTAAAAGAACTATTATTATTTTGAGAACATATGTTTTAGGTATATGACTTGTTTAGCATGACTTAATTCAGCATGCATGTGATAAATGCTTTGTACATAGACATGTTTTGTAAATGATTGCATATACATTATGCACATATATGTTTTGCAAACAAGTACATACATTGCATGATTTAAGTACTTGCAAAGATTGCATGTCCTTGAGGGTTGCCAAAAGACGCTGGAGTGCCGAGGGCTAGGCAGTTGTGAGGGACCCAAAGAGGACAAGTTTTGAAAAGAGCTTTTGGCTTATTTGATCTTATGTGATTTAGGCTAGTAAGCCCGTGGGTGCTATGCCGAGGGGTCTGGGTTGGCCACTCGGCCTCTACCACTATTAGGTGGATGGGTACCACGCCCAAAAAGAGGCAAGTCCCTACGTCGACTGCATGTGGTATAGGGGGCTACCATTGGTGTCACGGCACTGGGTCAACGTGTCATAGGCCCCGTGGAGGCTATGACCGAGTGTCCTCAGGTACCCGGGGACCACACGGCAAGGAGG
The DNA here is from genome assembly GCA_035236585.1 of Warburgia ugandensis. NCBI lineage: Eukaryota > Viridiplantae > Streptophyta > Magnoliopsida > Canellales > Canellaceae > Warburgia > Warburgia ugandensis. Next base: position 34,049,016 of record CP141130.1, on the reverse strand, counting down.
TCGTGGGCATAGTGGACCCTATGGTTTGATGATTTATGTGCATTGCATATGGCATGATATGAGGTTGGTCGACCATACCATACTAGAGATCCATGAGTTGGATTCCATGAAGCATCTTATGCATATCATGATGTTATGATATATATGTATATGATACTTTCGATTTTGGATTATATGATCCTTTAAGTCTTTAGTATTTTAGTTTAACAATGGATTTTAATATCGATGTTGCACTTGAGTATTCAAACATACATATGTTTTGAATGAGCATATGACTCTAAAACATCTCATGCATTATAAAACTAGTAGTGATAGGCTCCTACTGAGTATAGTATATACTCACCCAATCCTCAACATTTTTCAAACACCAAGTAAATACTTAAGGGCAAGGAATGCTTGTGCTAGGAAGACACCCAGACTAAGTGCAAGTAAGTAAGCCCCTACCTTATCTTTCAATGTTACTTGATTGTAGTTACTCTCTAATAGATGGGGTTGTGACTAACACTTTCTTGGGAATAATATTGATTTAAACTTTGCCATGGTTAAATAATTTGATAATGTGTGTTGACACTCGAGGTTTTTATGAAAGATTGTTTTCCAAAAGAAAAAGATTTTCATGCGTCTCATACTTATAAAACAAGAGATCTCGCCTTTTTATCAAAATTGCATCATATAAAAACCAGGGTCGTGACAGTATGCTCCCTAAATTAAAAACTACTTGGTTGCAAATAACTATGCATGATGAAGACTTAAATTCTATTACAAGAAACTGTTGTTTTATTTTCCACCCTTGCTATTCACTTTTCCTTATACATTATATATTCATGCTTATGCTCCTTAAAGTAAAAGTTATTTAGTTAAAATTAAGTGTGCATGAGCAAGAGAAACATTAAAATTCAAGTATAATAAACTATTGTTTTTCCTTTTGCTCTTTCCTCTTCAGTTTCCCTTACCATCAGCATTCCAATAATCCAGTTACTCTAATTGAAACTAAAATAACTGCACCCACAAAAAACTCCAGGATTTTTCCCTCTAGCCAACCTAGATAACACTCCTTTTCTTTCCATTGTTCATCTTATGAGCCCCAGAAATCATCAACATATTGATCTATTCCTTCTCTTTGTAAATGGGATGTGTGTTTGGTAAAATAAACCACTTAATCAAGAAAAATGGAGCATGATAAAGAAGTAAATTACATTACAATAAGCCATTGTTAAATGAGAAAGTAATGTTTCTAATAAACATCACTAGTTGGTTGACTAGTGATGATTTTGATGATGAATTCATATCCTGATATAGGCAGGACGGCCTATAGGATATGTAAAAAGATGGTAATCATAAGAAATGAAAAACAGACACCAGCTATGAAGGCTGGCATATTTTAAGAAAATAAGTGATGTGAATATGTACTTGATTTCAAGAAAGGTTCTCGAACTATCTATTTTGAAAGATCAGATTTGACATATGAATTATATCCAAATTTGAGATATTCCATCAGTGATTGATGGACTTCAAGTTTTTTCCACTAGCAGTTGATCGATGCTATGAAATTTGACTCTTCTGATGAAGAGTATTTGTTAATATATATGAGAATAGAGGATATAAACCTTATGTGATAAATGAATTGAAGAAATTCCTTTGAATCATGTGTCATGGGAGAATATGACAAACATTTGTGTTTGCTTGTATTGATGAAAGCATTGAAGTCTCAGTATTGAAATAGCGATGGCAATGTATTGATGTTGAAAACAACAATGATGATATTTATGTATTTGAATTTGAATGCACAATTAGTACAAAATCATTGTTCATTTAATGACATTAGATTCATAATTGCAATTTAGAAACAATGGATGCATTATTTTGGTGTTTGAAATTATACAAAAGGAGGTAAGCTCAGGTATTAAATTCTGAATCATATGTGGTATCCTTAGCATCTATGTTTGTACGTTTCGTTGATGCTTAAATTAAAGAGCATTGTTGTTCATTATAAGACTTTAATGCTATACATCTTATCTTAGTAAATTGGAATGTGATAATGTCTAAGATGTCCCTTAATGTAAATGGTAATCTCTTTATTTTGATTTCATATGCAAAATTGGGTGAATGAGTCTGAAAGATTTATTAGTGAATACAATTGAAATGCTATGATATGCAATGATATCTTCTATTAAATGATTGCTTGGAGAAATGCAAATGTTATCTGTTTTGAACATATGATGAAGTGTGGAAAATTAATGGTGAAACCTTGTGCTTTTACAACCTAGATCTGATTTATTATAGTAGAGTGTCTTTGAAGAGTCATTGAAAGTGCAAACTTCTATACATCTAAACCCATGCAATTTAGGGGATATTTTGATAGATGTTTATGGAATAACATGAAAATTATATAAAATATGTGGTTGTGATGGTGATGCAGGTGTGGTTAAATAATTATTCATTTGATGGTTTTATAATGAAATGGCAATGTACTTGAGAATGATCTGAATATTATACCTTATGTTGTGGAAATGCGTAAGTAATTGCATTATCTTGAAAATTTGTTGTATCAAGTGAATGAGTGGGATGAATGGTCATTTATATTATGATGGACGTTGGAATGTGATGAAACTAAGTCTCAAAAAGATATTATGGATGTATGAATGGTTTATTAGGTGTGTCATAATTGCATGCGTTGAATGCGTAAGTCCGAAAAACAAAGGAGACTTTGCCAAAATTTTGTTAGAAATATGATACTTGAATTCTAAAAGATAAGCAGCTTCCTAATGTTAGGGCTAATTAAATACATGCAGGAGAGATTTAATTTAAGTTGAGAGATGTATAGTCACTCTTTAAAGTTATTATAGAAAAGTTGAGTTGGAGATAAAGATTATGTGTTTTAAGAATCATTACAATTAAAGGATTTTGGAAGTTGAAACAAAAGAAAAACATAGTCAGAAATTTTTTGTTTTGATGGCTTATCAAGCAAAGGTCAAATATCAAAGTGGCACAGAGAAAGTGGTCCCTTAGTGTTTATAGTAGATGGAAAAGCGACACATTAAGTGGAGTGTATTTAGTTAAGTTAAAGATCAGTTATATTCCAAAGGATATTGTTTCATGGAAGGAATTATAAGAAATTAAGTTTGTGATGAGATGAGAATACTCTTAGAATGGTTTGAAAGATAGCATGAAAAGAATTTCAAGGAGGAAATTCAATTAAGGGGGGAAGATTGTAACAACCCCAAATTTTGTAAATACTATTCTGGTCATTATTATGTGAAATTTGAAATTTGGAATATAATTGGAATTTTTGACCCAAAGAAAATAATTTTTTATGGAAATGGAATTTGAAGTGGAAACATGAATATTTGGAATGTACTTGAAAATCGAGCTCAACCACATAAAAAACACTAAAATGGGAGTTCAGATGAATTTCACCCTAAAATTTTACTATTGCATGAGCAAGTTATGAGTTTTCAAGGAGTATATCTTTTTATAGAAGTATAATTTGGAACTAAAACTAAAACTATTATATAGTACTCAGAAAATAGAATCCAACAAGCCAAAGATTGCTAAAACAGAGTCTGGATGAAGAAGTTATGGGCCTTCGATGTTAGGGGTAAGATGGTTATTAAAAGATAAAAAAAAACATAACTTAATGAAAGGGGGACAAATTGATATTGGCACCCCCCTCACATGGAAACCCAACAAAATGTCGAGTCTCTCTCTCTCTCTCTCTCTGGAAAACCTTTTTTCAGTGATAAGGAGAAACCCGGATTGGGTCTTCTTTGGAAACTCCTCTCTCCAGCTCCAGCACTGCCCTCCTTTGTTGGGCATTTTTCAGTGACAAAAAGAAACCTTGATCGAGTTTCTATAGCTTCTGGCCCCCCTTGCTTGACCTCATCAACGACATCCACCTCCTCTGACCAGATCTCCTTCTCTGGTGATCTGCCTCCATTCAAACCATCTTCATCATGAAACCCTTCTCTGACATCTTTCTGGAAACCCTCAAACCCTAGCTCTCCATCTTTTTCAAGCAAATCCATAGTGGATCTATGTTTTCGGTGACAACAGATAACCCAAATTGGGTTTTTTCAATAGCATGCAAAAAAACCCCATTCCCTGAAATTGTGTTTCTCCAGTGATAATGGGAAAACCAAGATCAGGTTTCCCTCTAGGCAGCAGGCCAAGCATTGATTTCTCCTTGTGTTTTTTTCCTCGCTAGGGTTGGGCAATGATAGAATTGGTAGCCGACATCCTAATCGTCTTTCCCCTCTTCCTAGTCAGTTTTTCCCCTCCAGCTTTCCTCTGGGTTCTCCATGGCACCGGCACAACCAAGCTTCAGGCGTACCGGCATGCCCAAATATGTGCCATATCCACCTGTTTTCCCCTCAAATCCAATCGCCCAACGACGATCTTCGACAAACCCAGTGCCCCCTTTGTTGCTAACAAGCCTGGGTAATGTTTCCCTATTTTTCTCTTAGGCTTTGGCACAGCCAGGCCTTGGGTAGGTTGGCGTGCCTAGATCCACATGGGAAACCCCCTCTATCACATTCTTAAACCGGTACAGCCAGGCCTAGGAAGGCTGGCGTGCTCAGACCCACTGGGTTGTTCCCCTTGGTCTTCATTTCCCCTACATTTTTTTGTGACTTGGAATGGACAGTGCATAATCTGGCCACCTCCACCACCAATACCCCATTTCCATCTCTGTTCCCCACCTTCCATTTTCGTCACTAGTGATAAAACCCCAGCGACGGTGAACAGTCCTAGAGAACAATGTGCGTAGAGGTGAAAATGACTCAAATCAGTGATCTGAGCCATTCATCACGTTCCACTTGATGTCACAGACAAAACCTCTCAAGCAATTCAATGATCAAAGTTGATCTAATGAAGATTCTGACACATAATATTGTACAGCCACGATTGAGCAGATCCATGGCCATCCAACAATGATCTGATGTTCTTAATGATCTATTGGACTGGAAGCACACGTAGGAGCTATAATTTATACTTAAAACCTTTGTTTTATTTTGATTCAACATTATCCAGCCATTGATCTATTTTCAAATGAAAAATCTGCAATAGTTTAATGGCATATTACTACACGCATTTAATATGTGACCTCATGGCCTACACCATCTATACTTTGGGTTTTACTTTGGTGCCTTTGTAAAAAATTCTCACTGATAACACTACCTACCCAGCCAATGGCCTAACTTTTAAGTGGATGGGTGTGTAAGTAAAATGTGGAATGGTTCACTTCAAATATCAAGTTCCACTCAAATAACCAGGAAGCAAGGCCAGTAGTATTTCCTCTAATTAGCTTCTTTAATGAAATGATTTCATGCTAGAGCTTGATATTAGCTCTTCTTAACTATTTAGTTTAGGCTTCAGTAATAAAGTTGGTAGGTATGACCACCATTTGCATGGATCTAGTATTGACACTATTGTCGGTAAAAATTTGATTGGAAGTTTTAATAAAAGATAAATGAGAACAAACATAAATTACAGAATGGTACAACACGCACCTGCTGGCAAGAGTGCTTGTAATGGATTGAAGACTTGGGATTTCCAAACAAGTACCCAATCTTATTGATCCTACCCACACTTCTTGGTACAACAATTAATGATTGCATTGACCATATAGAATAGAAAATTTTTCAATGTATCAAGTGCTTTGACTTTGATTTTTGTGTAAAACACCAAGGTACACCCAGCTAGACCAGCAGGGGTACACTTAGACATGTTTGGTCTCACCTGAACTACCTAGGCAATTATCCTTAGAGTCAGACCTTAATACTATCTTTAAAATCATTAAAAGATAGATGAGGATCAAAATGAGACCACTTTTGGCCATTAGATCATACTTAAACATAAATATATGTGTATGTGTATGTATTAAGAAAATAAATTTTATGCATTGTATAGATTGAAGTGCACAAGGTCAATCATGAAGAAGAGGGCAACTAAAGCTAGTAGAAAATGGATGAACTAGCTACACGAGGTAGGTGGAGAATTAAGAAAGCATGTCTTAATAGTAAAATGCATGCTTTTAAAACATGATCTTATTCTTATGATAGATATTATGCCATTTAAATTGTGATTTGAAATGCTACATGAATGACATGCTTATAATTGAAGCCTACTGAATGATATTAATGGATACACATTATCTGTTCTTAAAAATATCATAGCTGTTATTGTGATAAAAAGAAATTTATGGTACATGGGTACCATTACATCATATGCAGTGTATGAGTCTAGGATTTTATAGTACATCCTTGGTGGGCGATCACCTAATAAGTGAGGATGTTATGATTATGATGAGATATTCATATATATATATATATATATATACTATGGATAGGCAAGACGCCTATGTAGTATTATTTTACATCTAAGCATCGTGGCTTAAGAGTTTTGATTTAGACAGGAATAGGCCTGGGGATGCTATGCTAGGAGAGTTGTACGGTTTGGCCACCTACTCTTCGAAATTTATTATATGATGGATACCATGCCCAATGAGAGGCTAAATGCTGGGTGGGGCAGTCATGGGAAAGCTGCCACTGTGTAGCCATGGTCCTCGCCCATGCGGACATGGATTTTGTTATTTCCACAGTTGGTATTAGTGGATTATTATACAGTTATCCAGGTGCATTGTACGGATTTAGATTGCGGCATAGTAGTCCTTGTATTTGATGCACTATGATGCATATATGATAGCATGATGACATGCGTATATGATGTCATGATGAGATGCCTTTTATGATGTTACCAGCAACGACTGGAGTATTATAGACCCTGTATGGAAGGGGTATGATTTTCAGACCTAGTACAGTTTGGGAATGTAGGTTATAAAACTTATGGACTATGTTCATAACTCTGTATGACTTTTAACAATTTTAATATATATGATATAGTCCTATATGTATATGCTGGCGGGCATAGTTTCATAAAAGTTTTCGTATGGGGATGTGAATGGGTAGATATATTATGCAAAGTATGGTTCATAAAATTGGAGTATGGTATCATATGGGAAATGATAATGATAAATATTTAAAATACTAAAGAATTATATATATTAAATATATCCTATAAAGTATTATTTCTAAAAGGTGATTATTATATTCATATGAAGAAGAAGAATTATAAATAGCTACTTTATCAATGGCTAGCAGATAATTGAACTATTAATGAAATTATGGAATTATGAATTAACTGGTAAACTTCATCCCATATAAACATTATGATGAAATTGAATATTTTAATTGATGTAAAATTCTTAATTCATATGTAATTAACATGTTTTCTAAACTCTCCCCTACCAAGCATAGTTTGCTGAGATATTGTAAATGTTTATGTTTAGAATATCTTAGATACAGATAGACAAGAGAAGACATACACAAGCAATAGGAGTTCAATAGCCATACTTCTGCGCTCAGGTATATATTTTGTTAAAATTTTTGTATTGTGTAGTTAATTATTTGGATTATGTGGCTTGGACATTTAATATAGTGATTATAGGGGCTGTGTATGTGAACCATAGGTTGGGTCCTGTTGTTTTATAAAATGTATGTTTATCTTCTATAAAAATTATATTATGTATAGCATAGGAGTTGAGGTGACATTCGGGTTTTTGGACAAATGAATTTCAAAGAAAACTATCTTTTGCTATTTTTGAATTTTAAAATTAGAGGTATGCCACCTTTTGAAAATAAACAAGAAATTTTTTTATGGAAAACCTAGGGTGTCACACTCTGATGTCTTTAAACCAGCCAACATAGAATAGATACGTGAATAGCCAATAGCTATCTATTCTTGCCTATCTATAGAGACCAATTTGCTCCTAAACTCAAAACATGCTTTACAATCTCTGCTGCCCCAAAGGAATAGAAAGACTTGAGCTTAGGTGTGGAATCTATTAGAAAGATAAGATAAAGTGATAAGCAATCCCTTTTTGTTTCTTTGCATAAGACTTTCAAATCTTTGGATAAGACTGACAAGTTCAACAAGAGCTGATACTGACTTTTTCTGTGTTGGTGCTTATGCCAACAATTCCTGCAACTGAAATCTAAGTTGGACCATATTTCCTAGTATCAACACAATGTTCATAGATATACCTTCATTTGCGCTAATATACTTAATGGACGAGGTTGTAGAAGATCCAACCATTACTATCAAAGCTATTGGACATCAATGGGATTGGAGTATGCCTCTTCACGAGAGTGATGAAAGTACAATGAAATGTATTGCTGGTTCATGATGCATTTGGCTTACCGGTAATCTCCCATTCTTGTCGTTGAGAGATTATCTATAGAAGTCACAACATAATCCAAAGGTTGCCTTTTTCTATATAAAACTTTGTTAACTTCCAGTCCCCTAAGACCTTTCTCATTAAAACATCTCGAGAAGGAGGGTTTGACAAACTTATCTTGACTGGATGGATGCATTAAAAAATAATCAATCTGATCCTTTTCCTAGTGGTGTTCGAAAGCATTAACTGCCAAGCCCAGGAAGGCTTCTTCAGTCAGGTGGGACAGATCGAGTCATCCCTAAAATTTGAAAGTCTTTAGATCGTAAGGGCTACCTTCTAGCTTTGATTCACCATTGGGAAATGACATCATTAGTTTTTCATTTTAACTCAAAAGTACCATGGTGTGCCTGGCTGGCCTTGGAAGGCTAGATGAGACACGACCTATTTCATTGCCTTTCCTTAGTCGGAGTAGTAAAGCCGACAAATGGAACAACTCAATTGAAGGCCCTTTGAGGAATGTCTCAAACACCTACTTATCTTCGATTAAGAAGATTGAATCAAACTAAAAAATGAAAGAAAACTTTCAATGAATCAACACTATGCAAAGAATCAAAAAGAAAAAATTGAATTCTAGTAAGGAAATCTTGATCCTTTTGTACTAAAAGGATCATTTATGACATCCACTATATATACGATCTCCAAAACAAATTATAGGTCTGTTTGATTCTAGTAGGATTTTGATTAGCTATGTTCCTCTGCCATTCTCTTTCGTTTTAGAAAGTCATTCGGTTGGCTTACTTTTGTATAGACCCACCACTATTAGAGTCTTTTTTACCTCTTCAATGTATTTAAGTATCTTTCTTCAAACACACTTTAAGAAAGTGGTTTAGGTCGCTCAGCTGATTGGAGCAAAGGACTGAAAATCCTTGTCTTAGTGGTTTGAATCCACTTCTAAGCATGTACCACTACGTACCAAAAAAAAAGAGTTCATCCTTAAAGGAATAGGCAGAAGTGCACCAAAGGAACATTAGTTCCCGGTTCTAGAGGACCATTAACTTCCTTTGGTTGATTTTGTAGGGCTAGAGGACCATTGACTGAACTCTCAAAATCTGGGAAAGGTTCTAAGAGTATGTCAAAAGTATGACCTTGACATCATAAGGGAGAAGGGCTAATAGGGTGCCACTTATAGCACTTTAAAGAAGCCCCCTCTCACACCCTTCTCCTTTATGACATAAAGGTAGTATTCTGAAAAATGGAATAATCTTACTAAGAAGGGCTAATGGGCAGCCCCGTCATGCCCTTCTTAGTATATTGTGCTTGGAGTGCTCTCCCAACAATCAATGAGAATATCATACCATTAATATGAACCATATGAGCACATCCTTTGTCACCCCCACCGTGCTTATAGCTCTATACCCTAACCCAACTTGCTCTAACTTTGGGCTCTTTCTTTCTATTCATGCCCACCCTTCCTTCGCTTTGACAACTATGTGAATGGGGAGTGGGCAAAAGGGAAGGAGGTCCTCCTATGAAGTCGCACACTTGCTTGAGTAGTGCGGGAGCCCTATTATGTAAAGGGAATGGATCTAGTAAACTCCCCTAGAGCTAAAAAACTCATAAACAAAATTAGCCTTGGATTTTTTCTTAGTGATTTGAAAAGAGGGCCCCTTCTAATAGAGTGACCCCTTTACTATTCCGTATAAATGGGCTATTCTTCAAGATTTTGAGTCCTAAGCAACTTTACTCTGATGGGAGAGATTTCTTAGAGGAATCCTTCAAAATGATTATTTCCTATCCCTGACTCTAATTGATAGGAATGCTAGGGAATTGTTTTCCAGTCCCTAGAATGCTCCAAGTCAAGAAAGGGTGGATCACCCTTACTAATAGTGGCCTTGCCTACGTCTTTGTCTCATACTCCATCGTTTTTCTAGTTTCCAATAACTAAAACCCCCATAGATTAGGGTTATGCTGCTATAGAGATGATTCAATTATTAAGTCATAGTCCTCAAAGGAGCGAGAAATGTATCTTTATTGGGTACAATAATGAAAGAAAGGGAGTGATATCCTAAAAAGAAGAAAAATCTAAGATGTGATTTTCAATGAACAAGGTGCTTGGACTTTGGCCTAAAATTAATCAACTAGTTCCAATTAACATTGACTAGATAAGTCCTTGCATTAGAAAAGCATATTAGTCAATCACAAGATCGAGCTCAAAAACACTTGCTTTTTGTCCTGTTGATTGTTATTCTCATTCCTGTTCAACCTAGTAAGCTTGAATGAAACAATTCCAACCTTTTTTGACACGAGTGGTTGATGCAGGGCTTTCATCCCTTCGCCTATAGGTGGCAGCTTGGCTTCACTATTGCTTATGACTTGGTATAGAGATCTCTTCATGTCGTCATCGGCCTTCCCACAAGAATGCCTCTATAGTTGTAGTCTTGTAGTTAGCATATACCCACTACTTCAAGTACCCTCCCAGAGATTCAAGTGGATTACCAGTCTTCGATTAAATGATTTGGCTTCTATAACTATGACCAGATGCAGTACTCGATTAATAGAGTAGGTCTTGATGAACCAAGTTGGCAAAGAGAGAATTGCTCTCTCCGCACCTTCTCCCACTCTAGCTAGCAAACACCTAGAATTTTTTGAAACCTTAGCTGAAAATTCCTAAAAATGGGATTATTTAAATTGCCAAGATCAAAATTCTTAGCCTCAAAAGAGAGGAGGCCTCAATCAAATAGGAGTGACCATAGATATGCCATATCAGTTTAACTCCTTGGCTCAACAATTGGACAAGGTTGAATATATGTTCCTACAAATTGATTTGAGACTTCAACCTTTACGGCTGGAAGTGCATCCATGAAACCTCCATAGGAGGTTTGTTCTACTTGTTCTAGACCAGCACACAGGACAATAGCCTGTCCATCTAATGATGCATACCCTAAATATCTTCTTGAACAAGCAAATGCTATGAATGCATATCATAATCCTAACAACAACTTATATTCTGAGACCTGCAATCTAAGATAGGCTAGGTATCCTAATTTTTCATGGTCTAAGAAAACTCACTAGAGATGTCCAATTGTGAACGCTCCTACTCAAAGTTTCCCTAGAGCTTCATCTCCCTAGTAGCCTCCTATTTTTTAGTTTCCTCAGTAGCCAAAGAAACCAACCTTCAAGGAAACTATGCAATTATTCATCAGAAAACCCTTAAAAACAAGGATGAGACTAGACAGGACCTAAACCATCTCCAAAACAAGAGTAGACAAAGCTCCAGTGTAAATTCCCAAGCTATTGCCGAATTAGAGATGCGAATGAGTTAGTTGTCTGATGCACTTAGTGATAGAGGAAAGGGAACATTTTTCAGTTAACCAATGCCAAACCCTAAAGGATTCTTTGAAATAGGGTCATCTTTAAATGCACAAAGAGCCCCTGAGCAAGCCAAGTCCATAAGTACCCTTAGGAGTAGCCATTAGATAGATAATAAGGCAGGGCAGACTGAGGATACAATAGGCGAGAATGATTAAGCTCCAGCAAAGGAAAAAGAGAAAAGACAAAACTCTCCAACTCCATTTGAACCCATAGTAGAGGTACCTTATGTGCCTAAAGCTGCATTCTCTCGACTTTTAAATAAGGCAAAGAAAGAGACAAACTTTCATGAGATAATGGATGCATTTAAACATGTTGAAATCAATATTCCATTACTCAATGCTATAAAAGATATCCCGTCTTATGCTAAGTTTCTCAAAGAGCACTATATAGAAAAATGCAAGCTTAATGTGTAAAAGAAAGCCTTCCTTACCTAGCAAGTGAGCTCTTTGATTCAACACCAGACCCCTCCAATGTTTATAGACCTAGGTTGTCCTACCATCTCATATATTACTTGTGACCATGTTATTGATAGGGCAATATTAGATCTAGGGGATAGTGTAAACCTGTTTGCCATATTCTTTATATGAGCAATTATGGCTCGGTGAACTGAAGTCAACCAATACCACATTATATCTTGCATATAGATTAGTTAAAATTCCACGTGGTAGGGTTGAAGATGTTTTAATACAAGTGGACTAGTTTTATTTTCTTGTTGATTTCATTGTCATGGATACCCAAAATATATCATACCGTGGTAGTAAGATCATAGTAATTCTTGGATGTCCATTCTTGGCAACTTTCAATGCCATCATCAATTATCATAGTGGTGTGATGAAGTTGTCTTTCAGCAATATAAAGGTAAAGCTCAATATGTTTAATGCCAATAATCAGCATCTAGTCCTTGATGACTCTTGCATAGTCAACTTGATTGAAAGTCTAATTCTAGGTGCTATTCCACCATCGTCTACCCTAGATCCACTTGAGGCCTACCTTGCACACTTTAATTGGGATTTTGGTATAGATAGGTCCATTGATGAAGTTAATAATTGTGACGACCTGGGTTTTCCCATGAATTTTTAAATGCAAGATCTAAATTTCCTAAGGCGGGATGCATCCCTATTTGAAAACCATTTTATAAAAACCCATGCAATGCAGCGGAAAATCTTTAGTTTTAAAACTCATTTTGAAAACCCCAAGTGTCATTTGCTTTCACAACAATCAAAGTAGTTTTTGAAAAACTTTATAAATCATAAATTTTTTCCCTAGGTCTATCCAATCACAACTCACAGCCCAACTGTAAATAAATACAAATTCATGTCGAAAGGGTAGAGTGTTTACTTACATGTATGATTGTCTCCTTTTGATTTACTTGCTCGTAGCACTAATATAGGCGTCTTCTACTCGTGAATGGAACTATCCTGAAAAATGTTAAGGATAGGGTGAGTATATACTATACTCAGTAGGAGTCTATCACTACTAGTTTTGCAATGCATGCTATGTTTAAAATCATATGCTCATTAAAACATGTGCATGTTCGAACAACCATGTTCAATATTGATATTAAAAACCATTGTTGAATCGGAATACTGACGACTTAAAGAATCGCATAATCCAAGTCGAAAGTATCATATATATATATATCATAAACATAATGATATGCATAAGATGCTCCATTGAATCCAACTCATGGATATATAGTATGGTCGACCAACCTCATGCCATGCCATATGCAATGCAAGTAAATCTTCAAACCATAGGATCCACTATGCCCAGGACCTCGCTGCCGTGTGGTCCCCAGGTACCTGGGGACACTTGGTCAAAGCCTCCACAGGGCATATGACACATTGACCCAGTGCCGTGACACCAGTGGTAGCCCCCTCACAACTACCTGGACCTCACAATTGCCTACCCAGCGTCTTTTGGGCACTCCACCGTCTTTTGGTAACCCTCAAGGACATGCAATTTTTCAAAACTCAATGCTCACAATTCATGCAATATATGCAATTGTTTGCAAAGCATGTCTATGCATAATGTATTTATCATATGCATGCTGAATTCATTTATAAAATTAAGTCATACTAAACAAGTCATATAACTTAAACTTAAAACATGCATTCTCAAAACAATCATGGGTTCTTTTAAAAAGTCTAGTAGAGACAGAGCACTTACCTCAAAGTCTCTTGGAGTCACGTCCTTCATCACTCAACCCGTCCCTGGGTCTCATTTATAAACTCCTGGGTATGAATGGATACAAGGAGTCCTTATCAATTTCGATCTATTTAGAAATTAGATCGCTAGATTTGCCTTTTAGGGTCCATGGTCCTTGCCTAATTCATTGTCAGTCTAGATCCTATTGTATGGATCTACTAGTCAATGGTTAACTCTGTAAATTGTCTTCTAATCCTAACTTTATAGTCTTATTAGGTCCGCGTGTCCCAGTTCCTAGGACACCCGTGCATCCTGGTTGAATTGTGACCGCCTCACGTGCGTGCGTGCATGCATGCCCAAAGGCCCTGCCAGGGACCGCGTTTTGCATGTGCACATGCATGCTCAAGTTTCGTGCTATGACGTGCGTCCTGGATGGCATCGCACAGATGCACCTTTGGTGTAGCATGGCGCGTCTCAGCTCCTAGGGCACCCCGTGCATCCTGGTCGACCTAGGACCCATGCCCCATGTCGTGCGCGCACCCGAAGGCCGTACCAGGGACAGTGTATGCACTGTCGTACGCCTGAAACCCGTCCCAGGGACCTAGTCCCAGGCGCAGGTGAAGCATGGCATCCCTAGGACACCTTTGTTCGTGCAGAGCCAGATGAAACTGGCTGGGTTGTTTTCCAGCCAGGAAATCCGACTGGAAAAACCGGCTGGAAATGCTAGATCCAGCACGGATCTAGCCTGAAAGGGAGAAGAATCAAGAGAGAGGGAAAGAAGGCTTACCTGGGCAGTCATGGAGCACCTATCGCTGGTGGTAGAACCCCGTTTTGGTTCTAAAACTCCATGCCACCGGAAAACTTGATGAAGGGAAAAAACCCCAATGCCAAGACCGGAAAAGAGAAGAGAGGGGAATGGGGAATGGGGAGAATGGCCGGCCTGACTCGGGCCTGACCATTGCCAGAAAATGCAGGGAAACTGGGTTTCTGATTTTTGCCTGAAACCCTAGCCCCACATGACTAGAAAAAACCGTGTTTTAGAGAGGGGGAGATAGGGTATTTATAGAGGGAAGAAGGTGGTGCCCCTCAATGGAGGTGTCGCCATTTTTCCTGGTGTTTTCTGGAGAAATCGAGAGAAGGGAGTTTCTAGAGAAATCTGAAGGAGGAAGACGACAGGGGGTGCCATTATCAAAACGGCCCCCTGCGTTTTTCGTTCTTTTTCGTTTTTAGTTTAAATTACAGAACTGCCCCTGATCTTTAAACAGCCGTAACTTCTTCATATGAACTCCGTTTTTGACATTCTTTGAGGTGTTGGATTCCATTTTTCAAGTAGAATCTAATGGTACCAAGTTTCCTTACAAATTCCTTCATTTACTATTTTAAATAAGGTAAAACATTTAACATAGTTTATTTCCCATAGAATGTCCAAAATAACATAAATTGCTTGGGCATTACAATAATATCGTAAATGCTGCACCGATCATGGACACCTCTAAATGGGGACATCAAGTAGAACCTCTTCCTCCATCCACATCTATTCATGTGCCTTCAGTTGAGAAACCACCTACTTTGGTCTTTAAACCATTGCCTAAAAATTTGAAATATTCTTACCTAGGCCCTGATGAATCCTTGCCTGTGATCATTGCTTGAGATCTTGATCAAGAATAGGAAGGAAAGCTATTTGATGTTCTATGAGAACATAAGACAACTTTAGGGTGGACCATTGAGGACATAAAATGTATTAGCCCTACTGTGTGTATGCATCATATTCACCTAGAAGAAAATGTTAAACCATCTAAAGAAGCACAGAGGGGACTAAATCCTAATATAAAAGAGGTTTTTAGAGATGAAGTGTTTAAACTCTTAGGTGTTGGCATCATATATGCATTTCTGATGGCACTTGGGTTAGCAAGTTCAAGTTGTACCCAAGAAATTTTGAGTCACGATAATTTGTAATGAGGATAATGAATTGATTCCCACTCTCATGGCCACTAGGTGAAGAGTTTATATAGATTATCAAAAACTGAACTCAATCATGAGGAAAGACAATTTTCCTCTTCCTTTTATTGATGAAATGTTAGAATGGTTAGCTGGCAATAAATATTATTATTTCCTTGATGGTTATTCTAATTATAACTAAATCCCCATAGCACCTGAAGACCAGGAGAAGACTACCTTCACTTGCTCTTTTGGGACCTTCTCCTACCATCGTATGCCCTTTGGATTGTGTAATGCTCTGGCTACTTTCCAAAGGTGTATACTAAGCATATCTTTTTATATGGTGGAGAGATTCTTATAAGTGTTTATGGATGATTTTTTAGTGTTTGGATCATCCTTTGATGAATGGCTACAACATTTTAAATTAGTCCTTACTAGGTGTCAAAAGAAAAACTTAGTGCTAAATTGGAAAAAATATCATTTTATGGTACAAAGTGGCATTGTTTTAGGACACATAACATCACACAATGGCATAGAAGTTGATAAAGCCAAAGTGGATCTTATTTCTGATCATCCCCCTCCTAGGATGGTGAAGGAAATTTAGTCACTTTTAGGTCATGTTAGTTTTATAGAAGATTCATCAAAGATTTCAACAAAATTTCTAAGTCCCTATGTAATTTACTTACGGAGGAGGCGAATTTTGAATTTGATGAAATTTGAGCATTTAAAGGCTAAAATCACTTCTTCGCCCAACATTGACCGTCAAATTGGAGTACACTATTTGAGATAATTGTGATGCTTCAGATTATGTGCTTTGTGGTGCTATGTTGGGGCAGTGTATTCATACTATGTCAATAAGACACTCAAGATGTCCAACTCAATTATTCTACTATTGAGAAAGAGTTGTTGGCTATCATATTTTCCATGGACAGAATTAGATCTTATTTGTTAAGATCTAAAGTAATCATCTATTCAAACCATGCAGTGTTGAAATACCTTCTTTCAAAGAAGGATGCCAAACCAAGATTGATCCAATTGATTTTATTTACCGAAGAGTTTGATATAGAGATTCGGGATAAGAAAGGTTCCAAAAATGTTGTAGCAAACCATTTGTTCAGGTTAATTATAGAGTTTTCTAGTTAATCTATACATATAACATAATCCTTCCCAGATGAACAACTCTTACAAATTTCCAAGTTACCTTGGCACACTAATATTGTCAATTATCTTATTATAGGTCAAATGACTAATCATTGGTCAAACCAAGGTAGGAGTAGATCTTTTGCCGAGGTTAAGCACTTTTCATGGGACAATTCATATCTATTTATGTACTATCCCAATCAGGTAATAGAAGATGTATACCATACAATGAGCATCATCAAATCATTTCCTTTTTCCATGACCATGCATGCCAGGCCATTTTAGTGCAAGAAAGACAGTTGCAAAAATTTTGTAGTGTGGTTTTTATTAGCTTGCCATTTTTAGATATTCACATGCTTATTGCATAGCATGTGCAAGTTGTTAGCAGTTAAGAAGTATAGGAAAAAGAGACATGTTGCTCCTAAACTTCATTCTGATTACTAACCCTTTTGATGCTTGGGTCATCAACTTTCTAGGACCTTTTCCCAACTCCTTTGGTTATATTTATATCCTTCTGGGAGTGGACTATGCATCTAAAACACTTTGGTACTCCACGGGCCATTATTAGAGACGGGAGGAAACACTTCTGTAATAAAGTGTTTGTGAACTTAATGAAGAAATATGGTGTTACCCATAGAGTTGCTATCCCATATCATCCTCAAACTAGTGGACAGGTAGAAGTGCCAAATGGGAAAATAAAGAGAATATTAGAAAACCTAGTTAATAGAAGTTGGAAAGATTGGTCTTTGAGACTTAGTGATGCATTATGGGCTTACCATACTACATTCAAAACCCCTATAGGCATGTCACCCTATTGTCCAGTCTGTGGAAAGGCCTGTCATTTCCTAGTAGAACATGAGCATAAAGCATATTGGGCCATTAAAAAGCTCAAATTTGACATAGATAGAACTGGGACCACAAAAAGCTCTAACTCAATGAGTTGAACGAACTTAGGAAAGATGCATATGAGACTGCTGGGACATACAAGAGCTGGATGAAAGTACATCATGATAAATACATTTTACATAAGTCCTTCATATGAGGACAAAAGGTCCTCTTGTATAACTCTAAGTTGCATCTACATTGTTTGTACTATTTATCCTCTTGACCTGTCAAGATTGAAAAGGATAGGGAGATCTCTAAAGAAAATGGTTAATGATTAAAACCCTATTTGGAATTGGTAAACCTTGAGTAGAAGAGATTCTACTTGAGGAACCTATCTACCAAGACCCTCCATAGCATGTTCCATGACATATGCATTCATTATGGGTCTAGCATGCAGTCACCATTGTATTATATCACTTCACATCTGGCTAAAGATGTTAAACTTTGCACTCATTGGGAGGCAACCGAGCATTTTTTAGAGTATATTTTTCTACATTACGCAATCAGCCTATAGGAAACTTATGTTTCAAAACATTGGGGACAATGTTTAGTTCAGATTTAGAGGGTGTAGATATACATGAGAATTCTGACTTTTCCTTATTTTTAAAAATAAATAAAGTTTTTCAAGTTTTTGGCAATTTGAGGTCAAGATCCTTTGCTATGGTGAGAATTGGATTTTGTCAAATCTTTGCATTTCTCTTACTTTATGAAGTTAAGTCTCAGAACACACTAGCAGATAGTGCATAATCTAGACAGATAGATTGTGACACCCTGGGCTTTTCATGAAAAATTTTCATGTTTATTTTCAGAAGGTGGCATGCCTCTAATTTTAAAATTCAAAAATAGCAGAAGATAGTTTTCTTTGAAATTCATTTTTCCAAAAACTCGGATGTCACCTCAATTCCCATACTATACATAATATAGATTTTATAGAAGTTAGACATACATTTTATGAAACAATATGACCCATCTAGTGGTTCACATACACAACCCCTATAATCATTATATTAAATGTCCAAGCAGCGTAATCCAAAAAACTAATTACACAATACAAAAACTTTAATATATACCTGAGCGTGGAGGTATGACTATTGAACTCCTCTTGCTTGTGTATGTCTTCTCCTGTTTGTCTGTATTTGAGATATTGTAAACATAAAACATTTATAATATCTTAGCAAGCTATGCTTGGTAGGATAGATTTAAGAAAACATGTTAATTAGATATGAATTAAGCATTTTACATCATTTAAAACATTCAAGTTCATCATGATGCTTATATGGGATGAAGTTTACAACATAGTTCATAATTCAATAATTTCATTAATAATTCAATTATCTGCAAGTCATTGATAAAATAGCTATATATAATTCTTCTTCATCATATGAATATAATAATCACTCTTTAGAGATTTTCCTTTACATGATATATGTAATTCACTGGTATTTTAAATATTTATCATTATCATTTTTCATATAATACCATATTCCAATTTTATGACCCATACTCTGCATAATATATCTACCTCTTCACTTGCCCATACGAAAATTGTGTTCGATGCTTACAAATTCTGCCTAGTTTCACCTCTAGCTTGAATTGCAAGCTCAACCTTCCTCTTGTTCTTGCTCAAACTCTTCTTGTAATTGATCACAAACCTATCAAGCTCCCATAGTGTCCTAGCATCAAAGCTATCAATGTCCACCTCAATCTCATCATCATGTTGACTAAGGGTTGAATTCCTTTTCTTAATTATCTAAACAATATTGTCCAACTTCTCTGAAGGCATATTTAGAAGATTTGTGCTAAATCTGTACTTTTCATCATACTTCATGTCCCATTTGTGAGGATCCTTGGCTTTGGGTTTCTTTGAAGTGGCAATTCTACCAGTGGGAGTGTAAATCATGGAATTCAACTGTGGATCATGGAGGAGAGTAGTTGATTCTGATCTATCCAAAGTCCTCATCAATTCAGTAGGAGGAACTTTTCTCAGTGCACTTGTCAGGGTGGGGACACCCAAATCGTTATCCATGTCAAACGTCATAGTTAACTTATACTCAGCCTCAAACGTTGCCCACCGTTCTTTGAATATCTGCAACAGCTAGTCGGCCATGATATGAACATCTTGCCCTTTTAGGTGGTATGTCATCGTATTTCTAAATGTCAATCTAACATCCTCTACATATTCTCTAGGAGACTTATACCAATTCTTGTCCAATCTCAGCTTCACTATCCCAAGATCCATTGGATGGCTAATAATGATGTAACAATCATGCAATCCAAGTCCCTTCACATCAACTAGGGTATTAAACACTCACACATGTTTAGGCTTCATCAACTTTGGAAGTAAATTACCACACTACTTAAAAGCCTCTCTGGTATGCTTATCCATTACGACACCATAATCCCCATCCCCTCCATGTTTCTTACTCCCATTGGATTTCAACTTCTTGTTACTCTCAGGGGGCGAAAACTTCTCCTTCCCAAGAACAAAATCCAAAATGCAGTAATACTGATTCACCTTTGGAGTTCTCTTCTCCTTCTTAATGATATTGCTCAGTCCACCTTAACTATTCTCTACAACAAAAACACTTAACTAATGCAATGGTCGCAGTGGAGCCGGAGCAACTTTCAGATTCATCTTGTTTCCCCCGTTATCCATCCCATCATTCGATGAGAGTTGTGAATGGCTGTAACCACCACTAGAATAACTAGCAAATTGAATCTCCCTAGATTCTAGCTTCTTAACTAAATTCCTTACCTGATCGAGCTCATCCGTGAGCTTTTGCCAAAATTCACAAATCTCTTGCTTCAACTACATGGAAAGCTAAGGGAATAAGGGCCCGAGACTAATGCATCCTACCAGTCAAGTTGCACTGATCCCCAATGGGTCGAGTTAGGGGAGAAAGGAAAGAGGAGAGGAGGGTTTTAGGCACGTAGGTGGCCAGCGGCCCTGGTTCCAATTTTTGCTTAAGGCTGCCTAGATCAGAACATGAAAGGCAGAGGAGGGTTCCCACAGTGGCCGACCAGAGGAGGGAGATGTGAGGGGAAAGGATACTAGTGAAGTGGGCTCGCCGATGGGGCTATGGCTGGTAAAACGAGAGAGGAAAAGGGGAAGAAGGTTTTCTATCGGTGTCAAAAATCTGAGCAGAGGGGGGTTTTTGGCGTTGAGGAAGGAGAACAGGGGAGGAAGCTCCAGGGTTAGGTGTCATTGGTGAGCTATGCTCCATTGGGAGTGAAATTTGGAGAGGGAAGGAGTGGGACACAGGTAGTCCCTATCCACTCGGGAAGTCAGAGATCTACCTGAGAAGGGGTTGTCAGCCATGGGGAAAGAGATTGGAGGGAAGGGTGTGGCAGGTGACCAAGCTCCAGCCGCTGCGTCAGGGGCAGCTAGTCAGAGAGAGAGAGAGAGAGAGTAGACCCGACATTTCAAAGGCCTCTAACTTCTTCATCTAGACTCTATTTTCATCATTATTTAACTCGTTGGATTCCATTTTCTAAGTACTAGCTAATGGTTTTATTGTAGTTTCAAATTATACTTCTATCAAAAGATATACTCATTGAAAACTCATAACCTGATCATGGAATAATAAAATTTTTAGGTGAAATTCATCCGAACTCCGATTTCAGTGTTCCTTATGTCGTTGGAATTGATTTTTTGAGTACATTCCAAAGATTCATGTTTCCACTACAAATTCCCTTTCTATAGAAATTTATTTTCTTTGGGTAAAAAATTCCAATTTTACATATTAATGCCCATAATAGTATTTACAAAATTTGGGGTTGTTATATAGATGATTATAACTTATAAACTCTGAGGAAAATCAGTGTTGACCTATACCCAAGTGAGAATTAGGGACTATCATCTTTCTACGGTTATATATAATTCCATATTTTCTTTAGTGAACATCAACTTTGAATGATCCCAATCTTTTTTTATTTGGTCAATTTCCAAGAATCAAGTAGGAGTACTAACTTTCTTTCCTAGACATTTATTGAATCTGATAGGATTTAAGAAACTTAGGAAATGATATAGGTTTTTCTTATTTTATTCCAAAGACATAAAGCCTACCTAGTACATTATACCACTAGTTAAACCCTTTGAGCCTCTTGGTAAGCCTTTTCATTTCAAAATCTATGTACCTTAACCCAGAAACCTAGTTAAATATCTATTACCTATCATTCCAAAATGAGTAGAGATGGTAGAAAAAGTTCAAAAAGGACAAAAGTCTGAGAAGTAAAAAATATCAAAGTGTTTATAAGGAAAAAGTGTTCTTTCAAAGAAATATAATGAAGGTAAAAAAGAATTATTTAAAAACAAAAAGAAAAGTTGTGAATGAAGAGAAAGAAAAAAATAAAAAAGATATTTACTTCACTGCACTCAAAAGTAAAGTTGTCCAACAATGGAAGACATCTATTCAAATTTGAAACCATTGAATCCTTTTACCCTTTCTTTCATAACTGGTCCTAGGCCTAAGTTTTGTCCCATTCAAAGACCTGTTGATCTTCAGGTGAATGATAGCCTTAGTGAGGATATAAATATTAAGGAATTAAGGTGTTACAACACGGTTTTTTATATGATGCAATTTTTATGAAAAGGTGAGATCTCTTGTTTTATAAGTGTGAAATACATGCAAATCTTTTTTTTTTTTGGAAAACAATCTTTCATAAAAACCCCGAGTGTCAAAACACATTCTCAAATTATCTAGCCATGGAAAAGTTTTAAATCAACATTATTCCCAAGAAAGTGTTAGTCACAGCCCCAGCTATTAGAGAGTAACTACAATCAAGTAACATTGAAAGATAAGGTAGGGGTTTACTTACTTGCACTTAGTCTGGGTGTCTTCTATCACAAGCATTCCTTGCCCTTATGTATTTACTTTGTGTCTGAAAAATGTTGAGGATTGGGAGAGTATATACTCTACTCAGTAGAAGCCTATCACTACTAGTTTTATAATGCATGAGATGTTTTAAAATCATATGCTCTTTCAAAACATGTGCATGTCTGAATACTCAAGTTCAATATCGATATTAAAATCCATTGTCAAACTGAAATACTAACAACTTAAAGGATCACATAATCCAAATCGAAAGTATCATATACATATATATCATAACATTATGATATGCATAAGATGCTTCATTGAATCCAACTCATGGATATCTAGTATAGTATGGTCGACCAACCTCATATCATACCATATGCAATGCAAATAAGTCCACAAAACCATAGGGTCCAACTATGCCCACGACCTCCTCGCCGTGTGGTCCCCGGGTACCTAAGGACACTCGGTCATAGCCTCCACGGGACCTATGACACGTCGACCCAGTGCCGTGACCCCAATGGTAGCCCCTTGTACCACATGCAGTTGACGTAGGGACGTTGTCCTTTTTGGGTGTGGTACTCATCCACCTAATAGTGGTAGAGGCTGGAGGCCAACCCAAACCTCTTGGCATAGCACCCACGAGCTTATCAACCCAAATCATAATCAGATCAAACAAGCGAAAACCTCTCTTTTTTCAAAATCTGTCCTCTTCGGGTCCCTCACAATTGCCTAGCCCTCGGCACTCCAGCATCTTTTGGTAACCCTAAAGGACATGCAATTTTTGCAAGAACTTAATGCTCACAAATCATTCAATGTATGCAATAGTTTGCAAAACATATCTATGCATAATGTATATGCAATTATTTACAAAACATGTCTATGCATAAAGCATTTATCACATGCATACTGAATTAAGTCATGCTAAACAAGTCATATACTTAAAACATGTATTCTCAAAACAACCATAGTTCTTTTTAAAAAAAGTCTAGTAGCGATAGAGCACCTACCTGGCTAGGTCGCGCTAACCCCTTTGTCCTCATACGCTCCTGAACATGATTTGGGGAACCAAGGTTAGTTTGGCCTATCTTTTATGGGTTTTAGAGTGGTTGGTCTTATTACTTAGGCATTAAGGGTCCATCCCTATGCCTATGGGTGTTCTAAGGTCCTAATTGGGCCTTGGTATCAATAGTTTTCCAAAGGTCTAATGGCCACGCACCACCATCCTATTCTAAGGGTCATGCCCACCTTTGATTGGGCCTTGATTAGGAATTTTATAATTTGGGTGTGTCTGCGTTGTCGACACGAACACAACACCTTTTGCAGAGCCTCAATCGGAGCTCTAGATCTCAAGTTATAAGCTTTTTAGTGTCACATGTACATAAGGACCTTAAGAGTGAAAAGGCGGAATGCTAGCATGCTGCGCATCAGTGGCATGCGCCCATCTTTTCTTAAGAAGCAGAAAATCCCAGATCACTAGTGCGTTGCGCATCTACGAACGTGCCAGATTTTCTTGCCCGTCTTTCCCTTTTGCGGGTGTGTCCCCGGACGCGCTCGTTTGGTTCTCTCAGACGCGGTTTGTTGGGGGACCGGGCCATCCTCAGGACACCCTGGTTCGACCCTGTCGAACCAGTGTGGCCCATGGAACGTTCCTGGGTCCTTGGTGACTCTCTAGGGCTCTATTTTGCATAATTTTTCATGTAAAAACTTAGGGAAACTGAGCCTAGGACTACTGTGAAGACGAGTTTTGAGGGATCTTGAGCATACCTGGCTCGTTGCTGGGTTTTTCTCCTCGTTTCCCCTCTTGGTTGCTTCTCCAAAATGGGTTTTCCTCAAGCTTTTGGGCTGCCATTAGAGGCGCCCAAGAGCTCTATTTATAGAGTTATAAGAGGGTTCTGGAGGGGGCTCTCACCGCCCTTGAATGGTGGTGGAGAAACCTCTAGAATGGCGATGATTTCTCCTCCAATCACCGCCGTTCTAGAACCCTCTAGGAGGTTGAAGATGAAGGGTGCCCGTATCAAAACAAGCCCCTGTGTTTTGCAGGCTAAATCTGTTTTTTAATAAAAATTATATTTTTGCCCCTAAACTTCAAAGGGCCATAACTTGCTCATTTTAACTCCGTTTTGGGTGATTTTGGTCTTGTTGGATTCCTTTTTCTGAGACGCACCTAATGGTACCATTTTTAGGACCAATTTTCTGGGTTCAGTCAAGGTAAATAGTGAAATGACCAAAATGCCCTTATCTTCAAAAACTGAACTTTTCATTGCTAACTTGGGATTTTAATATTACAAAATTGGAGTCATTACATTCTTACCCCCTTAGGGGAATTTCTCCCCCAAAATTCTACTACTATATATACAGTCAAAAGATCTCGGGGTACTTTTCTCGCATTTCTGACTCTAGTTCCCAAGTCTCTTCTTCCATGTGCGCATTTCTCCACAAAACTTTGACTAAGGGTATGTCCTTGTTCCGCAGCTTCTTACTCTTACGATCCCGGATCTCAACTAGTCTCGTCCCTAGCTTGAGATCCTCCGTCAACTCTATGGGTACCTGGTTGATGACATGAGCAGGGTCAGGCACGTACCTCCTTAGCATAGATACATGGAATACGTTATGCACTTCAGATAGCTGAGGGGGTAGTGCGATCCTGTAGGCCACTTTTTGCACTTTCTCCAGGATTTTGAAAGGTCCTATGTAACGTGGACTAAGCTTGCCTTTGATACCGAACCGCATAACTCCTTTACTGGGCGATATCTTTAGGAAAACGTGCTCTCCTATGTTGAATTCCAATGGTCTCCTCCTTCGATCAGCATAGCTCTTTTGGCGGCTTTGAGTTGTGAGGAGGCGTCTTCTTATGAGTTTGACCTTCTCGACGCATTGCTCTACCAGCTCGGACTGGAGCACCCTGGACTCTCCAACTTCACTCCAACTGGTGGGTGATCGACAGGGTCTCCCATAGAGCGCTCGTATGGAGACATGCCAATGCTTGACTGAAAGCTATTGTTGTATGCTAACTTGACTAGTGGTAGGTTTTCGTCCTAGCTCTGCTTCCAATCAAGGGCACAAGTTCGCAACATATCTTCGACTATCTGGATCGTGTGCTCTAACTGTCCATCGGTCTGTGAATGGAAGGCTGTGCTAAAGTTCAAGGAAGATCTTGAGGATTTTTGGATGGACTTCCAGAGTTGTGAAGTGAAGCGGCTATCCCTATCTGAAGTGATACTAAGGGGTATGCCATGTAGACTTACTATCTCTTTGATGTATAGCTGAGATAGGCTGTCAGTGGATTGGGTATGACGTATAGGAAGGAAATGGGCTGTCTTAGTTAATCTATCAACAATTACCCAGATCATGTCATGACCCTTACAGGTCCTGGGTAGCCCTACAATGAAGTCCATTGTAATATGGTCCCATTTCCATTCGGGTAACTCAAGGGGTTGTAACAATCCCGCAGGTCTTTGATGTTCAGCCTTTACTTGTTGACATGTTAGACACTTTGCCACAAATCCCCCTATATCTCTTTTCATACCATCCCACCAATATTGTTTCTTTAAGTCTTGATACATCTTAGTTCCTCCTGGGTGTATAGTATACTTAGACCGATGAGCCTCTTTTAAGATTTCTTGTCTTAACTCTTCATTAGTCGGTACCACTAATCTTCCTTGCATGTAAATGCTAGCATCTTCCCTTTTTGAAAAGCCTGGTTTTCCTATGAAACCTTTTCATTAACAGATGACTTTATTGTTAGACCTGCCATAATGATCTCGTGCTCACTTATGTCTGGTTTCCATGTGATTACTTCTTGTAATAGCTTCCATCTCTTAGTTAATAAACTTGCACACATCCCTTGGGTTTTTCTACTTAATGCATTAGCTACCACATTAGCTTTTCCAGGGTGATAATGAATGGAGAAGTCATAGTCTTTTAAGTATTCCATCCATCTTCTTTGTAGCATGTTTAAGTCTTGTTGGGAAAAGATATATTTAAGGCTCTTGTGATCTGTAAAAACTTCAAACTTTTCCCCATATAAATAATGTCTCCAGATTCACAAGGCAAAGACTATGGCTGGTAATTCCATGTCATGGGTTGGGTAATTGACTTCATGCTTCTTGAGTTGCTGAGAAGCATAAGCAATTACCTTCCCATGTTGTATGAGTACGCAGCCTAGTCCTTGTTGCGAGGCATCGCTGTATATCTCAAATCTGCCACTTTCTGAGGGTAAGGTAAGGACAGGTGCTGTAGTTAACCTTCTTTTTAGTTCCTAGAAGCTTTCCTCACATTTAAGAGTCTAGTCAAATCTTGTGTCTTTCCTGGTCAGCTTAGTTAGAGGTAAAGCAATTTGTGAAAAACCCTCGATGAATCTCTTGTAATATGTGGCAAGTCCTAAGAAGCTTCTTATTTCTGTCACTATCTTAGGTCTTTCCCAGTTCTGTACTGATTCAACCTTAGTGGGGTCAACTACTATGCCATCTTGAGAAATAATGTGTCCTAAGAAATTAACCTTTTCCAGCCAAAACTCACACTTACTGAATTTTGCATATAACTTGTGTGCTCGTAGGGTGCTTAATGTTATCCTTAGATGTTCCTTATGGTCTTCAGGAGTTTCAAAATATATTAAGATATCATCCACAAACATTATGATGAATTTATCTAAGTACTCCTTGAACACCCTATTCATGAGGTCCATAAACGCGGCTGGAGCATTAGTTAAACGAAAGGACATCACTCTGAATTCATAATGGCCATATCGAGTCCTGAAGGTTGTCTTGGGGATATCTTCTTCTCTAACCTGATGTTGATGGTATCCGGATCGTAGATCAATCTTAGAGAAGACTCTGGCTGACTGAAGTTGATCGAAAAGATCATCAATTCGGGGAAGGGGGTACTTATTTTTAATGGTGACCCTATTTAGCATCTAATAGTCTACGCAAAATCTCATGGAGCCATCCTTTTTCTTAACAAAAAGGACTGGAGCTCCCCACGGAGATACGCTAGGTTGTATGAACCCTTTATCAAGTAGTTCCTCTAACTGGGTCTTCAGTTCTTTTAGTTCTGCAGGAGCCATTTGGTAAGGAGCTTTGGAAATGGGGGAAGTACCAGGTATAAGATCAATGATAAACTCAATTTCCCTTGGTGGAGGTAGACCTGGTAAGTCCTCTGGGAATACGTTAGGAAATTCTCGGACTACGTCGACATCCTCTAGCTTTGGTTGGGGACTCTCGATAGATTCAATCTTGGCTAAGAAGAAGGGGCATCCCTGAGCAATGTGCTTAACTACTTTCATGGAAGAAATAGCACACGCTCCAGAATAATCCTTTCTTCCTTGGAGGGTGAAAGTGTCTCCATTAGGTAGGGTAAAAGTGACACATTTCTGGCGGCCATCAACAAAGGCTTGATGAAGGGCTAGCCAGTCCATACCTAAGATGATGTCGAAGTCATTCATATCTAAGTGGATAAGATTGGCATGTAGCAAATGGTCCTTGATCAAAATGGGGACATCCTGGAGATAAGAATAGGTGGGGAGTGCCTGGCCCACAGTAGTCATGACTTCTAGAGTGAAGTCTATGTCCTGTGGTATAATGTCCAAGGATGATGCAAATTCCTGGGATATGAAAGAATGAGTGGAGCCTATATCAAATAGAACTTTAGCAGGTGTATCATAGATAGAAAGAATACCTTCAACGACTGCATTTGAAGCTTGGGCTTGACTGGAAGTGAGGTCAAAGACACGTCCTTGGCTTTTTGGAACTTGATCTTCTTTACGCTCTTGTACTTTCCTTTTTGGACAGTTATTAGAAAAATGTCCTAATTCTCCACAACTATAGCAAGTGATGTTGAAAGTGGGACATGGTTTTCCTAAATGATTTCTATTACACCTAGGGTATGCCTTCCAGTCTGGTCTTCTTCCTTTGTTTCCAAACGGCTTCTTGAAAGGTGGCCTGGGTCCAGATGACTGAAATGGTCTCTTTCCTTTATTTCTCATGGTGTTGATGTTCTTAGTTTCCTTTATTGCCTGGTTCCTTTGATAATCTTTTTCGTATAGGGAGGCCATCTCTACGGCTTTGGCTATTGTGGAAGGTTGGAAACCTAGAACTCTGTTCCTGAGTCCTGGGCTGAGTTCATCTACAAATCTTTCTGTTGCATTTTCCTCATTAGCACAAGCACGGGGTGCAAATCTTCGGAGGCTGATGAATCTACTTTCATACTGTTGGACAGTCATATTTCCTTGTTCTAAGTCCATAAATTCTTTTTCCTTCTGTTTTCTTATGTGTTTAGGATAATATTTGTCATTAAAGACCTTTTTAAACTCTTCCCATCTTATTGTTTCTTGCTGGTCAAAATAAGTTCTTTCTACTGTTTCCCACCAAAAGGTAGCCTCTCCTCTAAACACAAATGTGGTCATGGGTACTTTTCTTTCTTCAGCTATGTTCATGGATTTAAATATCTTTTCAATATCAATTAACCATTTTTCAGCTGTAGATGCTTCATCTTCTCCTGTGAATGAGGGAGCTAGTTTCTGAAATCTTTCTAACTGAACCTCAGTCCTATCTATTACTTTATCAGGGGAAGGATCTCGTGTGGTAGGAGTTTGGCTTTGACTATTCATGTATTGTCCCATATTCTGTAGGAATTGTTGGAATAACTCAGCCATCCCATTGCCCGACCCAATGGAGTCCACTGGTGGGGCTTCAGGTCTTGGAGCATTGCTTCCTTTCTTCTTAGGCATCTGTAATCACAAGGTAATTCACCAAACCTTAGTTTGTGTTATCCTATTACCCCTTACTCTTTCATGGATGAAACTTGATTATAAGTTATTCTCCTCATAACTGGGCTGTGAGTAACATTAAACCGCGCTCTAATACCAACTGTTACAACCCAGGTTTTTATATGATGCAATTTTTATGAAAAGGCGAGATCTCTTGTTTTATAAGTATGAAATGCATGAAAATCTTTTTTTTTTTTTTTTGAAAAACAATCTTTCATAAAAACCCCGAGTGTCAAAACACATTCTCAAATTATCTAGCCATGGCAAAGTTTTAAATCAACATTATTCCCAAGAAAGTGTTAGTCACAGCCCCAGCTATTAGAGAGTAACTACAATCAAGTAACATTGAAAGATAAGGTAGGGGTTTACTTACTTGCACTTAGTCTGAGTTCTAGAACACTAAATTAACTAGTATATGACAAAAATTGAAAAATCTAGATGAAAATTGAGAGGATAATCTGAATTTTCCAATCAAATGGTAGAGGAATAAGGACCTGACAATGTTTGATTGGTGATCAGACGCCACCATTATGTACCTTGACCTTTGTTAAGTAAACGTGCTCTGAAATTTTAAGATTAGGGCACTAATTTTCAGGAAACTGATAGATTAAATAAGGATTGTTGCCTTTTTTTTATGTACACATTGTTTAATCAGTGATTAGAACTCTAGTAACCTTTCTAAAATTAATCAGCTTAAACCTTAATAACCAATCTAATCACTCAAAGAACATAGGTTTAGGCCTGGCAACATTAAGATCACCGTGACTTATTGGATTAAACTTTAAGATCTGAATCATTCACCAATGGGGTTATTTTGAATTGTAAATGCAAACTTAAACCATTGGACCACTGATTGGTGAATGGATGTTGGATCGAGGACTGAATTGACCATACATTACCATATGTAATCTATGATCAATGGAAAATTAGATGGTCTATGATGATCTAAACAATCAGGTTTTAATTAAAAACATATCTCTTTTGTACTTATTAATCTATGATTCAACATTAATAAGAACTCTAGAATATCAATAGAGAAGGTTGATCAACAAGTGAGTGGAAGAAGGGATATAAGTAAACCAAGGAGCACATCAAAGGAGGTAGATAGTTTGGACTTCAATATGCTTTTGTGAAACATGAAAACTATTAATGACTATCCTATCATGTTTTAAAATCAAGATTTTTAGAGATTTCTTATTTTTATAATGAGTATATTTGTATTTCATGCAACTTATCACTTTGGAATAACATGTTGATTTATTTATTAAATTGAAAACTTGTACGCGAAAATGTATTTGAAATTGCATGGAGTTTGTGATTTATGAAATGATGAGTGAGGAATCCTCATACCCAACCCTTGTGAGGGTTGCTTTTACATGTTATATCATATCATGAGATTGATTTGCATTATTTCACTAGTTCATAGAATTTCGTGGTTTTATATGTTATGATGGCATGTAATGATGCCTAGTATTATTATTATGTTATGGAGGGCATATGGTGGACCAATGGAGGCTATGCTAGGAGTTGAGGACTTATCATCCCTCCTCTAAAAATTTAATGTATATGATACATGGCTGTAAAAGGCTGAATTTAGGTTGATGACATCATGGGTAGGCCATGGCCTTGTGTACTATGTTTCTCATACTTATAGTGCATGGAGTCTATCTGTCTTACAATCGGTATGATAGCTACAGACTTGATTGGGTCTTGTCTACACACAGAGGATCCATTATTTTAAGATTCATAGGTATATAGTGTGATAGCATAGGTGTGCGACACCATGGGATTTCAAGTCTATAATGAATAATCATGACCAACGGCAAATGACCGAATTAGAATATTTATGAGATGATGCATGACATTAGTTTTGGCAATCTTTCATATTTTGTAAAATACCTCACAAAGATTACTATTGTCTTTGAAAACAATATGCATGGATATTGAAACTGATAATTTGAATTGGTTTATCATGACATTGATTTGTAAAGCATGATTGGGATTTTAGAGTTTTGTTATATTGCTTATTATGCATCATATTTCATGCAAATGCATAAGATGTGATTATGTATCCTTTTTGGATTTGAAATTTCCTAAACTTCATATTTCAATGATGAAACTACCTACATAAGTGCAAGCATGTTAAGACATTTTAAATTATTTACAATGTTTTAGGCTTGAAGAAATGAGACACAAGAGTAGAATATTGTGATAGAAATCCAAAGAGAAGAGCCTCAAAGGCATAACAAACATGTTTGCAATGTAGTTGATGATCTTATGAACTAACATAATGTTTGAAATATAAATTTTCTTTATTTACATGTGGGCATGTAAAATGGAGTTATGGTGATGTGGCTATCATTGGAGTGGTCTTGGGGATGTTAGTTCAATTCCTAGCTTTTTGTCACTACACAGTGTTTCTTTTTATTTAAATGTGACCAAACATGTATGTGTAGATGTATTTTGGAGAGAGATGGAGCCTCCTTTATGATTTCATATAAACTATGTTTATCAGGTTGTTGGATTGCATGTGTGAAATGAGTTGGGTCCAAAATATAGGGGAGACTTTGTTGAATTTTTGGTAGAAATGTAGCATTCGTTTCTCTGAAAATCCTTATTTTTTAAAAGAAAAATGACACTCGAGATTTCTTTTAAGGTCTTCTCAAGAAATAAGTTTTGCACTATTTGGTTTCTAATTAGTTTTTCAAACTCAGAACCCAACAATTGCAAAAGATTTTATGAAAAAGTGTTAGAAAAGCCTAGGATGCCACAATTTGGCTTTTATCAAGTCCACTTTTAAAGATTATTAAGTGTTCATTCCTCTTCTTAAAGAATGTATTTGCAATGGCCAGGTTATATGACAAAGAAAAATAGAGGATAGTTTTGTCCATCTCATCTCTTTCTCCTATACCATACCCTCGTAACATTTATGATTTGTTCTAAAAGAGATAATTTTGGGAAGTAAAAATTGTGGAACTCATTCAAAGGTGAAAATCATTAAGCTCCTTATGAGTTTGAAATGGAATTTCATATAGCATTTGGGATAGATCATGGGGAATCTAGGATGAGAAATGGAAGTCTAGATCATGGAAATAGAAGTGGAAAGTGGAAGTGTTAATATAGGAAACCTTAAGGGATGTGGGAGATACCACTTTTTTAGGATGTGTTACCCCCCTTACATGTTTCATGTGGAATCAATTAGATAGTAATTGGGAGAGAGATGGGAGGATGGAAAGATGGTTGGTCTCTTCCTTAATTAGTCTACCTTGTGTGCTATCTTACCAATTGATAATATCCTTAATTTCCTTTCTAATTATCCTATATTTTATCACTTTTTGCATAGGATAATTCCTTCAAAACTTTCCTCCAATAGTATGGCTCCATGTGGTAAGACTCATATGGCTTGGATGGCTCACTTTGATGGCTCATTGCTTGAGGGTTTAAGTGGCCAAATCCCTTGGTTTCAATAGCTTAGCTTACCTGGCTTCTTTAGCTTGTCAACTTCTCTTAACTCATATGGCTTAGGTGGCTTTCATGGCTCCCATGCAAAGGTGGTGGAAATGCATGAATTGTGCATGGGCCCATTTTAGTCACCTTTGATCTTTTCAATTACTTTATTGCTCAACCTTAGATGATCTTGAACCTTACATAAGCTTTGAAAATGTTGGAAGTGAGTCCCGGCTCTTTCTTTTGATCTTCATCTTCAATTCCCATCTTACATGATCTCGACCATTGGATCATCTTCTCAACACTTATAAAAGATAAAAAAATTCTACTTAAATACTAAAAATTTATGATTGCTCACATACTTAATATAGATTAGCTTTTGAACTTGCAAAATGTCAAACTTATGAATTATTAGGTAAAAAATGCATGTGTTATGAAATTTTATAAAAACCCTAGAATAATGCCTATGAATTATAACACATGTACTAATAATTGGGTACTTCTTCATATGTAATTGAATACTCATCAGTATGTACCAAATCACAATCGACCAAAGGGGTGTATCATCGAATGTTACATTGTAGAAGAAGTGGTGGAGTTTTACATTGAGTATTTATTAGGAGTGGATGCTATTGGAATCCTGAGACAGAAACATTTAGGTGGATTGTGACTAGGCACGCCTTCATGTCTTGTGAAACATTAATGTCAATGAAGTTTAGTCATACATTCAGTAAGGCTCTATTCTTTGGTTTCTTTCACATTTTCATATATATATATATATATATATTATATGTTGAAGGGTAATGTATTACATGCATGCTATGTATAATTTTTATCGATCTTCATTGTAGTAAGTACATGGACTTCTTAAAAGAGAGGTATCCAAGAGATGCAAAGAAATATAAGTGGCTGTAAGATGAGCATTATTGTTCCTTCACTACTTGGCTTTCTCAAAGAGTATTTAATTACAATGAAATAATGCTTCTTTCACTTTATTGATCTATAATAGCATATGCACATATACATTAATCATCTCAATTAAGTAATATTATACACAGGTTTTTGATCATTGAGATTGGTGTAACTTTAATATTATTCATAAGCACACAAATCAAAGTAGTAGTTGCATGCGAGAGAGGTCGAACCCACAAGGAATCTCACAAATTTGTATGTTGGATGGATCTCATTTAAAGGGCTTAACATTAGCCAAAGAGAGAGATTGAATTAATTTAAAGTTAAACTAGGAAAGTAAATGCATGAAATTAAAAACTACAATTAAAGGAAACTTGCTAAAATTAAAACTAAGCAATGGAATTAGAAACTTACCTAACTAACACACAATTAACAAACAAAACTAATCCAAATGAGCATGAATTAAACTAAGCAACTAACTTAAGCAGACTACTAAAAAGGAAACTTTCCTAATTTAACACTTCCTAAACAAGAAACTTTCCAAAAATGAAAATTTCTAAAATTTGAAAAGGAAACTTTCTAAAACTAAACTAATATAGAAACAACTAAGTAACAACTTCTAAAACAAGATTAAACAACTAAATTAACTAAAGATCAAAGAGGAAATTAACCTAGTACCATGCACATGATCCATGGATTGTGCGCATGGTTCATAGGTTGAAAGATGGTTAGATTTGATGCTTTAAATGTGAACTAACATGTAACATAAGCTATGAACTTAATAAAAAGTCTAAAAAACTAAATGGGTTCCTAAGGATTCATGCAATTATGATGTCTTAATGGCTGGAAACAAAGCATAAGAATTAAAGAGAGAAATTTTTAGAGTTTAGCACTTAGAATTTCAACTTAAATCAGCATATAAAGCAACTAAAACAATAATTTATGTGGAAGATAACAACCCAAATCTAAATTAATTTGACAATTGAAACATTCGATAATAAGAATCATCAAAGAATTTTATTAAATTAATGACAAAATACATCAAAATCACCTAAAACAAGTTGAAAAGCTGAATATTGTGCAGGAAACTAAGCCCTAAAACCTAATCTAAAAAACAAAAAAAATCCAATATAATGATCATAAATTAAAGTAAGCTAACATGTAAATAAAACCTGGAAAATAATTTAAGAGAGAAGATGGCTAAGTTGATTAACTATAACTATGAAATTGCACTTAAACTAAGGTGAATAACAAGGTAGAAAACTTGGAATTCAAGAGGTGAACCCAAGCTCTAAGCTATCTCTTTAATTGGATGTCACCACTAGAGAAGAGTTAACTTAGATCTTTTGAATGAAAAAGAAAAGACGTGTGAAAATAAAGAGCAAAAACACAAAGTAAAACTTAATGAAATTAAAGCACAAAAACTAAATCATAACCTGGAATTGGAGAGCAAATAATGAGAGAATTAAGTAAGAAATCCAAAGGAAGAATAACTAAAAAGAATGCCAAAGTCCAGCTCCTAAGACCACCGAAGAATAAATTGTATTTGAAGGTTGCCTCACCTAACATCTACTTGGTTAAAAATGTGGGAACCATGGGTATTTATAGATGAATTATTTCCACTTTGAATGAGGTACATTCTAGGAAAGAGAGGTGGATCTAGATCTAGGCATTCAATTAGGAAAGTTAGGTGGAAGATGATGTAATCAAGGATGACATAAGAGATGATATGGCTAGTTTTCTATTTTAGAAGGGGGAGGCACCTTTTTCTTAGAGATCTGGGTTTTTGAGATATGTTGAATGAAGATATCTAGGGGTTTCCAAATTAGGAAACCGCTTGAATTAAGAATCCAAGCAAAGGGGGAGGTGTCATCTTCTAAGAAGGTGGCTCCTTCCCTAATGTATAATCATGGAACACTAGGTTTATGTGGTGGAAAAGGTAAGGAAATGGATTATGAAAGTAGGGTTTTCTCTCTTGATAGGTCCCTTAATGCATAATCATCTTACCTTTTACAATTTTCTCTCAAAATCCCTTAAAAATCAAACTTTAGTCATAATATAGTTGCTTGAATTGGTGCTCCAATTGTGTGGCTCTATGTGGCAATCATCCATGGCTTGATGGCTCATTCCTTGGTGGTTTAAGTGGCTTCAATACTTGGCTTCAAGGTTTGAGTAGCTTGGCTTCCTTAAGTTTCCTAGTTGGACTAGAAAACCTCATGTATGACTCCAATTCTCTTGCAAAGTGATGGAAATGCATGACTTTTTGCATTGATCATTTTAGTCACCTTTGCTTTCATCCAATTTTTCAACCTACAAAAAACTCTACAAAGTGCAACATAGGCCGTTGGATCATCTTCTCACTTCCTGCAAAAAGAGTAAAAAAAACCTAATTAAATCTTATGGAACCTTGATGATTCACATATTTAGTTTGGATTAACTTCTAAACCTACAAAATATCAAACTTTTGAATCATTAGGTCAGAAATGCATACTTTACAAAATTCTAAAAAAAAACCCTAGAAATAGCAGTATATTTTATAACACATGGGCTACTAATTGGGTACTTTTTATACAAAATTAAACACTTATACACCTCCTAACCAACATTTTCCTAGCCTTGAGAAAAACATGTGAAAAATCATGAAAATAAAATGGTTATCATTTTTGTAGGTACTCATGATTGCATTTAGCATATGCAACAAGCCCTTGAATCCCTAAGTTATCCCTAGTGGATGAGTTTGCCTCGTGAGGGTTTACGATGAATACACCCACAAAATTCAATAAGGCTGCATCCTTTATTTTATTGCAAAGAATTCTCATCTATTAGCACTCTACCTACTTTAACAACTTAATAAAGATGAATGGAAAATTCTACAAGTTACCAATATACCGAAGCCATTTTATTCCAGTTTCATCTCTGAGTGCATGTGTGTGTATAGGCTACATAAGTCAGGACTTATAAATAGATATACTTATTACTCCATTGCAATGATGCCTTGACCTGAAATTGTCACTGGTATACACTCAAAAATGAATCTCTCAAAGAGAAGGGGTCAAACAAATTTCTCTCTTTATGTGACCAAGACCAATAGGAACATTTCAACTTAATTCCTTACTATTTATATCCTCATCAAGGCTATGTTCCACCTTAGATGAATAGGTTTTCAGATAGGATGAAACATAGACTTAGGATAGGTTCTGAAAAGAAGGGTATAAGATTCAAAGTTCAAATCTAAGTAGAGATCTTCAGTTGATGAGGACACTTTTTCAACTCTTGACTATACTAAAGCAAATATCTCTTTTCTATTTTCCTTTCTCTTGTTCTCAGCTTTTCTTTACTTTTTTTTATACTTTTTTCACTTTTACTTGGATTTCTAAGAAGAGAGACTTTTCTTTGTACTTCTTTGAAGAAAAACTTTCTCTATGTAGACACTTTTGATATTGTTTACTTCTTAAACTTTTGTCATTTTTCTAACTTTTTTTACCATCTCTACTCATTTTTGAAAGGTAGGTAATGGATGTTCTCACTAGGGTTTCTTCAGGTTAAGGTAAATTGGGTTTTAATAAAAGAAAAGGCTTTTCAAAAAGGTTCAATGGTCTAACTAATGGTATATAGTAGACTAGATAGTCTTTATAAAAACAAGGATGGTCTATATCATTTCTTAGTTTCTTAAAGCCTATCTGAGTCAATAAATATTTGGGAAACAAAGTTATTACTCCTTTTCGATTCTTGGTACTTGACCAAAACAAAGATACTAGGATCTTTCAAAGTAATGTCTGCTGAAGAAAATATGGAATTAGATATAACCCTCAGAAAGTTGATAGTCTCTAATACTCACTTGAATATAGGTCTCCACTGATTTCCTTATGATCTCTAAGTCATAACCATTCATCAGTCTACACTATGCACTGTGTGTAATATTTTATGAGATTTAACTTTCATAAATCACTTTAGGATATGACTCAAATGCAGAATTAGTCATATGCATCACATTAAGAAGTTAAAGTAGTGGATATACTAAACTTCAGACAATCTAATTCTCATCGAAGAAAGCTAGACATCTCATGCATGTCTACAACCCCCAACTAGAACTAAACATTGTCCCCAATGTTTTGAAATATAGGACACTTATATGATGAATGGGTCATGTAGAATAATAAGACTTTAAAATCCTAGGTTGCCTCTAGTGAGTGTTAAGTTTAATATTGTCATCTAGAGGTACTAATCTACACTAAACCTATTGATGAACCTAATACTAACCTTAACAATGGAAGAATTTCTCACTCCATGTGAAAACTTCATGGTAGTTGGTATAGGTCCTACACCTTGAAATGTTTAGTGGTGGTAACAATATAGCACAAAAGACCGCCATGAATTTAAATTTCCTAGGACTAATTTGAGAGGAATAGCCCCATTTTTTGTCAAGTTTAGGGATGATAGTGACCATTTCAATTAGTACATGTTTTTCTTCTTCTCCCTTACATTTTTCTAAAATTAAGGATTGACCTGACTCTATATTTCCTTGAAAGGTTGTTCTTTTTTTTTGGAGGTGAAGTACTGGCATGACTTAAATCCTTATTAACTTCTAATGTGTACACAAGAGTTGGTTCATGTTGATCTTGAACTTTAGTTGACACATTTTCTTCCTATTCTTCAAGCACAGATAAGATTTTAGGTGGGCCTACTTTACTATCTGGTGTTTAATCAAATAGAGTCTTTAAGTCCAAATTGGGCACTTCTTCTACATTATAATGCTCAATTTGTATTTCAGGTTCTGTAGGGGGTTTTACTTGGTCTTGCCATTGAGAAGTATATACTAAAGGCTTAGTGTCTAAATATTCATGTTATTCATCAAAGGCTATCTCTTCATAATGATCATAATGAAGATATGGTTGTGGACTTTGTGGCTCAAAATGATCATAAGATAAGTCCATCCTAATATCTGTAATAATGACAAGGGTGGGTGAAATTTTTGAGGCATGGTAGGAATATATGGTAATTCCCACCTTGAAACTCTTTTAAGGTTTTTTCAATCTCCTCCCTCATTTGTTTCATTTCCTTAATGGATTTTTGAGTTGATTCCATATATATACTAAAGTTTTCTTCAAATGATTGTTTCCTCTGTTGTGGAGGAAACAACTCGTATGACATTGAGGTACAGAGAAAGGATTGATCAAGTTGGAACCATGATGGTTGTCCCTAAAATGGTTGATATTCTTAATACCATGGTTTTTTTATTGTAATGACTCCAATTTTGTAACAATAAAATCCCAAGTTAGCAATGAAAAGTTCAGTTTTGGAAGATAAGGGCATTTTGGTCATTTCACTATTCACCTTGACTGCACCCAGAAATTTGGTCCTGAAAATGGTACCATTAGGTGTGTCTCGGAAAAAGGAATCCAACAAGACCAAAATAACCCAAAACGGAGTTAAAATGAGCAAGTTATGGCCCTTTGAAGTTCAGGGGCAAAAATATAATTTTCACTAAAAAACGAATTTAGCCTGCAAAACACAGGGGCCCGTTTTGATACTGGCACCCTTCATCTTCAACCTCCTAGAGGGTTCTAGAACGGTGGTGATTGGAGGAGAAATCACCACCATTCAAGGGCGGTGAGAGCCCCCTCCAGAACCCTCTTATAGCTCTATAAATAGAGCTCTTGGGTGCCTCTAATGGCAGCCCAAAAACTTGAGGAAAACCCATTTTGGAGAAGCAACCAAGAGGGGAAACGAGGAGAAAAACCCAGCAACGAGCCAGGTATGCCCAAGATCCCTCAAAACCCATCTTCACAGTAGTCCTAGGCTCAGTTTTCCTAAGTTTTTTCATGAAAAATCATGCAAAATAGAGCCCTGGAGGATCACCAAGGACCTAGGGACGATCCCTGGGCCACAGTAGTTCGACAGGGTCGAACCAGGGTGTCCTGAGGATGCCCCGATCCCCCAATGAACAAGACATTCCAGACGGAACGTAACGCGTTGACCGCGTTCAAGAAAACCAGCGGACGCGCCTGCAAAAGGAAGAGATGGGCGGGAAAATCCAGCGCATCTGCAGACGCGACCACTGGGGTGCATGCTGCTGATGAGCAGCGCACTAGCTTTTTAAGATTTTCCACTTCTTAAAGCAGATGGGGCGCATGCCGCTGACACGCAGCGCGTTAGCATTCTGCTTTTCACTCTTAAGGGCTTTATGTACACCTGATACTAAAAAGCTTATAACTTGAGATCTAGAGCTCCGATTGAGGCGCCGCAAAAGGAGTTGTGTCCACGTCGATGACGCGGACACATCCAAACTATAAAATCCTTAATCAAAGCCCAATCAAAGGTGGGCATGACCCTTAGAATGGGATGGTGGCGCGTGGCCGCTAGACCTTTGGAAAACTAATGATACCAAGGCCCAATTAGGACCTTAGGACACCGATAGGCATAGGGATGGACCCTTAATGCCTAAGTAATAAGACCAACCGCTTCAAAACCTATGAAAGATGGGCCAAACTAACCTTAATTCCACAAACCATGTTTAGGAGCATACGAGGACAAAGGGGTTAGCGTGACCTAGCCAGGTAGGTGCTCTATTGCTACTAGACTTTTTAAAAAAACCATGATTGTTCTGAGAATACATGTTTTAAGTATATGACATTGTTTAGCATGACTTAATTCAGCATACATGTGATAAATGCTTTATGAATAGACATGTTTTGTAAATGATTGCATATACGTTATGCATAGATATGTTTTGCAAACAATTGCATACATTGCATGATTTGTGAGCATTAAGTTCTTGCAAAAATTGCATATCCTTGAGGGTTATCAAAAGACGTTGGAGAGCCAAGGGCTAGGCAGTTGTGAGGGACCTGAAGAGGATAGGTTTTGAAAAAAGAGAGGTTTTCACTTGTTTTATCTGATTATGATTTGGGCTGATAAGCTCGTGGGCACTATGCCAAGAGGTTTGGGTTGGCCTCTAGCCTCTACCACTATTAGGTGGATGGGTACCACTCCCAAAAAGGGCAACGTCCCTACGTCGACTGCATGTGGTACAGGGGGCTACCACTGGTGTCACGGCACTGGGTCAACATGTCATAGGCCCCGTTGAGGCTATGACCGAGTGTCCTCAGGTACCCGGGGACCACACGGCAAGGAGGTCGTGGGCATAGGTGGACCCTATGATTTTGTGGACTTATTTGCATTGCATATGGCATGATATGAGGTTGGTCGACCATACCATACTTGCTATCCATGAGTTGGATTCAATGAAGCATCTTATGCATATCATAATGTTATGATATATATATGATACTTTCGATTTGGATTATGTGATCCTTTAAGTCATTAGTATTTTGGTTTGACAATGGATTTTAATATCGATATTGAACTTGAGTATTCAGACATGCACATGTTTTTAAAAGAG
Source organism: Warburgia ugandensis (assembly GCA_035236585.1). Lineage (NCBI taxonomy): Eukaryota > Viridiplantae > Streptophyta > Magnoliopsida > Canellales > Canellaceae > Warburgia > Warburgia ugandensis. The sequence goes on along the minus strand of CP141130.1, from coordinate 34,007,956 downwards.
CATATGATATTAAACATATCATGCATTATAAAACTAGTAGTGATGGACTCCTACTGAGTATAGTATATACTCACCCAATCCTCAACATTTTTCAGACACAAAGTAAACACTTAAGAGCAAGGAACGCTTGTGACAGAAGATACCCAGACTAAGTGCAAGTAAGTAAACCCCTACCTTATCTTTCAATGTTACTTGATTGTAGTTACTCTCTAATAGCTGAGAATGTGACTAACACTTTCTTGGGAATAATGTCGATTTAAAACTTTGCCATGGTTAGATAATTTGAGAATGTGTTTTGACACTCGAGGTTTTTATGGAAGATTGTTTTCCAAAACAAAACTAAAAATATTTTCATGCATTTTATACTTATAAAACAAGAGATCTCGCCTTTTTATAAAAATTGCATCATATAAAAACCCAGGTCGTCACAGTTGGTATCAGAGCACAGTTTAACGTTACTCACAGCCCAGTTATGAGGAGAATAACTTATAATCAAGTTTCATCCATGAAAGAGTAAGGGGTAATAGGATAACACAAACTAAGGTTTGGTGAATTACCTTGTGATTACAGATGCCCAAGAAGAAAGGAAGCAATGCTCCAAGACCTGAAGCCCCACCAGTGGACTCCACTGGGTCGGGCAATGGGATGGCTGAATTGTTCCAGCAATTCCTACAGAATATGGGATAATACATGAATAGTCAAAGCCAAACTCCTACCACCTGAGATCCTTCCCCTGATCAAGTAATAGATAGGACTGAGGTTCAGTTAGAAAGGTTTCAGAAACTAGCTCCCTCATTCACAGGAGAAGATGAAGCATCTACAGCTGAAAAATGGTTAATTGATATTGAAAAGATGTTTAAAGCCATGAACATAGCTGAAGAAAGAAAAGTACCCATGGCCACATTTGTGTTTAAGGGAGAGGCTACCTTTTGGTGGGAAACAGCAGAAAGAACATATTTTGACCAGCGAGAAACAATAGGATGGGAAGAGTTTAAAAAAGGTCTTTAATGACAAATATTATGCTAAACACATAAGAAAACAGAAGGAAAAGGAATTTATGGACATAGAACAAGGAAATATGACTATCCAACAGTATGAAAGTAGATTCATCAGCCTCTGAAGATTTGCACCATGTGCTTGTGCTGATGAGGAAGATGCGGTAGAAAGATTTGTAGATGGACTCAACCTAAGACTCAGGAACAGAGTTCTAGGTTTCCAACCTTCCACAGTAGCCAAAGCCATAGAGATGGCCTCCCTATACGAAAAAGATTATCAAAGGAACTAGGAAATAAAGGAAACTAAGAACATCAACACCATGAGAAATAAAGGAAAGAGACCATTTCAGTCATCTGGACCCAGGTCACCTTTTAAGAAGGCGTTTGAAAACAAAGGAAGAAGACCAGACTGGAAGGAATGCCCTAGGTGTAACAGAAATCATTCAGGCAAACCATGTCCCACGTTCAACGTCACTTGCTATAGTTGTGGAGAATTAGGACATTTTTTTAGTAACTGTCCAAAAAGGAAAGTATAGGAGCGTAAAGAAGATCAAGTTCCAAAAACCCAAGGACGTGTCTTTGCCCTCACTTCCAGTCAAGCCCAAGCTTCAAATGCAGTCATTGAAGGTATTCTTTCTATCTATGATACACCTGCTAAAGTTCTATTTGATATAGGCTCCACTCATTCTTTCATATCCCGGGAATTTGCATCATCCTTGGACATTATACCACAGGACCTAGACTTCACTCTAGAAGTCATGACTCCTGTAGGCCAGGCACTCCCCACCTATTCTTATCTCTAGGATGTCCCCATTTTGATCAAGGACCATTTGCTACATGCCAACTTATCCACTTAGATATGAATGACTTCGACATCATCCTAGGAATGGACTGGCTAGCCTTTCATCAAGCCTTTGTTGATTGCCTCCAGAAACGTGTCACTTTTACCCTACCCAATGGAGACACTTTCACCCTCCAAGGAAGAAAGGATTATTTTGGAGCGTGTGTTATTTCTGCCATGAAAGCAGTTAAGCACATTGCTCAAGGATGCCCCTTCTTCTTAGCCAAGATTGAATTTGTCGAGAGTCCCCAACCAAAGCTAGAGGATGTCGAGATAGTCTGAGAATTTCCTGACGTATTCCCTGAGGATTTACCAGGTCTACCTCCACCAAGGGAAATTGAGTTTATCATTGACCTTATACCTGGTACTTCCCCCATTTCCAAAGCTCCTTACCGAATGGCTTCTGCAAAACTAAAAGAACTGAAGACCCAGTTATAGGAACTACTTGACAAAGGGTTCATACAACCTAGTGTATCTCCGTGGGGAGCTCCACTCCTTTTTATTAAGAAAAAGGATGGCTCCATGAGACTGTGCGTAGACTATCGGATGCTAAATAGGGTCACCATTAAGAATAAGTAACCCCTTCCCCGAATTGATGATCTTTTCGATCAACTTCAGTCAGCCAGAGTCTTCTCTAAGATTGATCTATGATCCGGGTACCATCAACTTCGAGTTAGAGAAGAACATATCCCCAAGACAGCCTTCAGGACTCGATATGGCCATTATGAATTCAGAGTGATGTCCTTTGGTTTAACTAATGCTCCAGCCGCATTTATGGACCTCATGAATAGGGTGTTCAAGGAGTACTTAGATAAATTCATCATAGTGTTTGTGGATGATATCTTAATATATTCTGAAACTCCTGAAGACCATAAGGAACATCTAAGGATAACATTAAGCACCCTACGAGCACACAAGTTATATGCAAAATTCAGTAAGTGTGAGTTTTGGCTGGAAAAGGTTAATTTCTTAGGACACATTATTTCTCAAGATGGCATAGCAGTTGACCCCACTAAGGTTGAATCAGTATAGAACTGGGAAAGACCTAAGACAGTCACAGAAATAAGAAGCTTCTTAGGACTTGCCAGATATTATAGGAGATTCATCGAGGGTTTTTCACAAATTGCTTTACCTCTAACTAAGCTGACCAGGAAAGACACAAGATTTGAATGGACTGATAAATGTGAGGAAAGCTTTCAGGAACTAAAAAGAAGGTTAACTACAGCACCTGTCCTTACCTTACCTTCAAGAAGTGGCAGATTTGAGATATACAGCAATGCCTTGCAATAAGGACTAGGCTACGTACTTATGCAACATGGGAAGGTGATTGCTTATGCTTCTTAACAACTCAAGAAGCATGAAGTCAATTACCTGACCCATGACTTGGAATTAGCGGCCATAGTCTTTGCCTTGCAAATCTGGAGACATTATTTATGTGGGGAAAGGTTTGAAGTTTTTACAGATCATAAGAGCCTTAAATATATCTTTTCCCAACAAGACTTAAACATGCGACAAAGAAGATGGATGGAATACTTAAAAGACTATGACTTCTCCATTCATTATCTCCCTGGAAAAGCTAATGTGGTAGTTGATGCATTAAGTAAAAAAACCAAAGGGATGTGTGCAAGTTTGTTAACTAAGAGATGGAAGCTATTACAAGAAGTAATCACATGGAAACCAGACTTAAGTAAGCACAAGATTATTATGGCAGGTCTAACAATAAAGTCAGCTGTTAATGAAAAGGTTAAGCAAGAACAAAAAGGAGATCCGGATATACAAGCTTTCATAGGAAAACTAGGGTTTACAAAAAGGGAAGATGGTAGCATTTACATGTAAGGAAGATTAGTGGTACCGGCTAATGAAGAGTTAAGACAAGAAATCTTAAAAGAGGCTCATCGGTCTAAATATACTATACACCCAGGAGGAACTAAGATGTATCAAGACTTAAAGAAACAATATTGGTGGGATGGTATGAAAAGAGACATAGGGGAATTTGAGGCAAAGTGTCTAACATGTCAACAAGTAAAGGCTGAACATCAAAGACCTGTGAGATTGTTACAACCCCTTGAGTTACCCGAATGGAAATGGGACCATATTACAATGGACTTCATAGTAGGGCTACCCAGGACCTCTAAGGGTCATGACATGATCTGGGTAATTGTTGATAGATTAACTAAGACAGCCCATTTCCTTCCTATACGTCATACCCAATCCATTGACAGCCTATCTCAGCTATACATCAAAAAGATAGTAAGTCTACATGGCATACCCCTTAGTATCACTTCAGATAGGGATAGCCGCTTCACTTCACAACTCTAGAAGTTCGTCCAAAAATCCTTAGGATCTTCCTTGAACTATAGCACAACCTTCCATCCACAGACCAATGGACAGTCAGAGCGCACAATCCAGATAGTCGAAGACATGTTGCGAACCTGTGCCCTCGATTGGAAGCAGAGCTGGGATGAAAACCTACCGCTAGTCGAGTTTGCATACAACAATAGCATTCAGTCGAGCATTGGCATGGCTCCATACGAGGCGGTCTATGGGAGACCCTGTCGATCACCCACCAGTTGGAGTGAAGTTGGAGAGTCTAGGGTACTCCAGTCCGAGCTGGTGGAGCAATGCACCGAGAAGGTCAAACTCATAAGAAGACGCCTCCTCACAGCTCAAAGCCGCAAAAGAGCTATGCTGATCGAAGGAGGAGACCATTGGAATTCGACAAAGGAGAGCACGTTTTCCTGAAGATATCTCCCACTAAAGGAGTTATGCGGTTCGGTATCAAAGGCAAGCTTAGTCCTCGTTACATAGGACCTTTCAAAATCCTAGAGAAAGTGGGAAAAGTGGCCTACAAGATCGCACTACCCCCTCAGATATCTGAAGTGCATAACATATTCCATGTATCTATGCTAAGGAGGTACGTGCCTGACCCCGCTCATGTCATCGACCAGGTACCCATAGAGTTGACAGAGGATCTCAAGCTAGAGACGAGACCATTTGAGATCCGGGATCATAAGAATAAGAAGCTGCAGAACAAGGACATACCCTTAGTCAAAGTTTTGTGGAGAAATGCGCACATGGAAGAAGAGACTTGGGAACCGGAGTCAGAAATGCAAGAAAAGTATCCCGAGATCTTTTAATTGTATATATAGTAGAATTTTGGGAGAGAAATTCCCCTAAGGGGGTAAGAATGTAATGACTCCAATTTTGTAACATTAAAATCCCAAGTTAGCAATGAAAAGTTCAGTTTTTGAAGATAAGGGCATTTTGGTCATTTCACTATTCACCTTGATTGAACCCAGAAATTTGGTCCTGAAAATGGTACCATTAGGTGCATCTTAGAAAAAGGAATCCAATAAGACCAAAATTACCCAAAACGGAGTTAAAATGAGCAAGTTATGGCCCTTTGAAGTTCAAGGGCAAAAATGTAATTTTAACTAAAAACGGATTGAGGCTGCAAAACACAGGGGCCCGTTTTCATACGGGCACCCTTCATCTTCAACCTCCTAGAGGGTTCTAGAACGGCGGTGATTGGAGGAGAAATCACCGCCATTCTGGAGGTTTCTCCACCGCCATTCAAGGGCGGTGAGAGCCCCCTCCAGAACCCTCTTATAGCTCTATAAATAGAGCTCTTGGGCGCCTCTAATGGCAGCCCAAAAGCTTGAGGAAAACCTGTTTTGGAGAAGCAACCAAGAGGAAAAACAAGGAGAAAAACCCAGCAACGAGCCAGGTATGCCCAAGATCCCTCAAAACCCGTCTTCACAGTAGTCATAGGCTCAGTTTCCCTAAGTTTTTGATGAAAAATCATGCAAAATAGAGCCCTGGAGGGTCACCAAGGACCCAAGGATGATCCCTGGGCCACACTGGTTCGACAGGGTCGAACCAGGGTGTCCTGAGGACGCCCTAGTCCCCCAACGAACAAGACATTCCAGACGTAACGTAACACGTCCACCGCGTTCGAGACGCGCCTGCAAAAGGAAGAGACGAGCGGGAAAATCCAGCGCGTCTGCAGACGCACCCACTGGGGTGCATGCCGCTGATGCACAGCGCGCTAGCGTTTTAAGATTTTCCATAGCGCACTAGCATTATGCTTTTCACTCTTAAGGGCTTTATATACACCTAATACTAAAAAGCTTATAACTTGAGATCTAGAGCTCCGATTGAGGTGCCGCAAAAGGCGTTGTGTCCGTGTTGATGATGCGAACATATCCAAACTATAAAATTCCTGATCAAGGCCCAATAAAATGTGAGCATGACCCTTAGAATAGGATGGTGGCACATAGCTGCTAGACCTTTGGAAACCTGATGATACCAAGGCCCAATTAGGACCTTAGGACACCCATAGGCATAAGAATGGACCCTTAATGCCTAAGTAATAAGACCAACCGCTCTAAAAGCTATAAAAGATAGGCCAAACTAACCTTGATTCCTCAAGCCATGTTCAGAAGCATACGAGGACAAAGGGGTTAGCGCGACTTAGCCAGGTAGGTGCTTTATCGCTACTAGACTTTTTAAAAGAACCATGATTGTTCTGAGAATACATGTTTTAAGTATATGACATTGTTTAGCATGACTTAATTCAGCATACATGTGATAAATGCTTTATGCATAAACATGTTTTGTAAATGATTGCATATACGTTATGCATAGATATGTTTTGCAAACAATTGCATACATTGCATGATTTGTGAGCATTAAGTTCTTGCAAAAATTGCATGTCCTTGAGGGTTACCAAAAGACGCTGGAGAGCCAAGGGCCAGGCAGTTGTGAGGGACCCGAAGAGGATAGGTTTTGAAAAAAGAGAGGTTTTCGCTTGTTTTATCTGATTATGATTTGGGCTGATAAGCTCGTGGACGCTATGCCGAGAGGTTTGGGTTGGCCTCTAGCCTCTACCACTATTAGGTGGATGGGTACCACGCCCAAAAAGGGCAATGTCCCTACGTCGACTGCATGTGGTACAGGGGGCTACCACTGGTGTCACAGCACTGGGTCAACGTGTCATAGGCTCTATTGAGGCTATGACCAAGTGTCCTTAGGTACTCGGGGACCACACGGCGAGGAGGTCGTGGGCATAGTTGGACCCTATGATTTTGTGGACTTATTTGTATTGCATATGGCATGATATGAGGTTGGTTGACCATACCATACTTGCTATCCATGAGTTGGATTCAATGAAGCATCTTATGCATATCATAATGTTATGATATATATATATATATATATATATATGATACTTTCGATTTGGATTATGTGATCCTTTAAGTCGTTAGTATTTCGGTTTGGCAATGGATTTTAATATCGATATTGAACTTGAGTATTCAGACATGCACATGTTTTTAAAAGAGCATATGATCTTCTCATGCATTATAAAACTAGTAGTGATGGACTCCTACTGAGTATAGTATATACTCACCCAATCCTCAACATATTTCAGACACAAAGTAAACACTTAAGAGCAAGGAACGCTTGTGACAGAAGATACCCAGACTAAGTACAAGTAAGTAAACCCCTACCTTATCTTTCAATGTTACTTGATTGTAGTTACTCTCTAATAGCTGAGGCTGTGACTAACACTTTCTTGGGAATAATGTTGATTTAAAACTTTGCCATGGCTAGATAATTTGAGAATGTGTTTTGACACTCGGGGTTTTTATGAAAGATTGTTTTCCAAAAAAAAACCAAAAAGATTTTCATGTATTTCATACTTATAAAACAAGAGATCTCGCCTTTTTATAAAAATTGCATCATATAAAAACCCGGGTCGTCACATTTATGATGCTTAGCCCATCAATTACAGTCATAATAGTTTGTATTAGTATAATAATGTTTTCTAGGTTCAGGGAATGAACACTACTACATAGAAGGCTTTTAAAGTCAGAATAAAGAAGTCATTATTTTGACTACCGACTTTGTAAATATTTTACAAGTCATTTTAGAAAAAAAAAAATGACTTTAAAAGTATATACTTAAGAAGTCTTTTAATAAAAAATGACTTCTTTAGTCTAGCACAAAAAGGAATTTTTTTACAGGAAAGGACTTTTAAAGTTGTTTGACTTAAACAACTTCAAAAGCCTATGCTCATAAAGAATTTATATAGAAATGACTTTAAAAGTTATTGATTTTTGAAGTCATTTAGTCATAAACGACTTTAAAAGTATACACTTTTGAAGTCATTTGAGTCAAATGACTTCAAAACTATAAACTTTAGTTTGCACGAAGAGGAATTTTACACAAGAAAGAACTTTTAAAGTTGTTTATTCCTAAACGACTTCAAAAGTCGTTGACTTTTCAAGATGTTTAGGAATAAATGGCATTAAAAGTGCTTTCTCGCGTAAAATTCCTCTCTTTGCAAAACTAAAGTGTATACTTTTAAAGTTGTTTAACTCAAATGACTTGAAAAGCATATACTTTTAAAGTTGTTTATGACTAAATGACTTCAAAAGTCCTTGTTCATCTACAAAATGGCAAACTCATCTCTTTTTTTTTCTTGTATCCCATGTGCATGTTCCTCTTCTCACGAGTGGTATGATGGCCTCCTCCTCTGGTCCTTATGTCTTTCTCTGTCCTTTTTCCCTTCTTGCTTTGCATTTTGGATATTTTGATAGTTTGTGGCATGAAAAATATTGTAAGTAAACCATAACATCTTTTCATCATGCATTGCTTTCTTGTTAACAACTCTCTCTATCTGCATTTTGTAGATCAAGGGGTTTTTTCACTACAGATGATGGGGTTAAGAAGTGTGTTAGATCATCATGATTTTGACAAAATCGTATGATTTCATTACAAACAATAATAGCTTCTTTCTTTAACCCTCACTATTGGAGAAAGGGAGAACATTATGATTTGTGGTTCCCATCCAAAATTAGGGTTTGATGAAGAGTGGTGGTTATACCATCAAGTTGGCCAAGGAAGTTACAACTTAAAGCCCTCTCTTCTCCCATAGAATGGTGTCAATTGAATGTTAGGAGGCTAGATTTTGATGAAACAAATTAGATTAGCTCTTTCATCATGGTATTGTATTAATAAGATCTACTAGTATGTAACATTGGATCTAATAAAAAAATATACTTTGATTTCCTTGTTCACGTATTTGTTTGTGTGTGTGTGTGTGTGTGTTTGTAAAGAATGCATGAATCAGTGCTAAGTATCATAAAAAATCAATTTCGTTGTGTATTTTTACAAGATATTGTAAAGTACTAATATCAAATATATAAATTTGCAGTGAAAATATATTAGTTTTTAAAGTCATTTGAGAAAAATGAGTTAAAAAATCATAAACTTTTGAAGTTGTTTGGTGTAAACAATTTTTAAAGTTAGGACTTTTAAAGTTGTTTATAGTAAATGACTTTAAAATTATCACTATGATTTGTATCTATCCTCAACCATTTTAAAACTTATAATTTCTTTTTGAATGTAACTATCATATTTTGCTTCTTTTTCATTGTTAATTGAAAATCTTTGCATGTAATTAAGTTATTTTAAATACTTATAATTCTTGTGTACCTACTACTTTGGTACAATGACTAACCTACTCTTCAAGTCTCTGCTAGATTTGACTAAGATTGTCGATCTAGGCTTAAAACTGATAGACAATCTCAACCGTCAAATATGTTAAATAGTATCTGGTAATGCATGATCAATGATTTGACATAACATTCCCCATCCCTAAATTGTTAGAATCAATCAAAAATTTCAAAGATCCAAACTAGAAAAATCTAACAAACTAAATGAGGATCATTGATCTATAACTATGTATATTAATTGGTCAATGATCAGAACTCCAACAACCTTACCAATTTCTGATCATTGAGTTTTAACCCTGAATAACAAATTTGATTATCAAAATAGATGGATCATGAACAAAATTATCAAATCAAAATCTTTGATTTTCTGATCAAGATCTTAAGCTTAGACCTAAACACTTTGAGTATAAAGTTAGAATCTATAATACTAACTTAGACCACTATACACTAATGGGCAAAGTATTTAAATCGAATTTGGGCAATCCAAGTAAATCCTTCTCCTAGTTAATTGCTTCAAACTTTGATTTCTATTTTGTGCACAACATAAATCAGAAATTTTTATGAAAATTTGTTAAATATTAACCTTAACTAATTTATAGAATGCTAGATATAGACTTGTAAAACGTTTAATCAGAAAATTAGGTTATGATAACCATTGATCTTACATTAAGTTGTGAGATCTGAGTTTTTGTCATAGTTTAGAAGCTTGGTTCAATGATTTAAATCATGGATCAAAGGTTAGATCAATCATTGGAACATATTGGTAAATCGAAACAATTAATATCAGGTAGGTGGTTATAGATTTCTATCTTGGAAAACTAAATAGTTGATATGTTTTGATAAGAATGAATTAATGTGGATGATGAGTTACATGTACTATCTTAAATTTTAAATAAATCAAAGCATGTGAAACTCAGTTATTGTAATAACCCTAATTTTTAAATTCCATTTTAAATAATGATTATGAATTAATTTTGATGAATGCAAATTGAAAATTTTTCATGTTTATGTTTCGTAGAATTGACTTCTTAAAAGACACCTAATTTAACCCAAAAACTTAAAATTTGGATTGTACTAAAAAAAATGAATCCAACTACATAAAGAACACTAAAATTAGAGATAGGATGGAGAAGTTATGGATTTATGAATATAGAGGACATTTTAGTTAAAGAAAAGAGACAAAAAAAGAAGAAGTAATACTTAAGGAGGAGATTGAATTGATATTGGCACCCCCTCCTACTTAAGTCATCGTCTTGCCCAGCCTAACAACCATGAAGAAAGGAAACATGATGGGAGAAAATGAAGAGAGAAAACATGCTGAAGAGTAGCCTTGCTCATAAAAAAAGATGTGTCACACTAGTAAGGAGAAGAAGAAGGGTTTTGGTGTTAGGGTTCCTAGGCCGTCAACAGAAGACGACTGCTCAATGAGAAGTAGATGTTGGATTCTAGGAAAAAAAAAGTGCACGATGACTCTACAATTCCTCATTTGAGAGGTACATGAACCCATCATCTTTGGTGTTGTTAGGGAGCTAGAAGAGGCATTACAGGAAAGATTCGAGAAAACACAGATCTTGATTTGATCATGGTAAGCTTGAAATGAAGTTCTATTCCTCATATTGTATATTCCTACGAATTTTAGGAGCTAGGATCATTTTCATATTCCTAGTGTTTGATTCAAGACTTCTATACTTAGGGATTTGATGGAAATTTCAACATTAGTTAGTGGTTCCTTGGGAAACTTTGCAGCAAAATATGAAGGCAGCATTGTGTTTGTGGTACTTCTTAAGGAAGCATATAGATGATTGTTGGAATCAGCCTGTATGTTATAATAAAGCACATGTTAGTTCTTCACAATGCTTAATTATTCAACCTATCTTTTAACAAAAGCCAAAGCAACAACACTTGGATATTTTCCAGGAAGTAAACTCTAAGTTTTGTTGCTTTGGATTTTGGTAAAAGATAAGTTAAATTTGATCTATTCTCTTGAATGAGGCTCTTGAATGTCCTAACTTATTGTCCCATGGAGATCAGACTACTCCTACTTGAAAAGGCTGGGTTTTTGCACCTGTTTTTCTATCTTTTTCCTTCAATTATTGCTTTCATTCAGAGTTCTAATTGATTACAATTATTTTAAATCCATATCCCTCTAGAATATTATTCCTTCAAAATTAGTCATGTATCACCACTAATAATCCTCAAAGGGTCAAATATTAGCATTCAGAAAATTCAGCTTAAAGTAGAAACTTACTCCAGACCTGCTTCTCTATCCAACCTGAGTAGTAGATATTTTGTTGGATGTTACTCAAATGGTTAAGCACATAAATGACCAAAACATACCATAATGGAAATTCAAAACCCAAACACAGAAGGATGATGTCTAACTTGTTCAAGATTGAAAAGTGAAATAAACAGTGCACTTCAGGTGCCATGTCATTAGCAAATTTCAAATGATACCTTTTTCCAAATAATGGGAATCTATTTCTCCTCATTCTAGGAACAAGTAATAACTACTTGCTTTCATACATTTTCTTCATTAAAAACAAACAATGAGACCTTGTGCTACATCATCTTATTAGTAATCGTCCACATATATTGATACTATATGTATTTAAGCTTCTACAACTTTGAAGCATAATGGTCTATGCAGACTCAAACCTGCAACCTTTGGTTGGGAAGAGTGCATAACAAAAGGCCTGGTCCTTATGCTCTTTCAGATCTCATGATTGAGAACTAGACATGATATACTGGCTTTGAGGGACATCTCATATTATGATGTTAGACTAGATAAAGAGCTGTAGAAGTTAAGCTACAACTTTTGCTTATTAACATGAGGATTTGAGCATGCTAGGATCCTACATCTCAGATCGATGGAGTTACCAAATATTTTAGTACTCTCACAAGGAAACTCACAAGGTCCATATATAGGTTGCAAAAACATAATGCATTGGACTACAAATGAAACTAACCAATTGCTTTGAAAATAGATTAAAGATGAAAACAACAAGAGAAGAAAGCATACATGACTTAGATGCATACCATAGGTTAGATGAATTAAGAGTAATACCAAAAAAATATCCCCCTGGTATCAGCAAAGACGATACATTGCAGAGAAGGCTCCTTGCCCTCTCCTCAATTTCAAAGGACAACTATATGTATAACACTTAATGTCACCAATAACAAAAGGCAAATCGCCTCACTAAGGATACTAATAAATGTGGCAAACAGAAAACAATGTCTATTGGCATGCCTTTGTCGAGCAAATATGATTCCAAACTTGTAGCACTGTCTCTCAATTGAGTAGTGTAGACAGGTTAACTGAATTTGTAAAATTAAATTAGTATATTCATAATCTTTTCATGTTGTAATGTTGTCAACTTTGATTATCTTCATTGAGTATGTTTTTAAACTCTTTCTTATAAATGTAGAATAAGCGCCATTGAATAACTCTAGAATGAATAACTCCATTTCGAATTACCGTGTTTACAACGTCTCAGGTTTGAAGAAATAGGACAGAGGAGCAAAAGACTATGTTAGAGATCTCAAGAGAAGGGCATAAAAGGTGCATGAAATAGGTTTATAATATAGTTGATAATTTTGGGAATTGATGTAATACTTTGTATTAATTTGACCTTATGGTGGTGTTGAGTTTTTGCAAGTGAATGAATTATTATAGTGCAGCGTGTGCAAGTACAGGTTGATCCCATAGGGACTCGTTTTAAGAATTTGAAGTTTTAATAAAATTTAATTCTTCAAATACTAAAATTAAATGGAAAAAATTAAATAAAAGTGAAATTAGACCTCATATGTGTTTATTCAATGAAATTACAGAGGTCCAATTCAAAATAAACAAACATTTAACTAAAAATAAAGAAAATTTGACTTCCCTAGAATGCTTATCATCAATTTCTTCAGATCTGATAGCTTAAATTGTGATCTGCCTTCTTCAACATGTTTCTAGTACTTCAAATTGATGGTCCACTGGAGGTATTAAGCAGATTCACAAAAATCTGAGAGATCTGAGCTAGAGACCAATTTTAGGTTTGGAGGGCTCATATTTGATTTTTAGTCTTTAGATTAAAGATCAAGAGCATTGAATAAGCTAGGAAATGTCCTAAGAACAAGGCTTGAAATTTAATTGAAATTATGATGTGAAAAGAATAAGGAATTGAAGAATTGTCACTTATTCAAGCTAGACCGTTAATCTAGTTAAGCTTGAATAAAACAGGTCTAGATAACTCTGTTCCTAGATTACTATAAGAATAAAATAGAACTCAAATAAACAGAACTTGGATAAGAGAAAATAGGAATAGAGAAAAAGACAAAACAGGGAAAAGATGAAATAGGGATTCACTTATGAATTTTGATTTTTGCACTAAGGGCAAATCTAGAATTTTTTCAGATTTCTGGTTTTAAACAACAAGACCAAAGAGAGTTAAAGGAATGAGGAAGATAATGCAGGGAAGATGTGTAATAACCCCAATTTTTGTAATTGATTAAGAAAATCAATAAAGTTTGAGTTTCAGATATTTCGGGCTAAAATATTAGGGTTATTTAGAATATACTTTTTATAAAGGTATAATCAAATAATAAGACATGTAAAATTACAATTAAACTAAGTAAACCCTTCAAAATGTTGTAAGCATGACAAATTTTGAATTTGGATGAGAAATCCTTAAGTTTCTTCATTTCTTGGACAAAAGGGTAAAATAGTAATTTTACCCAAAAATCAAAATCTCCCAAAAATCAAAATATGAGACATCAAAGTTTATAATGTACTGAGAAATACGAATCCAACACCACTAAGTACACTCAAATCCAAGATCATGGGAATAAAACCCAAAATTTTATACATAAATGGCAAAACGGTCTGTTTATACCATGTGGGGCCCACATGGGACCCACAAGGGACCCAAAAATGAATCTTATGAGCAGCCCATGTGAATTCATGGGTCAAAAAATACCAGCTGGTCTTGGGGAAGAAAAATGGAGCATGGGGAAGAAAAAATGGAGCATGGGAGACTTTCATGTCATTTAATAATAAAAAATTAAATATTATAATCATGAAAAAAGGACCAAAATGCCTATAAATACAACCCCAAAAACCCTCCAAAAATACTCATAAAATCCCCACGAAATTTTCTTCACTCTCCCTTAAAAATTAGACCTAGATCGCTCCCCAAAAACCCAAAATTTCTAAGAGATATCTCTCTTTTCAATTTCTTTTTCTTTTTAGATTAGAACAAGAGACCTAAAATCAATTAGGTACTCTGTTCTAAATCTAATTTCTCAATTTCACAGTCCAAAACTTCCCACCATATCTATTCTACAAAAGCCCCAAAGCAATTTCAAGATCCAACGGTTCAAACAATAGGAATTTGCAAGAAAGGTGGATCTTAGGCCATATCTTCATCAACAAGGTATTCTTTTTAAATTGGGCATATAACCAAGGTTTTTTCTCTAATCAGATAGGTGGAAATACTTTCTATAGATGTTTAATACTGGTTTATGTAATTTTTAGTTTACTGTAATTTATTTTGATGATAAAAAAGGTAAAAATAAAGTAATAACAAAACCCTTAATTTAGGATTACAGATCCTTAGATGAAAATTCTAACTACACCAATAGATCCATAAGGGTCCAAAACCCCTAGGGTAGAATTTTCACAATGATCGGATACATTTTGGGCCCTCAATTGAGAGAGGATTGATTGGACGGTCCAGAATGGACTGTCCGATCTTCGGATCTAACAGCGCCCAAGACACACACGTGACGCATCGTCGGAAACTGCGTATGCAGAAACATTTCGCCCGTGTGCTATGCATGGGACGTCGTCCCAAGCGAGACAACAGTGTGTCCGTCAAACCGACGAGCGTCCTGTTTATAGGTGCGCGAATGACGAACGTCCTACTCATCCCGTCCACGTCCGTGGACGCCCTGTGTGGGAGCTTCCGTAGTTCATCACAGCGAACGCACCAAACAAACCGAGTGCGTTCCGCCCGCCTCATTCTGCCCGACTAATCTAGGCCGTCCGTTCCTTGGGCCAAGATCAAATCCAGACCCTAAGAAGGATTGTGAACTTCCACATCACATTCTGGAGTCATCTGAACTCCAAATTGAGGGATCTACCCATTATGGTAGAAAAACACTAAAAATACAAAGGGACCCACTTGATCAATGAGATCAAGTGTGATCAGATCCTTAGGATGGATAAAATGAATGTTGATATAATGAAATCCAAGAAATCATGGATGGATTATGACAAAAATGGATCAATATGATCTTTGGACCTTAATAAAGAAAATCCCCTAAATATAACTCATACCCTTAATCAAAGGAAAAGATCTAAGATCTAATGGTTGGATCATAAGTAAAGGTTTCTAAAAATGTTAATGTAATTAGTTTTATTTTATATAATAGCATTTTAAATATGATTATGTTATAAAGCATTTTAGTATAACATTTAGACTTTAGCATGATATGTGATTTCATTGTTATCATAAGGTGCTAGATTTAATTATCATAGGGGCACTTTAGTATGATTTCATGCCATTCTAACTTAGGACCATCCTAGAATTTCATATAAGTTTATACTATAGTATGAGATTATACCTTAAGTCCATGTTAGTTTAAATTGAGTTATTAAGGTATATTAGTTGGAAATCATGTTAGAGTAATTTTAAGTACCTTGTCTCATTATCATTAAGTATTAAATTATGTAGTTTTATGCTTTGAATTTATAATTCATTTATGGTTAAATGTTATTAGTAGATCTACTTGTTATGAGATAAAGAGCATAAAACATGAAAAATATATTCTAATGAGAAAATAGAGTTTCATGATACAAATAAGAATGGAGTACTTAGGACTTAATTAGTAAGGGCTATAGTTAGTAGGACAATATAAGGATTATCAAATCCTTGGCCGAAACTAGGAGAAGAATAATAAACCCCATGAATGACATTATAAATATTCATGGACTTAATTAAAATCCATTAGAAAGAGTATTTAGGGTAAACATGCTTATAGAAACCTTATGAAAGGTTGAGCTATGGTCATTCTAGTGAATGATGAACATAGTGGTTAAGGGGGTTATCTAATAGATTCTCGCTCTTCCCCTACCTTCTGTTGACGTTTGTGAGGTCTAAACGCCTCCTTACATGAGGATTGAAGTAACCACTTTGTGTTCACCCATTCAGCTAGTAACCTTAGCCAATTGGAAATAAGAGGAGCAGTCTAGATTTAGGCTTGAATAAGTTACCTTCAACCAGCACATTAACTGGTTGAATAATAATAATAAGATCATAAAAGGTTAGTAAATTACCTAACCCTAATAAAAATAGTAAGTAAGATAAGGATGATCAAATAAGATCCATTAGATCTTGGATGATCAAGAACAATAAGAAATAGAATATTATATTGTACTTAGTATGCATGTTTATTAGTATGCTTGTTATAGTTCATTAGATTAGATAATCCAAACCCTTGATCAAAGATGATTTAAGGAAGAAAACCAAGATCATCCTCCTTAGGGATGATCCAATAACTGAACTTAGATCAAAGAAGAACTAGATGATAGAAGATCTAGGACCCTGATCTTTATCAACAGGTGTAGATTGTAAATCAATGGATCTATGAAAGATCAAGATCAAAGAGATGGACACACAAAGACTTATAGATAGAAAAATACTTAGATATGAATGATCTAAAGATCATTCTAAATATCAGATCTAGTGATCAATAGGATTGTTCATAATTTATATATTGACAATACGTATGGATGTACAGATCATATACATCAGTCAACATCATGGAAGATTTGGGAAAAGAGATCACTCCTTAAATGTAGGAGGATTTGATGAATGCATTTACATGAGATATATATGATTGTACTCAGGATCTTATGTTGACAAGAGTAATGTTAATACTTGTATTAAATCTCTTGAAAACCTTATGATCCAACCAAACACATATAAGATGGTTAAGGACTAAACTATAATTGAATAGGGAAGTAGAAAATATTTCAGCCCTAAGTAAACAGACATATGGTCTGAAATATATGAAATCTATTTTACATACAAGCTTGGAGGCTTGTGAGTTTGTTTTAATAAGCATAAGCCTAGGGGAATGTTATTGCTATAGGAGTTATGAGGGTTTGGCCACTTGCTCCTTGAAATTTGATGATATGAAGATACCTTGCCCAAAGAGAGGCTAAAAATCAGGTGGTGGCAATTATGGGAAGGCCACCACTATGAAAGTCTTGCCCCCCCATATGGGCAGTGACATAATATTTTCCACCGTGGTATCAGTGGTGAACAGGGCAGTTATCCGAGCACGCTAGTATGGATCAAACTGCAGCATAGCAACCTTTCTGATTATTTTGCACTATGATGCATATGAGAATAGGCATAGTGAAATGCCTTATGTTGTAGCATAATGAAATGCTAGGTAATTGTATATTACCAATATTTCCCAAGAAGGGAAATTTCCAGTATAAGATTAGCTGTAATACTAAATTCTCATAATGGAGAGAATTGATCAGCTTAGTTGGGAATGATATTTGACTACTTTCATCTATTTAACTAGTTTACTCATGAAGAGTATGTATGTATATATATATATATATATAAATGACAAAGTAAAGAGTAGAGACATGAATATGTCGAGGGATAATGGGATTATGAAGTATTGGAATTACATTATCAATTATTATGCTTCTTGAATCCCTTACCAAGCATTGCTTGCTGAGATATTATAAATGTTGCAATATCTCAGATACAGGGAAGGAGAGTTAGGAGCCGAAGACGATAGAAGACTTGAAGAGAATAATCTTCAAGGTATACCCTTAAAGACATGTATTTTTCTTTGTTGAGAGTTTTATTGTATGGTGTGCTTGAGTTTTAGATTATGTAATTTGGAAGAGTACTGTAATAGATTTGGCTGTATTGTGAACCACTGGATGAATCCTGGAGTTTAATAAAAGTATATTCCTTCAAAGGAATTTTATTTTGTGCACAAATTGTACATATGTTATGTATGAAGTGGTGACTTGGGTTTTCAAAACAAGTTCTAAAGAAAAGAATTTCTGCTGCTTTGTTTTGCGAAAAAATTTTACACTCTTAAGGGCCCTGCCTTTCAAAATACTTTACAAATCATGTTACAAAAACCCGGGTCGTCACAAGATGAGGAGAAGAAAAGGAGGAGAATTTGGAAAAAGGGAAAACCCTGAATTGGGTTTTCTCCTTGGGAGAAGAGGAAGGTGCCAAAGAGAGCCAGAGATGAAGTAATGGAAGGGAAAGTAGAGGGGAGCGAAGCCGAGAGAGAAGAGAGAACATGGGAAAAGAGGGGACGATCCAGGCTTGGAAAGTGGCCAGTAAAGATGGGAGGTGTGGTGCACAATGGAAGAAGGAGCCGACTGGGTGTCGTCTGGGCAGCAAAACTATTGGGAACAGAGATCAGGGGAGAGAGAGGTAGTGTGTGTGAGCGGGAAAAAGGGAGAAAGATGAGGAGAAGAAGAAATGAGTGGGAACGAGGTAGAACAAAGAGATAGAGAGAGAGGGAGAGATAGAAAGGAGCTGGGAAGTCTAGTGTGGCTGAGGGAGAACGAGGGAAGGGAGCTAAGGCAGTGAAGGTAGTGAAGGTAGTGGAGGCTGGGAGGTACGATGGTGATGTGTACTGGCCGATGGCAAGAGAAGGAAAGGGGTAGTGACTTGGGAGAGAAAGAGGAGCAGAGGGGTGATGGACTGGCATATCAGTGAACTAGATGACTAAGCAATACCAGTGTTGGGCAAGGACGGTGAAGGGTGGTTGCAGTGGTTGGAAGACAGTGAAAAAAAAATATAGAGAGGGAGATTCGAGTGCTGTGGGGAGAAGAAAAAGGAGTGGGCTGGGATGATGTGAGTGGAGAGAGGTCATGTAGCCTGGTTAACAAATGGGAGGTCCAAAATTGGGGACGATGAAGGGGATAGAAGGTGGTGCAGTGAACGGAAACAAAAGAAAAACTAGAGAGGAAAAGGGAGAAAATTAGGGTAGGGAAGTGGAGAGGGATTACTGGGTCGAGCGGTGATGAAGGGGGGTCGATGCCAGTAATTGGGGGAAGATGAGAAGTGCTAAACTCTTTTTCTTATTGGAAATCAAGAAGGAAAAAAAATAGGAATGAATATGAAAAGGAAACGAAGCAAAAACAATGAACACAATGGGTGGCAAGCAAAAGAAAAATAAAACTAAACTCAAAAGACTCCCCTCAAGACTCCCTTTTAAAGTTTTCCTCTCCTTCTAATTCTCTACTCTCTCTTTCCTTATCCTCTAGTAGTTAGTTTCCTCTTAGGAAACTTTGTCTTCTTCCAAATCTTATCCCTAGCCTCCTGTTTTGATTAGAACTCTTTTTCTTTTAAGAAACCTTCCAATTCTACTTTGTCAATGATTTGGTCCATCAATGCTCTCTTGGATAATCTACATCATTGAATATCAATTTGAGCCACCAAGCCTCCATTAGTTGATCTACAAGACATTAGACTAGATCAGACTATACATTAAGCATCTAATTAGCTTAGATGATCATCTGACCATTAATTTTGACAAATTAATGATTGGATAGTCAATTTGAGCTAAATTCAAAATCAAGCTAAATTTTACAAATTTGAGTGGCTAGATGATCTAATTGAACACTAAATTAGGGGTATTTGGACTAAAATTTAACAATTAACACACAGCCCCAACCAACATTTTGCTAGTCTCGACCAAAACATGCAGAATTGTGATGACCCAATTTTTGTAACACTTTTTATAATAATTTTTCAAAGGTAGGGCACCCTTAGTAAAAACAATTTGCAAAAAAAAAATAGCAAAAATTCTTTTCGTTAAACTTGTTTTGAAAAAACCCAAGTCATCACCTCATACATAACATAAGCATAATTTTTATACAAGATAAAATTCCATTGAAGGAATATATTTTTATTAAATTACATAATCCATCTAGTAGTTCACAGTACAGCACGATATTAGTACAATATTTGTCCAAATTACATAATCCAAAATTTAACCTCACCATACATCCAAAACTCTCAATACAATACCATACTCTCAAATAAAAATACGTGTATTCAAAGAAATACTCTGATGGATTATTCTTCCAAATCTTCTTAGGTCTTCTATAGTCTTGAGCTTCTAACCATATCTGAGGTATTGTAAACATGAAAACATTTACATTATGCCTATCATATGTGCATCATAATGCAAAATACATTAGGATTACTATGCGTTAGTCACAATCCGCACAGCATGCCTGGATGACTGCAATCCTCCACTAATACTAACTGTGGAATATTAACTCCATGTCCTCATGGGCTGGACCATGACTGTAATAGTGGGGCCCTCCCATTATTGCCTCACCCAACATTTAGCCTCTCTCTGGGCATGGTATCCATCATATAAGTTTCAGGAAGCGGGTGGCCAAACCCTCATAACTTCCCTAGCATAGCATCCCTAGTCTCTATCTCTTTGTAAATGTGACGACTCGGGTTTCATATGATGCAAATTTCATAAAAAGGTGAGATCTCTTGCTTTAGAAATATGCAATGCATGAAAATCTTTTGTTTTGGAGAGAAATCTTTCGTATAAAACCCCGAGTGTCAAAACACATTTTCAAATCATATAGCCATGGCATAGTTTTAAATCAACTCTATTCCCAAGAAAGTGTTAGTCACAGCCCCAGCTATAGAGAGTAACTACAATCAAGTAACATTCACTAAAATATAAGGTAGGGGTTTACTTACTTGTACTTAATTTGGATGTTCTCTGTCACGGGTATATCCTGTCCTTAAGTGTTTACTTGTATCTGAAAAATATTAAGGATTGGGTGAGTATACACTGTACTCAGTAGGAGTCTATCACTACTAGTTTAAACCATATGTCCTTTAAACCATGTACATGTTTAGACACTCATGTCCAATATCGATATTAAAAGCCATTGTCAAAATAGAATACTGACGACTTAAAGAATCGCATAATCCAAGTCAAAAGTAACATAGATATCATAAACATATACTATGATATGCATAAGATGCTCAACTGAATCCAACTCATGGATCTATGGTCGACCATACTCATGTTATGCCATATGCATGTAAGTAAATCCTCAAAAACATAAGGCACACTATGCCCATGACCTCAGCACCGTGCGGTCCCCGGGTACCTAGGGACTCTCGGTCATAGCCTCCACGGGGCATATGACACTTCGACGGGTGTCGTGACACCTCCAATGGTAGTCCTCATTTACCACAGCAATCGAAGTGAGGACAAGCCTTTTTGGCGTGGTACCCTTTCCACCTATAGTGGTAGAGGCTGGGAGGCCACCTCGAACCTCTCGACATAGCGCCCACGAGCTTACTAGCCCAAATCATATACTATTAAGCAAGCAAGAACCTTTTTTTTCAAAACATGTCTATCCATGTATCATGCAGACAAGAATCCTTTTTCAAAACATGTCTATGCATGTAACACATGTCTTGGCAATATATGCGCAATGTATTTTTCATATGCATGCTAAGTTCATTTATGAAATTAATTCATGCTAAATAGGTCATGTGTATAAGGATGTAGCATAAGTTTATATGATATATACATAAACACAGGACATGCAACTTAAAAAATTAAAACATGCATTAGAAAAGCAACCATGATTCAAAGCATGCATTCTCAAAGCATCATGGGTTCTTTTTAAAAGTCTAATAGCGATAGGACACCTACATGGTTTGATTGTGCTAGTCCCCTTGTCCTCATATGTTCCGGGACATGGTTTAGGGGAAAAAGGTTAGCTTGGCCTATTTTACCTCACTACTTAGGTATTAAGGGTTCATTCCCATGCCTAAGGGCCTCCTAAGGTCCCTAACTAGGCCTTGGTATAGTCAGGTTTGCAAAGGTTTAGTGGCCCCGCGCTACTATCATGGTTTAAGGGTCATGTTAGCGTTAGATAGGAGCTTGATCAAGTATTTTATGGCTTGGGTGTGTCCGCACCATTGATATTGACACAACGCCTCTTGCGGCTCCTCAATTGGAGTCGTAGAACTCAAGTTATGGGTATTTTAGTGTTAGGAACACATAGAAGGCCCAAAACGGGCCCTGCGTCACCGCTCCTGGGACGCACCTACATCCCGGTCGAGCGGCGACCGGCCCACACGTGCAGTCACATGCTCCTGGGCATCATCAGGCTGCGTATTCTGCTTATGTGGAACGCGCAGCATCACCATCGCAGGCCCACACGAGGCGGGCACCTGGGACGCTGACGCGTCCCACGTAAGTGGCACTCGCCCCCCAGAGCTCTTCCGTCGACGCACGGGGCCTCCGCCCCTTTTCTCGTTTGCGGGAGCATCCACGGACGAGCCTGTTGGTTTCCCTTTAATGCATTGGGTGCGCTTTGGCTCTGTGGTGACCTGGGCATCCTCGAGATGCCCTGGTTCGACCCTATCGAATCAGAACGCCCCAGGCACCTACCCTGGGTTTGTTGTGGCTCCCTAAAGCCCCATTTCACATGGTTTCTCATACAAAAACTTAGGGACATTCAACCTAAGACTGAGGGGGAGATGGGTTTAATGTTGTTTAAGATGTACCTGGTTTGTGGCTGGGTATTTTTCACGGTTTCTCCTCTTGCCTGCAACTCCAAGACTGATTTTTTCTAGGGTTTTGGGCTGCCATTGGAGGCGCCCAAGAGCTCTATTTATAGGGATTAAGGAGGGTTCTGGAGGGGGGTTTCCACCGCCATGGAATGGTGGTGGTTTCTCCCCTGCACACTGACATTCTAGAATGTCGGTGATGCAGTATGTTTGGGAAGAAGGGGGTGCCTGCATCAAAACGAGTCCCTTTTTTCTCAGGCCAATTCATTTTAAATTTAATTATAATTTTGCTCTTAAACTTCAAAGGGCCATAACTTGCTCATTTTAACTCCATTTTGGGTGATTCTGGTCTTGTTGGATTCCTTTTTCCGAGACGCACCTAAGGGTCTCATTCTAATGACCAAATTTCTGGGTTTAGTTAGGGTGAACAGTGAAATGACCAAAATACCCTTATCTCAAAAAGTGATTTTTCATTACCAACATGGGATTTCAAGGTTACAAAAATGGAGTCATTATAATAAAACATAATCACAAGCCTCCATACTTGTATGGAAAATACATTGTACATATCAGACGATGTGTCTGTTTAACGAAGGTTAGAATATTTTCTATACCCTATTCTTAGGGTTTCCTTAGTCTCTATATCTCATTACTTTCACCTCATTAGCCTTGATCATCAGATTAGATCAATTTTGATTAGATTATGAGATTGGATCACTTACTTTGATCATGAGTTTTGGATCACTTAGTTGGATCATATGTTTTGGATCTCTTAGTTGAATCATAAGTTTTGGATCATGACTATGCTAAGGTACTAAGCATAATTATATCATGAAGGTCTATAATTCTAAATAGAAAGTCATGTATGTATACACATGAGCCTCTAATACATCTTTGTATATCCACCTACCTCAAAGTAGTATCTTGATTCATACATCTCAAATGTATTCTTCCACAATGTCCATCATGGTCTAGATTCATCCATCTATCAAGCCATACGTATAAGGTTATTTCTCTATTCAAGTATGTATTCCTATAAGGGATACCCTAATCTTTCCCTGAATCATGTTTGATCAAGGGTTTGGGTTTTCTACCTATACTTTTCTATATATACATACATAACTTCTACATATACACAATACAATACTACATTAGTATTCTTATTGTTTTTTACCATTCAAGATCCTATGGATCTTGTCTGATCCTTATCTTGATTACAATTTTTATTAAGATTAGATGATTCACTACATTTTATGCTCTTATTATTATTACTCAACTAATTAATGTTTTATTGGTTGAGGGTAGCTTATTTCATCTGAAGTCTAGACAGCGCCTCTTATGTCAAATTGGCTAAGGCTTACTAATTGAATGGTTGAACACAAAATGGTTACTTCAATCCTCATGTAAGGAGGCATTTAGACCTCACAAACGTCAACGAAAGGTGGGGAAAGAGGGAGACTCTATTAGAGAACCCCCTTAACCATTATATCCATCATCCACTAGAATGACCCTAGCTCAACCTTTCATAAGGTTCCTATGAGCATTTCAACCTCATGCACTCTTTCTATTTGATTTTAATTAAATCCAAAAACATTAAAATTTCATTCATGGAGTTTTATTATTCTCCTAATTTGGACCAAGGAATATCCATTCCTTATATTATTCTACTAACTATGGTTCGTACTAATATTAAGTTCATGTCATTTGTTCTTCAATTCTAATTTCATTAATTACTTTTTGAAGGTACTTTCCATTTCATAAGTATTAAAACATAAATAAAAAGCATAATTAAATAATTAAATAAATAATCTACAATTAACTCTACAAAGCAATAAAAGACAATGATCATAATGCTCAATAATTCAATGCAAATCTAACATGCTATAAACACCTATCATGATCCAAGGTCTTAATTGATCCTTATTCATTTTTTCTCTTTTTAGGGTTTAGATCTTGATCCTTCATTTTCCTTTTCATTTATCAAGTCTTATTGATGTGATTTAATTCTTAGTTCATTGATTTGATCTTCCTTGATCTACCCGATCAAGGAGATCTTAAGTTACTTTATCCCATTTAAGGGCATAGATCTTGATCTAACCCAAATCCTCATCATCCATTCCATAAATCCATATAACCTTAACTTATTATATTCATCAAAACTCATCCATGTTGTAAAATTATCCTTGATCAACTTGATTAAGGAGATTTCACTTGATTTTTATACATTTTATTACTTTTAAGGCTAGATCTATTAAGATCTACCTATTCAATTACATATAAATCACTAATTTATGTTAGTACCTTATTATATCATTATCCAACAAGGTTTGATTGATCTTATCATCCTAGATCTTGTAGATCAAGGATGTTAGTATACTTATCCACTTAATTTCATAAAATTTAACGAACTAAAATTATAATTTTATTGGTTTAGTATGTTCTACTTATTACAAGGAATCCATCAAAACTTTCCAATCTCAATTTGGATTTCAATTGAGATCATAATTGAGGTTTAAAGCTTTCAACCCATTTTAAGGGATGAATTTCACTCTTACTATTTTTTGTTTGTTTGATTGATCTGTAAGCACATAAATTCTAATATGATAATTCTACTTAGGGTTTTGTTACCATCTAAACACATCTATTTGTTCAAATTTTCAGTTTAAGGTCATCTGGACCATTATCCAAGATTAATGGCATGGATTTTACTAAATATCACATGTAATTATGATTTAAAATATGGATCTAATGAGTTCAGAAATTAGAGAAAGTGATAAGGAATCCACAGTAGTTTTCATATCTAAAATCAAAGCTATATGGAGCTCTGAATTGCAAAAACAAAGTTTCAATTCAAAACTGGATGGCCCAGATTAGATCTGGGTTACGAGTGCGGGGACGATTAGCGGCCTGCTCCCATTACCGTCTACTATAGGTCGTTGGGTGGAAGTGACTGGCTACAGGCGAGACGTCTAGATCTAAACTGTGAGATCGCCTATGGCTGGATCTCCTCCATCCATTATTTTTAGCGGCTCATATTTCATCTACTAGGGTTTTTGGGCCCCAGGAAATCATCCAACAACTCAGAATTTGTTTCTAAGCTAGAGATTGAGGAGATCTCAACCCTCTATGCTGGATCCGTCGTTCCCATAGATCAACGGCTGGGGAGACCTCCAGGTAGCCGAAAAACCTAAACTACCTACCGGAAGTGAAAGAGGGGATTGACGGTACTTACCTGGTGAAGAAAAATTCATCGGAGAAGGAGAGATTTCACCAAAAAAATAAGAAAACCCTTGCTTGCCAAAAAACATATACAGAGCTTGATTGATCAGTCTCCGTTGCCAGAGAAGGAGGAAAAACATGGGGCTTTGATAGATCACCTCGTTATGAAGACATCCAATGGTGTAAGATCACCATTGGATGGGCAGATTGGCCATAATAGCTTAAAAATTCCACCGAAGATGGTACCCAGTACTGTTTTTATCTTCATTTTGATTTTTTCGGAGATCCAGGAGTCTGATCATCATGGAACTAAAGGTCTTTTGTAGATCACCCTTTTTCGAACACATCTAACAGTGAAGATCTAGTTTCAATGTATGTATTTTAATGCTTAATTGAAAAGGTTTCTTGTCGAAAACCTAGTCTGATCAAGGATGACACATCTCGGGACACACTCGACGTCTCCACTAGGTTTGGAGTGTCAGGTTCGTCTACAGATGCTCTGACAGAGAATGAGAGAGAAAGAGGAAAATAAAGAAAAATTTTAGGAGTTTGGGGAGGTTTTTGGAGCTGGAATTATGGACCATGCTAGGGGACCTCGTGACGAACATTAGGAGAATTTTTCGGATTTTTATGAGCTATTTATAGAGGTGTTTTGAATTTTTCATGATTACTTGTAATTATTACTTTGATTTATTTTCAATATTAAATTGTCTTAAGATTCCCACTACCACCTCCTTCTCCACTAGTAGGTAGTAGTGGTTTGACTGATGATGGCCTATTTTCTGGCCATTGGATCACTTTGTGGGCCCCTTGTGGGCCCCACGAAGGTGTAAAAAGACAAATTTGCCCTTTTATAGAGAAAATCAATTTTATTCTTTTGGACTCAGAATTGATCGTGCTCAATGGCGTTGGATTTGTATTTCTGAGTACATTCAAAATTTTAATGTCTTAGGTCTCGATTATTTGTAAAATTATCATTTTAGCCTTTTATACTTAAAAATGAAGAAAAATAAATTTTTTTCATCCAAACTCAGAATTTGACATGCTTATAGTCATTATGAAGGATTCGTCGAATATGTTTTCAATTATACATGTCTTATGGCTTGATTCAACTTCTATGAGAAGTGCATTTTTAGTAACCCTAATATTCTCACTTGAATTTTCTTGAAATTTTCTACTTCATTATTTATTTAATTTACTTACAAAAATTAGGGGTCTTACAAGAACAATTATTTTTCACAAATTGATACAAGGTTCCACTTTCATAAATACTCATAATTGCATTTAGAATATGCAACAAGCCCTTGAACCCCTATGTTACCCCATGTGGATAAGTTATGCCTCGCGAGGGTTTGTTGTGAACATACCCACAAAATTCACTAAGGCTTAGTTCCCTATTTTATCTGAGAGAATACTCATTCATTAGCAATCTACTAGTTTTTCACAACTTAATAAAGAATATTTGACAATTTTACACATCTTAAACATATGAAAGACAATTTATTTGAGTTATTTTTCAAAGTGCATGCAACCACATAAATTTTGACTTCTAACTAGATATACTTAAATTCCACTGGAAATATGTCTTGACCTGAAATTGTCACAGGTATACACTCAGAAATGAAACTCTCAAATAAGGGGTTTAAATGTATTTCTCTCATTATGTGGTTCACATAAATCTTTGAATGCTCATGAGACAAAGGAAAGTCATCCTTAAGAGTCATTATCAAGAATATTAGGGGTCTTTTACCATAATTCCTTATTTTTATCTCCTCTTTATTGCAATGTTCCACCAAAGATCAATAGGTCTTTAACTAGGACAAAATGTAGGCTTAGGACAAGCTTAGAAAAGAAGGGTATAAGGATTTCAAAGGTTCAAAATTGAGTAGAGGTATTCAATGAATATCTATTAGGACAACTTTTCTTTTGGGTTGTACTTGAAGTGAATCTCTCTTTCAGAGTTTTGTATTTCTCTCTCTCTTCTTTTTGCTTCTTTGGAAGAAAGACAACTAATTTTTCTCACTTCATTGACTTTTTGTCCTATTTTGAACTTGCTCTACTAACTCTACTCATTTTGATAATGGTTATTTATTTTACTGGTTTATTTGGGCTTAAGACGAATGGGGTTAAGAAAGAAAAAGGCTTACTAATAGGCTCAAAAGGGATAACTAGTGGTATGATAGACTAGGTAGACTTTATGTCTCTATGCTGAGCAAGGATGGCCTATATCATTTCCTAGGTTTCCAAAAGCCTATCAGATTCAATAAATTTTCTAGAATTAAAGCTATTACTCCTATTTATTCTTGATGTTTAACCAAAACAAGGATAACAGTATCACACTAAGTTATGTACGCTGAAAAAATTGTGGAATTACTTATAACTCTCTGAAAGAAGATAGTGTCATAATCTCACTGGGTTATAGGTCTCCACTGATTTTTCTCATGGTCTCTAAGTCATACCTCTCTATTATTATTTACTATGTGTTGTGTGTAAATAGTTTCTAAGAATTAACTTTCATAAAATGCTTCAACGCATGAATGTTATGCAAAACTAATCATATGCTTTCCCATTAAGAGGTGAAAATAGTGGAATGACTAAATTCTGAACATCTAGTTCTCATGATAGCAATGGAACTCTAGCTTAAAAAGTGTTTTTTTTTTTTTCAAAAGATTCAACAAAACTTAAGAAAATTCAAAATTCCTATATGCATTTACACCCCCAACTTGAATGAAACATTGTCCTCAATGTTTGAAAAACATAGGATCCTATATGAAAATTGAGTGATGTAGACTCTAAAATCCTAGATTGCCTCCCAGTAAACTCTAAGTTTAACATCTTCAGCCAAATGTTAACAATTAATTTGACCCTCTATAAGATAGGCCCCTAGTTGATCAAAGCTAGACAATGGTGGAAGAACTTTTGTAATTAAATCTTCAATCATGTCACAAGAGTCATCAAGATCTAATTGGTGATGGTTCGCATTAAAGACATTCAGCTCAACTTTCATATTGCCCAAGGATAATTGTAATACACCATTTCTACAATTTACAATTGCATTGGATGTTGCTAAGAATGAACATCCAAGAATCACTAGGATCTGACTAGTGGGGTCTGCTATAGGTTGGGTATCCAGGATAATAAAATCAACAGGGAAATAAAACTGGTCCACCTATATTAATACATCCTCAACCATACAATGAGGATTCTTAATTGATCTATCAACTAATTGCAATGTGGTATTGGTTGGCTTAAGATCACTAAGCCCTAGTTACTCATAGACAAAATATGGCAACAGATTAACACTAGCCCCTAAGTCAAGTAATGCCTTATCTATGACATGATTTCTAATGGTGCAAGAAATTGTAGGACATCCTGGGTCTCTAAACTTCGGTGGGGTCATGTGTTGAATTAAGGAGCTCACCTGCTCTTTGAGGAAGGCTTTCTTTTTCACATTAAGCTTTTTCTTTGTAGTGCAGAGCTCTTTAAGAAATTTGGCATATGAAGGAATATCCTTGATAGCATTGAGTAATGGAATATTGATGTGTACATGTCTAAACACTTCCATTATGTCAATAAAGTTTGTTCCTTTCTTAGCCTTGTTGAGTAATTGAGGAAAAGGGACTTTAGGCACATAGGGTGCCTCCACTATAGGTTCTACAGGATTTTTCTGTATCTTCACTTTCCCCTATGTTTTAGTTTCCTCTTTCTCCTCTAAAGTTTCCTTAGCCTATCCTTCTTCGTTATTGATCTGAAGATTGCTCCTGGGGGTGGTTATGGACCTAGCATGCTCATGAGGGTTAAGGTTTTGAGAACTTGACAAAATCTCAATTGACTCTTAGGGTTACGAATAGGTTGACTAGGGAACTGTCTCATTTGCAATTGGTGTAAGGCTTTTTTAGTGTAATCATTACCTTTTACAATTTGTTCAAGCATGGTATGGATGTTTTCCTCTGAAGATTGTTTCTTTTGTTATTGAGGTTGTTGAAAGCCAAGTGACTATTGGGGAACTGTAGTACTAAGAGCAAATTTTTGGATAAGGGGAATTACAAATGGCCCCCCTTAGAGGTTATTCTTTAACCAAGAATGGGATGCCTAGCCGATCCAAGGTTTTAGGTCTCAGAATATGGGTTGTCTCTAGGTTTGGGATATGCATTCAATGCTTCACTTGGTCTAAAAGATATTTAGGGAATACTTTATTGGATGGACAAACTGAAGTTAAATGAGCTAGACTAGAACAAATAGCGCATAGCTCTTGTGGAGATTTATGGGATAATGTAGCAGCCATGAAAATTGAAACATAATTTCAAGCTTGTCCATTCTTCCACCTAATTTTTCAACAACAGAGTCAAGCTTATGGGATAGATTAGTATGCACTCCTATCTCATAGAGACCTCCTTTCTTAGTGGGCTAGTTAGTTCTTTCTCTCTTGTTTGAATAATCCCATTACTAAGAACTATCGACCACTATCTAAAAGAATTCTCGTGCCTCACTTTCATCCTTTATCATGAGGGTCCCTCCACTCACTATGTCTATCATTTCTCTATTTCGAGGCATCAATGCCTCATAGAAGTATTGAGCCTACTACCATTTCTCAAATCCATGATGAGGGCATTTTTACATCAGTTCATTCCACATTACCAACATTCATAATGTTGTTCATCATCCCTTTGTTGAAAATTTATAATTTCATGATGTAGAGCATTTGTTTTGTGAACAGGGAAGAACTTGTTCTAAAACTTCCTACACAATTGGTCACATGTATGTATGGAACCTACATCCAAGGAACTAAGCCATGACTTGGGTTTGTCCTTAAGTGACAACAGCAATAGCCTAAGCCTAATCGAATCATTCAAAAAAAATTAGAATCAAAATGTGGCACAAATATCAAGGAACTCCTTTATATGTATGTAAGGGTCTTCTCAGTCCGGCCATAAAAAGTAGGGAGTAATTGAATGACTCCCGACTTTACATTTGTGGGAGGTAAAGCTATGTAGGATGAGGGATTGAGTTGGGACAACACATAGAAATTTCTAATTGTTTTTCACTCAATCTCTGCTAATGGTTCAGCCATGGGGATAAGAACTAGGTTTCTTTCCCCTTGGTGTTGGATGCATTGAATCTCTAGGTCTAAATGTAGTAGCTCTAGGTTTTGAGATCGATGCCCTTGCATGAAATAACCTAATCTAAAATGTCCTAATCGAAATGCTGACTCTAACTCTACGTGATGCAAACAAATAGGCATAGTCAAACATTCCTTAGGCTAATAAGCAATATTTTGACTTTCTTGAATTTGTGTGGGGACAATGCTTTTAAATTAGCCTAATTTAGCTCTCCTCCTTTCCTTTAGATATAACTATTACTTACTAGTTAGGTTATATTCAAGTTGGTTAGTACAATCCTCATGTAAGGAGGCATTTAGACCTCACAAACATTAATAGGAAGCGTGAGAAAATCACTTGGATTTTAAGACACCCACTATAACCACAGTGCTCAAAAGCCACTTGAGTGACAATAGATTGCGTCTTAGTAAGAGGTTCCTATGAGCATATGATTGCCCTATAGGTCTTTTCTAATTGACTTTAAATTAACTTAAAAGGTAGTGTTGCACACTTGTGGTGATTATCCTAGATGGGCCAAGGAATGGTGATAAAATCCACCCTTGATCTTGTGAGGTCAAGTTCCCTTACTAATTAATTTCCACTCTCCATGGTAGGTCGATCAATAAATATCATCTTAAAGCATTAAACGTGCCCTAAGAATGTAATTAAAATAGTAAACTAATGCAGAACCCTATAAATGCAACAATTATCAAATATACTTTCTATTTGCAATTATTCTACCAAACAATGCAAGATTATCCTAAATGCAAACTCTAATCTAGGAAATAAAAGGAGTGAGGGATACTTACAGTGGGGTTTCTAATGAAGATCAATTGTGGGCCACCTTATCCCACACTTGCCCTATATTATATAAACCTTTTAAAATTAAAATTAAAATTACAAATTACAAATTACAAAGATCCTCACTACAAGATTCACTCAAGAAAAAAAAGGAAAATCCCAGTCTAAGGAAGTAGGGAAATTTCTATTTTGATGAAAATTCACTTGCCAATTTCCTCCACTTTCTTATTTCCTTGAAAAGAAAATTAAAAATAAGTACCAAATTCAGGAAACAAGGTGATTATGCACTAAGAAAATTAAAAAATGTACCTAAAAATGCTAAAAGTGTGAAAATCCTTTTAAAAAAAATTTTGGATTTTTTTATTTTTTCATTAAATTTTATAAACACTCTATTGCAGGTCGCTAGCAACGATGCTAAAAACTTGTTGAGTTTTTCGCAAGTGCACGGGGGTATTTTAGTGTAGCATGTGCAAGTAAAGGTCAATCCCACAGGGACTTGCTTTAAGAATTTGGAGTTTTAATAAAATTTAATTATTCAAAATTTAAAATTAAATAAAAGTGAAATTAGACTTTATGTGTGTTTAATCAATGAAATTACAAAGGTCCAATTCAAAACAAATAGAAATTTAACTAAAAATTAAGAAAATTTCACTTCCCTAGACTGCTTATCATTAATTTCTTTAGATCTTATAGCTTAAATTGTGATCCACCTTCATCAACATGTTTTTGGTGCTTCTAATTGAGGGTCCACTAGAGGGATTAGGCAAATTCAAAAAAATCTAAGAGATCTAGGCTAGAGAGCACTTTTGGGTTTGGATGGCTCAGATCTAATTTTTTCTTTTCATATTAAAGATCAGGACCATTGAATAAGCTAGGAAATGTCCTAAGAACAAGGTCCAAAATTTAATTGAAATTATGATGTGAAAAGAATCAGGAATTGAAGAATTCCTGTTTATTCAAGCTAGACAGTTAATCTAGTTAAGCATGAATAAAATAAGTCTAGATAACTCTGTTCTTGGATTACTGTGATGAGAGAAAACAAGAATAAAGGAAAAGAAAAAATAGGGATTCACTTGAAATTCTAATTTTTGCACTAAGGGAAAATCTAGAATTTTTCTAAACTTCTGGTTTTAAACAAAAAGACCAGAGAGAACCCAATGAAATGAGTAAGATGATGTAGAGGGAGATGAGGAGAAGAAAAGGAGGAGAATTTGGGAAAAAGGGAAAACCTAGATTGGGTTTTCTCCTAGGGAGAAGAGGAAGGTGCCAGAGAGAGCCAGAGATGCAGTGACAGAAGGGAAAATAGAGGGAAGAGAATTTGAGAGAGAAGAGAGAACAGGGGAAAAGAGGGGGGGTGATCTGGGCTTGGAAAGTGGCCGATGAAGACGGGAGGTGCTGTGCACGATGGAAGCAGGAATCGACTGGGTGTCGTCTAGGCAGTAGAACTACAGGGAATAGAGATCAAGGGAGAGAGAGGTAGTGTGTGTGGGAGGGAGAAAGGGAGAAAGATGAAGAGAAGAAGAAAGGAGAGGGAACAGGGGAGAAAAAAGAGATAGAGAGAGAGGGAGAGATAGAAAGGAGCTAAGAAGTCCGGCGTGGCACAGGAAGAACGAGGGAAGGGAGCTAGGGCAGTGAAGGTAGTGGAGGTAGTGGAGGCTGGGAGGTGCGCCAGTGATGGGTACTAGCCTATGGTAAGAGAAGGAAACAAGCAGTGGTGTGGGAGTGAAAGAGGAGCAGACGGTTGAAAAACTGGCAAAGCGGCAAATCAGAGATGACTGGGTTGAGACCAGTGCCAAGTAGGGACAGTGAAGGGTGGTTGCGGTGGTGGGAAGACAGTGAAAAAATAAAACAAAGAGGGAGATTTGGGTGGTGTGGGCAGAAGAAAAAGAAGTGGGCTAGGACGGTGTGACTAAAGAGAGGTTGGGTAACCTAGTTAACAGATGGGAGGTCGAAAAATGGAGATGATGAAGGGGGTAGAAGGTGGTTTAGTGAATGGAAACAGAAGTAAAATAGGAGAGGAAAAGAGAGAAAAGTAGGGTAGGGAAGTGGAGAGGGAGTGCTGGGTCGAAAAGGTGATGAAAGGGGGGTCTATGTCAATGATTGGGGGAAGATGAGAAGTTTTGAACTCTTTTTCCTATTAGAAACTGAGAAGGAAATAAAAACGAGAAAAAAAGAACGAATATGAAAAGGAAACGAAGCAAAAATGATGAACACAATGGGTGGCAAGCAAAAGGAAAACAAAACTAAACTCAAAAGAATCCCCTCATTTAGATATTGTATGTTTATGTAAATGGATAGAGACAGAATCACCTTTGTTATTATTTGACTTAAATTGTTTTTATTAGGGACATTGTATTTGCATTACATGCAAAAGGCAATACTACACCGAAGCAAATATAGACCCACCTAGAAGCCATGTTACACTTAGCCTAAGAGTAGACTAGAAGCATTAGCCAATCTACTTAAAACCCAAATCTAATAAAAAAATCTAAATTATTTTAGTCATGTTTATACGAGTGCAAATAAATGTGTATATACATGTGCTATGTGTTAACTTGAATCATGCAAGTTAACATTGCTTTACTTATATCCTGAGTAAATGTGAATGTGTGGTGGAATGCAAATGATTATTGCAATGGGTAGTTTTCTTTATCTAGTCCGAAACCTTCTCTTTTGTCTTTTCTTTTCTTCTAACAGTTGGGTATCTTTTGCTTGCCTTGGCTACAATATATATGTTAACCCACTAGAATTACAAATCAAGAATGTTTGTTTCAATTTTGCAAAAGGAAAAGTCCTTTGGACTTAAACTATATTAACTTTTCATATTCAATGATGAAATTACCTACACTAGTGCATCTTGTTGAGATATTGTACATGTTTACAATATCTTAGGTTCAAATAGGTCAAGTGAAGGAAAGGAAGCAGAGGCTTGACTTGGGAGCTACAGGAAAATCAGATTGAGGAATGTTAAGTATGTGTATAGGCTAACCGATGATTTCCTAAGAATTTTTAGTGAAATGGTACCATCACTTTACTTGAATGGACATGTGGATATGTATTATCTAATTTTGAATGGATGGCTATGATTGGAATGATTATGGGGGTGTTGGTTTAGTTCCTAACCTTTTAGCATTGCAAAAATGTTTCTCTTTTTTTAAATGTAAACAAACATCATGTGTGGGAATGTATAGTTAAAGGGAGACTAAGTCTCCCTTATTATTTCATCATATTGTCTTTATTAGTGTTTTCAGATTGCATGCGTAAAATGCACTGGGTCTAATGAAGTAGGTTTACAATATAGTTGATAATTTTGTGAATTGATGTAATACTTTAACTTAATGTGACCTTTTCTTTATGGACATGTGGACATGTAATTGAAATTATGGTGGTGTGGCTATGACCGGATTGATCTTGGTCTTAAACTGATCATTCAGTTCAGTTAAAACTTGATTTCTTATATATGTTTAGATATTTGTATATTTATGTGAATGGATGGAGATGGAGTCTCCTTTATTATTATTTGACCTAAAACATGTTTATCAAGGACATCATATTTGCATGCATAGAATGCATAAGTCCGAAAAATACAAGAGACACTACTAAATTTTTTTGTAGAAATGTAGCACTCATTTCTCTAAAAACCTAATTTTAGAAAAGAAACAAGACAATCAAGATTTTTAAACGTAGGCTATTATTCAACTGAACTGCTGATTTAGGAATCAAGAATGAACCATAAATTAAAAACTTGTAACTCTCTCAATTGAGTAGTGTAGATAGGTTAACTGAATTTGTAAAATTGGATTATTATATTTGTAATCTTTTCATGTTGTAATGTTGTCATCTTTGATTAACTTCATTGAATATGTGTTAAAAATTTTCTTATGAATATATAAGAAATGCCATTGAATAACTCAAGAATTAAGAACTCCATTTCACCTAGCCAGTTTAAGAACAAAAGATGGGTGTGTATGTGCTTGAGGATAAGTGGTAACTAAGTTTCCAAGAATATAGGAGGACTATAACTGAATGTTTATATGAGTGCAAATGAATGTGTATATACATGTTCTATATGATGGCTAGAATCATGCAAGTTAACATTACTTTACTTATATCCTGAGTAAATAGGAATGTGTGGTGGAATGTAAATGATTATTGCAATGGGTAAGGCTGATTGTAAATTGCATGCTATGTTAGGTTTAGGTTTCATTTCTTAAAGTTGTTGCATCTTCATAATATTTTAGTTAGCTTCTAGGTTTAGTTTTAGAAAATTTTAATTTTAGAAATATATATCTATACTAAGTAGGTTTTTATTTTCAAGAAAGTTTTATTTTATTTGCTTTGGTTTCTTTGCCACATATATCATGTAGGTTTATTTTCTTTAAATGTTTTTTATGTCATTTTTCTAATATCATATTTCATCACCACTCCTTGACCCACCTAAAATAATCACCTCAAGTGCGCCACCCTACCCTTCAATTTAAATTAAAATCAATTAGAAGAGACCTATAGGGCCATCACATGCTCGTAGGACCCTCTTATTAAGACTTGATTTATTGTCACTCCAGTAGCTTTTGAGCACTGTGGTTAATGAGGGTTGTCTAATAGAGCCTCGCTCTTCCCTCACCTCCTGTTGACATTTGTGAGGTCTAAATGCCTCCTTACATGAGGGTTGTATTGGCCACCTTGTGAAGAACCTAACTAGTAAGCAATAATCAAGTCTGAAGGACAATAGGAGCGCTAAATTAGGCTAATTAAAAGCATTGTCCCCACACAATTTCAAGAAAATCAATATGTTGCTTATTAGCCTCAAGGATTATATTGTGTCCTTTGTTTGTTCATCTTTCTAGGAAGTTAGATTGCATCATGTAGGTTATTTTTCATCTTTAAAAAAAAGAAAAAAGAAAAAAAAAGAAAGAAAGAAAGAAGGAGCCTATTAAGGAGGGGATAGATTTCATAGATGGATCGGTTAGATCTTATGGAAAGTCAATTTCTTAGGCTAATAGCTTCTAGGAAAAGTGCACCACAATCTCAATACCATAATGACTATACATATTTTGGGCATCCATATTCCACCCCTTCCTGGCCCCCATCAAGCTCCACATACAATGAATACTATCAGGAGCTAGTGGGTGAACCTGATGCATTCACATACCCTAGCAATTTTTATTCTAAGACAAATTATCCAGACTCTAATGGATGGGCTAGGCATCATGAACAACCATGGTCTCAGGATTACCAATAATAGGAAGAACCACAATGGTCTTACCCTAATTAGTACTACCATGATTATTCCGAATATCAAGGTCAACCATCATGTGTTCAACTTGATCAGTCCTTTTTCAGTACCCCAATGCCACAACAATACCAACTCTATGAGTCATTTCCTCTACGGGAAGAACCATTATTAGAAGAAAATATGCAGCATAGGTGTGAAATAAGAGAACAAGAATACATGGCTGCTAGAAATAAAAAATTAAAACAAATGATGGAAGAGTTCATTGAGGAAATAAAATGAGGGAGGGAGGAATTTAAGGAGTTACTAAAATAAATTAGAGAGGATAAAGAGCAATGTATTCTTGACACTAGGATGGAAATTTCTTATGATCCTTATGAGTCACAAAGTCTACAACCATCCTTAAAAATCTCCAACTTCGATATACTTGAGTCATGTCCTGATTTTGATTATGAAGAGACTTCCATTGACGAAGAGCATAACACTTTAGAAAAATCCAACCCAAATCCCCTAGATGCATGTCCCACCTATTTGTATGACTCTGATGAAGACACATCTATTGAGGAGATGCTTGAGTTGTTGGATACTATGCCTCTAATGGACACTTCTAGATGGCAAGCCAGAGTAGATCATCCTAAGCAAGAAATTCAGATTGTGCCTTTTAATGTAACAGATGTACCTGATTGGGACCTAGCAGCCTTATTTGAGCAAACATCAAATGATAATAGGTCCAATTGCTACCGTACCTGTGCTTATCAAACAGAAAGAAGCAGAAGCAGTTGAGATGCATCAACCTACTATAGGGTACACATCAGAAGATAACCAGGATTTAAGCCAAACCTTGTCCCCGCCTCTAGTAATACAAGAACAACCTATTAGAGAAGGGTAGAGTCAGGTTATTACCCTAGTTCAAGACAATGATAGGGACATTGAGGAAAAAGATAAATTGCATAGAATGGTCATTATTATCCCTCAATTTGGTCAAGACAAGGACTGGTTGTCACCATATGGTCCACGGAAATACACGGTAGTTCATGCAGTCATTGAGTTACTTGCACCTCAATTTTTGAGGTGGAGCAATTATATTGACTACCGTGAAATCTTAAAGATGGGGGATCATCAATATGGTCCCACTACTTTTACAATTGTGGTGATCTACTGTATTATATTCATATCACCACCTAAAATTTCAAGGTGGAGGCCATATATAGATTACCGCAAAATTTTGAAGTGGCGTGAGAATTCTCACCATGTCATCTTAAGGTTGGGATTAGGACAAATAAAGTTGACCTAGTTAGCTCTAGTTTTAGAATGTTAGGCTAGGTAATGTCTGGCAAAGACATTAAATTTAGCGCTTATTGGGAGGCAACCCAAAGGTTTAGAGTCTACATCCCTCCACTTTCATATAGAATCATATGTTTTCAAACATTAGGGACAATGTTTCATTCTGGCTGGGGGGTGTAGATGCACTAGAGATTTTGAGTTTTCTTGAAAAAAAAAAAGAGTTTTAAAGTAGAGTTTCCTTACTATGATGAGAACTGGATGTTCAGAATTTAGTAAATATACTATTTTCACCTCTTAGTGGGAACGCACATGATTAGTTTTGCATATCATTCATGTGTTGAAGCATTTTATGAAAGTTAATTCTCGGAAACCATTTACACACAGCACATAATCAAGACTAATACAAAGGTATGACTTAGAGACCCTGAGGAAAACCAATGGAGACCTATAACCTAGTGAGAGTTTGAGACTATCTTCTTTGAGAGGGTTATAAGTAATTCCATAATTTCTTCAGCATACATACATTAGTGTGATCCTATTATCATTATTTTGGTTAACCATCAAGAATAAATAGGAGTAATAGCTTTAATTCTAAAAATTATTGAATCTGATAGGCTTTAGGAAGACTAGGAAATGATATAGGCCATCCTTGTTTAGCCCAGAGACAAAAAGCCTACCCAATATAGTATACCACTAGTTAGCCTTTTGAGCCTGTTATTAAGCTTTTTCTTTCTTAACCCCATACACCTTAACCTAAAATAAACCAGTAAAATAAATAACCATTACCCATCTTCAAAATGAGTAAAGTATGGAAAGTTCAACAATAGGACAAAAAGTCAAAGAAGTGAGAAAAAAATTAAATGTCTTTCTTCCAAAGAAGAAAAAAAAAAGTGAAAAAAAAAAGTAAAAGAAAAAGAAAGACCAAAGTTTGAAAGAGAAATTCACTTCAAGTACAAACCAAAAGAAAAGTTGTCCTAGTAGATATTCATTGAAGACATCTACTCAATTTTGAACCTTTGAATTCTTTATACCTTTCTTTTCTAAACTTATCCTAAGCCTACATTTCGTCCTAGTTAAAGACCTATTGATCTTAGGTGGACATAGCCTTAAAGATGAGATAAAAAGAAGGAATTAAGGTAAAAGGCCCCTAATATTCTTAGTGTTAACATCCACTCTTAGGGATCACTTTCCTTTGTCTCATGAGCATTGAAAATAATTATGTGAACCATCAGCTTGTTGGATTCAGTCACATAATGAGAGAAATATGTTTAACCCCTTATCTAAGAGTTTTGTTTCTGAGTGTATACCTGCGAGGATTTGAGGTCAAAGCATATTTCCAATGGAATGCAAGCATATCCAATTAAAAGTCAAGATTTATGTGACTGTACACACACATGCACTCTAAGAAATAGCTCAAATAAAATGTCTTTAATATGTGTATGGTGTGTAAAATTGTCAAAATCTCTTCATTAAGTTGTGAAAAATTAGTAAAATTGCTAATGAATGAGAATTCTCTGAGATGAAATATGGAAGTTGACTTTACTGAATTTTGTGGGTATATTCAATGCAAACCCTCATGAGGCCTAAACTCATCCACTAGGGGTAACTTAGGGGTTCAAGGGCTTATTGCATGTGTTAAATGCAATTGTGAGTACCTACGAAAGTGGCACCTGGTACAAGTTTTGTAAAATAGTTGTCCTCATGTTTTGCTCAGGACTAGCAAAATGCTAGTTGGGGGGTGTGTTAAGTATTTAATTTTGGCTAAAAGACCCCTAATTTAGCATTCAATTAGATCATCTAACTATCCAAATTTTAAAATTTAGCTTGATTGACCATCCAAACCTTAATTTTCTCAAAATCAATGGTTAGATGATCATTAGAGCTTATTAGAGGATTAATGTACAGTTTTGATGATTCTAATTTAGTCTTTTATTTTGCAGATCAACTAAAGGAGGGTTGGATGGATAAGATCTAATTTCAATAGTGTAGATCAAGTAGAGATCAAGAGGAAGAGTCCTAGATAGGGATTAGAGGAGTTTGTTGGAGAAAAATAAGGAAAAAAATTTATAAAGAGGGGAGCCGTATGAGTGGGGAGGAGAGTCTTTTCTTTGAGTAGTTTTACTTTCCTTTGTTGCTTGCCATTCTAAATCTTCCATTTTTTTCCTCTTGCTTTCATCTTGCAATTCTCTCTTTACATTTTATGTTTGTTCCCATTCAACCTCCATCACACCCAGCCCTCTTCTTCCACTGCACCCACCTTCTGGCTTTCTATCTTTGCCCCTCTTGTGCACTCTCTCTAACATCTTCCTAGTCCACCCTCAATCACAACCAGCCATCCCACTGCTGCATCACCCTTTTCTTCTTTTCCTCATTACCCTCTACAGTCCACGTTCACACCCCAAAACCCACCTTCCATTCCTCCACTTACATCCCACGCACCAAACCCTTCTAGTCTTTCCTTTAATCCTCAGCTCCTCCATATTTCCACTGCTCGATTTTCTCCGTTTTCTTTTCCGAGCTCAGCTTCTCTTCTCTTCTCCATTTTTTCATTCACTTCGGCTCATCTCCACCATTGGTCCTACTAGATGCACCTCTTCCTCTGGTCACACGCCCAAGTCATTTTCCTCTCCCCTGTTCTCCATTTCCCTCTCCTCCTCTGCTCCATACGAACCAGCACCAGAGTAGGCATCATTTTTTTCTCTCTCTCATAGGACAAGCATGGCAATGGCAAGGAATTCTCTCTTCACGACCACACCTCTCCACCAGAACTGCGATCTTTTGATTAGCACAACCGGACATACTAGATCTCCACCATCTTCCCCAGCAACGGCGCAAAAAACTTATTGATGTTTTTCGCAAGTGCACGGGCTATTGTAGTATAGCTATGCAAATACTAATCAAACCCACAGGGACTCACTTTAAGTGGAGTTTTTACTAAAATTTAATTATTTAAAACTAAAAGAGAATAACAAACTAGCATAACTATTCAAATTTATTCAAATGATGTACTTTACATAACTTTCACTTCCAGAAAACATAAAATAACTAATCAAACATCCCTGAATCACATTGTCCATGGATAGCATTGTTACATAACTTTCACTTCCAGAAAACATAAAATAACTAATCAAACATCCTTGAATCACATTGTCCATGGATAGCATTGTCCCCGGATAACACTATCAAAAGATGGATAAAATAAAGCTTAAATGGAACAGGGACATAGATGTAAATAAAGCGGGGATACAGATGTAATTAAATAGGAGACGCAAATGTAATTAATGGAAATGAACAGAAATGTCATTGCATTTAAAGATGATGGGCAAAAATGGGATTTTATTAAATGCAATGACATTTCTGTTCATTTCCATTAATTACATCTGTGTCCCCTATTTAATTACATCTGTATCCTCGCATTATTTACATCTGTGTTCCTGTTCTATTTAAGCATTATTTTATCCATCTTTTGACAGTGTTATCCAGGGACAATGCTATCCACAGACAACATGATTGAGAGATGTTTGATTAGTTATTTTATGTTTTTTGGAAGTGAAAGTTATGTAAAGTGCATCATTTGAATAAATCTAAATAATTAGGCTAGTTTGTTATTCTCTTTTAGTTTTAAATAATTAAATTTTATTAAAAACTTCACTTAAAGCGAGTCCATATGGGCTGAACCCGTATTTGCATAGCTATACTACAATAGCCCACACACTTGCGGAAAACATCAACGCTATTTTCAAGCAAGTTTTATTTTTTTTGCTTTTGGTTTCTTTGCCACATATATCATGTAGGTTTATTTTCTTTAAATGAATTACATGGCATTTTTTTATGTCATTTTTCTAATATCATTGTGTTCTTCTTTGTAGCAATGATGGAATAAGAACAAGATCAAAATCAAGGATATGGGCAAAATCAAGAGCATGAACAGAAGGCCAATATGAGCACTACTCAAAAGAGAAAGGGTATAGGGCAAACAACAATGGAAAAGGTTATCAAGAAAAAGTCAAAGGAAATTAAAGAAATTGTTCAATACAATAGTAGGGCCAAGAGATAGGTGAAAATGCACCTCTTATAGCAGTTTTCTCTTCTCCATAATAAGAAGCACAATTCCTATCACAATTGAGGACTAGAGACTTGTTCCATCCTAGATAAAAGATTAAATATGGGAAATGGTGAAGGTATATAAACATTAGTAACATGTATTATATAATTTATAACATACCTTATTTTCTAATATAGTAATTTGTTGTGTACTTTGTAAACTGCCT
Source organism: Warburgia ugandensis (assembly GCA_035236585.1). NCBI lineage: Eukaryota > Viridiplantae > Streptophyta > Magnoliopsida > Canellales > Canellaceae > Warburgia > Warburgia ugandensis. The sequence goes on along the minus strand of CP141130.1, from coordinate 33,965,086 downwards.
TTAATGTAATTGAGCAGAAGAAGACACATGCATTGCAAGGAGCTAGCAAGCAATGGAGAAAATGGAAGAACTACCCAGTTCACAATTACATATCTCCATAAGTTAACAATCCGTTGAGGTTGTACACAATGCTTGCCATTTGCTCTGACGTCATTGACCAAGACATGTGAAATGTATTTGTATAGAACCGCACATCCATTGAATTTTAGGTATGTATGAAAATGGTGTTTCATTTAATTAATTACATGCAACATCTAATTATTGCACTTCATTACATATGTACAAGTGTGCAAGCAAAGAGTGCAAGAGGAAAAATGGTGCATGAAACTAATATGCAAAACCACCTGCCGAGGTTGGGCTGTGCTCAATTTAGAAGAGCACGAAGTAAGCATCTGTGACATTTTATCTCTTTCAAACTAATGCTACTATAGCTATATACATTGTGTTCTCTAACTATAATGTCTTACTTGATAGCATAAGAAAGCTAAGACAACAGAACCCATTGATTTCTCCATTCTCTAGAAGATGGTGCATTCGATTGGCTATACTAGCCAAACGTTCTCAGATGAAACTACTGTGCAAATTGCCTTTTTCATTTTAAGTATTTCCACTTGTCTATCAATTTCATACAATTAATTAGATGGCATGATCATGACCTTCCAATTAAATTTTGCAGGAATTCTTACTCAAGAAAGCACACATATAGGAACTCTAAGTAGCACTGCTGCCAACAAAGACATCCTATATACGGCTATGGGGAATAAAAAGGACCACCCTAGTTGAGTTAGGGGGCATGGCGTGCTGTATTGTTCCTTCTAAATTCTTTGGTAAAGGTTTACCCATAGTTGAAGGTCACGAGGCCTACAATGATTTAGTTGAGAAAATAAAAATGGATATATTTAAAATAGTTGTGTGAAGGAGGTTTGATGACAGTTCCTCAATCCCCTACACATAATTCTTGCAATGCCCTTGTACCTCCATGAAATGCTAGCAGCAATTCTCTAACTGAAGAAGTTCAAGAAGGTCAACCAGAGCCCCTCGCAATAGAAACTCCATCCGTTGAGGTATAAATATGTATATATAGACAAAACTAAAACTTTTCATTGTCCCTATGTAATAATTCTTTGTCTTAACCTCTCTATTGTACATCTGATTTGCAAGTGAGTCAATACATATTGGCCCTGGATTCCCTTCAAAACATTGTGGTAGTTGGTTCATACTATGAACATGAATCAACCCTTTTGCACTAAATTAGTATGCCGCCACATCCTAAGCAAGTGTCCATTACCGTAGCTTTGGATGCTAATGCTAGCCTACCATTCCCTTTGAAAATGAAAAATATTATAACCATTGGGCATGCATTTGCATATCACGTCACTTGGCTAGAGGTACTAGTCATTCCCATAGAGTCCACAATATGTATCTTATCATACTACCTTCCTCATCAATAATTTTTAGCTAGAGACCTCTATTTAATTGTTTATTAACTTTATACAGTTAATCAGCAACACCATGCACCATTGAGGTTGCTCGCCAAACATCACCTAATGTTGCACTAGTGGTATAGGTACTTGTATATATGCTTGGTTTTTTATCATCATAAATCACGTCCTCATCATTGATTAATATTATTTAGCTAAAACTTTTTACATCTTTTACAATAGTCATTTAATGATCATGTGGAAGTCCCACCTAATACACCTTGATCCCTAAGGTTAATCTACAGTCTCATCAATGAAGGTAGGGTAATCAACCTCGTATGAATCAAGGAGTGACTGCATGCCAAGGACATTGTTGAAGTGTCACTTATGGCAGAGGACCTATTATGAGTTTGCCTATGGGATCAACTCGAGCACCTCACATTGTCTCCTACATGGGGTATATGCACATATTTGCTTATAAAATATTTGACATTACATGTTATATTTTCATGGATGGGAAATAATTATTTCTTTTATATAACTTCTTGAATGGTGCAACTAGCCTTTTCAAGGGTGAGGGTCCACTTTACAAATTCCTTGACCCCAGCATCCTTTGTGGAGCGGCAAAGCAATGGCCGACAGAGAGGCATGTTCATAATATTTTACAAGCTTCTTCTAGTGCTCTAAGGGACAAGGCTTAATGATTCCCTACAATAGTGAGTAAGTATTAATTTTCTTATTTTCTTGCTAACTTATTCTATACTTAGGGATTTTCATATTTAATTAAAATTCATATGACTATCTATATAGGGCTCATTAGATGCTACTTGTTTTGGATGTGCACAATGGGCAGGTTTCCTTTTCTAATTCTAACGAATCGTACATCCATCCCAGCCTTGTAGAAATTATAAATGAGTAAGCTTTTATTCTTTTCTTGTATTACTTACAGATAAATAATTTATTATTCATCTATAATGCATTTGAAATTTAAATTTGTAAAGTATAGTAGGAATGGGCTAATATGACCGAGACTGTACAACTACCAAAACTCACTTGGAAGAATGTTAAGGGATAGAAAATAGTTAATTACTCTATGTTACCACCAAGTAAACTTACAATATTACAAATGATATTTATGGATTCTTTTTGTTGTCCATGTTGCATAATACCCTAGACAAGAGTTAGGCTGGGTGTGTGGGTACTATGTGTTGAGATACATGAGGACCCTAATATTTGATAGTATTGCTATCTCCCAATTAAGAAAGGTAAGACACTTTTTACTTTTCATAATCATATATTTTTTCATAGTTTTTTATGGATCTAGTTAAATGAATGTGACATGAATTAAATATGTTGTATCATAAGCTATTGTGCTTTTTAAGTGGGCAAACAAGAAGAGTTACTACAAAGTAAACCTCAACGAAATAGGAAGTGAATGGGCTATGTATGCACTTACTTTCAATTAAAACACTTGGAGTAACTACATGTGAAAAATACATTAAAAAAAAAAAGTATTTTTTTTTTCATTCACTTGCATGTGTTCTTTTATTTTTCATTATTCTCTTCAGAATATGTGTGTGTGTGTGTGTATTAAGCAATGAATGAGTGGAGAGTGTGGGAATAAATGAGTATGGATGAAGTGAATTTGGAGCTTGTAATGATTGCATGTGTTGTGTGGTTACTTTAATGAAGTATTTTCAAGGTTGATGTGGATTGATAATGATGAATATGAATGTTTTGTACCCAGTGTGGAATGAATATATGTTTGTTTTTCATGTGTGTAAAGATTGTAATAGATGTGTTATATTAAATGTAACAGGTGATAGTGATATTGAATGTGTACAAGAGTTGTTCTATGTATATAGGTGTTAGTGATCAAAATGTGAAAAAAGAAGAAGAGTACTTTTAAAGTTGTTTATCCCTAAATGACTTCAAAATTTGGGCACTTTTGAGGTCATTTATGTAAACAACTTCTAAATTCATAGACTTTCAAAATCGGCTCAATAGAAGTCATTTTTTAAGTGACTTCTATTAGAATTTTTTTCCAACTTTAAAAGTCTCTTGTGTAGTAGTTGTAGTAGGTGCATCCACTAGCTCCTGATAATATCCAGGCTTGACTATTGCTTACTAGTGAGGTCCAACCAAAGGGGGTAAATACAATTATCATGGAACGGGGTGTTTAGACCTCAACAACAATCAACAAAAGGTGTGGGAAAATCACTTGGATTCTATATACCTGCTATAACCACAAAGGTCTAAAGCCACTGGAGTAATAATAGATCTCCTCTTTCAAAAAGGATCCTACACACTCAAAACCCTAAGTCTCTTATTACTTGATTTTAAATTAAAATTCAAGGGTTGGGATCATGAGCATATAAGGAATTGATTTGATTACCTAGGTAGGCCAAGGATGTGGGTCCTTTACTAACATTATGTTCCATTCACTATAAGCAGTAAACACGCTATGCAAATATAAGAAATAAAACTAGTGCAACCTATATGCTATCCAAACAAGGGTTAGATAGGTGCAATCTAATGCTACAATCGTAAATAAGATGTAACAAATGTGATGAATGACCCTAAACTATATAACTTACACTACCAACAAATATATAAATTATACTAAATGCAACTATCCTAAGAAAATAAAAGAAAGTGAAGAAGGCTTATAGTGGGGCTTTTTATGAAGATCAAGTGTAGGCCACCATACCATACACTTGGCCTGTATTAATACAACCCATTTAAAATTTAATAAAGAAATTGTAAGTTACAATTGGGCCTCACTGTAAGTTCACTGAAAAAGGAAAAAATTTTAATCTATAAAAGCAATAAAAGTTGATGAAGCATTGGACCACAAGATCATTGCTGCTCTTTTGCAAAATTTCCATTGCACAAAACAAGATGGATCAATTTATGAGAAATTATAAAAATGCGCAAATGCAATGCAAAAAACCTAATCTACTGCAACCTAAGTCTACGACTAAAGATAAACAATTTAAACAAAGATCCAACCACAATTCTATTGAGATTCCCCCCCAACTACGCCAAAAACTTGGTGTAGCTTTAATATTACCAGCAAGTGCAAGATTCAAAGTAGTAATTGCATGTGAGAGAGGTCGAACCCCAAGAGGTATGTCAAAATTTTGTATGTTTGATGGATCTTATTAAAGTGCTTAACTTCAGCCAAAGAGAGATTTTGAATTGATTTGAAGTTAGACTAGGAAAGTAAATGCATGAAATTAGGAACTACAATTAAAGGAAACTTGATAATTTAAATTACCTAACTAACCTACAATTAACAAAAGAAACTAATGTAAAACAAGCATGAATTTAACTAAGCAACTACCTTAAGGAAACTATTAAAAAGGAAGCTTTCCTAATTTAACATTTTCTTAAATAAGAAACTTTTTGAAAATGAAACTTTGTAAAAATTTCATAACCTAAAATAAGATGAAAACATCTAATTAAAAGCTTCCAAAAAAATATTAAGCAACTTAATTTACCAAAGATCAAAGAGGAAATTAACCTCGTACCATGTGCGTGATCCATGGATTATGCACATGGTTCATAGGTCGAAAGATGGAAAGATTTGATGCTTTAAATACAAACTAACATGCAGCCTAAGCTATGAATTTAATAAAAAAACTAAAAATCTAAATGTGCTCCTAAGGATACATCAATTAAGTTGTATTAATGGCTCGAAACAAAGCATGAAGATTAAAGAAAGAAATTTCTAGATTTTAAGCACTTAGAACTTCAACTTAAATCAAGCATATAATGCAACTAAAATTATAATTTCTATGTAAGATAACAACCTAGATCTAAATTAATTTGATGATAGAAATATTCAATAACAAGAATATTTAATGAATTTCATTCAATTAATGCCAAAATACATCAAAATTTTGGGCATAAAAAATGTTCAAAAGCTGAAAATTGGACAAGAAAATAAGCCCTAAAACCTAATCTAAACAACAACAAAAATCCAATCTAATGATCAAAAATTAAATTAAGCTATTATGCAAAGAAAACCCAAAAAATAATTCAAGAGACAATGAGGAGTATTCAAATTTGTACAAAAGTATGTAATTGTAGCCCATGTGTTATAAAATATAGTGTTATTTCTAGGGCTTTTCTGAAAATTTATAACACATGCATTTCTGACCTAATAATTCAAAAGTTTGATATTTTGTAAGTGCAAGCTAATCCAAGGTAAGTATGTGAATCATTACAATTTTTTGGGATTTAATCAAGGTTTTTAATCTTTTGTAGGAATTGAGAATATGATCCAACAGCTTATATTGCGCTTCGCAAAGTTTTTTGCACGTCGGGTATTGCAATTAGCTCACCGAGGGTGTAGGGGGTGGCTCACCCTTGCCTAAGGGTGTGGGGGTGGAGTCCCCAGAAAAAATTGGAAGAAAGCAAAGGTGATTAAAATTACCTATGCAAAAACTCATGCATTACAATCACTTTGTATAAGGATTGGAGCCATTCATGAGTCCAACTAGGAAACCTAAGGAAGCCAAGATACTCCAGCCTTGAAGCTAAGAATTGAAGCCAATTAAGCCACCAAGGAATCAGCTATCAAAGTGAACCATGGATCCACATGATTGGAGCATCAATTTTAGTCACTTTTCTATGTTAACAATGTGATTTTTAAGTGATTTTGAGATTAATGTAAAAGGTAATATTATCATGCATTAAGGAACCCATCAAGAGAGAAAATCCTACATTCCTAATCTGTTTCCTAAACCTAATCCTCCATTCACTCTAAGATTCCAAGTATTTAACTCAAAGGTACAGCCACCTTCCTAGAAGAGGATGCCAACCCCTTACTTGGTTGGAAAAATTCAAGTGGCTCCTTAATTAGGAAACCCTAGATCCAAGTCCATGAAAACATGTAAAAACCTAAGGTTTTCTTCCAAAATTTTCATATTTATTTCTTTCTTATTCCCTCACTCTTCCCATCAGCCAATCACCATCCAATTAGGATGGTTAAGAGCCACTTATTGTTCAAGGGAAAAGATGCCTCCTCCCTTCCTAATTTAGAAACCAGCCAATCCATGACTCTCTCTCTCTCTCTCTCTCTCTCTCTCTCTCTCTCTCTCTCTCTCTCTCTCTCTCTCTCTCTCTCTCTCTCTCTCTCTCTCTCTCTCTCATGCCATCCTTATTACATCATCTCCACCAAACTTTCCCCCCTTCAAACTCCACCTCAACCCTAGATCTAGATCTCTACAGCTTTCTTAGATTAATCATTCATCAAATTGGAAGCTAAAACATCTATATCTACTAACCTAAGGCTTCCAACATTTTTTTTTCTAAGTAAAGGTCAGGTGAGATAAACTTTAAACATTGCACTCTTTGCTTGTTTATTTTTGTATCTGGACTTTAGTTTTCTTTGGTTCTATTCTTCCTTTGGATTTTTAGTTATTTCTTTGGTTATTTTCTCTCCAATTCAGGTTGGTAGTTTTCTTTTAATGTTTTAGTTTCATTGCCTTTGTTTCCATTGTTTTGCTTTCTAGTTCTACACTCATCTTTCCACTTAGCTCCCTCTCTTTTCTTTGCTTCACTTTCATTAGTTTTTATTATTCATTCACCCAAGATTCAAGTTACTTCTTCTCTAGTAGTGACAGCAAAAGAATAAATAGCTTGCAACCTTGCCTTACCCCTTAGGAATTTCATGTTTTTCTCCTTTGATTCCACTTAGTTTTAGGCATTTTCTTCCTCTTACTTCATCATCCTAGCCATTTTCTCCCTTGAATTCCTTTATGGGTTTTCTTCGCATGTCATCATAATTTAGATTGAGTTTTTTTTTTTTTTTAGATCAAGTTTTAAGGCTTTGAGTTGTGCACAATTTCCAAATATGTACACTTGTTTTATGTGCACAAATTTTAATGTATTTGGCATTGATTTAATGAATTTCTTTAAGGATTTATGGAATGTTTCTATCATCAAAGTGCTTTAAATTTGGGTTATTATCTTTAATAGAAAGTATTGTTGCTTTACATGCTCGATTTAAGTTGAAGTTTTAAGAGGTTAAAATCTAAAAATTTCTCCCTTTAATCTTTATGCTTTATTTCTAGCCATCAAAACATCTTAATTGCTTGAATCCATAGGAACCCCTTTAACTTTTATGGTTTTTTATTATAACGACCCGAGTTTTTAATAAAACATTCTATAAATATTTTGCAAGTACAAGGCCCTTAGTGGTAAAAAAATTCACAAACAATGCAGCGGAAATTCTTTTCTTTTAAATTCATTTGCAGCAAAACCCAAGTCTCACCTCAACGTACATAATACACATAGACATTTTGTATAAAATAAAAGTTTATTGAATACTAGTAGTTTACTTTTAAACAGCCCCTGTATTACAATTACAATCTATTGTCCAAATACAATCTAAATTACAAAGTACATAGCCTAATTACACAATCTTCAAGGGAAATATTCTAATCAGTCTTGCAGTGTCTGATTCTTCAAGCTTTACGTTCTCAATTCTCCTTCCCTGTATCTGAGATATTGTAAACATTCAAGCATTTACAATATCTCATCAAGCTATGCTTGGTAAGGGATACAAAAATATACTACTTCACTAATATAAGAATACATACCTCAGTCATCATTCTATCATGTTTATCCACTCATGGATCATCTCATCATAGAGTATATACATCATTTATGTAGTATAGGATAAACCTGTTAAAATAGTGAAAATACTCAAAACTTGTTCCTTCTCTAGGCTATACTCCCGCTTAAGAGATCAATAATAAGCCAAATATCATACGGGGATATTCTCTTAAGGAACTCAAGTATTTCATCATACTTGGCATCTCATCATGCCATGGCATCTCACTATGCCTATCAAATGTGCATCATAATGAAAAATACTCAAGGACTACTATGCTACAGTCTAAATGGATAACATCCGAGCAATTTACGCTATTTTGGACATTCTATAAGAAATGAACAGTGTTAAATATTTTACCTTATTTAAAATAGTAAATGAAGGAATTTGTGAGGAAACTAGTATCATTAGATTCTACTCAAAAAATGGAATCCAATGCCTCAAAGAACGCCAAAAACGGAGTTCGTATGAAGAAGTTACGGCCGTTTAAAGATTAGGGGTATTTTTATAAATTAAACAGAAAACGAAAAAGAACGAAAAATGCAGGGGGCTGTTTTGATAACGGCACCCCCTGTCATCTTCCACCTCCAGATTTCTCCAAAAACCCTTTTCTCCCGATTTCTCCAGAACACACTAGGGGAAATGGCGGCATCGCCATTGAGGGGCACCGCCTTCTCCCCTCTATAAAAGCCCCATCTCCTCCCTCACGAAAACATGATTTTCCGACCATTTTGAGACTTGGCTTTCTGGAAAAATCAGAAACCCGTCTCAAGCCAGTCTTCCCTGAGTTTCTCAGCAACGGCCAGGCCCAAGTCAGGCTGGCCATTCCTTTACCCGTCTTCCCATTCCCCTCTCTTCTCTTTTCCAGTCTTGACAATGAGGTTGTTACCTTCATCAAGTTTTCCAGCGATAGATGGTTTTAGAACCAGAATGAGGGTTCTACCACCAGCAATAGGCGCTCCAAGGCTCTCCAGGTAAGTCGGCTTTCCCTTTCTCTTGGGTTCTTCCCCCTTTCAGGCTAGATCCGTGCTGGATCTAGCGTTTCCAGCAGGTTTTCCAGCCGGATTTCCTGGCCGAAAATGCTCCAAGCCGGTTCCAGCCGGCCCTACACGAACAAGGCGTCCCAGGGACACCATGCTCCACGTACACCTGGGACAGGGTCCCTGGGATGGGTTCCGGGCATATGACAGTGCGTACACTGTCCCAGGTGCAGCCTTCGGGTGCGCGAGTGACATGGGGCACGAGTCCTGGCTCGACCAGGATGCACGGGGTGCCCTGAGAGCTGAGACGTGCCATGTTACACCAAAGGTGCATCCGTGCAATGCCATCCAGGATGCGCATCATAGCGTTGCTTGAGCATGCATGTGCGCGTGCAAAGCATGGTCCCTGGCACGGTCTTTGGGTGCGCACGCACGTGAGGCGGTCGCGGTTCAATTAGGATACACGGGTGTCCTAGGAACTGGGACACACGGACCTAATGAGATTTTAAAGTTAGGATCAAAGGACAATTTACAGAGTTTAACTATTAAATAGTAGATCCATATCATAGGATCTAGCCTGACAAAGAATTAGGCAAGGACCATGGACCCTAAAAGGCAGATCTAGCGATCTAATGTATTCATTCATACCCAGGAGTTTATAAATGAGACCCAGGGATGGGTTGAGTGATAAAGGACGCAACTCCAGGAGACTTTGAGGTAGGTGCTCTATCGCTACTAGACTTTTAAAAAGAGCCATGATTGTTTTGAATGCATGTTTTAAGTATAAGTTATATGACTTGTTTAGCATGACTTAATCTTATAAACAAATTCAGCATGCATAGGACAAATACATTATGCATAGACATGTTTTACAAGAAATTGCATATATTGCATGATTTGTGAGCATTGAGTTCTTGAAAAATTGCATGTCCTTGAGGGTTACCAAAAGATGCTGGAGTGCCCAAAAGACGCTGGGTAGGCAGTTGTGAGGGTCAGGCAGTTGTTAGGGACCCAAAGAGGATAGGTTTTGAAATAGAGGTTTTTGTTTGTTTGATCGTATATGATTTGGGCTAGTAAGCTCATGGGCGCTATGCCGAGAGGTCTGGGTTGGCCACCCAGCCTCTACCACTATTAGGTGGAATGGGTACCACGCCCAAGAAGGGCATGTCCCTACGTCGACTGTATGTGGTACAGGGGGCTACCACTGGTGTCACGACACTAGGTCGATGTGTCATATGCCCCGTGGAGGCTATGACGCTGTGTCCCTAGGTACCCGAGGACCACACAGCGGCGAGGTCGTGGGCATAGTTGGCCCTATGGTTTGAGGATTTACTTGCATTGCATATGGCATGACATGAGGTTGGTCGACCATACCATATATCCATGAGTTGGATTTAGTTGAGCATCCTATGCATATCATTATGTTTATGATATATATGATACTTTCAACTTGGATTATGTGATTTCTTTAAGTCATCAGTATTCCAATTCGACAATGGTTGTTAATCTCGATATTGAACTTGAGTGTTCAAACATGCACATGTTTTGAAAGAGCATATGATTTTAAACATAGCATGCATTGTAAAACTAGTAGTGATGGACTCCTACTGAGTATAGTATATACTTACCCTATCCTTAACATTTTTCAGGATAGTTCCATTCACGAGTAAAGGACACCTATGTTAGTGCTACGAGCAAGAAAAATCAAAAGGGGACAATTATACATGTAAGTAAACACTCTACCCTTTAGACATGTATTTGCATTTAATTGCAGTTGAAATTTGTTGTATTTGGATAGACCTGGGAAAACATTTATGATTTCTGAAGTTTTTCAAAAAACTACTTTGGTTGTTGTGAAAGCAAATGACACTCGGGGTTTTCAAAATGAGTTTAAAACTAAAGATTTTCCGCTGCATTGCATGGTTTTTATAAAATGTTTTTCAAATCGGGATCCCACCTTAGGAATTTAGATTTTTCATTTAAAAATGCATGAGATAACCCGGGTCGTCACAAAATTTGTACAACACGCTAGGGTAACTGCATAATAATCCACTGATACCAATTATGGAAATAACAAAATCTAGGTCCACATGGGTGAGGACGACGGCTGTCACAATGGTGGCCTTCCCATGATTGCCCCACCCTGCCTTAAGCCTCTCTTTGGGCATGGTAACCATCATATCTTACATTTGAGGAAGCAGGTGGCCAAACTCTCATAACTTCCCTAGCATAGCATCCCCAGGCATATGCTTGTATAAAACAAAATTACAAGCCACCATGCTTGTATGTAAAATACATTGTACATATTAGGCGATGTGTCTATTTAACTAAGGCTGGAATATTTTCTATGCCCTATTCTTAGGGTTTCCTTAGTCCACACATCTCACTAATTTCTCATCGTTTGATTAGATCATTAGATTGGATCAGTTGAATGGATCATGGGGTTAGATCACTTGGTTGGATTATTTTCTTAGATCATTGTTATTCTAAGGTGCCAGGTATACTTATATCATGAAGGTCTATAATTCTAGATAGAATATCATGTATATATATACACATGAATCTTTAATACATTCTTGTACATCCACCTACCTCAAAGTGGTATTCACTCCATATTGTCCATCATGGTCTTGATTCATACATCTGTCAAACCATACGTATAAAGTCATTCCTTTATACAAGTATTCTTTCTACATGTATTTGGGTTATCCTATGAAGGATGCCCTAATTTTTCTTGAATCATATATGATCAAGGTTTCAAACCATCTGAGTTCACAATCTACACTATGAGTAAAATCATAGAACAATACTATACTCTACATTAAATTTCTTTTCTTTTTGTTAGTGATCATTCAAGATCTCTCTTGGATCTTGTTTGATCTTCCTTATCTTATTTATTATTATTATTATTATTATTATTATTATTATTATTATTAGGGTTAGATAATTTGCTAACCTTTTATGCTCATATTATTATTTCTCAACCAGTTACTATTTTACTGGATCAAGGATAATTTATTCATCTCTAAATCTATACAGCTCCTCTTATTTCCAATTGGCCAAGGTTTACCAAATACATGCTATTCCTAATGTGGTTAATTCAATCCTCATGTAAGGAGTCATTTAGACCTCAACAAATGTCAACAAAAGGTGGAGGGACAACAAGGCTCATTAGAAACCCCCTTAACCTCAATGAATAACATGAAATGGGATAACCTTAGCTCATCCTTCAATAAGATCCTATGAGCTCATAACCCTAAGTTTATTTCTACTTGATTTTAACTAATTCCATGAACATTACTATGTCATTCATGGAGGTTTATTATGCTCTTAAGTTGGGCTAAGGAAATGGAAAATCCACCCCTTATATTGTCCTAGTAACTATAGCCCTTACTATGATTATACTTCAAGATGTATATGTCTTTAGTGAAGTCCATCTATACATCATCAATTACTTCTTTTAAGGTATTTTTCATAATTTTATGATTAAAAGAAATTAGACAAATAATTCTAAGGAATTTAAAGACAATCATGCTAAAATTGAAAGTATTGACCTGAATTTTAATTTTTTATTCAAAAGAAATTAACTAATAATATTACAACATTTTATTCTAGGAAATTAACGATAATTAGACTAAAATTGGAAAATAGATGTGGATCATAATTAAATCAATTTTACTATAAAAGACAATTAATTAAGCATGTGATAAAGCTTTCCTTATGATCCAACCATCTGATTTGTCCATCTTTTAGATCTAGGGTTGATATTCCATTAAGAATGCAACCCTTGATCCTTTATGTTTTTGTTTCATCCAACATCATAATAACATGATCCTAACCTTTGATTATTCAATTTATAGGTCCAATTAGCCTGATCATTCTTGATCCATCTGATCAAGGAGATCCATTGAGATTTTCCATGATCATTTTCTCATTTAAGGGCATACACCTTGATTTATTTCATATCAATCCAATCCAACCATCCCCATGCTGTTTTATCATCATTATAACCTTAGTGGATCTAGATTTTCAATTTTGATCACCCAAGATCTAGTTGATCAAGGGTGTAATTAAGAGTATTTTTATTAACAAAAAGTTTTGATGCTTAAAATCTTGTTTTTATAGGTTCAATAAGTTCCCATCATTAAGATCTATTCATAACATCTTACAAATTGGAAATCGGACTTAAATTGAGTGAGTAATTACATTTTTAAATTTTCATACGTTTTCAATGGCTAATTTTAGTTTGTACTTTTTTTTATCAAATAAACCTATATAGAGGATTAGAAATCCTATTATGATCATCAATCTTAGGGTTTTGACAACTTCTGGATCCATCAATCATATTAGATTTACATTTTAAGATCATCTTAGGCATGATCTAAGATTGTTATAATGGATTTTAGCAATTATCTCACATAAATACAATTACAAACATAGATCTCATGATTCCAATATATTTTAGATAACATAAGGAATGCATCAATATTTTCAGATCTAAAATCAGAGCTAAAATGAGCTCTTAATTGAAGAAACAAGATTTTAGTTTAATAGATGGACAATTGAGATCATTCCAACAGAAAATGATAAAACAGAGAGCAACCCACCCCTAGTACCATCGTTTATAGGTGATTTGAGAGGGGTGACCAGCTATGGATAGACTATCCAGATTTGGACCATGGCCAGATCTCTTCCATTGGTGAAAACTAATGGCTTAGATTTCATCTCCTAGGGTTTTTGGTCCCTAGGAATCCATCCAATAGCTTAGATTGATCTCTACCCTATGGTTCGATCTGTCGTTCCCTATGGATCAACGGCTGGGGAGATCCCAGGAATACCGAAAACTTCATAAGAATGTTGGAATTGTAAAAGGAGAAGAAGGGTGCACCTATCTGTGCCGGTCCAGTGAGGAGAAGTTCACCAGAGAGAGAGAGAGATATAATGCCGTAAAATCAAGAAAATCAGAACATAACCCTAGACTTTGAAAAATACATATATTCTGTGATTTCGTTGGTACCGTTGCTAGAGAAGATCTGAGACCATGGGGCATTTCTAGATCACCACACATTGAAGAGATCCAATGGTTCCAGATCAACATTTAATAGCCATATTGTCAGAAATAACCAGTATTAATCAATGGAGATGGTACCTAGTACCATGTTTATCTTCGTTTTGAGTTTCCCAACGATCCAGTAGGTGGATCATCATGGAAACTTAGGGCTTTTGTAGTTCAACCCTGTTCGACCAAATCCAATAATGGATGTTGAAAAGTAACGGCTATAATTGGATGGCTAATTCATTGACAGTTTCCAAGTAGAACCCTAGGTGCAATGGGGATGATGCATCCATAGACACTCCCGATGCAGACACGAGGTAGTCTTCTCAATGCGTCTAGGGACACGCCCACAGAGAAAGGGAGAGAGAGAGAGAGAGAGAGAATTTGGGAGAGATTGAGAGGGAATTTTGAACTACAATTCTAGGGGAATCTAGGGCACCTCGTGGGGGATTTTTAGAAAATATTTTGAGAAATTTTATGGGCTATTTATACGGATTTTTTAATTTTCCACAATCACATGTCATAATTATGTTTCATTTCTTTTTATTATTAAATTGTCATTGGATTCCCACTACCACCTCCTTCTCCACTACTAGGTAGTAGTGGTTTGACTCATGATGGTGGTCTTCCAGACGGTTAGCCCACCTTGTGGGCCCCACATAGTTATGAAAAGACTATTTTGCCCTTTTAATTCCAAAAATGGAGAAAAAGCGCGTTTATTCCTATGAACTCAGAATAGAGCATACTTAGTGTCATTTTGATTAGTTTTTCAAATATGTTTCAAATTTTTATGTCTTAGGTCTCGATCATGAGTGGAATTACCATTTTACCCTTTTATTCGTAAAAATAGACAAAAATAAGGATTTTTCATCCGAACTCAGAATTTGGCGTACTCATAGTCATTCTGATCGGTTTTTTGAGTACATTACAAATATCCAAGTCTTAAGTCTTGATTTTATTTTTATAAAAATGAATTTTTCTGGAACTCAAAGTTCCCATTCCACTTTTAGAATTTCAACTTTTATTTTTTTTAATAATTCAATTATATTCATAAAAATTGGGGTTATTACATTTATTGAGTTCATAGCTTAAGTTGCATATTAGTTTCCATGTAAAGCATCAAATCTTGCCATCTTTCAATCTATGAACCATGTGCACAATTCACGAATCATGCACATGGTACTAGGTTACTTTCCTCTTTGATTTTTGTTTACTTTAGTAGCTTCATATTGTTTTGGAAGTTATTAATTAGTTTTTTTCATCTCAATTTGGGTTTACAAAGTTTCCTTTTTGAATTTTAGAAAGTTCCATTTTTAGAAATTTTCTAGTTTAGGAAAGTTTCAATTTTAGTAGTTTTCTTAAGATTAGTTACCTAATTTGATTCATTTTAATTTAACATTAGTTTCCTTTAGTTACTTTCTTATTAGTTAGCTAAGCTTCCATTCTAATTTCTTCATTTTATTTTTAGTATGTTTCTTTTAATTATAGTTTCTAATTCCATGCATGTTACCTTCTTAGTTTGTTTTAATTTCCTAGTTTGGTCACAACTCTTTGTATGATGACCCGAGTTTTTCTTGAAACAACCTTTGTAAAATTTATTTAGAAATGGTCAGGATCTTGAGCAAATTTTTTTTTTTCAAAATATTTTAAAACTATCATATATAGTAGTTTTCAAAACTGCCCTTCCAAGCCTAGGTGTCTCATTAAAACTTTACATATAGTCAAAATAATTTTACAAGAATAAGCACTATCAAGACCCACTAGTCATAGCCCAAACAATCTTAAATGAAATCATAACTTAAATTAAATAAAATCCTCACATTCATAACAAGGTTAATTGTCCCATTGCATCATCATTCTAAATGTTCAATGTTTTTATTCTAAAGGAAATGAGTAACTAATTTCACCAGCATACTTTCACTCTTATGCTCCACAGTCCCTGTTTGCCTCAATTCCTTAGTCCTTCTTAGAAGATTGACTTGAAATTGTTAGTGGGGGTGAGTACAACCACTCAATGGGAAATTCTAAGTGAGAAAAAACATGAAGAAAACACATGAATGCATAAACGATTAAATGTGATTGATATCAAACCTTAGTAATGACTAAATCTTGAAGCCCACGATAAATCACATTAAGTATTGTGAATCTCAATCAAAAGCATATAGCATTAAAAGTTGTACTAGATATCTGAAACATATAGCATCAAATATCATCTGTTCTGCATGTAGAGAGAACTAATATCTCATGCCTATGTTCGATCATGGATACCGCACGACCCACACCAACCTCATGGGGGAGAATGGATCACATTGAATGGAAAGTCCCATGACCCTTCCAAACGCACAAAAGCCTTTACCTCAAGCGGGTATCAAAATTTCTTTTCAGAGTGTTAGTGGCCAACTGCACTCCTAGCACATGACTTCAAAAGTCCCATCCTATATCTAATTTCATATTCAATTCTAGTAAGCACCCATGAGTACTTTTGCTTTCTATATATGTGCATATATTTAAAAGCATCTAAAACTTGGTCATCCTTTTTATCAAGATGACCAACAATGAAATTTAACATACAGCCAAGCATTAATCCTCATACATCAAAACAAAGTAAATAGTATGATCTAAGTACATCTACAGCTGAGTGGTCATGGATTCATAGTTCAATAAGATCATCAGTATCAAACTATTTGATATAATGCGCATGCATTCATAACAAATGAAAGCTATGATCAATTCTAATTATCATGGTACACATAAAATAGTGGGCCAACTAAAAAAAATTTGTGAAACTAATTTGGCATATTCTATACGAGGACTCATGCTCTATTTTAGATTGGTCATGAACTTGTACACATGGTTAGATCAAAAGTATAATTTCATATATGCTTTGAATTGAAAATAGGTTGTGTGTGTGATTTCTATGATGGTCAGAAGTTAATGTGTATAATTTAAGATGGAACCTATGGATGGTCATTGACATAGAAGATAGTACTAAGGAATAGATCATACATATGGGTCAAAGTACAAATCAACAATGTACAAGTGATAGTGTTTAACAACTGCGTAGTGCGCATGCATATGCTCAAATAAAGCAATACATAAGACTTCTAAAACCTTGTTTTGTATGCATGTTCTCATATGAAAAATTAGGATACGTGATGTTGAGTTGTATGAATGCATGGAATTCCTTTTTTTTGCATAATAAGGTGCATGGAGTCCTTGCATGGGAATATTCATGGCATCCTACCTTTTATGCATGGGGTCCTTATATGATCAATCTAATGCACCCACTCCTATTAATATAAGATAACTACTAAAATCCAAAGATCAAAAAGGGATTAAGAGTTAACATGCTAAGATTTATTGCTGAATGTGCATGTTATTAGAAATGAAGTGTATATAGTTATGATAGGGGAATACCAACACCCATGATATTTCCATGAATGTACAAGTGCACATCAAATGAGTAGCATGCAATAGCTATGATAAAGAAACTTAGTGTATGTGATGGAATAATGGATGAACAGGGGTGCATCAAATAAGCGTGTGCATGAATCTAGATCAGAAATTAAATCTGTGTGCATGGATTAAAACATTGATGTAAGGTGCACATGTTTCCTTAACAATCAATAAATGAGACATTATATGAATAAGTCTGAGTGAAATCATAGTTCATCATATGATTAGTGATGAGTTTCGAGGCAAAAAAAACTTAGATTTGCATGGATTAAAAGCAAGTAATATGCTAATAAAATCATGGATCAACATATGAAATTTCAAGGGAATCTTTAAGTAAGACAAAGACAAGAGTGTTCATGCTCTAACACAAAAATCGATAGTGTGATTCCAAACCAGAACTAACCATGGGTGCACCTGATCTTATGGAATTAGTACCAATCAATGGAATGATTTAACATATGCATGAAGACTTTCATGGGGCATGTGCGTGAGGTTTGATGGAGTGGATAATATACACATGAAACCTAATGAGGTGGGTACACGCAACAGGCAAAGGGATCAAGGTATGTATGCATTGATAAGCCAGTTTATACAATTGGAATATCATGAAGCACACCAAGCCATCGCATGTACACATTTAATCAAGCTATGCCAAAAGAATCATTATAAAATGAAGTGAATGACAACATAAGAAAGAACCTAGCTTGAGGGATAAGATCCTATAAGAAAACGTGTTGGTCTATTGGATGATATTTGATGGATTGATGCATTTAGTTCTAAACCTTTGTCAGTACATATACATGTAATGATGTTTAAATCCTTGATTGAATTAGATTAAATTAATTCATACACCTACAACCCATGCACATATAACAAACATTCTATGCTCTCCATGTGCTTATAACAATGAAATCCACGCACTCCAAACAAATCAATAAACCTAAATGGACATAAATCAACAATGAGATTCAAACTGTTTGTAGCTACTTCACTAATAATAATATGGATCAACAAAATAATTCAAACAACAACTAAGCATGGATCATGCGTACATCAATTGCAAAAATTAACAATTTAGTTTGAACAAAACAACTCATAAGCGCACATAAATGAAATCCATGACCTTGAAAACAAAAACTAATCTAACCTAGAATAACCCACGCCCCTACTACTTAGTAACAAAAAAATCTTCTACACTCTTGTTTTCAAAAAATGCGAGGTATGGATGATCCTAAGTGAAACCTTCTCCTCCTCCTCCTCCTCCTCCTCCTTCTTCTTCTTCTTCTTCTTCTTCTTTGTGTTTCACTTATTCATTCCTCCCCCTCTTAAGTTAATTTTAGTTGACTCTCCTCTATCCTATCATATCTATAGATATATATTTCCTTCTTACCCTATCCCTTTCAAATTCTAATATGTTATGTATCCTCATCATTTCCCACCTAAAATTCTCCAGATTCATTACACCTAAACTTTCATTGGTTTTGGGTAGGGAATTTCCCCAAAAAGATTGTCGTAGGAGACTTGAACTCTAGTTCTAGAGTTTTGCATACTCATTCTATAGCCATTAGAGCAATTAGATTTTTGTTGTCAATTTCATGTAAAAGAATATTTATATTATGAAGATTAAAGTTGTTACACTTTCTCTTTGGCTGAAGTTAACTGATATAAATCGAATCCAATCCATTGTAGACTTGTGAGATTCCTCATGGGATCGACCTCACTCCCATGCAATGCAACTTTACTTCATGCACTTGCAAGTAATTTTAAAGCTACACCAGAGAAGATGGCTAAGATGATGAACTATAACAATGAAATTGCACCTAAAATAAGGTGAAAATAAGGTAGAAAATGTGGAATTCAAGAGCTGAACCCAAGGCTCTATGATATCTCTTCTCTTGGATGTCATTACTAGAGAAGGGTTAACTTAGATCTTGATTGAATGACAAAGAAAAACTAATGGAATGGGGTGAAGAAGAGAGAGCAAGAAAGAGGGAAAAAGACGTGTGGAAATAGAGAGCAAAAACTCAGGCAAAACTCAATGAACATAAATCAAGAAAACTAAATTACCAAACTGGAATTGGAGAGAAAATAAAAAGAGGTTTAATTAAGGAATCCAAAGGAAGAATAGTCCAAAAGAATGCCAACGTCTAGCTCCAAAGATCACCAAAGGAATATAGTGTAATTTCAAGGATGACATAAGAGATGACATGGCTAGTTTCCTATTTTAGGAGGGAGGCATCCTTTTCTTAGGATGGTGGGTGGAATTTGACCCCTTCTAATTAGGTGAAATTTGAAATGTAAAAAAGAGGGATCTATAGTAATGGGAAAAGGTAGAAAAATGGAAAGAGATCTAGGATTTTGTGATGTGTTGAGTGAAGATATCTAAGGGACTTGAATTAAGCATTCAAACGAGGGGAAGGCAGCACATTCTAGGAAGGTGGCTCCTTCCCTAATGAAAAATGATGGAATCATATGTTTATATGATGGAAAGGGTTAGGAAATGGATTAAAAAAATGGGGTTTTCTCTCTTGATGTGTCCCTTAATACATTATCATCTTACCTTTTACAATTCTCTCTCAAAATCCCTAAAAATCATACTTTAATCATACAATTGTTGCTTGAATTGGAGCTCCAATTGTGTGGCTCCATGTGGTAATCATCCATGGTTTGATGGCTCATTTTGATGGTTCATTCCTTTGTAGCATAGGTGGCTTCAATACTTGGCTTCAAGGTTTTAATAGCTTGGCTTCCTTAGGATTCCTAGTTGGACTAGGAAACCTCGTGTATGACTCCAATTCTCATGAAAAGTAATGAAATTCATGACTCTTTGAATTGATCATTTTAATCACCTTTGCTTTCTTCTCACTTCCTGCAAAGTGCAATATAGGCCATTGGATCATCTTCTCACTTCCTGCGAAAGAGTAAAAAATTTGAATTAAATACTAAGAAATCATGATGATTCACATACTTAGTCTATATTAGCTTCTGAACCTACAAAATATCAAACTTTTGAATCATTAGATCAGAAACGCATGTTATAAAATTTTAGACAAACCCTAGAAATAGCACTATATTTTATAGCACATGATCTACTAATTGGGTACCTTTTATGCAAAATTGAACATTTACCCAAGATGTTCTAGGTCATAGTATCCTTGGGTTGGATGGCAATGGGACCTCAACTATAAGTAATAAAGTATGATGGATATGCTATCAATGGTTATCTTTTTCACAACAAAAGACCATTACAAGTCAAGTGCACAACAAGTTAGTGGTGTTAACCTAGTTGCTAAAGCTACTTACATTTCTAGTTCAAAGGACAACAATCCAATTATAGCTAATGAAACTTATTATAGGGCCATAAGCAAGAATGGGCACTAAATTATACTTAGAGAACTATGTATTTTAAGTGTGATTGAGTGGAACACAACAAAGATAACATAAAAAACAATGCCCTAGAATTGACATTGGTTTACCTCAATAAGATCGGATATCAAAATGACTAGTTTATTTTAGCATCTCAAGAGAAAAAGGTATTTTATGAAAGATGAACATAATATGAGATGGTCAATTATTTTATCAGCTTCCAAAGGAACTTACGATGAAGACAACCTAGGTGACACAACAATTGATTAGCTTTCAATCACTACAACACTGCCATCAATCAAGCAAGTCGGGGAGAAATGAGACAAATTATGTGTATGAAGCGAGTGAGGAGGGTGCTTGGGTTGGATCAAATTGTATATGAGGGGACAAATTAAAATGTTTGTAACATCAAATATATGGATTGAATTAATCAAGTTACACATAATGTGTCATGCCAATCACAAGTTATATATTGAGGAAATAAGGGATGGGGGCACCCTCTGTCCTTCACAGGTTACTAATATTTCAAGATCTAGAGAACAAGGAAATATTATTATTATACAAAACATATATAGGGGCAGGTTATCATAAATCTTAATACATATAAGATGGTTATTCATAAATTGTTTTATATACATTAAAAGATATAAGACAGTTTAATAGAAATTGTCTTATGTTATTCAAATAAAATCAAAGCAGGAAATTGATAAGCAAGATTTATTGGTAATATAAGACGGTTATGAGAAATCATCCTATATTCTAATAAATATAGGATGGTTAATATAAGACGGTTATTCAAAATTGTCTTATATTGATATAATACAGTATGGTTCACTAAAAATCATCTCATAAGTCCCATCAATAATATAAGAAGATTATTAGAAAATAATCCTACATGTTGGAAATGACACAAACTATAATATAAGATAGTTTCTTAATGATCGTTTGATATTTACAAGCATATAGGACAATTTTCTTACAACCATCTTATAACTTCCCTTTACAAAACTACAATTATACAAATGAGACACAGAGAATACAGGATAGTTTGGGTAAATCTCCCTATATTCATAGGAATATAGGACCATTTTTGCAAAAACCATCTTATATATTCCTTGAATATGAGAAGGTTTTCTAAATACTGTCCTATAAGCATAGAAATATAGGATGGTTTCCCCAAACCATCCTATATTCAGCTATGCATATAATTTAAACCCCCCACACCCCCACCTCACCCCCCCTAAAAAGTAAAACAAAAAACCCTTCACCCTAATCAAGACCAAAGAGGGAAAGGAGGAGAGGAAGAAGAGGGGGAGAGAGAGAGAGAGATAGAGAAAGAGAAAGAGTGAGAGAGAAGGAGGAGGTTCACACCCCACCTGGGCTACCCAACGCAAGGAGGTAGAGAGGAAAGAAGAAGAAGAAGAATGAGGAGAAGAAGAAGAATGAGAAGACGAGGACGAGGAGGAGGAGGAGGAGGAGGAAGAAGAAGAAGAAGGAGAATAGGAAAAATAGGAAGAGAGAAATTTGTGCATGATTTCAAGCATCATTAAACAATGAAAATCTATAAAATTAATCATGCTAGATAGGGGACATTGGGAATACGAAGACCCAAGTCTTAGATTTTCAATTTTCATTCCAACAGATCTAAATGGCAGCTAACTCAACCCAAAGAGCTCTTTGATTCACATCCATTTATCTATATGATGAAATGTGCAATATGGATACTTGCAAGACCATTTTTAGAGCTCCTTAATGCTATCATCCAATGCTTAAGAATTTGTTATGAAGTGGCCACCTGAATACTTACTCGCAAGTCAAATATTGATGGCATACATGTGTATGATGTGGCTGAAGTAGACATGTCTTGTACACAAGATGGCATACATGAGGTTTTGTAAAGAAAATGCATAAAGTGTGCTCCTAATCATATCTACTCTTCTTTTATCTTACGAGACATCAACTTTGATAGATTCGCCCTATGCCAAAAAGAAACAATTCCTTTCTTAGAGGTATTCATGTGGTACTTGATAAGAATCTTATTAAAGTAAGTGGATTGAGGTAGACCTAATTTCTTGTTCTTATGATCTCATCCACATATGAGATAAGGAAAATAGTATTACTGCCACTACTTTTCTTGTAAACATATGCCCCTTCTAGAATTTTTAAGAAGTCAAAATCTTTGACTATTTGATCAAACTGAATATTCTAGAGAGATCAAACTCATATGATAGTCTTAAAGCCAGAGAGATCACTATAGTAGAGTCACACTTTCCACCGAAATGGGGAAAAGGTAAAGAACAATATTAGAACTAATAGTTCAACTCAGATGTGGTCACTTGGCCCTTATACTCTTAAAACATTTCACTCTCCCAAACAGGCATAGAAGTACCTTAAGAGGCACCAATAAATGTTTCTTTAAGCTAGAGGCGATTAAATTTTGACTTCTATAGCGATATCCTTAGTGGCACCAACTAATTGCTTTTGAACAAAGTTGATGATTATCTATTACCTATTGTTAAGATCCCATTATTGCATAAATTACCCTCATTTAGTATGACTTTCGATATATTTTTAAGACATTATTTAGAAATTTATATGAAAAATATGTTATTTAAAAATTTTATAATCTAACCTTAATTTGGTAAATTTTCAAGGTTAGATGATGATCTGATGTAAGTATGTGCAAAATTGAATGTTCTATAATACTAATTAGGTTATTTTCTTTGTTTTGTAGGTGGTAGATCAAGATCCATATAGTTAGATCAAGCCAATCAACATCCTAGATCTCTGATCAAGCTTAGATTAAAATGGATGGATGAGATTAGTCCGTATTATCTAGCTCAAAATCAAGGACTACAATTCAATCCTTAAGCATTAAATTCAAACCATGAGCACAAGAGAATAAAGGATGTTAAGGGATTTTATGTTTAATGATGGAAAGCAAAATGGATGAAGAGGAAATAGGGCTACTTGGCAATCAAACCAACTTCCTGTCATCTATAAATGCCACATTGAAGATGGAGTGAGAAAAAGGGTGGAAAATTTGGAGAAAAATAGAAGTTGAAGAAGATGAACAATGCACACGCAAGCAAGTGAATAGGGATACTTTGCACGTCATGTCCTACTTCTATGCTTGACAAAAATCTCTGAAATTTGATTCACTGGATTGAGACATCAAGAAGACGAAGAACTAATGTTTGATTTTCAATTTTCATTTCAAATCTTGTAATTTGAATTGATTAAAGTTAGCTACTTGCTACTATTCACATGAACAGTAACAGTTAATTACTTAAAGTTTTGCGCCTTTAATTTTCTTTGTATGATGAGTTTTTGAATGATCTAATCCTTTAATTATATTATAATTTGAGTGAGAAAGAGTTTCATTTTTAAAAAAAAATTAACAAATAGTCAAATTTGTTTAATTTATGAAATTATCTTGAAAGGTACTATTGTACAGATTAGTGAATAGCTTATGTTTGTGATTAAATATCCTAATTTCTATTATCTGGATTTGAAATCTAATTGTATAATTGAATTTATGATATCAAATTATTCTAGGTACTAAGTTTCATTGAAAAATTCTATCAGAAATTAGAAGAAATTGGTGGCCAAAGTTAGTGAAATCTATATGGATTCTGACTATTTGTGATTGTAAGCAGCGACTGGATTAATCCTGGATTGTGAATATGAATAAGATAACTACTTAGCTAGTGTCACATGTGTGTGACCTCATATAACTATGTTAGCTACCTTCTTCTTGTAATGACTCCATTTTTGGAGATAAGGGTATTTTGGTCCTTTCACTATTCACCCTGACTGGACCTAGAAATTTGGTCCTAAGATTAGTATCCTTAGGTGCATCTCGGAAAAAGGAATCCAACAAGACCAAAATCACTCAAAACGGAGTTAAAATGAGCAAGTTATGGCCCTTTGAAGTTCAAGGGCAAAAGTGTAATTTAAATTAAAAACGGATTTGGCCTGAGAAAAATAGGGACCCATTTTGATACGGCCACCCCTCTTCTTCCCAAACCTCCTGGAGGGTTCTAGAATGGCGATGTGCAGGGGAGAAACCACTGCCATTCTAGAGGTTTCTCCACCGCCAAGAACCCCCTCCAGAACCCTCTTCGAGCTCTATAAATAGAGCGCTTGGGTGCCTCCAATGGCAGCCTAAAATCTTGGGAAAAACCCATCGTGGAGAGGCAGGCAAGAGGAGAAAACGTGGAAAAAACCCGGCCACGAACCAAGTATGCCCAAAACCCCTCCAAACCCATCTCCCCCTTAGTCTTAGGATGACTTTCCCCAAATTTTTGCATGAAAAACCATGCAAAACGGGGCTCTAGGGAGCCACAAAGGAACTAGGGATGGTCCCTGGGGCATACTGGTTCGACAGGGTCTAACCAGGGCATCCCTAGGATGCCCAAGTCTCCGTTAAACCGAAACACATCTTGTGTATTGAGGAAACCTGACGGGCGCGTCCGTGCACGCACCCGCAATTGAGAATGACGAGCGGAAGCGTAGTGCGTCTACAGACAAGCCCTCTGGGGCGCACGCCGCTGATGCGGGACGCGTTAGCGTCCCGGGCTTCCGTCTCGTATGGCCTTATTTGTACACTTGAGAGTAAAATTGCCATAACTTGGGTTCTAGGGCTCCAATTGAGGCGCCACGAAAGGCGTTGTGTCTATATCGACGATGCGGACACACCCAGACATAAAATACCTAATCAAGGCCCTATCTAAGGTGGGCATGACCCTTAAATTATGATAGTGGCGCGGGGCCACTAAACCTTTGTAAACCTGATGATACCAAGGCCCAGTTAGGACCTTAGGAGACCTATAGGCATGAGAATGAACCCTTAATGCCTAAGTAGTGAGATCAACCATTCTAAAACCTATAGAAATAGGCCAAGCTAACCTTGTTCCCCTAAACTATGAGCAGGAGCGTACGAGGACAAGGGGGCTAGCGTGACCAAACCAGGTAGGTGCTCTATCACTACTAGACTTTTAAAAAGAAACCATGATTGCTTCAAGAAAGCATGTTTTAAGTTTTAAGTTACATGACTTGTTTAGCATGAATTAATCTCATAAATGAATTCAGCATGCATATGACAAATACATTATGCATATACATGTTTTGAAAAAGGATTCTTTTCTGCATGATAAGTATAGCCTTGGCTGATGAGGGCGGGCCAATGAGGGCGGGCTAGAGAGAGCTGACAGGCTTCTAGGCTGGCAGGCTTCTAGGCTATCAGGCTTCTAGGTAGGGTTTGACTTTGAATGTGATGCTAGCATGAGCAGATTTTATGCATTGCATGCATGTTTTGCAACCGATTACATAAATTGCATGATTTACGACGAATAAGTGTCATATGCCCCATGGAGGCTATGACCGAGTGTCCCTAGGTACCCAGGGACCACACGGTGAGGAGATCGTGGGCATAGTGTGCCTATGTTTTCGAGGATTTACTTGCATTGCATGTAGCGTGACATGAGGGTGGTCGACCATACCATATATCTATGAGTTGGATTCAGTTGAGCATCTTATGCATATCATTATATTTATGATATATATGATACTTTCGACTTGGATTATACGATTCTTTAAGTCATCAGTATTCCAATTCGACAATGGTTTTTAATATCGATATTGAACATGAGTGTTCAAACATGCACATGTTTTAAAGGGCATATGATTTTAAACATAACATGCATTGTAAAACTAGTAGTGATGGACTCCTACTGAGTATAGTATATACTCACCCAATCCTCAACATTTTTCAGACACAAAGTAAACACTTAAGGACAGGGTACGCCTATGATAGAAGACACCTAGATTAAGTACAAGTAAGTAAACCCCTACCTTGTCTTTCAATGTTACTTGATTGTAGTTACTCTCTATAACTGAGGCTGTGACTAACACTTTCTTGGGAATAGTGTTGATTTAAAACTATGCCATGGCTATATAATTTGAAAACGTGTTTTGACACTTGGGGTTTTATACGAAAGATTGCTTTCCAAAACCAAAAGAATTTCATGCATTTCATATTTCTAAAACAAGAGATCTCACCTTTTTATCAAACTTGCATCATATAAAACCCTGGTCGTCACAGTTGGTATCAAAGCGCGGTTTGATGTTACTCACAGCCCAGTTATGAGGAGAATAACTTATAATCAAGTTTCATCCATGAAAGAATAAGGGGTAATAGGATAACACATACTAAGGTCTTGTGAATTACCTTGTGATTTATAGATGCCTAGAAAGAAAGGAAGCAATGTTCCAAGACCTAAAGTCCCACTAGTGGAGTCCACTAGGTCGGGCAATGGGATAGCTGAATTATTCCAACAATTTCTACAACATATGGGACAATACATGAGTAGTCAAAGCCAAACCCCCACCACCTGAGATCCTTCCCCTGATAAAGTATAGATAGGACTAAGGTTCAGTTAGAAAGGTTTCAGAAATTAGCTCCCTCATTCACAGGAGAAGATGAAGCATCTACAACAGAAAAATGGTTAATTGATATTGACAAGATATTTAAATCTATGAACATAGCTGAAGAAAGAAAGGTACCCATGGCCACATTTGTGTTTAGGGGAGAGGCTACCTGTAATACCCAAGCAATTTATTCTATTTTTAACAAAAATTGGACATTAAACTGTGTTGAATGTTTTACTTTATTTAAAATAGTAAATGAAGGAAATTGTAAGGAAACTTAGTACCATTAGATTCTACTCGAAAAATGGAATCCAACTCCTTAAAGAACACCAAAAACGAAGTTTGTATGAAGAAGTTACGGCCGTTTAAAGATCAGGGGCAATTTTGTAATTTAAACAGAAAACGGAAAAGAACAAAAAACGCAGGGGGCCGTTTTGATAACGGCACCCCCTGTCGTCTTCCTCCTCTAGACTTCTTTAGAAACCCCATTTCTAGAGGTTTCTGCCACCGCCATAGCAAGGCTATAAAAAGCCCCTGGCTATTTTGGGACTGGGGTTTCCTGCTATTTTAGGACTAGGGTTTTCGGCAAAAATCGGAAACCTGTCTCAAACCTAGTTCCCTGAGTTTTTCGGCAACGGTCAGGCCTGAGTCAGGCCAGCCATTGCCATTTCCCCATGTCCCTCTCTTCTTTCCAGTCTTGGCAATGGGGTTTCCCCCTTCTTTGAGTTTTCTGGGGAGCAGGAGGATCAGTGTGAAGAATGGGGTTCCACCACTAGCGATAGGCGCTCCATGGCTGCCTAGGTAAGCCATCCTTCCCTACCTATTAGGTTCTTCCCCCTTTCAAGCTAGATCCGTGCTGGATCTAGCGTTTCTAGCAAGTTTTCCAGCCGAATTTCCTGGCCAGAAAATGCTCCAAGCCGGTTCTAGCTAGCCCTTCATGAACAAGGCGTCCCAGGGACACCATGCTCCATGTACGCCTAGGACAGGGTCCCTGGGATGGGTTCCGAGCGTGCGATAGTGCGTACACTATCCCAGGTGCTGTCTTTTGGTGCACGCACGACATGGGGCACGGGTCCTGGCTCTACCAGGATGCACGGGGTGCCCTGGGAGCTGAGACGCGCCATGCTACACCAAAGGTGCATCCGTGCGACGCCATCTAGGATGCGCGTCATAGCGCGTCGCTTGAGCATGCATGTGTGCATGCAAAACGCGGTCCCTAGCACGGCCTTTGGGCGCGCACACATGTGAGGCAGTCGCGGTTCAATCAGGATACATGGGTGTCTTGGGAACTGGGACACACGGACCTAATGAGACTTTAAAGTTAGGATCAGAGGACAATTTACAAAGTTTAACTATTGAATAGTATATCCATACCATAGGATCTAGCCTGACAATGAATTAGGCAAGGACCATGGACCCTAAAGGGCAGATCTAGCAATCTAATAGATTGAAATTGATGAGGACTCCTTGTATTCATTCATACCCAGGAGTTTATAAATGAGACCCAAGGATGGGTTGATGATAAAGGACACGACTCCAGGAGACTTTGAGGTAGGTGCTCTATCGCTACTAAACTTTTTAAAAGAGCCATGATCGTTTTGAGAATGCATGTTTTAAGTATAAGTATATGACTTGTTTAGCATGACTTATTTTATGACTTGTTTAGCATATAAATGAATTCAACATGCATATGATAAATACATTATGCATAAACATGTTTTGCAAACAATTGCATATATTGCATGATTTGTGAGCATTGAGTTCTTGAAAAATTGCATGTCCTTGAGGGTTACCAAAAGACGCTGAAGTGCCCAAAAGACGCTGGGTAAGCAGTTGTGAGTGCCAGGCAGTTGTGAGGGACCCAAAGAGGACAGGTTTTGAAAAAGAGGTTTTTGCTTATTTAATCGTATATGATTTGGGCTGGTAAGCTCGTGGGCGTTATGTCGAGAGGTCTGGGTTGGCCTCTAGCCTCTACCACTATTAGGTGGATGGGTACCATGCCCAAAAAGGGCATGTCCCTGCTTCAACTGCATGTGGTACGGGGGGCTACCACTGGTGTCACAGCACTGGGTCGAAGTGTCATATGTCCCATGGAGGCATATGACCCTGTGTCCCTAGGTACCTAAGGACCACACGGCGGCAAGGTCGTGGGCATAGTGGGCCCTATGGTTTGAGGATTTACTTGCGTTGCATATGGCATGACATGAGGTTGGTCGACCATACCATATATCCATGAGTTGGATTCAGTTGAGCATCTAAGCATATCATTATATATATATATATATATATATACTTTCGACTTGGATTATGCTATTCTTTAAGTCGTCAGTATTCCAATTCGACAGTGGTTTTTAATATCGATATTGAACATGATTGTTCGAACATGCACATGTTTTAAAGTGCATATGATTTTAACCATGGCATGCATTGTAAAACTAGTAGTGATAAACTCCTACTGAGTATAATATATACACACCCTATCCTTAACATTTTTCAGGATAGTTCCACTCACAAATAGAAGATGCCTCAGGAGATATTAGTGCTATAAGCAAGTGAATCAAACAGGAGACAATTATACATGTAAGTAAACTCTCTACCCTTTGGACATGTATTTGTAATTATTTACAATTGGACTGTGTGTTGTGACTGGATAGACCTAGGGAAAAACATTTATGAGTTCTGAAGTTTTTCAAAAACTACTTTGATTGTTGTGAAAGCAAATGACACTCGGGGTTTTCAAAATGAGTTTAAAACAAAAGGTTTTCCACTACATTGCATGATTTTTATAAAATGGTTTTCAAATAGGGATGCATCCCGCCTTAGGAATTTAGATCTTGCATTTAAAAATGCATGGGAAAACCTGGGTCGTCACAGTTGGTATCAGAGCCCAGGTTTTATTCTTTCATAGCCAGTCCAACATGTCCAATGGTCATAGACAATAGAGTAAATCAAGAAGAAGTAGTATAAATAGAAGAAGTAGAGATGACTACTTCAATTTGAGAAGTACAATATTAATGCTCAAGGCATTTCACCATAAACAAATAGGTAAAAAAGGAGATGGGTCTAGCAAATACTTAGATATTGGATGGCTTAAATCTTATCGATAAGGATTGTTGTGCCGTGGTGCAAACAGGGAAACTCATATATAAATTAGATTATGATGAGAATGATGAATGAAGATATTAGGAGATAACTGTGACTCGTACTAGATCACAAAGGTGTGGATCCTGAAGGACTTAGCTCAATTTTGGATACCTTAATTGGAGTCTCATGAAGAGTGAAGTGAGATTGAATAACAACCACCTGAGTATAATGGAGGAGATCATAAGATGTACAATTGACATATTATGTGATTAGGGGAAACATAACACGAATATGATAGGGAAATGAATTTGACCAAGTTATCAAAAGATTTTGACGATAATATCGGGGATGATAGATCTGTGATAATGGATTGACCCTAACATGAACTTGTAAGAAAAGTATAGCATGATCAAAACGTCAATGTCATTATTAAGACATTGTATGAATTTTATTGAGGTTACAAGCAATTGAGGATTTCAAGACAGTTTAGAATTTCTAAGAAGCATTCAGTTTATCATATCTGTTAAGTAAAGGAGTAGATGTAATATCAATTATATGCAACAAAAGACATTGATCTAGGTAGACAAAAATGAGGATTTTGAAGAAAAGAGATAAAAGGTGTAACTACCAGTATTTAATGAATATTCAAAAGAAGAAGATCATGATTTTATGGAGATCCATACAAATCTTTCATCTTGAATTATCTGGGAAGATAAACCAATCAAATTTGAAGGAATAATAATAGTTGAGTTAGCGATGATGTTATTGTAAATGCATATAATAGAGATAAAGCATACGGCGTTTAAGACTTTGAGTAGAGTATCGAATTTCACGAGATTATGCGACAAGAAATTTTCGAAGAGGAATGGTGACCAACTAGAAATTAAAATTTTAAAAATGGTTTGATATCAATTAGATTCTTATCGGATCCATTAGCTTCTAGGGAACACCAATGGATATTGTCCATAAAAAGGAAAATTTGGTGATATCCCACCTTGCTAATAAAGTATATTGAAAAAGGAATTAAGTCGGGACAATGACTTGTCCATTTAGCAAGTAGGGTACCATCAAGGATCAAATTGAGGTCTTACTATCATAGATTGGAAGAGCAAATGTCTTAAAACCATTATTTAGTCATTACCTTTAGAGTACTGTTGACTAAAATAAGGGTATCCCACCATATTTAATCAAGTATGCTAGTATCTATGAGTTAGTAGTCGAAGTTATATACTCAAAGGGATGTTATAAGTCTTTAGACTTGAGTTTTCCTTGAAAAGAAAAGTACTTGTTAGACTAAGTCAGTTGAGGGTATGAGGTCAGTTGATGAGGACAGTAGCAACTGAGATAGGAGCAAAAATAAGAAGTGATCTAAACCAATGTGAAAGATTTTTCAAACCTTAATGGCTACCATGACAAGGTGAAGAAATTACTTTGAGTCTAAAAAATACTACTAACTTGGATTGAAAAGAAAGGTAGATAAGTACCGATCACTTTAGAGACCCTTGAGCTTATGACAAAGATATATCTGGAAAGAGACCAAAAAGTAATCAAATAAAGTCTTTCTATATGTCTACGAAAATGTTCCATGCTTACCTGAGTGTTTTTCAGATTTGATGATTTAACTGCTTCAGCATAACTTGATGTAGTAGCTATTGAACGAGAACTGCTAGTATAAGCTAAGTATGAGGAGGCACTTGAAGGATAAAATTTGAGGGATTGAGAAAATCACTACTTATGAGTATACCTCCTGACAATACAGACTGCATGATTGACGATAAAGCCTTGATAAAAAGATTGAGCAATATATTGACATAGGGAATGGAAGGACAAAAGGTGAGATGGCTAGCACATTATAAGGTGAGATTTGATGTTACATTGCCTTTAGACAAAAAGTTAGTTGCTATGAGCATATACCAAGAACGAAAAATCAATTGAAGGAATTTCCTAAGGACTAACCCTACTGGATTGAATATAGAACTTTTGGATTGAAAGGTTACGAAGAAAACCATCAAGCAAAGAAAGGACAAAGAGGATGATGACAAAGGATTCAACCATAACCTAGTATAGGTACTCGATTATGAATAAGAGACTTTTTGCTTTGCATAAATGGGAACATTATTGAAAATCCTGATGACAAATTGCCACGACCCGGGTTTTTATATGATGCAATTTTGATAAAAAGGCGAGATCTCTAGTTTTATAAGTATGAGATGCATGAAAATCTTTTTCATTTGAAAACAATCTTTCATAAAAACCCCGAGTGTGAAAACACATTCTCAATAATTTAGCCATGGCAAAGTTTAAATCTATATCATTCCCAAGAAAGTGTTAGTCACAGCCCTAGCTATTAGAGAGTAACTACAATCAAGTAACATTGAAAGATAAGATAGGGGTTTAATTACTTGTACTTAGCCTGTGTCTCCTAGTACAAACGTCCCTTGCCCTTAAGTATTTACGTTGTATCTGAAAAATGTTGAGGATTGGGTGAGTATATAATATACTCAGTAGGAGCCTATCACTACTAGTTTTATAAATGCATGAGATGTTTCAAAATCATATGCTCATTCAAAACATGCATATGTTTGAATACTCGAGTTCAATATCAGTTTAAGAATCCATAATCAACTGAAAATTCAAAATATGCGTATGTTTGAATACTCGAGGTCAATATTAGTATAAGAATCCATAATCAACTGAAATTCTCATGACTTAAAAGATCACATAATCCAAAATTGAAAGTATCATATATACATATATATGATGACATCATGATATGCAATAGATGCTTCATGGAGTCCAACTCATGGACCTCTAGTATGGTATGGTCGACCAACCTCATATCATGCTATATGAAATGCACATAACTCATCAAACCATAGGGTCCACTATGCCCACGACCTCCTCGCCGTGTGGTCCCTGGGTACCTGAGGGCACTCGGTCATAGCCTCCACGGGGCCTATGACACGTCGACCCAGTGCCGTGACACCAGTGGTAGCCCCCTGTACCACATGCATCGACGTAGGGACTTGCCTCTTTTTGGGCGTGGTACCCATCCACCTATTAGTGGTAGAGGCCGAGTGGCCAACCCAGACCCCTCGGCATAGCACCCACAGGCTTACTTGCCCAAATCACATAAGATAAGTCAAAACCTTTTGTTAAAACTTGTCCTCTTTTGGGTCCCTCACAACTGCCTGGCCCTCGGCACTCTAGCGTCTTTTGGCAACCCTCAAGGACATGCAATCTTTGCAAGTACATAAATCATGCAATGCATGCACTTGCTTGCAACACATGTTTGTGCATAATGTATATGCAATCATTTCAAAACATGGCTATGTACAAAACGTCTATCATATGCATGCTGAATCAAATCATGCTAAACAAGTCATATGCTTATAACATATGTTCTCAAAATAATAATAGATCTTTTAAAATAATCTAATAGTGATAGAGCACCTACCTGACTAAGTCCGGTTAACCCCTTTGTCCTCGTACGCTCCTGAACATGGTTTGGGGACTCAAGGTTAGTTTAACCTATCTTTCATGGGTTTAGAGTAGTTTGGTCTTATTACTTAGGCATTAGGGGTCCATCCCTATGCCTATGGGTGTCCTAAGGTCCTAATTGGGCCTTGGTATTCTCAGTTTTCCAAAGTTCTAGTGGTCACGCGCCACCAACCTACTCTAAGGGTCATGCCCTCCTTTTATTGGACCTTGATTAGGGATTTTATGCCTTGGATGTGTTGGAATCGTCGATACGGATACAACGCCTTTTACGGCGCCGCAATCGGAGTTCTAGATCTCAAGTTATAAGCATTTTAGTATTGTATGTACATAAAGTCTTAAAGACAAAAAAAAACGGAATGCTAGGACGCTACGCGTCTGCGACGTGTGCCCTGCTTTCTTAAGTAACAGCAAAGTCGACGTGCGCTAGCACACTGCGCTTCTGTGGCGTGCACCTCAGCTGGCGCGTCTGCAGACGCGCTCAACTTCTCCGCCCATCTGTCCCTTTAGCGGGCGCGTCCTTGGACGCGCTCGTTTGGTTTTTCAAACGGACGTCAACGTGGGACGTTCCTATTGGATCGTCCCACCTGTTAGAGACCTGGGTCATCCTCAGGTCACCCTGGTTCAACCTTGTCGAACCAGTGCGGCCCTGGGGACGTCCCAGGGTCCTTGGTGGCTCTCCCAGGCTCCGTTTTGCATGGTTTTTCATGCAAAAACTTAGGGGAATTGAGCTTAGGACTATGGGTGAGATGGATTTGGGGAGTTTTTGAGCATACCTGCTTCGTGGCTGGTTTTCTCTCCACGTTTTCCCCTCTTGGTCACTGCTCCGTGATGGGTTTTCTCCAAGGTTTTGGGCTGCCATTAGAGGCACCCAAGAGCTCTCTTTATAGGGCTTTTAAAGAGGGTTCTGGAGGGGTTCTAACCGCCTTTGAATGGAGGTGGGGAAACCTCCAGAATGGCGGTGGTTTCTCCTTGAAACACCGCCGTTCCACAAGCCTCTAGGAGCTTGAAGACGACGGGGTGCCCGTATCAGAACGGGCACCTGTGTGTTTTCAGGTTAAGTCGTTTTTGTGAAATTTACAGTTTTGTCCCTGAACTTCAAAGGGCCATATCTTGCTCATTTTAACTCCGTTTTGGGTGATTTTGGTCTCGTTGGATTCTTTTTTCTGAGACGCATCTAATGGCACCACTTTTAGGACCAAATTTCTGGGTTTAGTTAAGGCAACTAGTGAAATGACCAAAATGCCCTTTTCTTTAAAACTGAACTTTTCATTGCTAAACTTGGAATTTCAATATTACAAAATTGGAGTTATTACATTCTTACCCCCTTAGGGGAATTTTGCCCCCGAAATTCTACTATATACAGTCAAAAGATCTCAGGGTACTTTTCTCGCATTTCTGACTCCGGTTCCCAAGTTTCTTCTTCCATGTGCGCATTTCTCCACAAAACTTTGACTAAGGGTATGTCCTTGTTCCGCAACTTCTTATTCTTACGATCCTGAATCTCAACTGGTCTTGTCTCTAGTCTGAGATCCTCCGTCATCTCTATGGGTACCTGGTCGATGACATGAGCGGGGTCAGGCACGTACCTCCTTAGCATAGACACATAGAACACGTTATGCACTTCGGATAGCTGAGGGGGTAGCGCGATCCTGTAGGCCACTTTTCCCACTTTCTCCAGGATTTCGAAAGGTCCTATGTAACGCGGACTAAGCTTGCCTTTGATACCGAACCTCATAACTCCTTTAGTGGGAGATATCTTCAGGAAAACGTCCTCTCCTATGTCGAATTCCAATGGTCTCCTCCTTCAATCAGCATAGCTCTTTTGGCAGCTTTGAGCTGTGAGGAGGCAGCTCCTTATGAGTCTGACCTTCTCGGCACATTGCTCTACCAGCTCGGACTGGAGCACCCTGGATTCTCCAACTTCACTCCAACTGGTGGGTGATCGACAGGGTCTCCCATAGAGCGCCTCATATGGAGCCATGCCAATGCTTGACTGAAAGCTATTGTTGTACGCAAACTCGACTAGCGGTAGGTTTTCATCCCAACTCTGCTTCCAATCAAGGGCACAAGTTTGCAACATATCTTCGACTATTTGGATTGTGCGCTCTGACTGTCCATCGGTCTATGGATGGAAGGCTGTGCTATAGTTCAAGGAAGATCCTAAGGATTTTTGGACAGACTTCCAGAGTTCCAAGTGAAGCGGCTATCCCTATTTGAAGTGATACTAAGGGGTATACCATGTAGACTTACTATCTCTTTGATGTATAGCTGAGATAGGCTGTCAGTGGATTGGGTATGACGTATAGGAAGGAAATGGGCTGTCTTAGTTAATCTATCAACAATTACCCAAATCATGTCATGACCCTTAGAGGTCTTGGGTAGCCCTACAATGAAGTCCATTGTGATATGGTTCCATTTCCATTCAGGTAACTCAAGGAGTTGTAACAATCCCGTAGGTCTTTGATGTTCAGCCTTTACTTGTTGACATGTTAAACACTTTGCCACAAATTCCCCTATGTCTCTTTTCATACCATCCCACCAATATTGTTTCTTTAAGTCCTGATACATCTTAGTCCCTCCTGGGTGTATTGTATACTTGGACCGATGAGCCTCTTTTAAAATTTCTTGTCTTAACTCTTCATTAGCCAGTACCACTAATCTTCCTTGCATGTAAATGCTACCATCTTCTCTTCTTGTAAATCCTGGTTTTCCTATGAAAGCTTGTATATCTGAGTCTCCTTTCTGTTCTTGCTTAACTTTTTCATTAATAGCCGACTTTATTGTTAGACCTGCCATAATGATCTTGTGCTTACTTATGTTTGGTTTCTATGTGATTCCTTCTTGTAGTAGCTTCCATCTCTTGGTTAATAAACTTGCACACATCCCTTGGGTTCTTCTGCTTAATGCATCAGCTACCACATTAGCTTTTCCAGGGTGATAATGAATGGAGAAGTCATAGTCTTTTAAGTAGTCCATCCATCTTCTTTGTCGCATGTTTAAGTCTTGTTGGGAAATGATATATTTAAGACTCTTGTGATCTGTAAAAACTTCAAACTTTTCCCCATATAAATAATGTCTCCATATTCGCAAGGCAAAGACTATGGCTGCTAATTCCAAGTCATGGGTTGGGTAATTGACTTCATGCTTCTTGAGTTGTCGAGAAGCATAAGCGATTACCTTCCCATGTTGCATAAGTACGCAGCCTAGCCTTGTTGCGAGGCATCGCTGTATATCTCAAATCCGCCACTTCCTGAAGGTAAGGTAAGGACAGGTGCAGTAGTCAACCTTCTTTTTAGTTCTTGGAAGCTTTCCTCACATTTATCAGTCCATTCAAATCTTGTGTCTTTCCTGGTTAGCTTAGTTAGAGGTAAAGCCATTTGTGAAAAACCTTCGATGAATCTCCTGTAACATCCGGCAAGTCCTAAGAAGCTTCTTATTTACGTGGATTTGTCTTAGGTCTCTCCCAGTTCTGTACTGATTCAACCTTAGTGGTATCAACTGCTACGCCATCTTAAGAAATAATGTGTCCTAAGAAATTAACCTTTTCCGGCCAAAACTCACACTTACTGAATTTTGCATATAGCTTGTGTGCTCGTAGGGTGCTTAATGTTATCCTTAGATGTTCCATATGGTCTTCAGGAGTTTCAAAATATATTAAGATATCATCCACAAACACTATGATGAATTTATCTAAGTACTCCTTGAACACCCTATTCATGAGGTCCATGAACGCGGCTGGAGCATTAGTCAAACCAAAGGACATCACTCTGAATTCATAATGGCCATATCGAGTCCTGAAGGCTGTCTTGGGGATATCTTCTTCTCTAACTTGAAGTTGATGGTACCCTGACCGTAGATCAATCTTAGAGAAGACTCTAGCTGACTGAAGTTGATCGAAAAGATGATCAATTCGTGGAAGAGGGTACTTATTTTTAATGGTGACCCTATTCAGCATCCGATAGTCTATGCACAATCTCATGGAGCCATCCTTTTTCTTAACAAAAAGGACTGGAGCTCCCCACGGAGACACGCTAGGTCGTATGAACCCTTTGTCAAGTAGTTCCTGTAACTGGGTCATTAGTTCTCTAAGTTCTGCAGGAGCCATTCGGTAAGGAGCTTTGGAAATGGGGGAAGTACCGGGTATAAGGTCAATGATGAACTCAACTTCCCTTGGGGGAGGTAGACCTGGTAAGTCCTCAGGGAACACGTCAGGAAATTCTTGGACAACCTCGACATCCTTTAGCTTTGGTTGGGGACTCTCGATAGATTCAATCTTGGCTAAGAAGAAGGGGCATCCTTGAGCAATGTGTTTAACTGCTTTCATGGCAGAG
This sequence comes from Warburgia ugandensis, assembly GCA_035236585.1. Taxonomy (NCBI): domain Eukaryota; kingdom Viridiplantae; phylum Streptophyta; class Magnoliopsida; order Canellales; family Canellaceae; genus Warburgia; species Warburgia ugandensis. Next base: position 33,926,834 of record CP141130.1, on the reverse strand, counting down.
ATAAAACACGCTCCAGAATAATCCTTTCTTCCTTGGAGGGTGAAAGTGTCTCTATTAGGTAGGGTAAAAGTGACACGCTTCTGACGACAATCAACAAAGGCTTGATGAAAGGCTAGCCAGTCCATACCTAGGATGATGTCGAAGTCATTCATATCTAAATGGATAAGGTTGGCATGTAACAATTGGTTCTTAATCAGAATGTGGACATCCTGGAGATAAGAATAAGTGGGGAGTGCCTGGCCTACAGGAGTCATGACTTCTAGAGTGAAGTCTAGGTCCTGTGGTATAATGTCCAAGGATGATGCAAATTCTCGGGATATGAAAGAATGAGTGGAGCCTGTATCAAATAGAACTTTAGCAGGTGTATCATAGATAGAAAGAGTACCTTCAACGATTGCATTTGATGCTTGGGCTTGAATGGAAGTCAGGGCAAAGACACGTCCTTGACTTTTTGGAACTTGATCTTCTTTACGCTCTTGTACTTTCCTTTTTGGACAGTTGCTAGAAAAATGTCCTAATTCTCCACAACTATAGTAGGTGATGTTGAAAGTGGGACATGGTTTGCCTGGATGATTTCTGTTATACCTAGGGCATGCCTTCCAGTCTAGTCTTCTTCCTTTGTTTTCAAATGGCTTCTTGAAAGGTGGCCTAGGTCCAGATGACTGAAAGGGTCTCTTTCCTTTGTTCTTCATGGTGTTGATGTTCTTAGTTTCTCTTATTGCCTGGTTCCTTTGATAATCTTTTTCATATAGGGAGGTCATCTCTACTGCTTTGGCTACTGTGGCAGGTTGGAAACCTAGAACTCTGTTCCTGAGTCCTGGGTTGAGTCCATCTACAAATCTTTCGGCTGCATCTTCTTCATCAGCACAAGCACGGGGTGCAAATCTTCGAAGGCTGATGAATCTACTTTCATACTGTTGGACGGTCATACTTCCTTGTTCTAAGTCCATAAATTCCTTTTCCTTCTGTTTCCTTATATGTTTAGGATAATATTTGTCATTAAAGACCTTTCTAAACTCTTCCCATCCTATTGTTTCTTGCTGATCAAAATAAGTTCTTTCTGCTGTTTCCCACCAAAAGGTAGCCTCTCCTCTAAACAAAAATGTGGCCATGGGTACTTTTCTTTCTTCAGCTATGTTCATGGCCTTAAATATCTTTTCAATATCAATTAACCATTTTTCAGCCGTGGATGCTTCATCTTCTCCTGTGAATGAGGGAGCTAGTTTTTGAAACCTTTCTAACTGAACCTCAGTCCTATCTATTGTTTTATCAGGGGAAGGATTTCGGGGGGTAGGAGTTTGGCTATGGCTATTCATGTATTGTCCCATGTTCTGTAAAAATTGCTAAAATAACTCAGCCATCCCGTTGCCCGACCCAGTGGAGTCCACTGGTGGGGCTTCAGGTCTTGGAGCATTGCTTTCCTTCTTCCTAGGCATCTATAATCACAAGGCAATTCACCAAATCTTAGTTTGTGTTATCCTATTACCCCTTACTCTTTCATCTATGAAACTTGATTATAAGTTATCCTCCTCATAATTGGGCTGTGAGTAACGTTAAACCTTGCTCTCATACCAACTGTCATGACCCGGGTTTTTATATGATGCAATTTTGATAAAAAGGTGAGATCTCTTATTTTATAAGTATGAGATGCATGAAAATCTTTTTCATTTGAAAACAATCTTTCATAAAAACCCCGACTGTGTAAACACATTCTCAATAATTTAGCCATGGCAAAGTTTAAATCAATATCATTCCCAAGAAAGTGTTAGTCACAACCCCAGCTATTAGAGAGTAACTACAATCAAGTAACATTGAAACATAAGATAGGGGGTTACTTACTTGTACTTAGCCTGTGTCTCCTAGTACAAACGTCCCTTGCCCTTAAGTATTTACGTTGTATCTAAAAAATGTTGAGGATTGGGTGAGTATATAATATACTCAGTAGGAGCCTATCACTACTAGTTTTATAAATGCATGAGATGTTTCAAAATCATATGCTCATTCAAAACATGCGTATGTTTGAATACTCGAGTTCAATATCAGTTTAAGAATCCATAATCAACTGAAAATTCAAAATATGCGTATGTTTGAATACTCGAGCTCAATATCAGTATAAGAATCCATAATCAACTAAAATTCTCATGACTTAAAAGATCACATAATCCAAAATTGAAAGTATCATATATACATATTTATGATGACATCATGATATGCAATAGATGCTTCATGGAGTCCAACTCATGGACCTCTAGTATGGTATGGTCGACCAACCTCATATCATGCTATATGAAATGCACATAACTCATCAAACCATAGGGTCCACTATGCCCACGACCTCCTCGTCGTGTGGTCCCCGGGTACCTGAGGGCACTCGGTCATAGCCTCCACGGGGCCTATGACACGTCGACCCAGTGCCGTGACACCAGTGGTAGCCCCCTGTACCACATGCAATCGACGTAGGGACTTGCCTCTTTTTGGGCGTGGTACCCATCCACCTATTAGTGGTAGAGGCCAAGTGGCCAACCCAGACCCCTCGGCATAGCACCCACGGGCTTACTTGCCCAAATCACATAAGATAAGTCAAAACCTTTTGTTAAAACTTGTCCTCTTTTGGGTCCCTCACAACTGCCTGGCCCTCGGCACTCCAGCATCTTTTGGCAACCCTCAAGGACATGCAATCTTTGCAAGTACATAAATCATGCAATGCATGCACTTGCTTGCAACACATGTTTGTGCATAATGTATATGCAATCATTTCAAAACATGGCTATGTACAAAACGTCTATCATATGCATGCTGAATCAAATCATGCTAAACAAGTCATATGCTTATAACATATGTTCTCAAAATAATAATAGATCTTTTAAAAGAATCTAATAGTGATAGAGCACCTACATGACTAAGTCGCGTTAACCCTTTTGTCCTCGTACGCTCCTGAACATGGTTTGGGGACTCAAGGTTAGTTTAACCTATCTTTTATGGGTTTAGAGCAGTTGGGTCTTATTACTTAGGCATTAGGGGTCCATCCCTATGCCTATGGGTGTCCTAAGGTCCTAATTGGGCCTTGGTATTCTCAGTTTTCCAAAGTTCTAATGGTCACGCGCCACCAACCTATTCTAAGGGTCATGCCCTCCTTTTATTGGACCTTGATTAGGGATTTTATGCCTTGGATGTGTCGGAATCGTCGATACAGATACAACGCCTTTTACGGCACCTCAATCGGAGCTCTAGATCTCAAGTTATAAGCATTTTAGTATTGTTTGTACATAAAGTCTTAAAGACACAAAAAAACGGAATGCTAGCGCGCTGCGCGTCTGCGACGTGTGCCCTGCTTTCTTAAGTAACAGCAAAGTCGACGTGTGCTAGCGCACTGCGCTTCTGTGGCGTGCACCTCAGCTGGCGCATCTGCAGACGCGCTCAACTTCTCCGCCCATCTGTCCCTTTAGCGGGCGCGTCCCTGGACGCGCTCGTTTGGTTTTTCAAACGGACGTCAACGTGGGACGTTCCTATTGGATCGTCCCACCCGTTAGAGACCTGGGTCATCCTCAGGTCACCCTGGTTCAACCTTGTCGAACCAGTGCGGCCCTGGGGACGTCCCAGGGTCCTTGGTGGCTCTCCCAGGCTCCGTTTTGCATGGTTTTTCATGCAAAAACTTAGGGGAATTGAGCTTAGGACTATGGGTGAGATGGATTTGGGGAGTTTTTGAGCATACCTGCTTCGTGGCTGGTTTTCTCTCCACGTTTTCCCCTCTTGGTCACTGCTCCGTGATGGGTTTTCTCCAAGGTTTTGGGCTGCCATTAGAGGCACCCAAGAGCTCTCTTTATAGGGCTTTTAAAGAGGGTTCTGGAGGGGTTCTAACCGCCTTTGAATGGAGGTGGGGAAACCTCCAGAATGGCGGTGGTTTCTCCTTGAAACACCGCCGTTCCACAAGCCTCTAGGAGCTTGAAGACGACGGGGTGCCCGTATCAGAACGGGCACTGTGTGTTTTCGTGTTAAGTCGTTTTTGTGAAATTTACAGTTTTGTCCCTGAACTTCAAAGGGCCATATCTTGCTCATTTTAACTCCGTTTTGGGTGATTTTGGTCTCGTTGGATTCTTTTTCTGAGACGCATCTAATGGCACCACTTTTAGGACCAAATTTCTGGGTTTAGTTAAGGCAACTAGTGAAATGACCAAAATGCCCTTTTCTTTAAAACTGAACTTTTCATTGCTAAACTTGGAATTTCAATATTACAAAATTGGAGTTATTACATTCTTACCCCCTTAGGGGAATTTTGCCCCGAAATTCTACTATATACGATCAAAAGATCTCGGGGTACTTTTCTCGCATTTCTGACTCCGGTTCCCAAGTTTCTTCTTCCATGTGCGCATTTCTCCACAAAACTTTGACTAAGGGTATGTCCTTGTTCCGCAACTTCTTATTCTTACGATCCTGAATCTCAACTGGTCTTGTCTCTAGTCTGAGATCCTCCGTCATCTCTATGGGTACCTGGTCGATGACATGAGCGGGTCAGGCACGTACCTCCTTAGCATAGACACATAGAACACGTTATGCACTTCGGATAGCTGAGGGGGTAGCGCGATCCTGTAGGCCACTTTTCCCACTTTCTCCAGGATTTCGAAAGGTCCTATGTAACGCGGACTAAGCTTGCCTTTGATACCGAACCTCATAACTCCTTTAGTGGGAGATATCTTCAGGAAAACGTCCTCTCCTATGTCGAATTCCAATGGTCTCCTCCTTCAATCAGCATAGCTCTTTTGGCAGCTTTGAGCTGTGAGGAGGCAGCTCCTTATGAGTCTGACCTTCTCGGCACATTGCTCTACCAGCTCGGACTGGAGCACCCTGGATTCTCCAACTTCACTCCAACTGGTGGGTGATCGACAGGGTCTCCCATAGAGCGCCTCATATGGAGCCATGCCAATGCTTGACTGAAAGCTATTGTTGTACGCAAACTCGACTAGCGGTAGGTTTTCATCCCAACTCTGCTTCCAATCAAGGGCACAAGTTTGCAACATATCTTCGACTATTTGGATTGTGCGCTCTGACTGTCCATCGGTCTATGGATGGAAGGCGTGCTATAGTTCAAGGAAGATCCTAAGGATTTTTGGACAGACTTCCAGAGTTCCAAGTGAAGCGGCTATCCCTATTTGAAGTGATACTAAGGGGTATACCATGTAGACTTACTATCTCTTTGATGTATAGCTGAGATAGGCTGTCAGTGGATTGGGTATGACGTATAGGAAGGAAATGGGCTGTCTTAGTTAATCTATCAACAATTACCCAAATCATGTCATGACCCTTAGAGGTCTTGGGTAGCCCTACAATGAAGTCCATTGTGATATGGTTCCATTTCCATTCAGGTAACTCAAGGAGTTGTAACAATCCCGTAGGTCTTTGATGTTCAGCCTTTACTTGTTGACATGTTAAACACTTTGCCACAAATTCCCTATGTCTCTTTTCATACCATCCCACCAATATTGTTTCTTTAAGTCCCGATACATCTTAGTCCCTCACGGGTGTATTGTATACTTGGCCCGATGAGCCTCTTTTAAGATTTCTTGTCTTAACTCTTCATTAGCCAGTACCACTAATCTTCCTTGCATGTAAATGCTACCATCTTCTCTTCTTGTAAATCCTGGTTTTCCTATGAAAGCTTGTATATCTGAGTCTCCTTTCTGTTCTTGCTTAACTTTTTCATTAATAGCCGACTTTATTGTTAGACCTGCCATAATGATCTTGTGCTTACTTATGTTTGGTTTCTATGTGATTCCTTCTTGTAGTAGCTTCCATCTCTTGGTTAATAAACTTGCACACATCCCTTGGGTTCTTCTGCTTAATGCATCAGCTACCACATTAGCTTTTCCAGGGTGATAATGAATGGAGAAGTCATAGTCTTTTAAGTAGTCCATCCATCTTCTTTGTCGCATGTTTAAGTCTTGTTGGGAAATGATATATTTAAGACTCTTGTGATCTGTAAAAACTTCAAACTTTTCCCCATATAAATAATGTCTCCATATTCGCAAGGCAAAGACTATGGCTGCTAATTCCAAGTCATGGGTTGGGTAATTGACTTCATGCTTCTTGAGTTGTCGAGAAGCATAAGCGATTACCTTCCCATGTTGCATAAGTACGCAGCCTAGCCTTGTTGCGAGGCATCGCTGTATATCTCAAATCCGCCACTTCCTGAAGGTAAGGTAAGGACAGGTGCAGTAGTCAACCTTCTTTTTAGTTCTTGGAAGCTTTCCTCACATTTATCAGTCCATTCAAATCTTGTGTCTTTCCTGGTTAGCTTAGTTAGAGGTAAAGCCATTTGTGAAAAACCTTCGATGAATCTCCTGTAATATCCGGCAAGTCCTAAGAAGCTTCTTATTTCTGTGACTGTCTTAGGTCTCTCCCAGTTCTGTACTGATTCAACCTTAGTGGTATCAACTGCTACGCCATCTTGAGAAATAATGTGTCCTAAGAAATTAACCTTTTCCAGCCAAAACTCACACTTACTGAATTTTGCATATAGCTTGTGTGCTCGTAGGGTGCTTAATGTTATCCTTAGATGTTCCATATGGTCTTCAGGAGTTTCAAAATATATTAAGATATCATCCACAAACACTATGATGAATTTATCTAAGTACTCCTTGAACACCCTATTCATGAGGTCCATGAACGCGGCTGGAGCATTAGTCAAACCAAAGGACATCACTCTGAATTCATAATGGCCATATCGAGTCCTGAAGGCTGTCTTGGGGATATCTTCTTCTCTAACTTGAAGTTGATGGTACCCTGACCGTAGATCAATCTTAGAGAAGACTCTAGCTGACTGAAGTTGATCGAAAAGATGATCAATTCGTGGAAGAGGGTACTTATTTTTAATGGTGACCCTATTCAGCATCCGATAGTCTATGCACAATCTCATGGAGCCATCCTTTTTCTTAACAAAAAGGACTGGAGCTCCCCACGGAGACACGCTAGGTCGTATGAACCCTTTGTCAAGTAGTTCCTGTAACTGGGTCATTAGTTCTCTAAGTTCTGCAGGAGCCATTCGGTAAGGAGCTTTGGAAATGGGGGAAGTACCGGGTATAAGGTCAATGATGAACTCAACTTCCCTTGGGGAGGTAGACCTGGTAAGTCCTCAGGGAACACGTCAGGAAATTCTTGGACAACCTCGACATCCTTTAGCTTTGGTTGGGGACTCTCGATAGATTCAATCTTGGCTAAGAAGAAGGGGCATCCTTGAGCAATGTGTTTAACTGCTTTCATGGCAGAGATAAAACACGCTCCAGAATAATCCTTTCTTCCTTGGAGGGTGAAAGTGTCTCTATTAGGTAGGGTAAAAGTGACACGCTTCTGACGACAATCAACAAAGGCTTGATGAAAGGCTAGCCAGTCCATACCTAGGATGATGTCGAAGTCATTCATATCTAAATGGATAAGGTTGGCATGTAACAATTGGTTCTTAATCAGAATGTGGACATCCTGGAGATAAGAATAAGTGGGGAGTGCCTGGCCTACAGGAGTCATGACTTCTAGAGTGAAGTCTAGGTCCTGTGGTATAATGTCCAAGGATGATGCAAATTCTCGGGATATGAAAGAATGAGTGGAGCCTGTATCAAATAGAACTTTAGCAGGTGTATCATAGATAGAAAGAGTACCTTCAACGATTGCATTTGATGCTTGGGCTTGAATGGAAGTCAGGGCAAAGACACGTCCTTGACTTTTTGGAACTTGATCTTCTTTACGCTCTTGTACTTTCCTTTTTGGACAGTTGCTAGAAAAATGTCCTAATTCTCCACAACTATAGTAGGTGATGTTGAAAGTGGGACATGGTTTGCCTGGATGATTTCTGTTATACCTAGGGCATGCCTTCCAGTCTAGTCTTCTTCCTTTGTTTTCAAATGGCTTCTTGAAAGGTGGCCTAGGTCCAGATGACTGAAAGGGTCTCTTTCCTTTGTTCTTCATGGTGTTGATGTTCTTAGTTTCTCTTATTGCCTGGTTCCTTTGATAATCTTTTTCATATAGGGAGGTCATCTCTACTGCTTTGGCCTCTTGTGGCAGGTTGGAAACCTAGAACTACGTTCTGAGTCCTGGGTTGAGTCCATCTACAAATCTTTCGGCTGCATCTTCTTCATCAGCACAAGCACGGGGTGCAAATCTTCGAAGGCTGATGAATCTACTTTCATACTGTTGGACGGTCATACTTCCTTGTTCTAAGTCCATAAATTCCTTTTCCTTCGTTTCCTTATATGTTTAGGATAATATTTGTCATTAAAGACCTTTCTAAACTCTTCCCATCCTATTGTTTCTTGCTGATCAAAATAAGTTCTTTCTGCTGTTTCCCACCAAAAGGTAGCCTCTCCTCTAAACAAAAATGTGGCCATGGGTACTTTTCTTTCTTCAGCTATGTTCATGGCCTTAAATATCTTTTCAATATCAATTAACCATTTTTCAGCCGTGGATGCTTCATCTTCTCCTGTGAATGAGGGAGCTAGTTTTTGAAACCTTTCTAACTGAACCTCAGTCCTATCTATTGTTTTATCAGGGGAAGGATTTCGGGGGGTAGGAGTTTGGCTATGGCTATTCATGTATTGTCCCATGTTCTGTAAAAATTGCTAAAATAACTCAGCCATCCCGTTGCCCGACCCAGTGGAGTCCACTGGTGGGGCTTCAGGTCTTGGAGCATTGCTTTCCTTCTTCCTAGGCATCTATAATCACAAGGCAATTCACCAAATCTTAGTTTGTGTTATCCTATTACCCCTTACTCTTTCATCTATGAAACTTGATTATAAGTTATCCTCCTCATAATTGGGCTGTGAGTAACGTTAAACCTTGCTCTCATACCAACTGTCATGACCCGGGTTTTTATATGATGCAATTTTGATAAAAAGGTGAGATCTCTTATTTTATAAGTATGAGATGCATGAAAATCTTTTTCATTTGAAAACAATCTTTCATAAAAACCCCGACTGTGTAAACACATTCTCAATAATTTAGCCATGGCAAAGTTTAAATCAATATCATTCCCAAGAAAGTGTTAGTCACAACCCCAGCTATTAGAGAGTAACTACAATCAAGTAACATTGAAACATAAGATAGGGGGTTACTTACTTGTACTTAGCCTGTGTCTCCTAGTACAAACATCCCTTGCCCTTAAGTATTTACGTTGTATCTAAAAAATGTTGAGGATTGGGTGAGTATATAATATACTCAGTAGGGGCCTATCACTACTAGTTTTATAAATGCATGAGATGTTTCAAAATCATATGCTCATTCAAAACATGCGTATGTTTGAATACTCGAGTTCAATATCAGTTTAAGAATCCATAATCAACTGAAAATTCAAAATATGCGTATGTTTGAATACTCGAGCTCAATATCAGTATAAGAATCCATAATCAACTAAAATTCTCATGACTTAAAAGATCACATAATCCAAAATTGAAAGTATCATATATACATATTTATGATGACATCATGATATGCAATAGATGCTTCATGGAGTCCAACTCATGGACCTCTAGTATGGTATGGTCGACCAACCTCATATCATGCTATATGAAATGCACATAACTCATCAAACCATAGGGTCCACTATGCCCACGACCTCCTCGTCGTGTGGTCCCCGGGTACCTGAGGGCACTCGGTCATAGCCTCCACGGGGCCTATGACACGTCGACCCAGTGCCGTGACACCAGTGGTAGCCCCCTGTACCACATGCAGTCGACGTAGGGACTTGCCTCTTTTTGGGCGTGGTACCCATCCACCTATTAGTGGTAGAGGCCAAGTGGCCAACCCAGACCCCTCGGCATAGCACCCACGGGCTTACTTGCCCAAATCACATAAGATAAGTCAAAACCTTTTGTTAAAACTTGTCCTCTTTTGGGTCCCTCACAACTGCCTGGCCCTCGGCACTCCAGCATCTTTTGGCAACCCTCAAGGACATGCAATCTTTGCAAGTACATAAATCATGCAATGCATGCACTTGCTTGCAACACATGTTTGTGCATAATGTATATGCAATCATTTCAAAACATGGCTATTTACAAAACGTCTATCATATGCATGCTGAATCAAATCATGCTAAACAAGTCATATGCTTATAACATATGTTCTCAAAATAATAATAGATCTTTTAAAAGAATCTAATAGTGATAGAGCACCTACATGACTAAGTCGCGTTAACCCTTTTGTCCTCGTACGCTCCTGAACATGGTTTGGGGACTCAAGGTTAGTTTAACCTATCTTTTATGGGTTTAGAGCAGTTGGGTCTTATTACTTAGGCATTAGGGGTCCATCCCTATGCCTATGGGTGTCCTAAGGTCCTAATTGGGCCTTGGTATTCTCAGTTTTCCAAAGTTCTAATGGTCACGCGCCACCAACCTATTCTAAGGGTCATGCCCTCCTTTTATTGGACCTTGATTAGGGATTTTATGCCTTGGATGTGTTGGAATCGTCGATACAGATACAACGCCTTTTACGGCACCTCAATCGGAGCTCTAGATCTCAAGTTATAAGCATTTTAGTATTGTTTGTACATAAAGTCTTAAAGACACAAAAAAACGGAATGCTAGGGCGCTGCGCGTCTGCGACGTGTGCCCTGCTTTCTTAAGTAACAGCAAAGTCGACGTGTGCTAGCGCACTGCGCTTCTGTGGCGTGCACCTCAGCTGGCGCGTCTGCAGACGCGCTCAACTTCTCCGCCCATCTGTCCCTTTAGCGGGCGCGTCCCTGGACGCGCTCGTTTGGTTTTTCAAACGGACGTCAACGTGGGACGTTCCTATTGGATCGTCCCACCCGTTAGAGACCTGGGTCATCCTCAGGTCACCCTGGTTCAACCTTGTCGAACCAGTGCGGCCCTGGGGACGTCCCAGGGTCCTTGGTGGCTCTCCCAGGCTCCGTTTTGCATGGTTTTTCATGCAAAAACTTAGGGGAATTGAGCTTAGGACTATGGGTGAGATGGATTTGGGGAGTTTTTGAGCATACCTGCTTCGTGGCTGGTTTTCTCTCCACGTTTTCCCCTCTTGGTCACTGCTCCGTGATGGGTTTTCTCCAAGGTTTTGGGCTGCCATTAGAGGCACCCAAGAGCTCTCTTTATAGGGCTTTTAAAGAGGGTTCTGGAGGGGTTCTAACCGCCTTTGAATGGAGGTGGGGAAACCTCCAGAATGGCGGTGGTTTCTCCTTGAAACACCGCCGTTCCACAAGCCTCTAGGAGCTTGAAGACGACGGGGTGCCCGTATCAGAACGGGCACCTGTGTGTTTTCAGGTTAAGTCGTTTTTGTGAAATTTACAGTTTTGTCCCTGAACTTCAAAGGGCCATATCTTGCTCATTTTAACTCCGTTTTGGGTGATTTTGGTCTCGTTGGATTCTTTTTTCTGAGACGCATCTAATGGCACCACTTTTAGGACCAAATTTCTGGGTTTAGTTAAGGCAACTAGTGAAATGACCAAAATGCCCTTTTCTTTAAAACTGAACTTTTCATTGCTAAACTTGGAATTTCAATATTACAAAATTGGAGTTATTACATTCTTACCCCCTTAGGGGAATTTTGCCCCCGAAATTCTACTATATACAGTCAAAAGATCTCAGGGTACTTTTCTCGCATTTCTGACTCCGGTTCCCAAGTTTCTTCTTCCATGTGCGCATTTCTCCACAAAACTTTGACTAAGGGTATGTCCTTGTTCCGCAACTTCTTATTCTTACGATCCTGAATCTCAACCGGGTCTTGTCTCTAGTACGAGATCCTCCGTCATCTCTATGGGTACCTGGTCGATGACATGAGCGGGGTCAGGCACGTACCTCCTTAGCATAGACACATAGAACACGTTATGCACTTCGGATAGCTGAGGGGGTAGCGCGATCCTGTAGGCCACTTTTCCCACTTTCTCCAGGATTTCGAAAGGTCCTATGTAACGCGGACTAAGCTTGCCTTTGATACCGAACCTCATAACTCCTTTAGTGGGAGATATCTTCAGGAAAACGTCCTCTCCTATGTCGAATTCCAATGGTCTCCTCCTTCAATCAGCATAGCTCTTTTGGCAGCTTTGAGCTGTGAGGAGGCAGCTCCTTATGAGTCTGACCTTCTCGGCACATTGCTCTACCAGCTCGGACTGGAGCACCCTGGATTCTCCAACTTCACTCCAACTGGTGGGTGATCGACAGGGTCTCCCATAGAGCGCCTCATATGGAGCCATGCCAATGCTTGACTGAAAGCTATTGTTGTACGCAAACTCGACTAGCGGTAGGTTTTCATCCCAACTCTGCTTCCAATCAAGGGCACAAGTTTGCAACATATCTTCGACTATTTGGATTGTGCGCTCTGACTGTCCATCGGTCTATGGATGGAAGGCTGTGCTATAGTTCAAGGAAGATCCTAAGGATTTTTGGACAGACTTCCAGAGTTCCAAGTGAAGCGGCTATCCCTATTTGAAGTGATACTAAGGGGTATACCATGTAGACTTACTATCTCTTTGATGTATAGCTGAGATAGGCTGTCAATGGATTGGGTATGACGTATAGGAAGGAAATGGGCTGTCTTAGTTAATCTATCAACAATTACCCAAATCATGTCATGACCCTTAGAGGTCTTGGGTAGCCCTACAATGAAGTCCATTGTGATATGGTTCCATTTCCATTCAGGTAACTCAAGGAGTTGTAACAATCCCGTAGGTCTTTGATGTTCAGCCTTTACTTGTTGACATGTTAAACACTTTGCCACAAATTCCCCTATGTCTCTTTTCATACCATCCCACCAATATTGTTTCTTTAAGTCCTGATACATCTTAGTCCCTCCTGGGTGTATTGTATACTTGGACCGATGAGCCTCTTTTAAAATTTCTTGTCTTAACTCTTCATTAGCCAGTACCACTAATCTTCCTTGCATGTAAATGCTACCATCTTCTCTTCTTGTAAATCCTGGTTTTCCTATGAAAGCTTGTATATCTGAGTCTCCTTTCTGTTCTTGCTTAACTTTTTCATTAATAGCCGACTTTATTGTTAGACCTGCCATAATGATCTTGTGCTTACTTATGTTTGGTTTCTATGTGATTCCTTCTTGTAGTAGCTTCCATCTCTTGGTTAATAAACTTGCACACATCCCTTGGGTTCTTCTGCTTAATGCATCAGCTACCACATTAGCTTTTCCAGGGTGATAATGAATGGAGAAGTCATAGTCTTTTAAGTAGTCCATCCATCTTCTTTGTCGCATGTTTAAGTCTTGTTGGGAAATGATATATTTAAGACTCTTGTGATCTGTAAAAACTTCAAACTTTTCCCCATATAAATAATGTCTCCATATTCGCAAGGCAAAGACTATGGCTGCTAATTCCAAGTCATGGGTTGGGTAATTGACTTCATGCTTCTTGAGTTGTCGAGAAGCATAGCGATTACCTTCCCATGTTGCATAAGTACGCAGCCTAGCCTTGTTGCGAGGCATCATTGTATATCTCAAATCCGCCACTTCACGAAGGTAAGGTAAGGACAGTGCGATAGTCAACCTTCTTTTTAGTTCTTGGAAGCTTTCCTCACATTTATCAGTCCATTCAAATCTTGTGTCTTTCCTGGTTAGCTTAGTTAGAGGTAAAGCCATTTGTGAAAAACCTTCGATGAATCTCTGTAATATCCGGCAAGTCCTAAGAAGCTTCTTATTTACGTGACTGTCTTAGGTCTCTCCCAGCCTGCATCGATTCAACCTTAGTGGTATCAACTGCTACGCCATCTTGAGAAATAATGTGTCCTAAGAAATTAACCTTTTCCAGCCAAAACTCACACTTACTGAATTTTGCATATAGCTTGTGTGCTCGTAGGGTGCTTAATGTTATCCTTAGATGTTCCATATGGTCTTCAGGAGTTTCAAAATATATTAAGATATCATCCACAAACACTATGATGAATTTATCTAAGTACTCCTTGAACACCCTATTCATGAGGTCCATGAACGCGGCTGGAGCATTAGTCAAACCAAAGGACATCACTCTGAATTCATAATGGCCATATCGAGTCCTGAAGGCTGTCTTGGGGATATCTTCTTCTCTAACTTGAAGTTGATGGTACCCTGACCGTAGATCAATCTTAGAGAAGACTCTAGCTGACTGAAGTTGATCGAAAAGATCATCAATTCGTGGAAGAGGGTACTTATTTTTAATGGTGACCCTATTCAGCATCCGATAGTCTATGCACAATCTCATGGAGCCATCCTTTTTCTTAACAAAAAGGACTGGAGCTCCCCACGGAGACACGCTAGGTCGTATGAACCCTTTGTCAAGTAGTTCCTGTAACTGGGTCATTAGTTCTCTAAGTTCTGCAGGAGCCATTCGGTAAGGAGCTTTGGAAATGGGGGAAGTACCGGGTATAAGGTCAATGATGAACTCAACTTCCCTTGGGGGAGGTAGACACAGTAAGTCCTCAGGGAACACGTCAGGAAATTCTTGGACAACCTCGACATCCTTTAGCTTTGGTTGGGGACTCTCGATAGATTCAATCTTGGCTAAGAAGAAGGGGCATCCTTGAGCAATGTGTTTAACTGCTTTCATGGCAGAGATAAAACACGCTCTAGAATAATCCTTTCTTCCTTGGAGGGTGAAAGTGTCTCTATTAGGTAGGGTAAAAGTGACACGCTTCTGACGACAATCAACAAAGGCTTGATGAAAGGCTAGCCAGTCCATACCTAGGATGATGTCGAAGTCATTCATATCTAAATGGATAAGGTTGGCATGTAACAATTGGTTCTTAATCAGAATGTGGACATCCTGGAGATAAGAATAAGTGGGGAGTGCCTGGCCTACAGGAGTCATGACTTCTAGAGTGAAGTCTAGGTCCTGTGGTATAATGTCCAAGGATGATGCAAATTCTCGGGATATGAAAGAATGAGTGGAGCCTGTATCAAATAGAACTTTAGCAGGTGTATCATAGATAGAAAGAGTACCTTCAACGATTGCATTTGATGCTTGGGCTTGAATGGAAGTCAGGGCAAAGACACGTCCTTGACTTTTTGGAACTTGATCTTCTTTACGCTCTTGTACTTTCCTTTTTGGACAGTTGCTAGAAAAATGTCCTAATTCTCCACAACTATAGTAGGTGATGTTGAAAGTGGGACATGGTTTGCCTGGATGATTTCTGTTATACCTAGGGCATGCCTTCCAGTCTAGTCTTCTTCCTTTGTTTTCAAATGGCTTCTTGAAAGGTGGCCTAGGTCCAGATGACTGAAAGGGTCTCTTTCCTTTGTTCTTCATGGTGTTGATGTTCTTAGTTTCTCTTATTGCCTGGTTCCTTTGATAATCTTTTTCATATAGGGAGGTCATCTCTCTTGCTTTGGCTCTTGTGGCAGGTTGGAAACCTAGAACTACGTTCTGAGTCCTGGGTTGAGTCCATCTACAAATCTTTCGGCTGCATCTTCTTCATCAGCACAAGCACGGGGTGCAAATCTTCGAAGGCTGATGAATCTACTTTCATACTGTTGGACGGTCATACTTCCTTGTTCTAAGTCCATAAATTCCTTTTCCTTCTGTTTCCTTATATGTTTAGGATAATATTTGTCATTAAAGACCTTTCTAAACTCTTCCCATCCTATTGTTTCTTGCTGATCAAAATAAGTTCTTTCTGCTGTTTCCCACCAAAAGGTAGCCTCTCCTCTAAACAAAAATGTGGCCATGGGTACTTTTCTTTCTTCAGCTATGTTCATGGCCTTAAATATCTTTTCAATATCAATTAACCATTTTTCAGCCGTGGATGCTTCATCTTCTCCTGTGAATGAGGGAGCTAGTTTTTGAAACCTTTCTAACTGAACTTCAGTCCTATCTATTGTTTTATCAGGGGAAGGATTTCGGGGGGTAGGAGTTTGGCTATGGCTATTCATGTATTGTCCCATGTTCTGTAAAAATTGCTAAAATAACTCAGCCATCCCGTTGCCCGACCCAGTGGAGTCCACTGGTGGGGCTTCAGGTCTTGGAGCATTGCTTTCCTTCTTCCTAGGCATCTATAATCACAAGGCAATTCACCAAATCTTAGTTTGTGTTATCCTATTACCCCTTACTCTTTCATCTATGAAACTTGATTATAAGTTATCCTCCTCATAATTGGGCTGTGAGTAACGTTAAACCTTGCTCTCATACCAACTGTCATGACCCGGGTTTTTATATGATGCAATTTTGATAAAAAGGTGAGATCTCTTATTTTATAAGTATGAGATGCATGAAAATCTTTTTCATTTGAAAACAATCTTTCATAAAAACCCCGAGTGTGAAAACACATTCTCAATAATTTAGCCATGGCAAAGTTTAAATCAATATCATTCCCAAGAAAGTGTTAGTCACAACCCCAGCTATTAGAGAGTAACTACAATCAAGTAACATTGAAACATAAGATAGGGGGTTACTTACTTGTACTTAGCCTGTGTCTCCTAGTACAAACGTCCCTTGCCCTTAAGTATTTACGTTGTATCTGAAAAATGTTGAGGATTGGGTGAGTATATAATATACTCAGTAGGAGCCTATCACTACTAGTTTTATAAATGCATGAGATGTTTCAAAATCATATGCTCATTCAAAACATGCGTATGTTTGAATACTCGAGTTCAATATCAGTTTAAGAATCCATAATCAACTGAAAATTCAAAATATGCGTATGTTTGAATACTCGAGCTCAATATCAGTATAAGAATCCATAATCAACTAAAATTCTCATGACTTAAAAGATCACATAATCCAAAATTGAAAGTATCATATATACATATTTATGATGACATCATGATATGCAATAGATGCTTCATGGAGTCCAACTCATGGACCTCTAGTATGGTATGGTCGACCAACCTCATATCATGCTATATGAAATGCACATAACTCATCAAACCATAGGGTCCACTATGCCCACGACCTCCTCGTCGTGTGGTCCCCGGGTACCTGAGGGCACTCGGTCATAGCCTCCACGGGGCCTATGACACGTCGACCCAGTGCCATGACACCAGTGGTAGCCCCCTGTACCACATGTAGTCGACGTAGGGACTTGCCTCTTTTTGGGCGTGGTACCCATCCACCTATTAGTGGTAGAGGCCAAGTGGCCAACCCAGACCCCTCGGCATAGCACCCACGGGCTTACTTGCCCAAATCACATAAGATAAGTCAAAACCTTTTGTTAAAACTTGTCCTCTTTTGGGTCCCTCACAACTGCCTGGCCCTCGGCACTCCAGCGTCTTTTGGCAACCCTCAAGGACATGCAATCTTTGCAAGTACATAAATCATGCAATGCATGCACTTGCTTGCAACACATGTTTGTGCATAATGTATATGCAATCATTTCAAAACATGGCTATGTACAAAACGTCTATCATATGCATGCTGAATCAAATCATGCTAAACAAGTCATATGCTTATAACATATGTTCTCAAAATAATAATAGATCTTTTAAAAGAATCTAATAGTGATAGAGCACCTACCTGACTAAGTCGCGTTAACCCTTTTGTCCTCGTACGCTCCTGAACATGGTTTGGGGACTCAAGGTTAGTTTAACCTATCTTTTATGGGTTTAGAGCAGTTGGATCTTATTACTTAGGCATTAGGGGTCCATCCCTATGCCTATGGGTGTCCTAAGGTCCTAATTGGGCCTTGGTATTCTCAGTTTTCCAAAGTTCTAGTGGTCACGCGCCACCAACCTATTCTAAGGGTCATGCCCTCCTTTTATTGGGCCTTGATTAGGGATTTTATGCTTTGGATGTGTCCGCATCGTCGATACGGACACAACGCCTTTTGCGGTGCCTCAATCGGAGCTCTAGATCTCAAGTTATAAGCATTTTAGTATTGTATGTACATAGTCTTAAAAACAAAAAAAAACAGAATCATAGGGCGCTGCGCGTCTGCGACGTGCGCCCTGCTTCCTTAAGTTATAGAAAAGTCAACGTGCGCTAGCGCACTGCGCGTCTACGGCGTGCACCTTAGTGGGCGAGTCTGCAGACGCGCGCGACTTCTCTGCCCATCTGTCCCTTTAGAGGGCGCGTCCCTGGACGCGCCCGTTTGGTTTTTCAAACAGACGTTGACGCAGGTAGACGTGGGACGTTCCTATTGGATCGTCCCACCCGTTAGAGACCTGAGTCGTCCTCAGGACACCCTGGTTCGACCCTGTCGAACCAGTGCTGCCCTGGGGATGTTCTAGGGTCCTTGGTGTCTCTCCCAGCCTCTGTTTTGCATGGTTTTTCATGCAAAAACTTAGGGGAATTGAGCTTAGGACTATGGGTGAGATGGATTTGGGGAGTTTTTGAGCATACCTGCTTCGTGGCTGGTTTTCTCTCCACGTCTTCCCCTCTTGGTCACTGCTCCGCGATGGGTTTTCTCCAAGGTTTTGGGCTGCCATTAGAGGCACCCAAGAGCTCTATTTATAGGGCTTTTAAAGAGGGTTCTGAAGTGGTTCTAACCGCCTTTGAATGGCAGTGGGGAAACCTCCAGAATGGCGGTGGTTTCTCCTTGAAACACCACCATTCCACAAGCCTCTAGGAGCTTGAAGATGACAGGGTGCCCGTATCAGAACGGGCACTTGTGTTTTTCAGGTTAAGTCGTTTTTGTGAAATTTACAGTTTTGTCCCTGAACTTCAAAGGGCCATATCTTGCTCATTTTAACTCCATTTTGTGTGATTTTGGTCTCGTTGGATTCTTTTTTCCGAGGCGCATCTAATGGAAGCACTTTTAGGACCAAATTACTGGGTTTAGTTAAGGCGACTAGTGAAATGACCAGAATGCCCTTTTCTTTAAAACTGAACTTTTCATTGCTAAACTTGAAATTTCAATATTACAAAATTGGAGTTATTACACAAATTGATGTGAATATTGAGATAGGCTTCTAGGCGAGAACATGTGGCCCATGATGATGAATCGACCATTAACATTTGACATGAGAAAAGTGTTTAATGAATTCGATTAGATATAGAGTTAGGACATTTTACTTTCAGTATGTAAAATGGTCCTCGATGGAAGATGCTTGTAATTGGCTTTCATGAGTTTATTTTGAACGTAATTTTGGTCGAGGAATCAAGTCACATATGGAAAACGATAGACAGTTGAAATTCAAAGTTAATCAAGGATTTGGTTGTAGAGCACATGATACTATGTCAGTTATTGAAGTATCTTGGGGACAAATATAAAAGATAAGAAACAAAGTTAGACACAAGAGAAAGAAGGTAAATTTTTGGGACTCTTACTAATGACATATAACCAATGATATATAACGAACCATTAGAAGGAGATGTGAATGATGAAGAGACCAAGAAGAAAAAGGGAGTATCCTATGATATTCAAAATGAAATAGGAGAAATAAGATCATATGATCTCAAAGAAGTATGGAGTAATTTATACATGAATAAAGAAGCATGATCCTATGAGGAGACTATCCTATACACGATGAGAAAAGTATAAGCATCTAAGGATTTCTAGATAGATGAATTACCACTAGAAACCGGTATTGTTAAACTGGCATGTATGAGAGTATGCATTAGAGTACGCATCGAAAGCGGCCCTTATAGGTAAGGCCTTGTAGAAGGAACAATAAAAAAGATAAATTAAGATTGAGCTTAGATTTGATTCCCAAGGGGGGGAATTCATTCACCAAGAAGTTATCTAAGAGACAAAATACCTTGAAGATGATAATTTATGGAATTTCGAGGACGAAATTCTTTTAAGGGGGTAATAATGTAATACCCGAGCAATTTACACTATTTTTAACAAAAATTGGACATTAAACTGTGTTGAATGTTTTACTTTATTTAAAATAGTAAATGAAGGAAATTGTGAGGAAACTTGGTACCATTAGATTCTACTCAAAAAATGGAATCCAACGCCGACAACGAAGTGCGTATGAAGAAGTTACGGCCGTTTAAAGATCAGGGGCAGTTCTGTAATTTAAATAGAAAACGAAAAAGAACAAAAAATGCAGGGGGCCATTTTGATAATGGCACCCCCTATCATCTTCCTCCTCTAGACTTCTCCAGAAACCCCGTTTCCAGAGGTTTCTGCCACTGCCATAGCAAAGCTATAAAAAGCCCCTAATCCCCTCCCTTCAAAACACAAAGTTTCCAGCTATTTTGGGACTGGGGTTTCCAGCAAACATCGAAAACCCATCTCAAACCCAGTTCCCTGAGTTTTTCGACAACGGCCAGGCCCGAGTCAGGCCGGCCATTGCCATTTCCCCATGTCCCTCTCTCCTTTCTGGTCTTGGCAATGGGGTTTCCCCCTTCTTTTAGTTTTTCGACGAGCAGGAGGATCAAAGTGAAGAATGGGGTTCCACCACCGGCGATAGGCGCTCCATGGCTGCCCAGGTAAGCCATCCTTCCCTCCCTATTAGGTTCGTCCCCCTTTCAGGCTAGATCCGTGCTGGATCTAACATTTCCAGCAGGTTTTCCAGCCAGATTTCCTGGCTGAAAAATGCTCCAAGCCGGTTCCAGCCGGCCCTGCACGAACAAGGCATCCCAGGGATGCCATGCTCCATGTACGCCTGGGACAGGGTCCCTGGGATGGGTTTCAGGCATCCGACAGTGCGTACACTGCCCAAGGTACGGTCTTTGGGTGCGCGCGCGACATGGGGCACGGGTCCTGGCTCGACCAGGATGCACGATGTGCCCTGGGAGCTGAGACGCGCCATGCTACACCAAAGGTGCATCTATGCGACGCCATCCAGGATGCGCGTCATAGCACGTCGCTTGACATGCATGTGCGCTTGCAAAATGCGGTCCCTGGCACGGCCTTTGGGTGTGCACGCACATGAGGCGGTCGCGATTCAACCAGGATACACGGGTGTCCTGGGAACTGGGACATGCGGACCTAATGAGACTTTAAAGTTAGGATCAGAGGACAATTTACAGAGTTTAACTATTGAATAGTAGATCCATATTAAAGGATCTAGCCTGACAATGAATTAGGCAAGGACCATGGACCCTAAAAGGCAGATCTAGCAATCTAATAGATTGAAATTGATAAAGACTCCTTGTATTCATTCATACCCATGAGTTTATAAATGAGACCCAGGGACGGGTTGAGTGATAAAGGACGCGACTCCAAGAGACTTTGAGGTAGGTGCTCTATCGCTACTAGACTTTTTAAAAGAGCCATGATCGTTTTGAGAATGCATGTTTTAAGTATAAGTATATGACTTGTTTAGCATGACTTATTTTATGACTTATTTAGCATATAAATGAATTCAGCATGCATATGATAAATACATTATGCATAGACATGTTTTGCAAACAATTGCATATATTGCATGATTTGTGAGCATTGAGTTCTTGAAAAATTGCATGTCCTTGAGGGTTACCAAAAGACGCTGGAGTGCCCAAAAGACGCTGGGTAGGCAATTGTGAGGGCCAGGCAGTTGTGAGGGACCCAAAGAGGACAGGTTTTGAAAAAGAGGTTTTTGGTTGTTTGATCGTATATGATTTGGGCTGGTAAGCTCATGGGCGCTATGCCAAGAGGTCTGGGTTGTCCTCCAGCCTCTACCACTATTAGGTGGATGGATACCACACCCAAAAAGGGCATGTCCCTACTTCGACTGCATGTGGTATGAGGGGCTACCACTGGTGTCACGGCACTGGGTCGAAGTGTCATATGTCCCGTGGAGACATATGACCCTGTGTCCCTAGGTACCCGAGGACCACACGATGGCGAGGTCGTGGGCATAGTGGGCCCTATGGTTTGAGGATTTACTTGCATTGCATATGGCATGACATGAGGTTGGTCGACCATACCATATATCCATGAGTTGGATTCAGTTGAGTATCTAAGCATATCATTATATATATATATATACTTTCGACTTGGATTATGCTATTCTTTAAGTCGTCAGTATTCCAATTCGACAGTGGTTTTTAATATCGATATTGAACATGATTGTTCAAACATGCACATCTTTTAAAGAGCATATGATTTTAACCATAGCATGCATTGTAAAACTAGTAGTGATGGACTCCTACTGAGTATAGTATATACTCACCCCATCCTTAACATTTTTCAGGATAGTTTCACTCACAAATAGAAGACGCCTCAGGAGATATTAGTGCTACGAGCAAGTGAATCAAACAGGAGACAATTATACATGTAAGTAAACTCTCTACCCTTTGGACATGTATTTGCATTTATTTACAGTTGGACTGTGTGCTGTAACTGGATAGACCTGGGGAAAAACATTTATAATTTCTGAAGTTTTTCAAAAACTACTTTGATTGTTGTGAAAGTAAATGACACTCGGGGTTTTCAAAATGAGTTTAAAACAAAAGGTTTTCCGCTGCATTACATGGTTTTTATAAAATGGTTTTCAAATAGGGATGCATCCCACCTTAGGAATTTAGATCTTGCATTTAAAAATGCATCGAAAAACCCGGGTCGTCACACTACCTTTTGGTGGGAAACAGCAGAAATGACTTATTTTGTCCAACGAGAAACAATAGGATGGGAAGAGTTTAAAAAGGTCTTTAATGACAAATATTATCCTAAACACGTAAGAAAACAGAAAGAAAAGGAATTTATGGACTTAGAACAAGGAAACATGACTGTCCAACAGTATGAAAATAGATTCATCAGCCTCTAAAGATTTGCACCATGTGCTTGTGCTAATGAGGAAGATGCGGCAGAAAGATTTGTAGATAGGCTCAACCCAGGACTCAGGAACAGAGTTCTAGGTTTCCAACCTTCCACCGTAGCCAAAGCCATAGAGATGGCCTCCCTATACGAAAAACATTATCAAAGGAATCAGACGATGAAGGAAACTAAGAACATCAACACCATGAGAAATAAAGGAAAGAGACCATTTCAGTCATCTGGACCCAGGCCACCTTTTAAGAAGCCGTTTGAAAACAAAGGAAAAAGGCCAAACTAGAAGACATGCCCTAGGTGTAACAGTAATCATTCAGGCAAACCATGTCCCACTTTCAACATCACTTGCTATAGTTGTGGAGAATTAGGACATTTTGCTAATAATTGTCCTAAAAGGAAAGTTGAAGAGCATAAAGAAGATCAGGTTCCAAGGAGCCAACAACGTGTCTTTGCCCTCACTTCCTGTCAAGCCCAAGCTTCAAATGCAGTAGTTGAAGGTATTCTTTCTATCTATGATACACCTGCTAAAGTTTTATTCAATACAGGATCCACTCATTCTTTCATATCCCGGGAGTTTGCATCAACCTTGGACATTATATCACAAGACTTGGACTTCACTCTAGAAGTTGTGACTCCTGTAGGCCAGGCACTTCCCACCTATTCATATCTCCAGGATGTTCCCATTTTGGTCAAAGATCATTTGCTACCTGCCAATCTTATTCACTTAGATATGAATGACTTCGACATCATCCTAGGTATGGACTGGTTAGCCCTTCATCAAGCCTTTGTTGATTGCCGCCAGAAACGTGTCACTTTTACCCTACCTAATGAAGACACTTTCACCCTCCAAGGAAGAAAGGCTTATTATGGAGCGTGTGTTATTTTTGCCATGAAAGCAGTTAAGCACATTGCTCAAGGATGCCCCTTCTTCTTGGCCAAGATTGAATCTGTCGAGAGTCCCCAACTAAAGCTAGAGGATGTCAAGGTAGTCCGAGAATTTACTGACGTATTCCTTGAGGATTTACCAGGTCTGCCCCCGCCAAGAGAAATTGAGTTTATCATTGACCTTATACCCGGTACTTCCCCCATTTCCAAAGCTCCTTACCGAATGGCTCCTGCAGAACTAAAAGAAGTGAAGACCCAGTTACAAGAACTACTTGACAAAGGGTTCATACGACTTAGCGTATCTCCGTGGGGAGCTCCAGTCCTTTTTGTTAAGAAAAAGGATGGCTCCATGAGATTGTGCATAGACTATCAAATGCTAAATAGGGTCACCATTAAGAATAAGTATCCCCTTCCCCGAATTGATGATCTTTTCAATCAACTTCAGTCAGCCAGAATATTTTCTTAAATTGATCTACGATCTGGGTACCATCAACTTCGAGTTAGAGAAGAAGATATCCCCAAGACAGCCTTCAGGACTCGATACGGCCATTATGAATTCAGAGTGATGTCCTTTGGTTTAACTAATGCTCTAGCCACGTTTATGGACCTCATGAATAGGGTGTTCAAGGAGTACTTAGACAAATTCATCATAGTGTTTGTGGATGATATCTTGATATATTCACAAATTCCTGAAGACCATAAGGAACATCTAAGGATAACATTAAGCACCCTACGAGCACACAAGTTATATGCAAAATTTAGTAAGTGTGAATTTTGGCTGGAAAGGGTTAATTTTTTAGGACACATTATTTCTCAAGATGGCATAGCAGTCGACCCTGCTAAGGTTGAATGGATTGATAAATGTGAGGAAAGCTTTCAGGAACTAAAGAGAAGGTTAACTACAACATGTGTTCTTACCTTACCTTTAGGAAGTGGTGAATTTGAGATATACAGCGATGCCTCGCAACAAGGACTAGGCTGCGTACTTATGCAACATGGGAAGGTAATTGCTTATGCTTCTCGAAAACTCAAGAAGCATGAAGTCAATTACCTGACCCATGACTTGGAATTAGCGGCCATAGTCTTTGCCTTGCGAATTTGGAGACATTATTTATATGGGGAAAAGTTTGAAGTTTTTACAGATCATAAGAGTCTTAAATATATCTTTTCCCAACAAGACTTAAACATGTGACAAAGAACATTGATGGAATACTTAAAAGACTATGACTTCTCCATTCATTATCACCCTGGAAAAGCTAATGTGGTAGCTGATGCATTAAGTAGAAAAACCCAAGGGATGTGTGCAAGCTTATTGACTAAGAGATGGAAGCTATTACAAGAAGTAATAACGTGGAAACCAGACATAAGTAACCGCAAGATCATTACGGGAGGACTAACGATAAAGTCGGCTATTAATGAAAAGGTTAAGCAAGAACAGAAAGGAGATCCGGATATACAAGCTTTCATAGGAAAACCAGGGTTTACTAAAGGAGAAGATGGTAGCATTTACATGCAAGGAAGATTAGTGGTACCAACTAATGAAGAATTAAGACAAGAAATCTTAAAAGAGGCTCATCGGTCTAAGTATACTATACACCCAGGAGGAACTAAGATGTATCAAGACTTAAAGAGACAATATTGGTGGGATGGTATGAAAAGAGACATAGGGGAATTTGTGGCAAAGTGTCTAACATGTCAACAAGTAAAGGCTGAACATCAAAGACCTACGAGATTGTTACAACCCCTTGAGTTACTCGAATGGAAATGGGACCATATTACCATGGACTTCATTGTAGGGTTACCCAGGACCTCTAAGGGTCATGACATGATCTGGGTAATTGTTGATAGATTGACTAAGACAGCCCATTTCCTTCCTATACGCCATACCCAATCCACTGACAGCCTATCTCATCTATACATCAAAGAGATAATGAGTTTACATGGCATACCCCTTAGTATCACATCAGATAGGGATAGCTGCTTCACTTCACAACTCTGGAAGTCAGTCCAAAAATCCTTAGGATCTTCCTTGAACTTTAGCACAGCCTTCCATCCATAAGCCGATGGACAGTTAGAGTGCACGATCCAGATAGTCGAAGATATGTTGCAAACCTGTGCCCTCGATTGGAAGTAGAGCTGGGATGAAAACCTACGGCTAGTAGAGTTGGCGTACAACAACAGCTTTCAGTTGAGCATTGGCGTGGCTCTGTACGAGGCGCTCTATGGGAGACCCTATCGATCACCCACCAGTTGGAGTGAAGTTGGAGAGTCTAGGGTGCTCCAGTCCGAGCTGGTGGAGCAATGTGCCAAGAAGGTCAAACTCATAAAGAGACACCTCCTAACATCTCAAAGCCGGCAAAAGAGCTATGTTGATCAAAGGAGGAGACCATTAGAATTCGCCATAGGAGAGCACGTTTTCCTGAAGATATCTCCCACTAAAGGAGTTATGCGGTTAGGTATCAAAGGCAAGCATAGTCCACGTTACATAGGACCTTTTGAAATCCTGGAGAAAGTGGGAAAAGTGGCCTACAGGATCGTACTACCCCCTTAGCTATTTGAAGTGCATAACGTATTCCATATATCTATGCTAAGGAGGTACGTGCCTGACCCTGCTCATGTCATCAACCAGGTACCCATAGAGTTGACGGAGCATCTCAAGCTAGAGACAAGACCAGTTGAGATTCTGGATCATAAGTGTAAGAAGCTACGAAACAAGGACATACACTTAGTCAAAGTTTTGTGGATAAATGCGCACATGGTAGAAGAGACTTGGGAACCGGAGTCAGAAATACGAGAAAAGTACCCCGAGATCTTTTGAGTATATATATTGTAGAATTTTGGTGGTGAAATTCCCCTAAGGGGGTAAGAATGTAATGACTCCATTTTTGTAACATTGAAATCCCAAGTTAGTAATGAAAAGTTCACTTTATGGAGATAAGGGTATTTTGGTCATTCCACTATTCACCCTAACTGGACTCATAAATTTGGTCTTGAGAGCAGTACCCTTAGGTGCGTCTCGGAAAAAGGATTCCAACAAGACCAAAATCACTCTAAACGGAGTTAAAATGAGCAAGTTGTGGCCCTTTGAAGTTCAAGGACAAAAGTGTAATTTAAATTAAAAACGAATTTGGCTTGAGAAAAACAGGGACCCGTTTTGATACGGGCACCCCTCTTCTTCCCAAAGCTCCTAGAGGGTTCTAGAATGGTGATGTGTAGGGGAGAAACCACCGCCATTCTAGAGGTTTCTCCATCGCCATTTCATGGTGTTAAGAACCCCCTCCAAAACCCTCTTCGAGCTCTATAAATAGAGCGCTTGGGCGCCTCCAATGGAAGCCCAAAAGCCTGGGAAAAACCCATCGTGGAGAGGCAGGCAAGAGGAGAAAACGTGAAAAAAACCCGGCCACGAACCAGGTTTGCCCAAAACCCCTCCAAACCCATCTCCCCCTTAGTCTTAGGATGAGTTTTTCCAAATTTTTGCATGAAAAACCATGCAAAACGAGGCTCTAGGGAGCCACAAAGGAACCAGGGATGGTCCCTAGGGCGTAATGCTTCGACAGGGTCAAACCAGGGCGTCCCTAGGACGCCCAAGTCTCTGTCAAACCGAAACGCGTCGGTGCGTCTACAGACGCGTCGGTGCGTCTACAGACGCGCCCTCTAGGGCGCACGCCGCTGACGTGGGATTCATTAGCATCCCAGGATTCCACCTCGTATGGGCCTTATATGTACACTTGAGAGTAAAATGCCCATAACTTGGGTTCTAGGGCTCCAATTGAGCCGCCGTGAAAGGCGTTGTGTCCGTATCGACGACGCAGACACACCCAGACCATAGAATAATTGATCAAGACCCTATATAAGGTGGACATAACCCTTAAACTATGATAGTAGCATGAGGCCACTAAACCTTTGTAAACCTGATGATACCAAGGCCCAGTTAGGACCTTAGGAGACCCATAGGCATGGGAATGAACCCTTAATGCCTACGTAGTGAGATCAACCATTCTAAAACCTATAGAAATAGGCCAAGCTAACCTTGTTCCCCTAAACTATGAGTAGGAGCGTACGAGGACAAGGGGGCCAGCGTGATCAAACCAAGTAGGTGCTCTATCGCTACTAGACTTTTAAAAAGAAACCATGATTGCTTCAAGAAAGCATGTTTTAAGTTTTAAGTTACATGACTTGTTTAGCATGAATTAATCTCATAAATGAATTCAGCATGCATATGACAAATACATTATGCATAGACATGTTTTGAAAAAGGATTCTTGTCTGCATGATAAGTGTAGCCTTGGCTGATGAGGGCGGGCCGATGAGGGCAGGCCAATGAGGGTGGGCTAGAGAGAGCTGACAGTCTTCTAGGCTGGCAGGCTTCTAGGCTATCAGGCTTCTAAGCAGGGTTATGACTTTGAATGTGATACTAGCATGACCAGATTTTATGCATTGCATGCATGTTTTGCAACCGATTGCATAAATTGCATGATTTACGACGAATAAGTGTCATATGCCCCGTGGAGGCTATGACCAAGTGTCCCCAGGTACCCGAGGACCACACAGCGAGGAGGTCGTGGGCATAGTGTGCCTATGTTTTCGAGGATTTACTTGCATTGCATGTGACATGACATGAGGGTGGTCAACCATACCATATATCCATGAGTTGGATTCAGTTGAGCATCTTATGCATATCATTATGTTTATGATATATATGATACTTTCGACTTGGATTATGCGATTCTTTAAGTCGTCAGTATTCCAATTTGACAATGGTTTTTAATATCGATATTGAACATGAGTGTTCAAACATGCAAATGTTTTAAAGAGCATATGATTTTAAACATAGCATGCATTGTAAAACTAGTAGTGATGGACTCCTATTGAGTATAGTATATACTCACCCAATCCTCAACATTTTTCAGACACATAGTAAACACTTAAGGATAGGGTACGCCTGTGACAGAAGACACCCAGATTAAGTACAAGTAAGTAAACCCCTACCTTATCTTTCAATGTTACTTGATTGTAGTTACTCTCTGTAACTAAGGTTGTGACTAACACTTTTTTGGGAATAGTGTTGATTTAAAACTATGCCATGGCTATATAATTTGAAAAAGTGTTTTGACACTTGGGGTTTTATACGAAAGATTGCTTTCCAAAACTAAAAGAATTTCATGCATTTCATATTTCTAAAACAAGAGATCTCGCCTTTTTATCAAACTTGCATCTTATAAAACCCGGGTCATCACACTTCTTTTCTAGTAAAAATATCTCACTTGTAGACATTGTAAGAGGTGTTCCCTAGTATTTTAATTTGGAAAAAAAAATTAAGAAAATCCATGAAAGGATCTAATGCATGACGCATCAAAGAATGTCATGGTGATCTTAATTTTTTGGTCAATTAAATTTTATTTAAACTCCAAATTTTTAAGTCGAGTCCTTGTGGATCGACCCATACTTCCATAAACTATATTACAATAACCTGTGCATATTCGATAAACAATCAACAAATTTTTGGCACCATTGCTGGGGTCTCACAACATAGTTTTCAAAAAATTTTAAAAATAAAAAATTAGGAATTGCATTGTTTTAACATTTTAGGCATTTTTAGGTGTGTTTTTCAATTTTTCTTGGTTCATAATAACTCTATTTATAGAATTTTGGTACTTGTTGCAATTTTTATTTTGCAGGAAATTAGAAAAAGAAGAATTATTGAGGATCTCAATTAGGGTAGCCAAAATTTTTATTTTGAGTGAATCGTAGTGAGGACACATTATATTTTTCATTGATTGCAATTCATTTAAAAAGGGTTGT
The DNA here is from genome assembly GCA_035236585.1 of Warburgia ugandensis. Taxonomy (NCBI): domain Eukaryota; kingdom Viridiplantae; phylum Streptophyta; class Magnoliopsida; order Canellales; family Canellaceae; genus Warburgia; species Warburgia ugandensis. The sequence continues at coordinate 33,897,597 of CP141130.1, read as the reverse complement.
AATAATATAGGTCAAGGGTGGACCATCATAACATGGAAGTGGAGGTAGAATGTAAATGCTCCTACCCTTGTACAAGAAGATCTTATCCTGTAACAACCCCGAGGGCCCCACATACAATCACATTGTCTACTCTAAAGAGTGGGCCCCAAGGCACCCAGCCCCTGCACAATTTTGTTCTTTCCTTGTGGGGGAAGAGGCCTGGTTGTATGGAAAGTCTTCTGAACCCTTATCAACAGTCCAGGAACTCTCCCCTTAGCAATGTGGGACTAACTCTCAGTGCCTCACCTTGCCTAGAAGCTTGCCAGCCTAAGCGACCGCGCCTTTTAGCTCGTCCTCATCAGCCCGCCCTCATCGGCCAAGGCTAGCCCTCTCCCCCTTAGGGGACAAGCATCCCCGCGTGTGGTTAGCCACCCACACCTAGTTAAGGTCCCGCTCTAATACCACTGTAACGACCCCGAGGGCCCCACATACAACCATATTGTCCCCTCTGGAGGCTGAGCCCCAAAGCACCCAGCCCCCACACAATTTTGTTCTTCCCCCATGGGGGAAGAGGCCTGGTTGTATGGAAAGTCTTCTGAACCCTTATCAACAGTCTAGGAACTCTCCCCTTAGCGATGTGGGACTAACTCTCAATGCCTCACCTTGGCTAGAAGCCTTCTAGCCTCAGCGACCACGCCTTTTGGCCTGCCCTCATCAGCCCACCCTCATTGGCCAAGGCTAGCCTCTAAACCCTTTGGTATCAGAGCGAGACCCTAACAAGGGTGTGGGTGGCTAACTGCACATGGGCGATTGCATGTGACACGTGGGGACGCATGTACCCTAAGGGGGAGAGGGCTAGCCTTGGCCAATGAGGGCAGACCAAAAGGTGTTGTCGCTGAGGCTGGCAGACTTCTAGGCTAGCAAGCTTCTAGGCAAGGTGAGGTGCTGAGAGTTAGTTCCACATTGCCAAGGGAAGAGTTTCTGGACTATTGATAAGAGTTCAAAAGACTTTCCATACAACCAGGCCTCTTCCCCCACGGGGGAAGAACAAAACCGTGCGGGGGTTGGGTGCCTTGGGGCCCAGTCTCCAGAGCGGACAATATAGTTGTATGTGGGGCCCTCGAGGTCGTTACAGTGGTATCAGAGCGGGACCCTAACCCGGTGTGGGTGGCTAACCACATGCGGGCTCTTTCGTGTGACACATAGGGATGCGTGTCCCCTAAGGGGGAGAGGGCTAGCCTTGGCTAATGAGGGTGGGCTGATGAGGACAGGTCAAAAGGGGCAGTCCCTAAGGCTGGCAGGCTTCTAGGCAAGGTGAGGCGCTGAGAGTTAGTCCCATATCGCTAAGGGGAGAGTTCCTAGACTGTTGATATGGGTTCAGAAGACTTTCCATACAACCAGGCCTCTCCCCCACAGAGGAAGAACAAAACCGTGCGGGGCTGGGTGCCTTGGGGCCCAGTCTCCAAAGTGAACAATATGGTTGTATGTGGGGCCCTCAGGGTCGTTACATATCCCAAACTCCACTTAGAGCAAATCCTTACTCCTTAAAATTCTTAGATTAGGGTTTGCATTGATTGGTAGTGTAATTGCATATATAAAGCACATTTGATATCTTTTACATTTTAGGGTTTGCAATAGTTTATTATTTTTAATTGCATTTTAGGATATATCTATTATAGTAAGGTGATTTATATGTTGATCAAACTGCCACTAAGTGTGAATATTAATTAGTAGGGCCACCTGACCCACAAGATCAAGGGTGAATTTACTCACCACCGCTTGGCCCACCTAAGATAATCCCCACAAATGCATAACCCAATCTTCCAAATTTATTTAAAATCAATTAGAAGAGACTTATGGAGGCCATCACATGCTCATAGGACCCTCTTGGAAGGAGGCAACTCATTGCCACTCTAGTGGCCCTTGTCTAATTGATTGCATTAGTATTTAAATGACTAGCTCTGCCAACATTTTCTATGACTCGGCCTACTTATGGCTACATGAGGCGGGTGTGAAGTGGTTGGTTAGGTTAGGATCTAACTAGTAAGTGGTAGGACAAGTTTGAAAGAGAGGAGGAGCACTAGATTAGTTAATCTAAAAGCTTCTCCCCCACACAAATTTAAGAACATTAAAACATTTTAGCTTGCTAGCCTTAGGGATTGTTTGATTGTGTCCTTTGTTTGTGCATCATTTTAAACATTAGGTTACATCATTTAGTTTAGTTTTCTTCAACAAAAACAACAAAATAAAATAAACAACATGATCACTTGCATTCAATGAATAATCTAAACATTGATCAAAGGGTTAATTTAGACCCCAACATTAACAGAGATGATATTTGCCAATGGAGAAACAATCCCCTCTTCAATGATGATGTACCACCTCTCATCCTAGATAATGATGATGTTTCCTCATGGATGAGTAATCCTCTCACTACTACACAAGGGGCTTTTAAAGTCAATTAAAAGTGATAATAGAAGTCACTTAATAAGTGACTTCTATCGAGCAGACTTGGAAAGTGGACAACTTTTAAAGTCATTTAAATAAACAACTTTAAAGGTCACGGTCACCAACTTTTAAAGTCATTTAGTCTAAGCAACTTCAAATGTATTTAACTTTTGAAGTAGCTTATAGGAAAATGACTTCTAAAGTCTCCAACTTTAGAAGTCGTTTTGGTATAAGCAACTTTAAAAGCTCCACATTTTTTGGTGCTTTTGAAGTCGCTTACAGAAAAATGACTTCTAAAGTTGGTGACTTTAGAAGTCGTTTTCACATAAGTGACTTCAAAAGCACAACATCTTAATGAACTTTTGAAGTTGCTTACTTAAAAAAAAATTCTAAAGTTGGTGAATTTAGAAGTCATTTTTTTGTAAGCGACATCAAAAGTTCAACCTTTTTTATTATCTTTTCCAGTCTCTTACACTAAGCAACTTCAAAAGTAGGTAACTTTTAAAGTCGTTTTTGAATAAGTGACTTCAAAAGATCACATTTTGATAGACTTTTAAAATTGTTTCTTAAACAACTTCAATAATTCTTTTCTTTTAAAGCCATTTTTTTCTAAATGACTTCAAAAATTCTATAGTTTTGAAGTTGTTCTGTGACCCTCTCATTCTTCATCTCATTTGCATTCACTTCATTTGTAAATCCATAAACATTCACATTTACTTTCACACTCTAAGTAACCCTCTCATTCTTCATCTCATAAAATTCATATAATTCAATGAATATATTGAAAACCAACCTCTACATATTCACTTCATGTTCAAGCTCCAAATTCACTTCATCCATACTCATTTATTCCCACACTCCAAATTTTCACTCATTCATTGCTTAAAATACAAATATATACACATATATATATATCAACAAAAATAATAAATTCTAAAGGGAATACACACAAGTCAATGAAAAAAATACTTTATTATGTATTTTAGGTTAATGTAGTTACTCCAAGTGATCTAATTGCAATGCATTACACTCAACCTATTCAATTCCTATTTCATTGAGATTTACACTAGAGTAACTCTTCTTTTTTGCCCATTTAGAAAGCACAATAGCCTGAAATACAACATATTTAATTAAGCTCAAATATTTTAGCTAGATCCATAAAAACGGTAGAAAAATATAAGATTATGCAAAATAAAAAGTGTTCTACCTTTCGTAAATGGGAGACAGGAGTCCTATCGAATACAAGGGTCCTCATCTATCTCAGGACATAACGCCCACACTCCTAATTAGACTATTGTTTAGGGAACTATGCAACAAGGACAATAAAAAAGAACCCATAAAATCATTTGTAATAATGTAGGTTTAATTAGTGATAACTTAGAGCAATTAATTGTTTCATATACCTTAAAATTCTTTCAAGTGAGTTTTGGTGGTTGTACAATCTTGATGATAGTAGCTCAATCCAAACCCTATAAATTTAAGTTTCAAATGTATTATAAATAAATAACAAATTACTTATCTACACATAACACATGAAAAAAATAAATGCTCACTTATTTATAATTTTTGTGAGGGTGGGACAGATGTGCGATCCACAAGAATAAAAAAAGAAATCATGTCTACCATGCACATCCAAAACGTGTAGCATCCAATGAGACCTATACGGACAGTCATATGGATTGTAATGGAAGTTGACAATCCCTAAGTATAGAATAATTTGGCAAGAAAACAAGAAAATAAATACTTACACTCTATTGTAGGGAATCATTAAGCCTTGTCCCTAAGAGGAGTAAAAAAAGCTTGGTAAAATATCTTGAATGTGCCTCTCTATCGGCCATTGCTCCGTTGCTCTAAAAATGACGCCAGGGTCAAGGAATTGGTAAAGTGTACCCTTACTGTCAAAAAGGCTAATCACATTATTCAAGAAGCTGCATAAAATAAATAATTATTACATATACCATTAAAATATATCATGTAATTAAATGTCAAATGATTTATAAGCAAGTATGTGCATATACCCCATATAGGTGAGAGGGTGTTAGAGTTGATCCCATAAGGAAACTCATAATAGGTCCTCTGCTATAAGTGGCACTTGAACAACATCCTTGACAAGCACTTCCTTTTTTATTGATATAGGATTCATTGCCATATCGTCGTTGATGAGACCATAAATTAACCTTAGGGATCGAGGCATATTATGTGGGACTTCCACACACTCCTGAGATGACTACTGTAAAAGATGTAAAAAATTTCAGCTAAATAATATTAATCAATGAAGAGGGACTAGTTTATGATAAAAAAAATCAAAGAGATATACAAGTACTTATTCCATTGGTGTAGTAGCAATGGATGAAACTAGAATGGCAACCGATCTCAATGCCGCATGTTGTTGCTGAATAACTGTATATAGTTAGTAAACAATTAAGTGAGATCTCTAGCTAAAAAATATTGATGAGGAGGATAGTATGATAAGATACATACCTTGGACTTTATGAGAATGACTAGTGCCTCCAGCCAAGTGACATGATATGCAATAGCCTGCCCAATGGTTATAATATTTTCCATTTCTAATGGAAATGGTAGGCAGGCATTAGCATTCAAAGGCGTAGTAATGGACACCCACTTAATATGTGGTGGCATACTAATTTCATGCAAAACATTTGATTCATGCTCATAGCATGAACCACCTACCATAATATTTTGACAGGAATCAAAGGCCAATAGGTATTGACCTACCTACAGATCAAATATGCAATAGAGAGGTTGAGATAGAGAATTATTACAGAAGGACAATGAAAATTTCTAATTATATATATATATAGACACACACACACACCTCCTGGGCAGGAATTTCCTTTTCGAGGGAGTTGGATGTCCTTCATTATCTTCTTTAGTTGGGGAATTACAGCTCGCATGTGATAGAGATACAGGGGCACTATGAAAATTATGAGCAAGGGATAGAGTAACAATCATCAAACCTTCCACACACAACTAACTAAATATATCAGACTTTATTTTTGCAACAGGCTCATTGTAGGCCTCCTCGTCATCTTGAACATTAGGTATACATCCTTTACCAAAGAATTTAGAAGGAATAACACCTCGACTCATGCCCTTAACTTGGCTAGGGTGGTCCTTCTTACAGCCCATAGCCTTATACAAGATGTTGTCATTGGCAATAGTGCTAGTTAAAGTTCCTATAGTAACTCTTTCTTGGGTAAGAATGTCCTGCAAAATTTAATTAGAAAGACATGATCATGTGATATAATTAATTGAAAAAAAATTATTAACAGGTGGAATCACTTACTATGCGAGAAGCAATTTGCACAGTATTTTCATCTAAGAACTTGTTGCTAGTACAACCCACCAAATGCACCACCTTTTAGAGGATGGAGAAATCAATGGGTTCCATAGTCCTAGCTTTGTTTTACTATCAAGCAAAGGCACTATAGTTAGAGAACACCATGTATATAACTATAGTAGCATTAAATTGAATGGGATAAATTGTCACAGATGATTACTTCGTGCTCTTTTAAACAAGTGTAGCCCAACCTAAATAGGTGGTGATGCACTCTTTGCCTGCACATTTGTACATGTGTGATCAAGGGAAATAATTGAATGTTACATGTAACTAATTAAATCAAGCATTGTTTTTGCACATACCCAAACTTGGTGGAGATGCAGTTCTACACAAATGCATTCCATGCCTCTTGGTCAATGATGTTAGAGTAAATGTGTGACACCGTGTACAACCTTAACGGATGCATGCATCTTGTAAAGCATGCATCTTATTATCATTCAAAATGTTAAAGGCAGACTCCAAATTGAACACATCAAATTACTATATTTGAAAATTAAGGAAAGTTACAATGTAAATAATAGATGTGCTTAATATTTACATACCTTCACCATTTCCCATATTGAATCTTTTGTCAAGGATGGAACATGTCTCTAGTCCTCAAATGTGATAGGAACCATGCTTCTTACTATAGAGCAGAGGAAACTATTATAAGCAAGTGCACTCCCACTAATCTCTTGCCCTCTACTATTTTATTGGATAGTTTCTTTAATTCTGTTCGACGTTATCTTGATAACATTTTCCATTATTGTTCGCCCTCTACCCTTTATTTTTGGAGTAGTGCTCATGTTGGCCTCTTATTCATGCTCTTCAATGTAGCCATAATCTTCAGTTTGATGTTCTTCTCTTTCCATCATTACTACAAAGAAACACTCAATGATATTAGAATAATGACATAAAAAAGGCTATGTAATTCATTTAAAGAAACCAAACAGATGTCCACGATAAACATAATTTAACTAAAAAATAATTAAAGGAAACTCTGTCTCCATCCATTCACATAAACATACAATATCTAACATAACCTCAAGCAAAATAGATAAAGGATGCATAAAAAGTATTTGCTTGCTTAGTATAGATATTTGTAAAAGGGCTACAAATCACATAGATCTTTCACTAGTCCTTAACTCCACTGCTTCAATTTCACATCTCTAAGTGGGTGTAGGTATTCATATGATTTCTGCATGAATATCACGTTTGATGTTCACCACTTAGCCATCACTCAACCACTTTCTACATTACTCAATTGCTTATTAAGCATGGCAAAGCCACCATGGATTGTGTGCCAAAGTCCGTACTAAACTTTTAGGAGTTCTAAGGTCCATGTTACTGTCCTTTTATCATAAGAATTTTCTTTTTATTATATGTTATGTTACTTGACTTAGCCAGTCCATTTGGAAGTTACCATTCACAAGTAGTGATAAGCTTAGCTTATGCTACTATTTTGCCTTATGTTATGCTAGATGTTATTACCAGACATATTAATGAAGTTTAAGATGACTCAACCATTGGGAATTTCATTCAACTAGCCACCCAAGCATGGACTAATTGGTTCCACACACAGATAGTTCCCTGTAGGAAGTTCCTGCCTAGACATTCCACCATGTCCACCTAAAACATGGTTAGAAGTCTACCTAATCCAATCATTTCATTCCTGAAACCTCAACCAACTAATAGAGTTATTAGTCAATTACAAAATTCCTAAGAACTCCCGTTCATTTTCCAATCACCCAAACACTAAAAGGCCATCAATATAAGGCACCTTTGTGCTGGTTTTCTACAAGGGGCATCACATTCACCCATGCTATTCCATACCGAATGCCATCATTTCAAAGTCAAAGTGCTAGGACACAATCATCATTCATAGGGGTATGAAATGTGCATATAATTTCCCTAAAAGCATTTAACGCATTAATGTCCATAGGTACTCCATCAATTCTACTTATTTTTTAAATCAAATTAAGTACCAATAAGAAGGCATTTAGTTATCCCTATGTTAATAGTAAAAATGCTTCACCAAAAGATGGAAATTAACAGTGTTTTATGGCTATAAGTTTACACAAGTTTATACTGATATGGCAGTCCACTTCAAGTAATTCAAAACTCATTTAAGACATGATTCTATCAAGTAGATTAAGAGTTGTTGTCCATGATAAGAAGCATATGGGTTGATAACCTAATCCAAAAAAAAAGCGAAAAAAATCAAACGACTTTAAAAGTGCTTCCCAGGAAAAATTCTCTCTTTGCACTAGTTTTTAAAAGTCACTTACAGTTAAATAATTTCTAAAGTCTATATACTTAAAGTCATTTATTTTCAACCAATTTGTAAAGTATTTATGAAGTCAATAGTCAAATAAGTGATTTCTTTATGCCAATTTTAAAACCCTCATGTAGTATTGACTCTTTGATGTTGATGATCCTCTACCTCTATTTAATGATAATATACATCCATGGAGGATTCATTTTTTACCACATGGAAATAGGCAAAGGAAATATAATAGGAAATGAGACCAACTTAGAACACATGAGGATAATCAGCATAACCAAGATCCTTGTAAGAGAACATTAAGAGACTATTTATAGCTTAATTATACTGGCATACCTTCATGTATAAATTTAGCTCCAAATGCTGGAATGATTAAATTAAAGGTGGGAGTAATTCAATTACTTCCTAAATTTTATGGGTTGGATAGTGAGAATTCTTTACCTGCATTTAAAAGAATTCGATGAAGTGCGCATGAACCAACGTGCACAAAATATAGAATTAGACATGGTAGGACTAAAACTATTTTCTTTTTCTTTAAAGGAAAAAGCTAAGATGTGGTTTCCTTCATTGCCAACAACTTCCATATGAAACTAAAAAGAAATGACTAAGAAGTTCTTGAATAAGTTCCTTCCTATATATAAGATAAATACTCTCTATCAAAATATAATGAATTTTACCCAAAAGGATTAAGAAACTTTCTACCATTGCTAAGAAAGATTCAAGGAATTATTATTAACTTGTCCACATCATGGAAACTAATCTTGGTGTATCATTAGCTTCTTTTATGAAGGACTTAATTCTGATGTAAGCCAATTTGTTGAAATAATGTGCAATGGCAAAAGTATTTGGAATGGCTTGCAAAGAGTGCACAAAGTTGGGCTGATTCGAAAAAAGTAGGTTACCCAAACAAGCCTAAGTTCAGCACCACATACTTAGGGGAGGAATATATGCTATGATTGAAAAAGATGATATGAATACTAAAATAGCATCCTAGCTAGAATAGTTGAGGCCATGGAAATGGAAAAAAATTCCTCCAAGAAAGTTGAACAGGTGTGTGATATTTGTGAAAGTAATACATACCTCACTCAGGAATGTTCCATCGCTCCTACATTCCAGGATGTGCTTCATGAATAGACACATGCTTATGAGCAACAATTTTTCCCCATCTTCAGAGCAATTGGAGTAATCATTTTACTGTCAATTGGAGAAATGCATATAATGCTAATGTCTCACATAAGGCCCAATACCACCCCTATCACAAAAACCAATGACCACTTGATCTTGGACCTTACCTTCATCCACCTAAGAGAGAAGTGGAGGATAAATTTCATCAATTCATGTAATACCAAGAGAAGAAAATTTCTCAAATAAAAGAGGACACAGAATCCATGACTAGATTGAAAGACATGATGTCTCAAGTGCTGTAGGACAATATCCTCTCCCACCAAATGAAAACCCTAATGATACATACATGGTAGGTGAGATTAATTCTTCATTTATATACATGGAACAAACAAAGACAATTACCATTCTTCAAAGTGGTAAAATAATTGAGAAATTTGGTTGTAAAAACGTTGAGATAATACCGAAACATATTAGAAAAAGAGATAAATTTGTTAATAAGGAAAAGTTCCACCCACTAAGCCATATGATATCCTTACTCCATTTCCACAAAGGCTATATCAAGCTCCTACGATTGTTTCTAATTATGAGAAGTAGCATAGAGACATATTTAATACCTTGCCTTATGATAAAATGAAATTTTCAAAATTGCAAGATAAATTCACTCACCCTTCCTTTTCAAAGGCCTATCAAGCTCATTTCGTATGGGACCCAAGGAAGTTTCAAACTCTATAAAAAAAAATTCTAAAAATTTTCATCTGTAATAATTATGTACCATAGTTTTTTTTAGAACTTTCCTTTTCTACATTACCCGTTTTGTCATTTTTCAATACATTAACATCAACCTACCTTTTAGACTTGAGGAAAATGTTTAACTTAGGTTAGGGGGTGTAGAATTCAAGTTAATTCTAGTATTTTTGTATTTTTTCTCTATTTTTGAAAAATAATTTTAAAAAATAAAAAGTTTAAAATTTTTGGAGTTTTCAAGTCAATTCTTACGCTATAGTTGGCCTAAGAAAATGGAGAAAGAAAATCCCAAATAAGAGTTGGAATTTTATGAAATATAGTCTAGCCAACTTTATCTTAGTAATATAATTGTACATGATTAATTCATCATTTTTCTAAAGCATTCCATTAAAGAAAAGTTTCAAATCACATCTGTACACATAGTTGCATATACATAGTCCCAATTCATATGTAGTTATAACATAGAGATCCTAAAGAAATTTAGTGGAGGTCTATAACCGAAGTGATTTTTAGAGCCATTCATTCATTTTAAGAGGTTATAAATGTTTTTAACTTTAGCATGCTTAAACTAAAATTTGGTCTCACCAACTTTTAAATTTGGCTAATTACCTAAATTATTAGAGTATTATCTTTAAAATTCTAAAATTTTATTGAATCTAACAGATATATATAACTTAGAAAAGGATTTAAGACATCCTTGTTGTTAACCTAGAGACATAAAGCCTACCCAAAAGAGTATTTTTACCACTAATTAGCCAATTTGGGCCTTATATATAAACCTTTTCTTTTCTCAATAAAATTATCTTTACCCATATTAATCCAATATAAATTATCCATTACCCATTTTCTTCTAAAGATAAGTTAGAGATGAATGAAGATATACTTTTTAGTTGCAATGAAAGTAGAAAATTGAATATTAATAACTCCACCACTTTTCCAATTCCAAACAAATAAAGAATGTTGATAAAAAAAATAAATAAAAGAGTATGATGAATGCAAAAAATTGGAAAAAAAAATATTCACTTTAGGATAAGTAAAGAAAGAATTGTCAACTTTAGTAAAAGACCTTTGCTTATTTTTAAAGAAATTTTGAATATCCTTTATGCCCTTTCTTTTCATAACCATGTCCTAAGCTATATTTCATCCCAATTGAAGACCTATTGATTTTAGAATGAAGATAATCTTGATGAGGATATGAAAAGATAGGATTTAAATAATAATATGTCTAAAAGTTCAAATGTAATGGCATCTTATCATTTCAAAAGCGATCAAAATTAAATTCCTATGTAACTCCAGTACTTTCATGAGTATATGTGAGATAAATTTGCTTATATTGACTCTGTTCATGTATTTAAAAGTGATATATGAGTTGAACCATTTATCTAGGAGTTTTATATTTGAGTGTATGTCTATTAGTAAGGATTGAGGTCAAAACATATTTCAGATGGAGTTCAAAAGTTATAGTGTAGAGATAAAGATTATTCTTATGTAGACTATACACACATACTCACTCTGAGATTAGATTTTAATTGAAATGTATTTAGAATATGGGTAGGGTTTTGAATTTTTCATTCATTTTTATTATTATGCTAAAGTTGATAGATTTATTAAAGATAATTCTCTAAGGAAAAAATGAAAATTGACTTGAAAATGATTTTTAAAATTTTGTGGGTATATTCACTACAAACCCTCACATGGTTAAACTCATCCACTACAGTAACCTAGGGATTTAATGACTTGTTGTAGATGCTAAATGCAATCTCAACTACCTACAAAAGTGGTAATTTGTATCAATTTTGTAATTTAGTTTTTCATATATTTTGCTTAGGCCTAGCAAAATGCTGGTTGGGAGGTGTGTTAAGAGTCCATTATTGGATAAATTACCCTAATTTAGCATGAATTTTGATATATTTTGAAGATATTATCTAGAAATATATATATGAAAATATGTCATCTCAGAATTTTATAATCTAACCTTAATTTGGTAAATTTTCAATGTTAAATGATGATCCAAGGTAACTATATGTAAAATCGAATGTTGTATAATACTAATTAGGTTATTTTCTTTGTTTTGTAGGTGGTAGCTCAAGATCCATGAAGTTAGATCAAGTCGATCAACATCCTAGATCTCTGATCAAGCTTAGATTAAAATAGACAGTTAAGATCAATCCAAATTATTTAGATCAAAATCAAGGACTCTGGTTCAATCCTTGAGCATCAAATCTAAACCATGAGACGAGAATAAATAAAGCTAAGGGATTTTATGTTTAATGATGCAAAGCAAAAAAGATGAAGAGGAAATAGTTTCCTAATAGGAAACTAAGTTAAAAATTAGGAAATTTAATTAATTTAGCATTCTTTGGAGAATAGTAAAGAGAATGGAACTAAAAATTGAATTCAAACCAAATTTCCATCATCTATAAATACTAAATTGAAAATGGAGTAAAAAAAAAGGGTTGGAAAATTCAAAGATAAATAGAGGTTGAAGAAGATAAATAGTGCACGCAGAGGCTGGTGAATAGGGGTATTTTATATGTAGTTTTCTACTTTCATGCTTAATGAAAATCTCTAAAATTTGGTTCATTGGATAGAATACATTAAGGAGAAGAAGACCCAGGTATTTGATTTTCAATTTTCATTCCAAATCTTCTAATTTGAATTGATTAAAGTTAGCTACTTACTACTGTTTGCATGAACAATAACAGTGAGTTACTTAAAGTTTTTACACCTTTAGTTTGCTCTATTTGATGTGTTTTTAAATGATCTAATCCTTTTATTATGTTATTATTTGAGTTAGAAAGAGTTTCATATAAATTTTTTTGAAATTTAATGGTTGGATGTTTAATTTTATGAAATAATCTTGAAAGGTATAGTTGTGTAGGTTGGTAAACACCCTATGTTTGTGATTAAATATCTTAATTTTTTCTATCTTGATTTGAAATCTAACTATATAATTGAATTTATTGATATCAATTATTCTAAGAATCAAGTTTCATTGAAAAATTCTATTAGAAAGTAGAAGAAATCAATGGCCAAAGTTAGTGAAATTTCCATGGATTCTAATTGTTCGTGGATTGTAAATAGAGAATAGATTAATCCTGGATTGTGAATAGGTATAAGATAACTACTTAGCTAGTGTCACACATGTATGACCACACATAACTATTTTAGTTACCTTTTTCTTTTCAAGTAACACTCTCTCACTTGCACACACAGTAGGAGGTGTTGCTCTGGTATTTTAATTTTTTAAAAATAAGAAAATCCATTAATAGGCTTTGATACATGACACATCAAAAAATGTTATGGGTATCTTAATTTTTTGTCAATTAAATTTGATTTAAACTCCAAATTTTTAAGTCCCTGTACTTGTGTAAGCTATATTACAATAGCTTGTGCACTTGTAGTAAACAATCAACACCTATCTAGATTTTGATATGTGTGTTCATGCATACATAGTCTCATTATTTGGTCACACCAACTTGCTTTGAAATCAGGAGATAACAACCAAGGGGAGTACTTGTCTGAACTCGTATGATAGTCTCATTATTTAATCATGTGAGCTAAGACCTTATGAAAAAAACTTGATGTGAGTCAATTCATGTGAGCAAACAGTATCATATTAAAAAAATGCATGGCAATGATTTGAAGAAAAAATCTACAGAAATTACATGCAAAATATCCCAATTGCACATACACTTGGAAGCAAAAACACTATGTCTAAACAAAGATGATGGCACTTTAGTTAATAAATGACAATTGAAAGTATTATCATCACCTCTTACTTATCACTAACTAAGGTCAGTCCAAGCCCATTACCACCAATCCTTAAAACTTTTATACAATCTCCAAGAGGTCAAATTTCAACCTTTACAACTTCTCATAGCCTATGCAATTGGGAACATTTGGTCATTTGCATCCCTCATCATTGCACATAAAATCTTCCTTTTTGTAGAAAAATTTTAGAAAGCAGCCATCCAACATGAATGCTGGAATTCATCCCTCTTTCCATCTTATAGCTAGTGCATGGAAAGAGACACAAAGTTTTTGAAATATTTGATCATTCCAAAGCCTCTCAAAATAGTTACATCATTTTGATATTTCTCTTTAATTGCATTTCGGCATGAGGATTTGTTCTATGGACTATCATGTCTATGGTGTGGCAGGATTCTTAACCCTCATCTCACAAGTATAATCCCAAAGCCTCTCTATGGGTACATCAAAATCATAGTTCTTCCTAATCTCATCTCTTAACTCTTTCAACTTCATGTTTGGCCTCTTACTTGGCTTATCTATAACTACCTTCGCTAGGTAGGTGGAGGTCAATTGTGTGTTTCTATGAGACTTCATACCTTCATGACTACTGGTAATTAACTTTACTTCAAAAGTTTGACTCCTATCAAAAGATAAATTCTCAAACTACATAATTTTGGTTACAAGCAACAAGTGTTGCCAACTGACCTAAATGTATTATTTTCACTTGTGTAGGAAACATGAACATCAAGAATATGAACAACATGAAGAACAATCCAGCCTATGTACACCTATTAAGAGAAAGAGCAGAGGGCCAACAAAAATGAAGAATCTAATTAAGAGAAAGTCAAAGGGAATAAAAGAGACTATACAGTTTAACAGTAGAGGGTAGGTGATAGGTGATAGTGCACATTCTTATACTAGTTTGGTTTGCTACATAGTTAGAAATGTGATGTCAGTCTCAGTTACTAATTAGAGACATGTCACCAACAATCAATGATGCAATATGGGATATGGTAAAGATATGTAAATGCTTCTTGCATATAACATAATATGTCCCTTATCTTTTTTCTCAGATAGACTAACATGATTGTTTTTAGTTTGGAGCCTACCTTTAATGTCACTGATGAGTGCAAGAAGAATACACTATAAGGAGGCTATGAAAAATGGAGGAAATAGAAGAGTGACCTTAAAGGAAGGTACATACTTCCAAATGCCAATAATCCATTGAGGCTCCACGCTATCCCTAAGTTGTATTCCAGCTTCATTGACCAGGATGCATGGAATCAATTTGTATAAATTAGGTTGTCTTCTTATTAATTATTAAGTTTGATTGTGCTTAATTATGTTCCTTTGATGTTTAGGAAAAGCATGTTGTTAAGTGTTCAATTTTGTATAAAAAGTACCCAATTGGTAATCCATGTGTTATAAAATATAGGGTAATTATCCTAGGTTTTTTCCAAAATTCATAACACATGCACTTTTAACCTAATAATCTAAAAGTTTGATATTTTTACAGGTTCAGGAACTAATCTAGAGTAAGTATTGACTAATTATAACTTTTTAAAAATTAATTAGTGCTTTTAATCTTGTTATAGGTATCAAGAAGATGATCCAATGGCCAAGATTGATCAAGATGTGAATTAAAGATCAAGATCAAAACTCAACCAGAGGTTCAAAATCATTCCAAGCAAGCAAATAAAGTCAAGAAAGTGAGCCATGAAGTCAAGCCATGGGAGCCATCAAAGGGAGCATTGAAACCATCTTAGACATGCTACATGAAGCCATAAGATTGGAGGAGTTTTCAAACAACTACTCCATGCAAAAATTAAGAGGTTAATTAGAAGGAAAGTTAACTTGTCAAACAAGGATAAGAGTCCTGATATTTTATCTTTCTTTTTCTTTTCTTTCTTTCTCTCTCTATCTCTCCTTCTTTCCCTTTCTTTCCTCTCTCTTTCCTACCATCCACATGAAACACCATTTAAGGAAGGGGTTTCCATGCCAACTTTCTTAAAAAGTGGCACCTACTCCCCCTAGATGTTAGACCTTCTAATTCCATATCTTTCTACCCTGCCATCTCATGTCCTTTCCACTTTCCACTCACCTTCCTAGTTTCCCACTTTCCTGGCACCTTCTTAGAGTCTTCCTGCTAATTCCCTTCTTAATCTAACTATCCTATCTTATCTCTATCCTAAATCTTTTCCCTTTCCTATTTTCTTAGGGATAGAATTCTACAAAGTCTCATCTTTTTATAAAAGATGAAACGTCATATAAAAGAGAGGAGGTCCTCCATGTTTTCTCCATAAGGAGTTCCATGACTCCCTTAGGTATGGTCCTCCATGCAAGTTTCCTCCCTTTCAAGCTCAAGTTGTTCCATGCCTCCTTTGGTGGAGTTTGAGTCTCATTTTTTCTTTTGTTCATTTGGGTTTTGCACTTCAATTCCACGTTAGATTCTTTCTTTAATGCTTTACTTTGATTCCTAGTCCTATATGTTCTTTTCTTTCCTTCTTTCCCTTGCTTGTTTGATTCTACTTTGTGTTTTAGTTATCTTTGATCCAAGGCCACTTATCCTTTGTAGTGATAGCCAAGAGACAATAGTCTTGAATCATTCTTGTTCTCTTCTATTTCCTTGCTTGTTTATTCCTTACTTGTTAGGATCTTCCCTTGTTCATCATTTAGTTTAGTTTCCATCTCTATCCCACTCTCTTCCTCTTTGATTCTCTCTTGGATATACAAGCATGCCATCTTGGATTGGCTTGTGATCAGTGGACTATAGAAGATTAAAGCCAAGTTTTTAAATTACTTTCATGTCTTAGAATGTTGTGCATATTTATGTTTCAAAGTTTCATGTACATGTGCAACTTCATGTACGATTTTCAATTCAATAAATCCATTTGATTTATGTGCACATTTTAGATGTTCATGTGTACTCTTTTGGGTTTGTTTTGCTTACTTATTTGATTCATTTAGATCATATTTTGGTGCCTTATATCATTGCTAAGTTTAGTTGCATGTTAGTTCAGCTTTGAGTTTCTATCTTAGTTTCTTACAAAGTTTCCTTAGTTGTAGTTTCTAATTCTATGCATATTTCCATTTCCATGTCATTCACATTCTTAGTTTAATCAAGTATAATCTTTCTTTGGCTAAGACAGATAATTTAAATAAGATCCAATTTCTTAAAAATTAGTGAGATTCCTCGTGGGATCTACCTCACTCACGTACATCAACTACATTGATTCATGTGCTTGCAAGTAATTTTAAAACATACACCACATATTAAAGGACAAATGGTGCATGCAACTAATTATATGCAATGTCACCTCTCTAGGTTTGGTTACACGTGGTTAGAAGAATAAAAACTAAATGTGAGAGTTCATTTCTAACTAAAAATATGATATTTTTATTTCATCAGCTCTAATTTAATGTGTCGCTTGACAACAAAAGAAGGTAGGAACTACGGAGCCCATTGACCATGCCCTTCAATGCAAAATGGCACATTCAAAAGGTGCAACTCCCAAACCATTACTAACAAAAATACTAGATTAGTTGCTTCATGAATCGTAAGTGGTTTTATGAGTCTACCTTTGTGTCTCTTGAATTGTATTATATATAATGGAACTGATCATGTTTTAATAACTACATGCACAAGAAGAGTTGACCCAAAAAAGTGCGACTACTGGGACTTTGAGTAGCACTACTGCAAAGGGGGACATCCTATATAGGGCAATGGGCAACAAGGATGACCACCCTAGCCAAATAAAAGGCTAAGGCCATGGTGTGGCTCCTTCCAAATTCTTCCCTAAATCAAAGAATCCTCCAATAGAGGACCCTAAAGCATGGATGGAGAAAACCTTTGAGGAATTATACAAGAAGGTAAAAAATGATATATATATATATATATATATATATAAGGACTTTGGGAGTCCCAAAAGTTGACGTTAAGATATTACTATAAAAACCCCAATTTTTGTAATTGATTGAGAAAATCAATAAAGTTGAGTTTCAAAAATTTTGGGCTGGAATATTAGGGTTATTTAGAATGTACTTCTTATAGAAGTATAATCAAGGGATAAGACATGTATAATTGAAATTGAACTTAGTGAACCCTTCAGAATAACTGTAAGCACGGCAAATTCTGAATTCGGATGAAAAATCCTTAATTTTCTTTCTTTTATGGACAAAAGGGTAAAATAGTGATTTTACCAATAATCGAGATCTGAGACATCAAAATTAAGAATGTGCTAAGAAATACAAATCCAACTCCACTAAGTACTCTCAATTCTGAGATCATGGGAATAAACCCTAATTTTTATACATAAAGGGCAAAAATGGTCTTTTTACACTATGTGGGGCCCACAAGGGACCTAAAAAGGAATCCAATGACCAGCCCATGTGAAATCATGGGTCAAACCCCTACCAGCTGGTAGTGGAGAAAAAGGTGGAGGTAGAGAATCCAATGCTAATTAAATAATAATAAAAAATAAACCATAATCATGAAAAAGACCCAAAATGCCAATAAATACACCCCCAAAAATCATCTAAAAATGTTCATAAAATTTTCATGAAATTATCTTGATTTTCCCTACAAAACCAAACATAGATCCATTCCCAAAATCCTAAAACTCCCAAAAGATCTCTCTCTTCTATTTTCTCTCTCCTCTCTCTAGATTGGAATAAGAGACCTAAATTCAATTAGGTACTCTATTCCAAATCAAATATCATAGATCTTACCATCAAAAATTTCCTACCATACCTTAGCAACAAAACACACAAAAAAATTTCAAGATCCAACGGTTCAAACAACGAAAATCACAAGACAAGTAGATCTTAGGCTATCTTATCATCAAAACTGGTATTCTATTAATTTGGACTATATAACCAATGTTTTTCTCTAATCATGTAGGTGGAACTACTTCCTAGACATATTTATTGTTGTTTAATGAAATTTTTATTTTACTGTAATTTGATTTAGGTGAAAATTTGTAAAAATAAAGTAAATATTAGAACCTTCAATTCATAATGATTGAGAGCTTAAATGGAAAATCTAACCCTACCAATAAATCCAAAAGGGTACAAAACCCATAGGGTAAAAGTTTCATGAAATTTTATTAAGTTTTGGGCCCTCAATTAAGAGGGATTGATTGGACGGTCCAGAACAGATTGTCCGATCTCCCGATCAGATCGAGTTCCCCACGAAATCCTGCACGGAAACGTGGCATGCGGCAGCGTTTCCATACGCGCGTCTCACGTGTGATGTCGTCCCAGTGAGACGACTGTGCTCGAGCGCCGGTCGTCGGGCGAGCGCGTCACGCATTCATCTCAGTGACAGAGGCACCGCTCAACAGTTCCGCTTGGACCATTCCGCCCGAACAATCTAGGTCGTCCGCTTATGATGGGCCCAGATCATATCTAGGCCCTAGGAATGGACTGTGAACTTTCAGACTCAATTCAAAAGTCATATGCACTCCAAATTGAGATTAGAAAGAAGCTATGGAAAGCTTACAACCTCTAGTTTCTTATGAAATGATAAAATGGAGAAGATATCTTATGAAACTTTCTGTATTTAGGAAATAAGTTTCTAATTTCCAAGATCTTCAAGATTTGAGGTGATTAGATCTTGGTAATCTATTTTAATAATGATATACTATTGAAATAAAGTGATATCTATGGTTTATTTGGACATATCTAAGATATATTAACGGATCTACCCGTTATGGTAGAAAAACCCTAAAAATACAAAGGGACCCACTTGATCAATGAGATCAAGTGTGATCAAATCCTTAGGATGAATTAAATGAATGTTAAGATGATGAAATACAGGGAGATCATGGATTGAATATGACAAAAACAAAGCAATATGATCTTTGGACCTTAATGAAGAAAAACCCCTAAATGTAATTAAAACCCTTCATTAAAAGGAAAAGATCTAAGATCTAATGGTTGGATCAAAGTAAAGGTTTCTAAAAATATTAATGTAATTAGTTTCATTTTTTATTAATTGATAATAGCATTTTAAATATGATTTATGTTATAAAGCATGCTAGTGCAACTTTTAGACTTTAGCATGGTATGTGATTAGATTGTTATAATAGGTTGCTACATTTAATTATCTTAGGGGCATGTTAGTGTGATTTTATGCAAGTGTAACTTAGGATCAAGTTAGTATGATTTCATGCCATTATAACTTAGGACCATGCTAGGATTTCATGTAAGATTATGTTATAGTATGAGGTTGTACCTTAGGTCCATGTTAGTTTGAATTGAGTTATTAAGGTATATTAGTTAAAAATCATGCTAGTGTAATTTTAAGTACCTTGTATCATTATCATTAAGTTGTTCAATTATGTAGTTTTATGCTTTGAATTTATAATTCATTTATGCTTAAATTTCATTAGTAGATCTACTTGTTATGAGATAAAGAGCATAAAACACCAAAAATGGAATCTAATGAGAAAGTAAAGTTTCATGACACAAATAAGAGTGGATTATTTTGGACTTAATTAGTAAGGGCTATAGTTAGTAGGACAATATAAGGATTATCAAATCCTTGGCCCAAACTAGGAGAATAATAAACCTCATGAATGACATAGTAAATGTTCATGGACTTAATTAAAATCAATTAGAAAGGGTACTTAGGGTCAACATGCTTATAGGAACCTTATGAAAGGTTGAGCTAAGGTCACTCTAGTGAATGTTCAACATAATGGTTAAGGGGGTTGTCTAATAGAGCCTCGCTCTTCCTCTACCTTCCGTTGACATTGTGAGGTCTAAACGCCTCCTTACATGAGGATTGAAGTAACCACTTTGTGTTCACCCATTCAACTAGTAAGCCTTAGCCAATTAGAAATAAGAGGAGCAGTCTAGCCTTAGGCTGAAATAAGTTACCTTCAACTAGCAAAACATTAACTGGTTGAATGATAATAGTAAGAGCATAAAAGGTTAGTAAATTATCTAACCCTAATAAAAATTGTAAGTAAGATAAGGATGATCAAACAAGATCCATTAGATCTTGAATGATCAAAAACAATAAGAATAAGAATATTGTATTGTATCTAGTATGCATGTTTATTAGTATGCATGTTATAGATCAAATCTAGTTCATTAGATTAGATAATCCAAACCCTTGATCAAAGATGATTCATGGAAGAAAACCAAGATCATCCTTCTCAGGGATGATCCAATAACTGAACTTAGATCAAAGAAGAACAAGATGATAAAAGATCTAGAACCTTGATCTTTATCAACAAGTGTAGATTGTCAATCAAAGGATCTATGAAAGATCAAGATCAAGGAGATGGACACACAAGGACTTAGATATAGAAAACACTTAGATATGAATGATTTAGAGATCATTCTAAACATCAAATCTAGTGATCAATAGGATTGTTCATAATTTATATATATATATATATATATATATATTGATAGTATGTATGGATGTACAGATTACATACATCAATCAGGATCATAGAAGATCTGGGAAAAGGGATGACTACTTGAAGGTAGGAGAATTTGATGAATGCATTTACATGGGATATACATGATTGAACCCATGACCTTATGTTGATAAGAGTCATGTTAATACTTGTATTAAATCCCCTGAAACCCTTATGATCCAACCAAACACATATAAAATGGTTAAGGACTAGACTTTAAGTGAATAGGGAACTAGAAGATATTTCAGCCCAAAGTAAATAGACAGATTATCTTATATATATGAAATCTATTTTACATATAAGCTTGGAGGCTTGTGATTTTGTTTTAGTAGGCATAAGCCTAGGGGGTGCTATGCTAGTGGAGTTATGAGGCTTTGGCCACCCGCTTCTTGAAATTTGATGATTTGATGATACCTTGCCCTATGAGAGGCTAAAAGTCAGGTGGGGCAATTATGGGAAGGCCACCACTGTGAAAGTCCTATCTCCCCATATGGGCAATGACATGATATTTTCCACCATGGTATCAGTAGTGAATAGGGCAGTTATCCGAGCGTGCTAGTACAGATCAGACTACAGCATAGTAGCCCTTTGATTATTTTGCATTATGATGCATATGAGAGTAAGCATAATGAAATGCCTTATGTTTTAGTACAATGAAATGCTAGGTAATTTCATATTATCAATATTTCCCAAGGAGGGAAATTCCCAGTGTAGGATTAGCTGAAATCCTAAATTCTCATAATAGAGAGAATTGATCAGCTTAGTTGGGAATGATATTTGACTACTTTCATAAATTTAACTGATTTACCCATGTATGGCATGTTTATATATGGATGTACACATATTACAAAGTAAAGAGTAAAGACATGAATATGTTTAGGGATAACGGGATTATGAAGTATTAGAATTATATTGTCAATTATTATGCTTTTTGAATCCCCTACCAAGTATTGCTTGCTGACATATTGTAAATGTTGCAATGTTTACAATATCTCAGATACAGGGAAGGAGAGTTAGGAGCTTAAGATAATAGAAGACTTGAAGAGAATAATCTTCAAGGTATACCCCTTGAAGACATGTATTTTGCTTTGTTTGATAGTATTATTTTGTAATGAGAGTTTCATTGTATGGTGAGCTTTGAGTTTTGGATTATGTAATTTGGAAGAGTATTGTAATGGATTTAGCTATACTGTGAACCAGTAGATGGATTCTAGAATTTAACAAAAGTATATTCCTTCAATGAAATTTTATCTTGTACAAAGTTCTACTATGTTATGTATGAAGTGATGACTTGGGTTTTACAAAACAAGTTCTAAAGAAAAGAATTTTCGTTGCTTTGTTTTGCAAAAAAAATTTACTAGTAAGGGCCCTGGCTTTCAAAATATATTACAAAACGTGTTACAAAAACCCAAGTCATCACAATTACCCCTCAACCCCCATCTCACAATAGCTAAGTGCTCCACTTGAAGAAGAGGTGGTAGAGCAAAGCTTCGAAAGAAATATTCTGATGAAAGAGGTATGTATTAACATGTTTACTTTTGCAATGTTCAATTATTTAATAATCTTTTCATTCATATGTATATGTTATTTTTTATTTGCAAGTAAGTCAGTGCAAGTTGTAGTTACATCCAAGTGAGAAGTACATCAATGTGGCTACACTGTATGAAGTTCTTTCCCTCACATTTCATGACAAGTTGATGCATCTGCACACTAAGCGTGTGTGCATTATTGCAACCCTCCACCCAAATGCTCCCTACCATTTTCAACAGAAGATGATGATATTACTCCTATTGGAGATGCAATTAGATGTCATATGGCTTGGCTAGATAAGTTTTCAAACCAATGTTATCCAAGGTATGTATATGTGTAATAGCATCATTTTCAATAATATTTTTTAAGTCCTCAGCTAAATTGTTTAATATTGTCTGCAACAAGTCAATTAATTAGAAGTAGTAGAAGGTGTCATTAAGGCTAAACCCTCCTTGATAGCAAATTTTGGTGTAGTGATTGCCCATCCCAGGTATTTATTTCTATTTTTACGATAAAATTGAATGTCTCTCTCTCTCCTTATATATATTCATCACTAATTTTTGAAACATTACATTCCTAAGGGGACTATATAGACTAGTCAATGAAGATAAGAAAATCATCCCTATAAAGATAGAGGCAGGTGTGCTTTTCGATGACACAGTTGAGGTTCGACTCACGAATCAGGACCTCTTAGCCGTATGTAATATGGCTCAATGGAAATACACACACATCGTCGTTTATATCAAGTATGTTGTGTAACTGATCTATTAAGAATCAAATTGACATACTTATTTTATTAATAAGACATGATAAGTATTTGACGTTAAGTTTCTGCAAGTCTTTGAGCTATAAATTGCAAAGATTAGAGGTCAAGGACATTTATAAATTCCATTACCCTAGTGCCATCTTTGGACCAAAGGAGCATTTACCTATGGAAAAACAAATAGAAGATATCATACCTAAGGTCTTCTTTATAAGAAGGGATAGGCCTTACTAATTATTTACAATAGTGGGTAGGTTATAACATATCTTGCTAAATTATGTCATTCCATATACATGAATATTTACATCAATTAAGCTTTGAAACTTTCAGTTGAATGATTGTGTATGTAGGTCCCATTGGATGTTATTAGCTTTGGATGTGCATGGTGGGCATGCAATGCTTTTTATTCTGGTGGAGCACACATTCGATCCCAGTTGGTGGAAATTATCAATAAGTCTTTACTATTTCATTCATTATAATAATTGGACATCTGATAACTATCCTATTACTTACAATCTAATGCTTTCACTTCTATATGTGCAGTGCATGGTATAAATGGACTAAGATGGAAGGTTGTGATCACTCAGCAAAACTCAACTGGAAGAAGGTCAAGGTAAGGTTTATTAGTTCTTTACTATAATTTTATAACCTAAAGTTATAATTAGGCATGAAATTTGAACATTTTCTATTATATTTGTTTTGTAGTGCCCTAAACAATAATTTCATTGGGAGTGTGGTTATTATGTTCCTAGATACATGAGAACCCTCATTTGTGAATGATTTACGATTTCACAATTGAGAAAGGTAAGATAATTAATTTACTAATCATTGTTATAGTTTTCTACATTTTCTGAATGACTCCAAGATTGGATATCATAATTGATTTAATATATGTTATCTTGCAAAAGGATTTGGGAAATAGGAGTTACTCCCAATTAGATCAAGATGACATTAGAATGGAATAGAGTGAGTATGTTTTGACTTTTAATTTGTATATCATTGATTTTATTGAACATAAACATTTTTATCAATGAAATACAAAATAGAAGTTCATTTATATGGATGTAGTCCTTTTTCCTTTTGATTGAATTTTGTGTCTGCTTTCTTTATTTCAATGAGGGGAAGTTAGTGTGTTGAACCAAAAATATGGGTGTTTATGGAGAAGAGTGAAAGTATGGGTGGGTATGTGCCTTATTTATTTCAATGTGAAGTGTGTATGAAGAAGTTAGTGACTGTTGAATGTGAACTGTGTATGTCAGTGTAACTTTAAAATTACTTGCAAGCGCAAGAATCAAAGTAGTATTTGCGCATGATAGAGGTTGATCCCACAAGGAATTTCATGAATTTGTATGTGGGATAGATCTTGTTTAAAGTGCTTAACTTCGGCCAAAGTGAGAGATTGAATTTATTTGAATTTAAACAAGGAAAGTAAATGCATGAAAATAGAAACTACAATTAAAAGAAACCTGCCAAAATTAAAACTAAGTAGTAGAATTAGAAAATTACCTAACTAACATGCACTTAATTAAATAAACTAATGCAAAACTGGAATGAATTAAACTAAATAATATAACTTAAGGAAACTACTAAAAAGGAAACTCTCCTAATTTAACAGTTTCTTAAACTAGAAACTTTATAAAAATTAAAATTTCTAAAATTAAAAAAGGAAACTCTTTTAAACCTAAACTAAGGTGCAAACAAATAATTAACAACATCCAAAATAAAATTAAATTAACCAAAAATTAAAGATAAAAGTAACCTAGTACCATGCGCATGATCCATGGATTGTATGCATGGTTCATAGGTTGAAAAATGAATAGATTTGATGCTTTGAATACAAACTACAATGCAACCAAAGCTATGAACTCAAAAAACAACCTAAGCTAAATGGGTTCCTAAGGATTCAAGCAATTAAGATGTTTTGATGGCTAGAAACAAAGCATTAAGATTGAAGAGAGAAATTTCCAGATTTCAAGTACTTAAGAACATCAACTTAAATAAAGTATACAAAGCAACTAAAATAATAACCTTTATACAAGGACACAACCTAGATATAAAGAAATTTGATCATTCCATAACAAGAATCCTCAAAGCATTTCAATAAATCAATGCCAAAATACATCAAGAATTCTATGCATAAAACAAGTGTATAAATCTGAAATTTGCACACAATTCAAAGCCCTAAAACATGATCTGAACTACAACAGAAACTCAATGTAAATGTTCCAATTTAAAGTATTATGACATGCAAATAAAAACAAGAAGGGAATTCAAGAGAAAATAAGGCTAGATGGGTGAACTAATTATGGAAAAAATGCCTAAAACTAAGTGGAATTGAAGAAGAAAAGCATAGAATTCCTGAGGAAAGCAAGGTTGCAAGCCATTTCTTCTCTTGGATTTCACTACCAGAGAAGAGCTAACTTGAATCTTGAGGAAATGAGAAATAAAAACTAATGAAGTGAAGCAAAGAAAAGAGGTAAAGATAAGTGGAAAGATGAGTGTAGAACTAGAAAGCAAATGGAAACTAAGGTAATAAAACTAAAACAATGAAAGAAAACTACTAACCTTAATTGGAGGGAAAATAATCAAAGAAATAACTAGAAATGCAAATGAAGAAAAGCACCAAACAAATCCAACAACTGAATCCAAAGATAACCAAGCAAAGAGTGTGAACTATGGAGGATTTATAGATGGCTGGTTTTTTTGCTTAGGAAATGTTGAATCAAAGAGGAAAGAAAATCAAGATCTAGGGTTTCAAGGTAGGAAAGTTGGGTAGAGAGTGAAGAAGGAAAATTAGGTGGAAGATGAGGTGGAGTAATGATGTAAGAGGTGACATGGTTATTTTATAATTTGAGAAAAGGGGAGAGGCATCTTTTTCTTAATAAGGAGGTGTGGAACTGCTTCCCTCCCAATTGGATGGTGATTGGCTGGAATGGAGAGGGAAAAAGGAGAAAAAAATGAAATGAAAAAGTTAGGAAAAAAACTAGGGTTTGATGTGCTTTGAAAAGAGAAAGATCTATGGGTTTCCTAATTAAGAAATCACCAAAATTGACAACTAACAAGGGGAACGCATCGCCTTTTAGGAAGGTGGCACACTCCTCAAGTCAAAAACATGTAACCCTAAGTTTATGTGATGGAAAAGGTTAGGAAATGGATTAGGAAAGTGGGGTTTTATCTCTTGATGGGTCCCTCAATGCATGATCATCCTACCTTTTACAATTCTCTCTCAAAATCTCTTAAAAACCACACTTTTTTAACATAGGATAGTTTCTTGTTTTGATGCTCCAATTGTGTGGCTCCATGTGGCATTCATCCATGGCTTGATGGCTCATTCCTTGATGGTTTAAGTGGCTTTAATGCATGACTTCAAGGCTTGAGTAGCTTGGCTTCTTTAAGTTCCTAATTGGACTTGGAAACCTCATGTATGGCTTTAATTCTCATGCAAAGTAGTGGAAATTCATGACTTTTTGCATGGATCATTTTAATCACCTTTGTTTTTTTCTAATTTCTCAACTTGATAAAACTCTACTAAGCGTAATATAGGCCATTAGATCATCTTCTCACTTCCTACAAAGGAGTAAAATACCTAATTAAATCTTTAAAATGACCATTAACATCTTACTCTTGATTAGCTCCTGAACCTACAAAATATCAAACTTTTGATTTATTAGGTCAGAAATGCATGTGTTACAAAATTTTGGAAAAATCCTAGAAATAACAGTATATTTTATAACACATGGGATACTAGTTGGGTAATTTTTAAACAAAATTGAATACTTATCATATGTGACTATTGAATATGAAGTATGCATGGAGACATTAGCTAATGGCTGTTGAAAGTTCTTTGAAATATAGGAATTGTGGGTAGAATGTACAAACAAAAAAAATATACAAGAATCAATTAGTAGGATGTCCTATATAAGATAGTTTTGCAAAAACTGTGTTACGAGTTTTGAAAATATGAGACGGTTTATAAAAAACCATCCTATAATATTTATAATATAGGATAGTTTCTCAAAAATCGTCTTATATTAAACCTATATATAAGGCAAATTTTCAATATTATGGATAATATAAGATGGTTTTTGATAAATCATCCTATAGTATACATAATAGTCTCATATAATTCATAACATAGGGCGATTGTTTAATAACTGTCTTTTATAATTTATAATATAGGATGATTTTTAGAAACCCATCTTATTTTATTTTTTAAATATAGGACAGTTCTTGAAAAACTGTTTTATATCTTTTTTCAAGCTATAAGAGAGTTTTTCAAAAACCATCCTATATTATATAAAATATAAGACAATTTCTCAAACTGTCTTATATTTGTCTTTATTTTATTAGATGGGATTTTAACCATCTTCTACATATGTTTTTAATCGTCTTATAAACCACTCTCCATAGTAGTGCTAGTTAGAGGGCGATAGTAATGCACACATGCTTAGTGTATGGATGCATGAATGTCTTATGCAATGTGATAGAAAACATCTCGTATAGTGTAGCCATGCAATATAGTTCTTAGTTGTATGTAGCTGCAATATGCATTGACCCACCAACAAATCAAAAAATAACATATACATAACAATTAATGAATATTATTAAATAACTAAATATTTAAAAGTTAAATATGTTAATACATACCTCCTTGATCGAGATATCTCCTTTGAAGAGTTGCATATCCACCTCTTCTTTAGATTAAGCACTACAGCTATTGTAGGATGGGGGTCGAGGGGCAACATTCTGATGTGGACTTCTAAAAGTCCAAAAGTCCTTTTATAAATCATTCTTTACCTTATTATATAACTCATTGAGCATTTTCTCCTTTCATCCTTCGAAGTCCTCTGCTAGAGGATTCTTTGAATTAGGGAAGAATTTAGAAGGAACCACTCTGCAGCCCTGGGCCCTTAATTGGGCAAGGTATTAGTCCTTATTGCTCAAAACCCTATACAGGATGTCCCCCTTTACAATAGTGCTGCTCAGAGTCCCTATAGTTGTGCTTTCTTAAATCTACTCTTCCAAAACATGTAATTATCAAAGCACAATCAATTTCATATACTAATATAATACCAAAGATACAAAGGTAGACATGTAAAACCACTTACAATTCATGAAGCAACTAAGGAAGCATTTTTTTTATTTAAGGTCTCGTAATTTTGCCCTTGTGAATGCATCATTTTCAAAGAAGGACACAGTCAATGGGCTCCTTGGTCACAGCCTTCTTTTGCTGTTAAGAGAGACATTAAATCAGAGTTAATGAAATAAAAGTGAGAAATAATTAGACATATATGAATTGCCACATATACATACTTCTTGTTCTTCTAACCATGCATAACCAACCCCGAAGAAGTGGTGCTGCATATGATTAGTTGCATGACCCATTTGTCCTTTCACACAATTTACCTACACATCAAAGGAATACATAATTAAGCATAATCAAATTTTATAATTCAAGGAATCAAACTTTGGGATAGTTGTTATTACCTCAAAATCAAAAGACAGGTGGATCTGTGGAAATCGAATCCTTCCATCCTGGTCAATGATGCTGGAATACAACTCCGAGACAGTGTGGAGCCTCAATAGATCATGAGTATTTAGATGTATTTTCATACAAGCTCACTCTTTCATTTCCTCCATTGTTCATTGGCCCGTTGTAGAGCATTCTCTTTGCAGTCATTAATGATGTCAAAGATAGGCTATAAAGTAAAAGTAAGCATTTTAGTTCTATTTGAAATAAAACAAGATAAGGCACATATTATGTTATATGTAGCAAGCACTTACATACCTTCACCATCTCAGCATCTTTGATTGATGGTTACACATGCCCCCAATTATTCATTGAAACTGGCACCATGCTTCTAATAGTGTGCCAGATGAAACTGGTATACGAATGTGAACTACCACTTATCGCTTATCCTCTACTATTAAACTGTACCATCCCTTTTATTTCCTTTGACTTTCTCTTAATGATATGCTCTATTTTTGTTGACCTTCTACTCCTTCTCTTAATAGACGTACCTATGATGGATTTTTCTTCACAATGTTCATTTTCCATGTTTTCTGCTTAAGTGAAAACAATACATTTAGAAAGCAACAACCAAAGTTCATTTTAGAAGATTTTCATAGCAAAGATTATAGGTAAATACATAAAATCCACATGTAGTAAAACTTACTTTTGCTCCTTTCTTTTCCTTTTCTTTGATTTGATTCTTTCTCTATGTTAATATATGATGGTTTGTGGGTCTTTTACTAGTTAAAATTTTCTCCCTTGAAGT
Organism: Warburgia ugandensis; assembly: GCA_035236585.1. Classification (NCBI taxonomy): domain Eukaryota; kingdom Viridiplantae; phylum Streptophyta; class Magnoliopsida; order Canellales; family Canellaceae; genus Warburgia; species Warburgia ugandensis. Next base: position 33,867,920 of record CP141130.1, on the reverse strand, counting down.
TTATTTGTATTGCTTCTTTCTATTCATACTCTGTTAAATATGAAACTTAACCATCATAAATAATATGTGAAATGATTCTAAAATGATCTAGAATAGTCCCTAATGTAAGATTAATAAGCTAAATAATAGGGACCAAAATCTAGCTACTTTATAAGAACATAGATAGGCTTAGTAAAAAAACACCATCTAAGTGCATAGTTAGTGTACCAAAATAGGAAAAATATTAAAATAACTAAGTCTTAGGAAAGTAGTACCAGAATTAAATATGTACTCTTGAATAACTGCTAAAAAAGGTCCTAAAATTAGTAATAAAAACTAGCTCAAAATTACATAAGTAGTCCTATAGTTAGGATGATTTTGGAAGTCTATACATGCTCTAATTAAGACAACTCTTCATATTCTCATGGATGCTATTATAGTAATTACTAATAGCTTAAAATTAGTCTTTTGTAGTGGAAATGTGTTTCAAAAACCCAAGTGTCATCATTCCTAACAAAAATTTGATAGTCTCTCTTATTTTTTGAACTTATACAGTTAACATGTGCCATGCAATTCACCTGACAAACTATTTATTTAGATAACAGAATATATTCAGAAACTTTATCTCATCACACATGCAAACGTGATTAAGTTGTCAACTTTGGCCACTAAATTCAATGACTTCTTCATGGAAAGTTTTAGTGAAACTTTGTATCTAACACAATTCAACAACAAGGAATCAATACTATTATTAGATTTCAACAAAAACTAATCAATAATGACATATTCAATTGCAAATGTACCCTATTCACCAACCTATGCAATAGTACCGGTTATGCTTCTTTAATGAAATTCAATAATTTAAACTTCTATTTCTCACTAAAAAACTGATATAAAACTCTTCGTAACACAATTTAGAACATAATCACTACTTTGGATTAATAAAAACAATAAATTAAAGAAATTTTCAAGTTTAAAACATAAGCAACATACAATTACTATTCACACAAATAACGGCAAGTAGCACACTTTATGCTCTTCATTGGATGCCTTTTTTAATGAAAATTGTAAATCTAAGACTTGGGTCTTCTTATTGTCAATGTCTTCTATCTAGCATAATCAATTTTAGAGATTTTCATTGATTAATGAAACAGGAAATCATGTACAAAATGCTCTTGGACATAAGCAAAATACAGTTACTATTCATGCGATCAACGACAAGTAGTAGATTGGTAGTTCTTCATTGAATGCCTTTTCGAATGAAAATTGTAAATCTAAGACTTGGGTCTTCTTATTCTCAATTTCTTCTATCTCGCATGATCAAATTTAAAGACTTCCATTAACTGACAAAGTAGGAAATCATGCACAAAGTACTCTTGAAAAATAGATGCATGTTCATAAGCAAACCAAGAGAGAGAGAGAGAGAGAGAGAGAGAGAGAGAGAGAGAGAGAGAGAGAGAGAGAGAGAGAGAGAGAGAGAGAGAGAGAGAGAGAGAGAGAGAGAGAGGCTGCCTAAAGGGAGAAAAATGGTTATGAGCAAGGTGAGGGCGTAAGCATTCTTTCTCTATCTCTCTCTTTCCTATTCTCCTTCTTCTTCTTCTTTTTGTCCCCTCTCTCTCTCTCTCCTAGCATTGGGTAGCATATGGCTTTGGACTGTGCCTCGCAATGTGGGGAGTGCATGTTCTCTTTCCTCTTCTTCTTCTTCTTCTTCTTCTTCTTCTTCTTCTTCTTCTCTTGGATTTTGATCAAGGTAAGAGGGAGGGTTTTGATTTTTTCATTTGGACAGGAGAGGGGGGTTAGAACTTATAGTATACGATGGTTTAGGAAAAGCCATCCTATATTTTTTACAATATATATTCTAACATAGGACGGTTATTCAACAACAATCATGTATTCTCCATAATGACATTTATAACAATTGTTCCATGTTCTCAAGATCTCGAACAATATAGGGCAGTCCATGAAAAACTAATATTTTCAATAATTTTTACTATATATAGGATGATTTTTAAAAATTATCCTACATCCTTCTTCTAATATAGGATGATTATTCAACAACCATCCTATATTATCCCTAAATATCTCTCTCTCTCTCTCTAGCCCTATTTTTATTTGGATAACATAAGACCATTTCTATTGAACAATCATATATTTTGTTGTATATAAATGGTTTCTGAAGAACCATCTTATATTTATTAAAATGTAGGACTGTTTGTCAAAACCCATCCTATGTTCTCTATAATAAAAGTTTTCCCCTATTCTTTGGATCATGAAAATCTTAGTAACCTATGCTGGGCAGAGGGGGGGACATCCTTTATTTCCCTGATGTATAACCTGTTATTGGCATGATACATGATGTATAATTTGATTAATTATATAACTCTTTTAATTTCATACGTTGGATATTACAAACATTTTGATTTGACCCCTCATATATAATCTAATCCAACCTAAGCACCCTCCTCACACGCACATATCCATCTAATTCTCCCTAATTAGATCATTTAACAGCATTATTGTAGTGATACAAGGGCAATCAATTGCCATGTCACCTAGGTCATCTTCATCACAGAAGTCCTTTGAGGAGGCTGATAAAATAGTTGACCATCTCATATCATGTCAATCTTGTACACAAAATGCATGCTTTGTATGAGATGCTAAAATAACTGTTCATTTTGATAGTCAATATTATTAAGGTCAACCAATGTCAATCTAAGGGCATTGATTTTGATGTTATCTTTGTTGTGTTCCACCCAATCACTTAAACACAACCATAGTTATGCAAGTATAATCCAATGCCTATATCTCATGTATAACCCCAAAGTAAGTATTATTAGCCACAATCGAGTTGTTGTCCTTTGAATTGGAAAAGAAAGTAGTTTACCAACTAAATTAACACCACTACCATGTTGCGCTCATAAATTATCATGGTCTTTTGTGTGAAAGTGATAACCATTGATAGCATATCCAGCATACTTTATTACTTTTGGTCAAGGCCCGATCACCATCTAGCCCAAGGATTCAAAAAATACTATGACTTAGAACATCTTGCCAATCTAAAATTGCTTATACTATTACCTAAGTGAGATGATTTATATATACTATAAGTATTCAATTTTGTATAAAAAAGTACCCAATAGTAGCCCATGCATTATAAAATATAGTGTTATTTCTAGGATTTTTCTAGAATTTTGTAACATATGCATTTCTAACCTAATGATTTAAAAGTTTGATATTTTGTGGGTTCAAAAGCTAATTTAGAGAAAGTATGTGAACAGCCATAATTTTTTAGGATTTAATTAGGTCCTTTTAATCTTCTGTAGGAAGTGAGAAGATGATCCCACAGCCTACATTGCACTTTGCCAAGTTTTTCAAAGGTCTAGAAATTGGAAGAGAACAAAGGTGATTGAGATGATCCATGCAAAAATTCATGCATTTCCACCACTTTGTGTGAGAATTGGAACCATACATGAGGTTTCCTAATCCAACTAGGATACCTAAAGAAACCAAACTACTCAAGCCTTGAAGCCATGCATTGAAGCCACTTAAGCCACCAAGGAATGAGCCATCAAAGTCAGACATCAAGCCATAGATGAATGTCACATGGAGCCACATGATTGGAGCATCAAAACAAGCAACTATCCTATATTAAAAGTGTGATTTTTAAGGGACTTTGGGAGAGAATTGTAAAAGGTAAGACGATCATTATTTGAGAGACCCATCAAGAGAGAAAACCCCACTTTCCTAATTCATTTCCTAAACTTTTCCACCATATAAACTTAGGGTTCCATGATTTTACACTAAATAGGGAGCCACCTTCTTAGAAGGTGACGCCTCCCCCATGTTTGGATGCATATTAAGGTGGTTTCCTAAATAGGAAACCCTTAGACAATCTCCATTCAAAGCATATTAAAACCCTAAGTTTTTCTCATCTTTATCCTAATATTTTATTTTCTTTTTATCGCTCCATTCCAACCAATCATCATCTAAGAAAGGGGGGTGGAATTTCACCCACCTTCCAAGGAAAAAGATGCCTCCCCAATTTCTCAAATTAGAAACCAACCATGACTTCTTGATTACATCATCACTACAACTCATCTTCCACCTAACTTTCCTCCTTCACTCTCCACCTAACATTTGTCATCCAAAACCCTAGATCTAGATCTCCGATCCTACTTGATTCAACCCTTCTTAAGTTAGAAACTCAGCCAACAATAAATCCCCCATGGACTCCACATTTTTATCAAAGTAGGTATTGGGTGAGATAACCTTGAAACATTGCACTCTTTGCTTGGTTATCTTTGGAGCTGGACTTTGGTTTTCTTTGCTACTATTTTTCCTTTGGATTGTTAGTTATTTCTTTGGTTATTTTCTCTCCAATTTAGGCCACTAGTTTGCTTTCATTATTTTAGTTTCATTGCCTTAGTTTTTCATTGTCTTATTTCTCTAGTTTTACATGCCTAGTTCTACCCTTGCATTCCCTTTTTTTCTTATTTCCATTCCCTTAGTTCTCTTACTCATTCATCAAAGATCAAAGATCACTCTTCTCTATTAGTGAAATTCAAGAGAAAAGGACGCTTATATCAATGATTATCTTCTTGAATTAGTCATTTTTCTCCTCGGATTCATTTAGTTTTAGGCAACAATTTTCCTTCCTTTAGTTCATCTTATTAACGTTTTTTTCTGTTGAATTCCTTTCTAAGTTTTCTTTGCATGTCATCATAATTTAGATTAAAATCCTTTTATTGAGTTTATATATATATATATATATATTAGGTTTTGAGGGCTTAGTTTCTTATGCAATTTTTAGATTTATACACTTGTTTTATGTACAGAATTTTGATGTAATTTTGCATTAATTCAATAAAATTCTTTGAGGATTTTTATTATTGAATACTTCCATTAGCAAGGTACTTTAGATATGGATTGTTATATTGCATTAAATTTATTGTTTCAGTTGCTTTATATACTTAAATTGATTTGAAGTTGTAGTGCTTAAGATCAGGAAATTTCTACCTTCAATCTTTATGCATTGTTTTTAGCAATCTAAATATCTTAGTTGCTTGAATCCTTAGGAACCCATTTAGATTTTTAGGTTATTTATTAAGTGCATAGCCTATATTGCATGTTAGTTTGTGTTTAAAGCATCAAATCTAGCCATCTTTGAACCTATAAACCATGTGCACAATCTATGAATCATGAGCACGGTACAAAGCTACTTCCCTCTTTGAATATTGCTCAATTTACTTTGTTTAATCTTGTTTTAGTAGTTTGCTATTTAGTTGTTTGCATCTTAATTTAGATTTATAAAGTTTCCCTTTTGAATTTTAGAAAGTTCTACTTGTAGAAAAAAATTTTATTAGGAAAGTTTCCTTTTTAGTAGTTTCCTTTAAGTTAGGTACTTACTTTAATTCATTCTAGTTTTGCATTAGTTTCTTTTATTAAGTGTATGTTAGTTAGGTAAGTTTCTAATTTTAGCAAGTTTCCTTTAATTGTGGTTTCCAATTTCATGTATTTACTTTCCCAATTTAAATTTAAATCAATTCAATCTCTCTCTTTGGCTGAAGTTAAGTACTTTAAATAAAATCTATCCAACATACAAATTTGTGAGATTTCAAGGGCGATCAACCTCTCTCACATGGAATACTACTTTGATTCATGTGCTTGCAAGTAATTTTAAAGCTACACCAGTATACATGCATATGCCATTACAAATTAATTAAGTGAATGGAGAATTAATTTATAGTAATTAAATACCTTCTAATGAAGCCAAATAGTGAAAGAACAACAATGCTACATTACTCTTCAACATATGTAGAAAAATGTCAAAGAAACCTTTGAGAGAACATTAATTACTTAATATATAGTTGAACTTCATTAACATTAATGTTTCATAAGACATAAAGGTGTGGCTAGTCTAGTTCCTTACAATCAACAGTCACTACACGACCACTGGAGAGAGGCTTGTTAATGCTTTATAAAATTTGACCTCATTAGATAGTTTTTAGAAATCATCTTATATAAATTTTTTATAAGACTAGTTTTTAAAAACCATTTTATAATGTCAAGTTTTATAATATTATTTTCAAAACCCATCTTTTATTATTTTTAATAAGACGGTTGTGTTTAAACCATGTTGTTTTTTTGCCATCTTATAGAACCCAAATTTTAGTAGTGCCTATATTCTTAAGGTAATTATCATTAGAAATTTTTTAAAGTAATTTTACCACCTTTGCTTGATCTCATCATCTTTGACTAATATCCTTTGGCCATCACTTCTAATATACTTAATGTGGTCTAAATCCTTACTCTTCTTTTATCTTACTTTTGCAAGTTTAAACACATCCTTTTTACCTTCTTTTGATCCTAATATATGATAGGAATCATCATATGCCTTAAGTTTAGCCTTACTACTCTCTTAGCAACCCTTTTAGCTTTTTTATATTGCTCTAAGTTTTTGTTATTTTTAGTCCTCTCCATGTTTTAAAATACACCCATTTTTTTAATAATTTCTTTTTATTTTTTACTCAACTACCAAGTTTTCTTTGCTAGTTGTGTTTTACCTTTAAATACTCCTAGGACAATTTTTGCTACTTTTTTAATGGACTCGGCCATATTAGTCCACATGGTGTTTACTTTTGTTTAATTGTTCCCATGTTCTGCGACCATCAATCTAATACATGTAATTTCACAATTATGATAAATAAATCTAGGAATTTACCAAAAAAAAATAGGGTAAAAAGTAGGATGATATGCCACTAATGGTCCCGATGGTAGGACGATATGCCACTGATGGTCCCTGGTGGTAGGACTATATACCACTGTGATATGGAGGGATCAATTTTCCACGATGATGTGGGCATGGATTTGTGCATTTAGAATTGAGGGCTATGCGCCCCAATTCAACATGATTAGATTTCAACACACTGATTTGACAGATTTGTCATTTACTTTCAAACCTTATGAGTGATTTAAAATCATTAGTCTTTGTGGATCTTTATAGCATATATGTTGATCACTCTTTCTTTTAGAAACTATATATGTTCTTATGTCAAGGTAGACACATGCTTATGCTATTGCATACTCTATTTTAAGCATTCCGGCTTATATTAGTTCTTCTTCGTATCGTGAGCTGTTGTTTTGGCTTAACCCCTACAACTAACATTTTAGGTGATACTCTAGGTAGGTCAAGAGCGAAAGATATATTGAAGGCTAAACTACTTGGATCTACTTAGATGTGAGGAGATTATGATTTAAGTGTAGTTTTGTTTTAGTAGAATTCATATCTAGGATTATATTTTAGGATATTGTATATAACTTAAATTCTGTTGATACATTGGATGACTATAATACGAGTACAATATCTTTCCTATGACATGTATGGCTTTACTTGTGATAGTATGGATGATCTTGTGGCATGTACCTCTAACCGTTCATAAGTAAGAAGATTGTTATTTTACATATACGTGGAGGTTTCACCATAACTCCCAAAAAGATGTTGATGAAGTTTTTAAAAAAAATTATGCTATCATCTCTGTTTTCAATTCCACCACTTAGTTTTAGATAGCTATTAAGTTCATTTTATTTTTTCTATATTTTAATGTAGATATCCATAACCATTCACCTATGTTATGAGGTTAGACTCTCACTGGGTATCACCTTACATTCCTTATACATCAATCTTTTGGTATTCCAAAGTAAAAAAAAAAGTCTATTTCGCTTCTATATGGTCCACTATTAAAGGTTAGTAACTGTTTATCCCTCTTCTTAAAGTATGTGTTTGCTATAGCTTGGTTATATGGTAAAGAAAATTGAGTATAGCTTTCCCTATCTTATTTCTTTCTACAATACCATACACTTCATGCATCTTATGACATGCTTTATTTTCTTTTCCTACATGCCCATTAAAGTATCCTCCTATAAATATCCCTTCTGCATTGGAATTTCTTACATGAGTCCCTTCATATCTTTGTAGAACTGTCTCTTGATTCTATCTTCTAACCCTACTTGTGGTGCATATGCACTTAAAACACTTATAATCTTCTTTCCTAAAATAAGTTTTATTAGTATAATTCTATCACTAGTTCTTTTAATGTCTATAACTTTATCTTTTAATTCTTTATCTACCACTATCCCTATAAAATTTCTATTATTGTCCTTTCCTACATACCAGAGCTTATACCCATCAATTTCTCTAGTTTGAGCCCATTTTCACTTGGTTTCATGGATGTAAGCTGTAATAACCCCAATTTTTGTAATTGATTGAGAAAATTAATAAAGTTTGAGTTTCAAATATTTTGGGCTGAAATATTAGGGTTATTTAGAATATACTTTTTATAAAAGTATAATCAAATAATAAGACATGTAAAATTAAAATTAAACTTAGCAAACCTTTCAAAATGACTGTAAGCACGACAAATTCTAAATTCGGATGAAAAATCCTTAAGTTTCTTCATTTCTTAGACAAAAGGGTAAAATAGTAATTTTACCCAAAAAATCAAAATCTCCCAAAAATCAAAATATGAGACATCAAAATTTAGAATGTACTAAGAAATATGAATCCAACGCCACTAAGTACACTCAAATCCGAGAACATGAGAATAAAACCCAAAATTTTATATATAAATGGCAAAACGGTCTTTTTACACCATGTGGGGCCCACAAGGAACCCAAAAACGAATCTTATGAGCAGCCCACATGAAGTCATGGGTCAACAAACACCAGCTGGTCTTGGGGAAGAAAAATGGAGCATGGGAGACTTTCATGCCATTTAATAATAAAAAATGAAATATTATAATCATGAAAGAAGACCAAAATGCCTATAAATACAACCCCAAAAATCCTCCAAAAATGATCTTAAAATCCCCACGAAATTTTCTTCACTCTCCCTGAAAAATTAGACCTAGATCCCTCCCCAAAAATGCAAAATTTCCAAGAGATATCTCTCATTTCAATTTCTTTTCTTTTTAAATTGGAACAAGAGACCTAAAATCAATTAAGCACTCTGTTCCAGATCTAATATCATCAATTCCACCATCCAAAACTTTCCACCATACCTTAGCTACAAAACCCCCAAAGCAATTTCAAGATCCAACGATTCAAACAATGGAATTTTTGCAAGAAATGTGGATCTTTGGCCTATCTTCATCAAAAGGGTATTTCTTTTAAATTGGACACATAAACAACATTTCTTCTCCAATCAGGTAGGTGGGAATACTTTCTATACATGTTTACTTATGTTTAATGAAATTTTTATTTTACTGTAATTTATTTTGATGATTAAAAAAGTAAAAATAAAGTAATAACAGCACCTTCAATTTAGGCTGATAGAGGACTCAGATGGAAAATCTAACCCCACCAATTGATCCAGAAGGGTCCAAAACCCCTAGGGTTCAAATTTCACTAAAATTCATGAATGTTTAGTCCCTTAATTGCTAAGGGATTGATTGGATGGTCCAAAAGGACTGTCCGATCTCCCGATCGGACGGACGATGAGTGAGACGCCACGCGCGCACCTGTGTAAGTGCGTGCAAAGTCATCCCGCCCGCATTGGGGGATGTCCCGTGCAGGCGCTTCCGCATCTCGTCACGACGGACATGCCCGACGAGAGGGAGCGTTCCGCCCGGCTTTCTCATTCCGCCCGAAAGATCTGAGCAGTCCATTCCAGTGGGCCCAGATCAAATCCAGGCCCTATGAAGGACTGTGAACTTTCAGATCTCATTTCGAAGCCATCTAAACTCCAATTAAGATTGGAAAGAAGCTATGGAAAGCTTGAAACCTATATTTTCTGATGAAATGATAAAATGGACATAATATTTAGTAAAGCTTTCTGTATTAAAGAAACAAGTTTCCAATGACCTAGATCTTCAAGATCTGAGCTGATCATATCTTGAAAATATGTTTTAATAATGTTATACTATTGAAATAAAGTGATATCTATGGTTTATTTGGACATATCTTAGATATATTAAGGGATCTACCCATTATGGTAGAAAAGCCCTAAAAAATACAAAGGGACCCACTTGATCAATGAGATCAAGTGTGATTAGATCCTTAGGATGGATAAAATGAATGTTGATATGATGAAATCCAAGAAATCATGGATGGATTATGACAAAAATGGATCAATATGATCTTTGGACCTTAATAAAGAAAATCCCCTAAATATAACTAATACCCTTAATCAAAGGAAAAGATCTAAGATTAAATGGTTGGATCATAAGTAAAGGTTTCTAAAAATGTTAATGTAATTAGTTTCATTTTGTATAATAGCATTTTAAATATGATTATGTTATAAAGCATGCTAGTATAACATTTAGACTTTAGCATGATATGTGATTTCTTTGTTATCATAAGGTGCTAGATTTAATTATCTTAGGGGCACTTTAGTATGATTTCATGCCATTCTAACTTAGGACCATGCTAGAATTTCATATAAGTTTATACTATAGTATGAGATTATACCTTAAGTCCATGTTAGTTTAAATTGAGTTATTAAGGTATATTAGTTTGAAATCATGTTAGAGTAATTTTAAGTACCTTGCCTCATTATCATTAAGTGTTAAATTATGTATTTTATGCTTTGAATTTATAATTCATTTATGGTTAAATGTTATTAGTAGATCTACTTGTTATGAGATAAAGAGCATAAAACATCAAAAATGTAATCTAATGAGAAAGTAGAGTTTCATGACAAAAATAAGAATGTAGTACTTTGGACTTAATTAGTAAGGTCTATAATTAGTAGGACAATATAAGGATTATCAAATCCTTGGCCCAAACTAGGAGAAGAATAATAAACCCCATGAATGACATTATAAATATTCATGGACTTAATTAAAATCCATTAGAAAGAGTACTTAGAGTAAACATGCTTATAGGAACCTTATGAAAGGTTGAGCTATAGTCATTCTAGTGAATGATGAACATAGTGGTTAAGGGGGTTATCTAATAGAGCCTCACTCTTCCCCTACCTTCCGTTGACGTTTGTGAGGTCTAAACGCCTCCTTACATGAGGATTGAAGTAACCACTTTGTGTTCACCCATTCAGCTAGTAAGCCTTAGCCAATTGGAAATAAAAGGAGCGGTCTAGATTTAGGCTTGAATAAGGTACCTTCAACCACCACATTAACTTGTTGAATAATAATAATAATAATAATAATAAGAGTATAAAAGGTTAGTAAATTACCTAACTCTAATAAAAACAGTAAGTAAGATAAGGATGATCAAACAAGATCCATTAGATCTTGGATGATCAAGAACAATAAGAAATAGAATATTATATTGTACTTAGTATGCATGTTTATTAGTATGCTTGTTATAATTCATTAGATTAGATAATCCAAACCCTTGATCAAAGATGATTCAAGGAAGAAAACCAAGATCATCCTTCTTAGGGATGATCCAATAACTGAACTTAGATCAAAGAAGAACTAGATGATAGAAGATCTAGGACCCTGATCTTTATCAACATGTGTAGATTATAAATCAATGGATCTATGAAAGATCAAGATCAAGGAGATGGACACACAAAGACTTAAAGATAGAAAAATACTTAAATATGAATGATCTAAAGATGATTCTAAACATTAGATCTAGTGATCAATAGGATTGTTAAAAATATATATATTGACAATATGTATGGATGTACAGATTACATACATCAATCAGGATCATGGAAGATTGGGGAAAAGAGATCAATCCTTCAAGGTAGGAGGATTTGATGAATGCATTTACATGAGATATACATGATTGTACTCATGATCTTATGTTGACAAGAGTAATGTTAATACTTGTATTAAATCTCTTGAAAACCTTATGATCCAACCAAACACATATAAGATGGTTAAGGACTAAACTACAAGTGAATAGGGAACTAGAAAATATTTTAGCCCTAAGTAAACAGACATATGGTATGATACATATGAAATCTATTTTACATACAAGCTTAGAGGCTTGTGAGTTTGTTTTAATAGGCATAAGACTAGGGAGATGCTATTGCTAGAGGAGTTATGAGGGTTTGGCCACCCATTCCTTAAAATTTGATGATATGATGATACCTTGCCCAAAGAGAGGCTAAAAGTCGGGTGGTGGCAATTATGGGAAGGTCACCACTATGAAATTCTTGCCCCCCCCCCATACGAGCAGTGACATAATATTTTTCACCGTGGTATCAGTGGTGAACAGGGCAGTTATCCGAGTGCGCTAGTAAGGATCAGACTGCAGCATGGCAACCCTTTTGATTATTTTGCACTATGATGCATATGGGAATAGGCATAGTGAAATGCCTTATGTTGTAGCATAATGAAATACTAGGTAATTGTATATTGCCAATATTTCCCAAGAAGGGAAATTCCCAGTATAAGATTAGCTGTAATACTAAATTCTCAAAATGAAGAGAATTGATCAACTTAGTTGGGAATGATATTTGATTACTTTCATAAATTTAACTGGTTTACTCATGAAGAGTATGTATGTATATAGATATACATAAATTACAATGTAAAGAGTAGAGACATGAATATGTTGAGGGATAATGGGATTATGAAGTATTGGAATCACATTGTCAATTATTATGCTTCTTGAATCCCCTACTAAGCATTGCTTGCTGAGATATTGTAAATGTTGCAATATATCAGATACAGGGAAGGAGAGTTAGGAGCTGAAGACGATAGAAGACTTGAAGAGAATAATCTTCAAGGTATACCCTTGACGACATGTATTTTGCTTTGTTGAGAGTTTTATTGTATGGTCAGCTTGAGTTTTGGATTATGTAATTTGGACAAGTATTGGAATAGATTTGGTTGTACTGTGAACCACTGTATGGATCCTGGAGTTTAATAAAAGTATATTCCTTCAATGGAATTTTATTTTGTACACAAATTGTACTTATCTTATGTATGAAGTGGTGACTTGGGTTTTCAAAACAAGTTCTAAAGAAAAGAATTTCCACTACTTTGTTTTGCGAAAAAAATTTACACTCTTAAGGGCCCTACCTTTCAAAATACATTACAAAACATGTTACAAAAACCCAGGTCGTCACATAAGCAATGTTGACTCTCATGTATTTGATTGTATCTACTAAATCCAAACTCTTACATGTCAATGTGCCTATATTTCATGTGGTGATACAATAAAAATCCTACATTTTCTTTTAATTAAACAAACTTTTCTATAAATAGCTTTTATATGCCACTATCTAGTTCACAATTGAAAAAGAGCACAATAGCATGGTGGCCAAGTTATTACATAATCCAAGTTTTCATGATATGGATGTTTCATTTTTTGGTGCTATCTTGGTATTATGTGCTCAAAATTTCTTCATCCACTAGATCTAGCCTTCATCTTTTTGGTGTTGTAAAATGGATTGCTTAAACTTTTCAAAATAAAAAAATATTTAATTGTTCAACAATCAAATTGTTAGGTTTGTTTGATTTAGAGAGTTTTAAAAATGCTCGTGCCCTAGAAAGTTTGTTTTTGAAAGTTAAATATAAACATACAAATTCCATGCACAATCTTAAACATTGGTCACCTAAATGAGAGACTCCTTGTGCCACTACACTATAAGGTTTTGTTGCACAATCCCAAAGCCTAATCACCCTAGAAAATTAATCATTTGGATCACAGGAAAAACTGGTTCCACATCTATTGTCTCTTTGTCAAAATTACAAAGAAATTTTAAAAAAAATGTAAAAACACACTTGGGAAAAACAACTCAAAAAGCATAAAAAGAACATTACTTCCACACAAAATATATCTAAACTACGAGCTAAAAAAGAAGCAAACAGGAAGATGTCAAGCCGCGAAGAACCTGGTGATGGTAAGAGTTCAAGCTGAAGAAGATGGAAACAAAGATCTGTTGCTCCAGAGAAATCCTGTGGAATAGAAATTGCAGAGAAAGTCAAAAAAGAGGATGATAGGAGAGGAAGAAGAAAACGAACATTCAAAGATAAGAGAAAGGTAAGATGGAAGGTTTTCAACCTTTACACAACTTTTATCGACAAAGGAAGGAAAACTGAACAAGAATCAACAAAACCTTTACAAAAGGAGAAAATTTTGTCCAAAATGAACAGAAGAATAGAGAAGGGCCAGAAGTAGAGGCAAGGCTGGGTTAGGGACTAGATATGTTGCTCGTGTAGGTTCTAGAAACTTAAAAGAAGGCTGTGATGCCTGAGATGTGATGAAAACTAGTCAAAATCAGGTGAGCCTATTCTTGAACAGGAGGATGACCACAGCAACCAATTCTTTACTAAGAAAAGGTTCAAGATCTACCTTGACAAGAAGAGTCATAAAGGCTTTTAGGCTACAAACAAGGAGATGGGGGTTCAAGACATAAGAGAGATTATCAACTCAAGAAAAGGAGTTTCACCTCCCAAAGGCCCTGAGAAAGAGAAGAAGACAAACAATACAGAAGATGGGAAATGTTAAAGATCGTACAAAGTTCTCACAGTAGATAAAGGAACACAATTTTCTTGGAAGATTTTCCAAATGTATCAATTCCTGATCATCTGGTGCTAGAGAATGTGGATCTATTGGATAGGACTGCTACAGGTAAATTGTGACGCAGTTATAGTTCTAACCAGTAATCGCCAGAGTCTTAACTTTTGCCATTTCGTCTGGTTGTTTGGCCCTTGTGTCAATATCTATAGAAACTGCCTTCGAAAAGTGGTTCAAATTGATTGCATCTTCCTTATGGACAATATATATCGGAAACTTGTTAGCTGCACCAAGATTTGAAGCAAATAATCACATCATTCCTATAGCAGTTGTTGTGATTGAATTTGAAATTAAATCAAGCTGGTTGTGATTCATAGAGATTTTTAAACATAATTTGGTAATACAGATTTGGAGTTTGTCATCATCTCAAGGGAATGAAGGGACTAGCTGAAATTGTGTCTTCTATATTTACAAGAGCTCACCATAGTTACTATTTGTGACACCTTTCTATAAACTCTTGCAGGCAATTCAAGTAAGCCAATGGGAGAAACATGCTCTTAACAATGTTCCATCATGGATTTCAACAAATGCTTGGCCTATATGTAATGATTATCCTATGAAAGTCGCATGGTGGGAGGATAATATTCCAACAAAGCACTTGGCCTATGCCTACTTTCAAGGACCAATTGTGCTGAAAGGGCACATTGACATGGTGCTGAAAGGTGCCATGAAGTTGCCTCTCATACCGATTATCGAAGTAATTCAATGCATGGTTGGAAAACCATAGTTTTATAAGTCATGAACAAGGGAAATGTATGCATCGACAAGTAACCTGCATGACAGTCAAAACAATGGAAGGATTCGCCATTGGATCTCCTCCTTGTGTCCCATTAACAGTTCAAGAGTTATCTCCCACTTTGCAGGAGTAGTTGCAGAGACTTTCTCGTTCTTAACTTAGAAGTGCTTGTCAAACTCCACGTACCCTTGTTTTCCTCCAGCTAGGACAAGAATAGATACGATTTAAAGAGTAATATTTCTAAATATTCAAAGCTAATGGCATCCATTCTAAAGGGATCAAAAATAAAATTCCTTGATAACTCTTGTTCCTTCATGAGTATATGTGAGAAAATTTTGCTTTTATCTACTCTACTTACATATTTAAAAGAAAGATATGATTTGAACCTTTATCTAAGAGATTATATTTTTGAGTGTATATCATTAGTGAGGATTGAGGTCAAAACATATTTCAGATGGAGTTCAAAGGTTAGAAGTCTACATAGAGATAAAGATTATTCTATGTGTAGACTGTACACAGACACACTCAATCAAGATTTGAGCTTAAGTGGAATGTTTTTAGCATCTGGGTAGGGTTTTGAATTCTTCATTCATTTTTATTAGTTTACTAAAGTTTATAGTTTTGTTGAAGATAATTCTCCAAGGAAAAAGTAGAGTTGACTTAAAAATAATTTTTGGAATTTAGTTTTAGGGCTGTTTTGCTTGGGACTAGCTAAATGCTAGTTGGGGTTGGTATTAAGTGTTTAATTTTGACCAAAATATCCCTAACTTAGCATTTAATTACATCATCTAACCCATCAAATTTATAATTTTTAGCTTAATTTTAATTTTAGTTCCAATTAATCATTTAATCTTTAATTTGTAAAATTTAATGGTTAGATGATCATTAAGAGCTAGTCTGTGGATTAAAGTATGATCAAAATCAATGTAATTAGGTTTTGTAGGGTGCAGATCAACCAAATTGAACATTGAATGGCTTGGATTGAATCAATGGACTAAATCACCATTAAGGAACAAAAGGCACACGGTCAATTGATTAAGGAAGTATATCTATTTAAAAATGGACAAAACTAAAGCAGGAATGTTGAAGAGGAATTGAAACATACAAAATTTGGGGAGTTTCCAAAGGTGAAGATAGATTATAAGGTGGAAGGTAGCCAAATACCCCCTCTCCTCTCTCTTGGACCATAGGAGAGCTGAAGGAAACTAAACCCCCCCCCCTCCCCCCGCTTTCTCTTTCACTCTCCCTTCTCGCTCCACCAACTCTTCCCCTCTCCTCTTCGCTTTCTCTCCCGTACCCGCCTCCCTCTCTCCCTTCTCTCCCTCATTTTCTATAACAGCCCGGTGGCTCCCACATACAATAATATTGTCTGCTCTAGGAAACTAGCCACCCATACAACCAGCCCCCTCACAGTTTTGTTCTTCCTCGATTTCTTGAGGAAAAGGCCTTATTGTAAGGAGAGTCACGCACCACTCTTATCAATACTTTTTCCTTAGCAATGTGGGACTAACTCTCTATCCCTGAGCCATCTCCCATGTAAGGGGTACCTAGGCCTTCACATCTTCCCTCCTTAGGGAACACGCATCCCTGTGTGTTAACCATGAAATCAAGCGCATGCGTGTGGCCAACCACACATCGGGTCAGGGGTTAGCTCTAATACCATATGTAACAACCCAGTGGCTCCCACATATAATAATATTTTTACTCTGGGAAACTGGCCACCCATACAATCAGCCCCCTTAGTGATGTGGGACTAACTCTCTATCCCTGAGCCGTCTCCTATCTATGGGGCACCTAAGCCTTCACACTTTCCCTCTCTTGCTTGCATCCCTCTTCTTTCTCTATTTATGTCTCTTCTTTCCCCTTCCCTCTCCACTGCTCCTTTATCTTTAACAGACACAACCACCCTCAGAACTGCCCTCTATCTCGATCGCTACGACTTCACTGCACCATCACCACCCCTACCCACCTCTCTCTCTCTCTCTCTCTCTCTCTCTCTCTCTCTCTCTCTCTCTCTCTCTCTCTCTCTCTCTCTCTCTCTCTCTCTCTCTCTCTCTCTCTCTCTCTCTCTCTCTCTCTCTCTCTCTCTCTCTCTCTCTCTCTCATCTATGTTTGTCACTACTAAACATCCCTCCACCGTTCCTTTCTCTGTCACCTTCTCCTACCGCATCAATGCGCACCTTCACCACACCCGACCAACTCCACCGCTCTGCTCAGCATCTCTCCCCTCTCTATCTCTTGATCTTTCTCCCTCTTCTCTATCATCCTTCTCTATCATCACTGCATTAGAAGGAGGATAGTGATCTTGCCACCCCCATCTCCATCCTTTTCTCCCTCTCTATTACATCTCTTCTCACCTGACCATCTCCTCTTCATCAGCTAGCACCTATCACTCTCTCTCAAGCTCTCTGCTCTATAAAGATCACCAGACCAAACTATCTCTCTCACATTCGCTCCTCTGCTCCTCACCTCCTCTCTCCTTCAACGCAGCCCACCACTCTCTTTGCTTTTCGTTTCTCCCTCTATCAGAGAACTTTCACCGTCACTTGGTTCTCTCTCCTCTTCTTCTCCATCACAGTCGCACCGGCCCTACCCCAGCTTGCCCCTTAGTCTATCACATGCCTGGCCCTTCTCCAACTCATGTTCTTCCCTTCGCTCTCCCCTGTTCCTTCTCCCTCGGACCCATCTTCGCACACGACCAATACCCACCTCTCTCTGTCACATCAGCAACACCCTATCTAAGCACGACTCACTCTCTCCCCCTGTTTCATTCTCTACTCAGCACCACTCCTAATCTCCCCTGCTTCTCCCCTCTCTATTGCAGTCCCTCTGTCTGCTAGTTGGTTTCATTACTGGTAGCTCCTTTCTTAATTTTGTTCTTCGTCCCCTTCTCCTCTTCGTTCATTGGCATCCGGCATTCTCCCACCATCTTAAACAGAGAAAACCCAATCTAGGTTTTCAACATTTTCCCTATTTTCTCCTCCTCCTCCTCCTCATCTTCTTCTCTTCTCCCCTATATCATCTCCCTCCTCCAGTAAGTTTCCTTTTTTTTTTTACATTTAAATCTATTTTTCTCTTCAATTCTAATTTTGCCCTTTAGACAATATTTTCAATTACATTTTCATCCCTTTCAGCTTATTTCAATTTTACTTTATCTTTGTTCTGTCTATCTAGGAATTGCCTAATCTAAGGCGATTTGTTAAGGCTTAAACTAATCAACAATTAGCCTTAACAAACAATATTTTTCTATTTCCTTATCTAATTCTCATTAGATTTTCAATTAATTTTTAGATTTTGTTCTCAGGACATCTCTTAGCTTATTCAATATCTCTGGTCTTATATTTCAAATCCAAAAGTCAATCTAAGCCATCCAAAAATCCAAATCATTATTTAGCCCAAATCATCAATTTTTGGTAGAATTTGAACAATTCAGCCATTGGATCTTCAATCAAGGACATTTTGGAGAGATTCATGAAGGCTGATCGACTTTTTATGATATTAGATTTGAAGAAATTGGCTATGGTCAAGCTAGGGAAGTATATTTTATGCGTTTCTTAGTTAATTTTTGTATTTTTGTATTTGAAATTGTGTAATCCTCATTAGTTAAATAGATCTAAATTTTATTTCATTATTATTTAATTTTTATTAATTTCTTTGATTTTTAGACAATTAAATTTTATTTAAACTCCATCAAGTTGAGCCCCAGTGGAATCGACCCGTACTTACATTAACTACACTATAATAGCCTGTGCACCTACGGTAAAATAATCAACAAATTTTTTACACCATTTTTGAGGACCCATAATCGAGTTGTCATAAAATTTAATAAAAAATCCAAAAATATTCAAAAAAAAAAGAAAATATTCTAGAAATTGCATTGTTTTAGCATTCTATGCATTTCTAAGTGCATTTTTTATTTTTTCTTAATGCATAATCACTATATTTCCTGAATTTGGTACTTATTGCTATTTTTATTTTTTAGGAAATTGGAAAGTGAAAAATTTGGCAAGTGGAGCTTCATCAAATAAATAGAATTTCCTTGCTTGCCTAAAATAGGACTTTTCCTTTTTATTTTAATGAATCTTGTAGTGAGACACATTATAACTTGCAATTTTAATTCCAATTTTAAAAAGGGTTGTTTTAAAACAGAGCAAGTGTGAGATAAGGTAACCCACACTATATCTTCATCAGAAACCCTATAGTAAGTTTTCCTCACTCTCTTTATTATCTTAGTATAGCTGCATTTAGAATAATTTTATATTGTTTGGTAGTGTAATTGCATATAGAAAGCATATTTGATAATTATTGTATTTTTAGGGTTTGCATTAGTTTATTATTTTTAATTGCATTCTTAGGGCACGTTTATTGCTTAAAGGTGATTTATATATTGATTGAACTACCACAAAGTGTGAAAATTAATTAATGAGGACACCCAACCCCACAAGATCAAGGGTGGATTTCATCACCACCTCTTGGCCCGCCTAGGATAATCACCACAAGCGCTCAGCCCTACCTCTGAAATTAATTTAAAATTAATTAGAAGAGACCTATATAGGCCATCATATGCTCATAGGACCCTCTTAATAGGATGCAATCTATTGTAACTCTAGTGGCTTCTGAGCACTGTGGTTATAGCTGGTGCCTTAAAATCCAAGTGACTTTCCCACGCCTTCCATTGACGTCAATTGAGGTCTAATGACATGAGGATTGTATTAACTGCCTTAGAGCAAAACCCAACTAATAAGCAATAATCAAATCTGAAAGAGAGGATGAGTGCTAGATTAGGCTAATCTAAAATCATCGTCCCCACACAAATTCAAGAAAATCAAAATATTGTTGCTTATTAACCTCAAGGATTATTTAATTGTGCTCTTTGTTTGTGCATCATTCTAAGAACCTAGGTTGCATCATTTAGGGTAATTTTTTCTACAAAAAAAAAAAAACCAAACACACATACAAAATACAAAAGCACAAAAAAAAACAGAGAGAGAGAGAGAGAGAGAGAGACATAGTCAGTTGCATTCTATGAAAAATCCACACACTGATCAAAAGAGTATTTTACACTCCATTATTAATAGAGAAGATATTTTCCCATGAAGAAACAATCCCCTCTTTAATGATGATGACTCACCTTTCATCCTAGATAATGATGATGTTACCTCATGGAAGAGCAATCCTCTCTTTTGTGCAGATGATCCTCCACCACTATTTAACGATAACATACGTGCATGTAGGAATCATTCTCAACCACATGGAAATAGGAGAAGGGACCAACTTAGAACACATGAGGGTAATTAACCTAACCAAAATCCTTGTGAGAAAACACTAAGAGACTATTTACAGCCTAATCATGCTAGCATACTTTCATGTATACTTTTATCTCCAAATGTTGGTATGATTGAATAAAAGGTAGGAGTAATTCAATTACTTCCTAAATTTTATAGGTTGGATAGTGAGAGTCCTTACCTGCATTTAAAAGAATTCGATGAAGTGTGCATGACCCAACATACACAAAACATCGAATTAGATATGGTAAGACTGAAACTATTTTCTTTTTCTTTAAAGGAAAAAGCTAAGATGTGGTTACATTCATTACCAGCGGATTCCATACGAACATGGAAAGAAATGACTAGGAAGTTCTTAAATAAGTTCTTTCCTATACATAAGACAAATTCTCTTTACCAAAATATAATGAATTTCACCTAGAAGGATAAAGAAAATTTCTATCAATGCTAAGAAAGATTCAAGGAATTATTATTAACTTGTCTACATCATGGATATTAACTTTGTCATATCATTAGCTTTTTTTTATGAAGGACTTAATTTTGATATGTGCCAATTGTTGAAATGATGTGAAATGTTAATTTCTTAAACAAAATGACCTAAAGAGGCATAAGAATGTTTGGAATGGCTAGCAGAGAGTACACAAACTTAGCCTGCTTTAGAAAAAGTAGGTTACCAAAACAAGCCTAAGTCTACCACCACATCTAATAGGGGAGGAATATATGCTATAGCTAAAAAAGACAATATTAATAATAAAATAGCATCCCTAGCTAAAATAGTTGAGGCCATGGAAACGGGAAAATTCTAGTCTAAGAAAGTCAAACAAGTGTGTGATATTTGTGAAAGTAATACACACCCCACTTAGGAATGTCCCATCGCTCCTGCATTTCAAGATGCAATTTATGAACAACACATTCTTATGAGCAACACTTTCCCCCATCTTTAGAGACATAATTTTAATTGGAGTAATCATCCTATTGTCAGTTGGAGAAATGAATATAATGCTAATGTCTCATATAAGCCCAATGCCAACCCTATCATCAAAATTGAGGACCACTTGCTCCTAGACCTTACCTTCCTCCACCTAAGAGGAAAGTACAGGATAACTTTTATCAATCCATGCAATACTAGGAGAAGAAAATTGCTCAAATTAAAGCCTAATTATAAGAGAACACAGAATCCATGACTGAATTAAAGGATATGATGTCACAAATGCTGCAGACCATTGACAAAGGGCAGTGTCCTATAGCACTAAATGAAAACCTTGATGATATGGATATGGTTGGTGAGATTAATTCTTCAATTACAAACATAGAACAAATAAAGGCAGTTACCATTATTCATAGTGGTAAAATAATGGAAAAATCTGGTCCTAAAAAGGCTGAGATAGTTGATAAGGAAAATGTTCCACCCATTAAGTCATATGATATCCTTGCTCCATTTCCACAAAGGCTACATTAAGCTTCAAATATTATCTCTAATTATGAGAAGTCGCCTGGAGATATATTTATTTAGCCTTGTGATAAAATAAAAATTTCAAACTTGCAAGATAAATTCACTCATCTTTCCTTTCCAAATGCCTATCTAGCTCATTTTGTATGGGACCCAGGGAAGTTTTGAATTTAGTAAAAAAAATTCCTCTAAAATTTTCCATCCATACTAATTATGTACGTTAGTTTTTTTAGAACTTTCTTTTTAGCGTCTCCCATTTCTTCATTTCTCAATGCATTACATCATCCTACTTTTTAAACATTTAAGACAATGTTTCTTTCAAGTTGGGGGTGTAGAATTTTAGCAAATTCTAGTTTTGTTAGTTTTTTCTCTTAATTTAAAATTTTGAACAATTTGCTAAAAAATTGGAAATTTTTAGGTCAATTCCTACACTATGATGAGAATTGAATTTTTTTATGTATGTTCAAGATAACTTTAGCTTATTGATGGAATTGTACATGATTAATTTATTATTTTATTCATTTTGTATTCCATAAAAGAAAAGTCTTAAATCACATTTGTACACGCAGTTGCATATACATAGTCTAAATTGATAAGTAGTTATAACTTAGAGATCCTAAAGAAATTCAATGGAGACCTATAACTTAAGTGAGTTCTAATGCCATTCAATTCTTTTTTAGAGGTTAAAATTGTTCCTAATTTTTCTTCAGCGTGCTTAAAGAAAATTTGACCCCACCAATTTTTACATTTGGCTAATTACCTGAATTATTAGAGTATTACCTTTAAAATTTTGGAAGTTCATTGAATTTGATTGATTATATGAAACCTAGAAAAGGATTTAGGCCATCTTTCTTGTTAACCTAAAGACATAAAGCCTACTCCAAAAGTATTTTTACCACTAGTTAGCCAATTTGAGCCTTTTATATAAGCATTTTTCTTTTCCCACCCAAATTACCTCTACCCATATTAACCCAGTATAAATTATCCATTACCTATTTTATTTGAAAAATAAGTTAGAGATGAATGAAGAAATACTTTTTAGTTGCAATATAAAAATAAAGTGAATATAAAAATAAAATAAGTAATGTTCTTCAAAGATATTCAAAAATCAAAAGAAAAAAAAAGTTTGAATAATGCAAAAAAAAAAAAGTGAGAAAAGAAATATTCACTTCTATATAAAAAAGAAAGAATTGTCAACTTTAAAAGACATATACTTATTTTTCAAAAAATTTTGAATACCCTTTATACCGTTTCTTTGGTACTCTGTCCTAAGCCTACTTTCCGTCTTAATTAAGACTTATTAATTTTAAGATGAATATAGTCTTGATGAGGACATGAATAGATTGAATTTAAAGAGTAGTATTTCTAAATATTCAAAGCTAATAGCATCCATTCTAAAGGGATCAAAAATAAAATTTCTTAGTAACTCCTGATCCTTC
Organism: Warburgia ugandensis; assembly: GCA_035236585.1. Taxonomy (NCBI): domain Eukaryota; kingdom Viridiplantae; phylum Streptophyta; class Magnoliopsida; order Canellales; family Canellaceae; genus Warburgia; species Warburgia ugandensis. The sequence continues at coordinate 33,844,535 of CP141130.1, read as the reverse complement.
ATGAGTATGTGTGAGAAAATTTTGCTATTATCTACACTACTTACATATTTAAAAGAGATATATAATTTGAACCTTTATATTAGAGATTCTAGTTATAAGTGTATGTTATTAGTGAAAATTAAGGTCAAAATATATTTCAGATGGAGTTCAAAAGTTAGAAGTCAACTTAGAGATAAAGATTATCCTATGTGTGGATTGTACACTCACACATACTCAATCGAGATTTGAGCTTAAGTGGAATGCTTTTAGCATCTGGGTAGGGTTTTGAATTCTTTATTCATTTTTATTACTTTGCTAAAGTTGATAATTTTGTTGAAGATAATTCTCTAAGAAAATAGTAGCATTGACTTGAAAATTTGGAATTTAGTTTTGGGCATATTTTACTCGGGACTAGCAAAATGCTAGCTAGGGGGTGTATTAAGTGTTTGATTTTAGCCAAAATATCCCTAATATAGTATTTAATTAGATCATCTAACCCATCAAATTTATAATTTTTAGCATAATTTTAATTTTAGTTCCAATTAATCATCTAACCTTTAATTTGCAAAATTTAATGGTTAGATGATCACTAAGAGCTAATCCGTGGATTAAAGTATGATCAAAATAAATCTAATTGAGTCTTATATAGTGCAGATCAACCAAATTAAACATTGAATAGCTTCGATCGAATCAATAGACTAGATCGCAATCAAAGAACAAAAGGCACACAGTCAATTAATTAAGGAAGTATATCTATTTGAAAAAGGGCAAAACTAAAGGAGGAATGTTGAAGAGGAATTGAAACATACATAATTTGGTGAGTTTCCAAAAGTGGAGATTGCTAAATTGTAGAGGAAAGCTGCTTGAAGGAAAATGGGGAAAGAAAACCAAAATTAAAAGAGAAAAAAACAAAAGAGAAAGGTGGAAATAGATTATAAGGTGGAAGGCAGTCAAATACCTCCTCTCCTCTCTCTTAGACCATGAGAGGGCTGAAGGAAACTGACCCCCCTTTCTCTTTCACTCTACCTTCTCTCTCCACCATCTCTTCCCCTCTCTACATCACTCTCTCCCGTACCCGCCTCCCTCTCTCCCTTCTCTCTCTCTCTTGCTCGCATCCCTCTTCTTTCTCTATCTATGTATCTTCTTTGCCCTTCCCTCTCCACTGCTCCTTTATCTTTCACGCACACAACCACCCTCAGAACTGCCCTCTCTCTCTCTCTCTCTCTCTCTCTCTCTCTCTCTCTCTCTCTCTCTCTCTCTCTCTCTACCGAACATCCCTCCACCGTTCCTTTCTCTATTACCTTCTCCAACTGCATCAATGCACACTTTTACCGCACCAGGCCAGTACCACCGCTCTGCTCAGCATCTCTCCCCTCTCTATCTCTCAATCGTTCTCCCTCTTCTCTATCATCACTACACCAGAAGGAGGATACTGACCTTGCCACCCGTCTCCACCCTTTTCTCCCTCTCTATTTCATCTCTTCTCACCTAACCACCTCCTCTTCATCGGCTGGCACCTCTCCCTCTCAGGCCCTCTGCTCTGTAGAGATCACCAGCCCAAACTATCTCTCTCGCATCCTCTCCTCTCTCTTTCATCGCAACTACACTGTTGCACCCCACCACTCTCCCTGCTTTTTGTTTCTCCCTCTGTCGGAGAACTTTCACCATCACCAGCTTCTCTCTCCTCCTCTTCTCCATCACTATCGCACCGGCCCTGACCCAACTCACTCCTTCCTCTGCCACGCGCCTGGCCCTGCTCCAACTCTTGTTCTTCCCTTTCCTCTCCCCTGTTCCTCTCCCTTGCACACTTCTTTGCCCCCAACCAATACCCATCTCTCTCTGTCACGCCAACAGCACCCTATCCAAGCATGGCTCACTCTCTTGCTATGTTTCTTTCTCTGCTTAGAGCCACTCCTCATCTCCCCTACTTCTCCCCTCTCTACCGCAGTCCCTCTGTCTGTCGGCCTTCTTCATCGCCAATAGCTCCTTTCTCGGTTTTGTTCCCTGCTCCCTTCTCCTCTGTGTTCACCGGCATCCAGCATTCTCCCACGATCCCAAACAAAGAAAACTCAATCCGGGTGTTTTCTCCAATTTTCCCTGTTCTCTCCTTCTCCTCTTCTTCCACGTCTTCTCTTGTCCCCTTGCATCTTCTCCCTCCTCCGGCAAGTTTCCTTTTTTTTTCATTTAAATCTATTTCTCTTAAATTCCAATATTACCTTTCAAACAATAATTTCAATTACATTTTCATCCCTTTCAACTTATTCCTATTTTGCTTTATCTTTGTTCTGTCTATCTAGGAATTGCACAATTCAAGTCGATTTGATAAGGCTTAACCTAATCAACGGTTAGCCTTAACAAACAAGATTTTTCTATTTCCTTATCTATTTCTCATTAGATTTTTAATTAATTTTTAGATTCTTTTTATTAGGACATCTCTTAGATTATTCAACATCTCTAATCTTCAATTTGAAATTCAAAAATCAATCTAAGTCATCCAAAATCCAAAATCATTATTTAGTCCAGATCATTAATTTTTTGGAGAATTTGAACAATCTAGCCACTGGATCTTTAATCAAGGAAATTTTGGAGAGATTCAAGAAGGCCAATCAACTTTTATGATATTGGATTTGAAGAAAGTTGCTATGATCAAGCTAAGAATGTAGATTTTATGCATTTTTTAATTATTTTTTTGTATTTTTGAATTTGAAATTCTGTAATTCTAATCAATTAAATAGATCTAAATTTTTATTTCATTGTTAGTTAATTTTTGTTATTTTATTTGATTTTTAGATAATTAAATTTTATTTAAACTCTATCTTTTTAAGTCGAATCACCGTGGCATTGACCTATACTTGCATCAGCTACACTACAATAGCTCATATACTTGCGGTAAAATAATCAACACTGTGCCATATCTTGTGTAGGGGTTCCTTTGTTAAGTGTTTTATCTTCCTTCTATAATTTAGATTATCATTTGCTAAACCAGTATATCAGCAGGAATAGTTTTGGGGAATACTAACTTCATAGCAACATGAGGTCCGGTGTGGGGACCACAGAATTTTCAAACTATATTTGAATGATCAAGATCAATTATTTTAATTCTTTGTACTTTACATTCATATGAAAGGATCATAGGGTATGGTTCAGTATACAATGTAACACAAACTGTGTTTTCCATATATAAATTCTGAGCGTTCATTTAGCACACTTTATATGAGCATTGAAGGGTCATACGGCCATCCAAACGACAACCTTTTTGTCTCCAACAAAATCTAGATTTAGACCAATCATGTGAACGATTCGGATATATGTGAGGTTCAGTTCAAATAATGTGATCAATGGATGACATACGAAGTGAGTTCTCTTTGTTGTTACCTCGTAATTGTAAGCCACTGTTTCAATGTTAGCAATGTTCACACTATGTAAGCCACGTTCTTTTGGTCAATGAGATACGTTCTCAATTATTCTTCTCCAGAACAGTTTACCGTGAATGTTAGCATAGGGAAGGGGCTTTTCCGTCTACAGGGACTCCGGCAAGGCAATTGTGCGATTACGGTGGAGGAGAGGGCAAGACATACACCAGTGGTACAGTAAATGCCCCACATGGCAATTAATGAATTGTCGCAAGGCTACGTGTCTTAATCTGGCACAAAGCATCAACTACAACGTTTCCTACATTTTCCTATTAACAATAACATCAATTTCTTCTATGTTCCTTAAATATTGCGGGAAGGAGGTTGCGGATTGTTTCAATGGATCAACGGGGGAAAATATCAATAAACCGTGTTGGATGCTTCATCTGAACAAATCCGTCATGTACTAACTACAATTTCAACATAGACGCTCTGTGCGTGAAACAGACCATGTAAGTTAATAAGCCACAAAATAAAGAATCCCGACTGCGAGTTTTTTTAGGTGCGCGTTTGCCATGGTAATGTGCTCGATTGCAATCAAAACTAACCAAACTCTTCTATTCAGAATGACACTAACAAATTTAACCATACCGACTTAATACGCAGCAAGAAGGAGACTGTGACTTCTTACAATGTCAGTGAAGGAAGCAGCAACAAAGCACTTTCCCAAAACCAAGCCATTGAACAAATTTCGTGAAATTGGGGAGCATTCAACTCAACGACAGTAAAGGCTGTAATTGTCTTTGACCCATATTAAATTAGAAGACAGATATTATGTACTCGTCATATGGCCCCACTACAACTTTGCAATAGGAGCAACTACAGGGCACGTGCGTCTTTGACATTAATTCCTATAAATGTGGCGATACATGGTTACCCCATAACCACCAATATGGCTGAGGGGGCTTCTTTAAAATGCTATAAGTGGCTCCCCTATCTTCCATATTAGCCTTTATTAATATGGTAGCTAATCTTACCTTGCTTTTTGGCCTTAATGCACCTTATATATTGCTCCTAATTGCTTCACAAGAAGTGCACATAACTGCACCATCACGTGAATCACCAGTAAATATTGCCGTCTTTGCCACTATATAATCACATTCAGAAAAGAGAGAAACAGAGAGCGCGTGTGTGCGTGTGTACACGCCTGTGTGTTTTCGAAGAGACAGTTTACAGTGCTAATGAAGGCATGACTAGGGTCCGTGCCATATACCAGAGGTAATATTCATCAAGTCTTCATGTCTCCAAGGGAGCTGTTTTTAAATTTTACATGTAAAATGATGAGAAATATTTAGGATCTGTCCTATTCATAAGGTTTTGTTTTGATTTTCTTTTTATCATCTAAATTCATTGACACTTCCAAATTATCACTGGTAGAAAAGCACTAAATTCAGTAGAGATGTACAGCTATCTCACAATCACCACTTTCTAATAAAAGGATGGCAATGGGAAGGGTGAGTTTTCACCTGCCCTACCCCACCCGACGATTTGATTTTTCGTGCCCCACCCTACCCCACAGCGTGTCAAAATTTTGGAACCTGCTGCGGGGCCATGCAAATTATGGAAACCCTACTTTGACTTATCCCGTCCTATCATTTGTTACAAAAGTGCATGTCCTAACTAGAAATCACACCTGTCAGGATTTTAGCCGCAGTTAATTGTCAAATGGGTGACTTCAAGGCTAAACACCGAACTTAAGAGTATGCTTCTATAGGTGGGTTCATCTCTTAGTTAATATGCACACCTTTCTTTTGCAAGTGAGTTAATCTCTCTCTCTCTCATTTTTAGCCTAGTTATTGGCAAGATTTACAATTGTAGGTGTTCACAAAGCTGGTGACTGTAATTTGTTTTAGATAACTTATTTTTCCCTCATTATCCTTCTAAAATACTATGTTTTACCTCTCTTGACGGGATTTGATCTAATGTTGCCCTTCGTAGGCTTCTTACAATACTATCAAAAGCACACCCGTTGAGATTAGCTACGCTTTCTTTCTTCCTTTGCTTGTTGCATCATGCTCAGTGAGGAGATGATCAAAAGCCAGCTTAAAAAGACCGTGTATGGGTAAAAGCGATGGAGATGAGAAGAAAGGATTTTATCTAAGATTAGCTCACCTTGGTTTGAATTTCAGGCAATATTGGCTCTAAAAATGATCTCAGATCTTGTAAGCGGCAACTCTCTTCCTCTACAAGAATTCAAGAAAGAAACAAAGAAGAAAAAAGAACATGGCTAGGGTTTCGTACCCTTTTTATATGCTTGTATCCAATTTTACATATATGCCCTTATTTTATAATTAAAGCATAATAATGAATCAAGGGCACTTTTTGCATATGATTATATGTGAACATTGTAGGTCTACCCATGAAATTTGCTCACAAACCTACTTGCGTGACCGACCACCACACCTTATATGACCATCTCTGCAAACCCTGTGTCTACAAAATACAAACATTGAAATATTTGCATGATACAATCAAGCATCAAACAACTAAATTATTTCATTTTCTAAGAAAACAGTCCATCTTTTACATTTGCACTATATATATATATATATATATATATATATATATATATATATATATATATATTACTTCCATATAAACTATATCTTCTATATTGTAGCACAAAATGGGCTCTATCATTCTCCAGAGCCAAGAACATTATCTTTCCATAATTCCAAGTTACAATCTTTCTAATCCTAATAATCACATATTCATTTTGTTTAGGGCCTTACTATTGTAATGCAAATGGTTGGCCTTATCATGCTCTCTCTTCCACCTTTTACCCTACAAAGACAAATGGTACTCCCATGTTATCATTCTAGTTGCTTTCTTTCCCTATGATGCAAAAATGCATTTTTCTCATTTTCCTTGAATGAAAATTCAATCATTCTTGTATACAATGAAAATGAGTTTATCGTTAGAACTTATAAAGAAATCTGCAATACAATGCAATGTGCATATGCATCTATCAAAATCTCTTTTCAAAACTAAGGACAACGATGTCGCGACTAATAGACATTATTAAAAATTTAATTGCCCTTGATGCCCCAATTATGGGCCTTGAACTCATAAAGTATATGGATTTCATGGATTAGGATGTTGAGCTCAACGCAATGATCTGCTTGGTTTTAATTCCTCTCTCAACAAAGGGAGTACCATCGAAATTAATAGAATCTTGAGATTACTACAAATAGGAAGTTCAAAAAGCCAAGCAACAAATAAGTTTTCCTCATGATAAGAAGTTACTTGGGTAAACAAGATAGCAATGACATCTCAAGAAGGCATTCTTAAAAAAATAAATTCAACCATGTGTTTATTCAGAGCCACAAAAACTAAAAAAGAAAATAAATCAATTTATACTGATACAATGACCTCTACACCTCCCTCCCCCAAATACAAAGAGCACCCACATTTTGAGTTTTTAGCTTTCAATATAGAAATAACTAATGATTCACTTTAAAACACTAAAAGGCGTGTGCTAATTTATGCTTAACTCATTTATTAGCACTAGCCCTAAAAACAGCACCATTAAAGATTACTATCATTTTGACTTTCTTGTTTTAACCCAAAAGGTGAAAAGCCAAAGAGTTATCCTATATCTTCCTTCTATCCCATTGTTGATTGTTTTACCATAAGTGCACAGGCTACTATAATGTTGCTAATGCAAGTATGGGTTGAACCCATAGGGACTCAACTTCAAAAGATGGAGTTTAAATAAAATTTAATTGTCTAAATATAAAATTAAATAACAATGAATTAAATTTTCAAATCTATTTATCCAATAAAATTACAAAATTCTAAATTCTAAAAGACAAAAAATTAACTAAAATAAATAAAATCTACTTCCCTATCTTGATTATGATAAAATTCTTTAAATCTGATATCAAAAATGTCGATCGGCCTTCGTCAATCTCTCATTTGTACTTTTGATTATAGATCTAATGACTGGATTGAATAGATTCTCCAAAATTTTGATGATCTAGGCTAAAGAATGATTTTGGGTTTTAGACGGCTTAAAACTGATTTATGGATTTCATATTAAAGATCAGAATTGCTGCATCAGCTAGGAGATGCCCTAAGAACAACATCTGAAGACTAATTGAAATTACGATGAGAAAAAGATAAATTTTAAGTAATTCTATTAGTTAAAGCTAAATCATTGATTAGGCTTAAGCTTTAATAAACAGCCTTGGATTACACAGTTCTTTGATAAGGGGATAAGGACAAAGCAGAACTAGAATAAGAAAAGGATGTAGATGTAATTAAATTAGGGACACAAAAGGAATTAAAAAAATAAGGCTATGGGTAAAATTAAAATTTTCATTGAAAAATCCTTCTTTTACTTGTAACAAAAAAAAAAAAATAGAGAAATGATGGGTAAGCTGGAGAAGATGACACAGGGGGATAGAGATGTAGGGAATGAGGAGAAGAGGGGTTTTCTCCTCTAATCTCATCGAAGCCAGTGAAGAGAGAAGAAGAAGAGAGGTGGTGAGGAGCCGTGGGCTAAGGAAAATGAGGGGGTGGTGGAAGATAGGCCAGTGACAGAGGACTGCACTAGAGGAATAGTAAATTACAGCAGGTGGCTATGCAGTGAGGAAAGAGGTGCTAGCCAAGGAGGGAGACAGAGAAAGAGAGAAAGGAAGGAGACGGGATTCTAGTTTCTCCTGGTAGCTTTGTTAGGCTATCAGAGCCGGTCGGCGAAAAAATCCAAAAGAGAGAGAAGGAGATGGTGCTAGATAAAGATAGCAGAGGGAGAGGAACGAGTGAGAGAGGACTCACTAGCCAGTGATAAGGGAGATGAGGAGAAACCAGGGTTGGTGGGCATGATGCGTGTGGGAGAAAGTGAGGAGGAGCCGATTGGTGTGCTGTGATCTAGCTAGCAGAGGGAAAAAGATGAGAGAGATGGGGGGGCAGAGAGAAATAAGAGGGGAAGAAATGAGAAGGAAGTGGGTGATGCGTTAGAGAGAGAAGGAGAAGAGGGGGAGTGTTGTGCGGTGATGTAAGAGAGAGAGAGAGAGAGAGAGAGAGAGAGAGAGAGAGAGAGAGAGAGAGAGAGAGAGAGAGAGAGAGAGAGAGAGAGAGAGAGAGAGAGAGAGAGAGAGAGAGAGAGAGAGAGAGAGAGAGAGAGGCAGATATCACCACCTTTAGCTTCCTTCTCTCTTTTTTTCTTCAACCTTCTTCCTCTTTTTTATAGATCTTCCACAGGAGTTTGATTTTGATTCAAACGCCTTTTCTTCTTCCTTATCCAGGATTTATAATTTATTTCCTAATTATCTCCAATTTCTTTTCTTTACAAGCAATTTCATTTCTTTCAATCAGGTCCATTTGATTTCAATTTGGTTGATCTGGAAAATATAAGACTAGATTAGAATCATCTAACCATGCATTACACATTTGATTAGCTCTGATGATCATCTGATCATTAAATTTAGTAAATCAACAGCTCGATGGACAATTGGAGCTAAAATGCAAAAATTTTATGCAAGATTTCAAAATTGATTGATTAGATGATCTAATTAGATGTTAGATTAAGGGTATTTTGGCTGAAATTGAACACTTAACATGCACTCTAACCAGCATTTTGCTAGTCCCAGTAAAATATGCAGAAAAACAAATCACAAAATTCTAAAATTTTATTTTCAAGTCAATTCCACTTTTTCTTGAGAGAATTATCTTCAATAAATCTATCAGCTTTAGCAAATTAATAAAAATGAATGAAGAATTCAAAACCCTACTCATAAGATAAAATATTCCATTTAAGCTCGGATCATAGAGTGAGTGAGTGTGTGAGTGTGTGTGTGTGTGTGTGTGTGTGTGTGTGTGTACAGTTTACATATAGAATTATCTTTATTTCTAAGTAGACTTCTAACTTCTGAACTCCATCTAAAATATGTTTTGACCTCAATCTTCATTCACAGACATACACTCAGAAATAGAATCTCTCATATTAAGGGTTCAAATCATATCTCTCATTTAGATATGTGAGCAAAGTAAATAAAAGCAAATTTATCTCACATATATTCATAAAGGAATAGGAGTTCTAAGGAATTTAGTTTTGATCCCTTTAGAAATGATAAGATGTCATTACCTTTAAATATTTAGAAATATTACTCTTTAAATCCTATCTTTTCATACCCTCCTCAAGACTATATTCATCCTAGAATCAATAGGTCTTTAACTGGGATGAAACGTAGGCTTAGGACAAGGTACAAAAGAAAGCATATAAAGGATATTCAAAGTTTCTTCAAAAATAAGTAGAGGTCTTCTAAAATTGGCAATTCTTTCTTTACTTTACCTGAAGTGAATATTTCCTTTTCCACTTTTCTTTTGCATTCTTCAAACTTTTTTGGGTGAGAAAAGAAAAGGCTTATAAAAAAGTTGGATTACTAGTGGTAAAAATACTATTGTGGGGTGGGTTTTATACCTCTAGGTCAACAACAAGGATGGCCTAAATCATTTTCTAAGTTTGCTATAACCTATCAAATTCAATGAACTTTTAGAATTTTAAAGGTGATACTCTAATAATTTTGGTAATTAACCGAATTTAAGCATTGATGGGATCAAATTTTCTTTAAGCACGCTAATGAAAATTAGGAACATTCATAACCACTCAAAAAAAATAAGTGGCTCTAAAACTCACTTAGGTTATAGATCTCCATATAATTTCTCATGATTTCTAAGTTATAACTATTATCAATTTAGACTATGTATATGTAACTATGTGTACAGATGTGATCTAAGACTTAGCTTTCATGGAATACTTTGATGAAATAATCATGTTCAATTCCATTAATAAGCCAAAGTTATCTAGATTATACTTCAGAAAATCCAATTCTCATCATAGTGTAGGAATTAACAAAAAAAAATTATATTTTAGCAAAATTTTCATTTTTTTGAAATTAAGAGAAAAACTAAAAATTTGCTAGAATTCTAAACCCCCCAAACCTGAAAGAAACATTTTCCTCAATGTTTAAAAAGTAGGACCTCAATGTTTAAACGTTGACCATTCACCTTAAAAGTATGGCCAGTCTTATCATCCTCAATCTCACATTCCAATATAAAAAAAATTCTTTAACTGTATATGGATCGGTCCATCGAGATGTAAGCTTACCTGGAAATACGATGAGCTTAAAATTGTAAAACTAAATATTTTGGTCTGGAGTAAAGGATTTTCTCATTATGTTTTTATCATGAAAAACTTTCATCTTTTCTTTATATATCCATTACTCTCATAAGCTTCTTGCCTGATCTCCTCCAACTCGTTGAGTTGGAGTTTCCTATATGAGCCTGCTTTACTCATGTTGAAACTAAAGGTCTTTATTGCCTAGTAGGCTTTATGGTCCAATTCCATAGGCAAGTGATAAGCCTTAATTTATACAATATGATAGGGAGACATACCAATCAGGGTTCGATGTGTAGTCTTATAAGCTAAGAGCACATCAGTTGGTCTAAGAGACCAATCCCTATGATCTAGATAAATAGTCTTTTGAAGAATTTGTTTTATAACCTAATTAGATACTTGTAATTTGCAATATTAGCAAACTAAGGAGCATGGGAGACATGAGAAAGTTGTTCGACTAGGAAAGTATCCTTATTTGGCAACTCATCCAAAGGTTCTGATAGGACTAGGTGAGACAAGTGGTCAGCTACAACATTTTCTACTCCTTTTTTATGTTTTATCTCAATTTCAAACTCTTAAAGTAAAAGAATCCATCTAATTAGTCTAGAATTAGCATCTTTCTTGGAAAGAAGATACTTAATGGCCGACTGATCAGTGAAGATGACTATTTTAGATCCAATTAAGTAAGACCTGAATTTATCTTATTCACAGATAACTACTAAGAGTTCTTTCTCTGTAGTGGAATAATTCATTTGGGTGCTATTTTGGGTCCTACTTGCATAATAGATGATATATGGATTTTTCTCTTTTCTCTATCCTAGTACAGCTCCTATAACATAGTCATAAGTATTACACATGATTTCAAAGGGTAGGCTCCAATCAGGGGGCAGGATAATAGGTGTTATGGTTAACTTGTCTTTAAGCTTTATAAAAGCTTTTTGGCAGTCATCAGTACATTCAAAAAGGGCATCCTTTGTAAGGAGGTTACACAACGATCTAGATATAGCACTATAAAGCTCCTATAAAATCCTAGTGATCTACAAATGAGCAAATGTCCGGATGGGTATATTATTAATTAGGTCAACTTTGGCTCTATCTACCTCTATAGCTTTGGATGACACAATGTGGCCAAGGACAAATCCCTTCGAAACCATGAAATGACATTTCTCCCAATTAAGCACTAAGTTCTTTTCTTCACAATGATTTAAGACTTTTCTTAGATTTTCAAGGCATGTGTCAAAGGAATCACCAAAAAACAAAAAATTCGTCCATGAAAACCTCTAAAATTCTCTCTACCATATCACTAAAAATGATCATCATGCAACGTTAAAATGTGGCAGGAGCATTATATAATCCAAATGGCATTCTTTTGTAAGCAAAAGTACCAAAAGGACATGTAAAAGTAGTCTTTTCCTTATCCTTAGGTGCAATTTCTATTTGGTTATGCCCTGAATAATCATCTAGATAACAATAATATTGGTGTTTAGCAACCCTTTTTAGCATTTGATTAACAAAAGGCAAAGGAAAATGGTCTTTCCAAGTGACAGCATTCAATTTTCTATACTTAATGCACATACGCCAACTAGTGGTAACTCTAGTGGGGATTAATTCATTGTTGGTGTTAGTGATTATTACCACTCCAAATTTCTTTGGAAATACCTAAGTAGGACCTACCCATTTGCTATCACTTATAAGATAGATGATTCCCATATCAAGCAATTTAAGGACTTCTGCTCTAACCACATCTTTCATATTAGGATTTAACCTTCTCTGCAACTAATGACATGGTTTAGCATCATCATTTAAGTATATTATGTGGGTGCATATTAAAGGATTAATGCCTTCAAAGTCCATTAAGGTCCATCCTATTGCACTTTTGTGATCTCTAAGGATTTTGATCAATTGTTCCTCTTGAGATTTTTTCAATTGAGAGGCAATTATAATAGGAAAAGTTTCTTCATCTCCTAAATAGGCATATTTGAGTTCAAATAGTTGAGGTTTCAAATCTAGCTTAGGAGGTTCAACTGAGGATGGAATGGGAGTAGACTCCCTCGATGGAAGTTCCTCGAAATGAGGTTTTCATCTTTTGGTGTCCATAAGGAGCACAAAATCAATGAGGGCATTAACTTTCTCCATTAATATATCCTCATTAAATTCATTGAAGTGGGCCAAACAGGCCTTGAGTGAGTTCGACAAGGAAGATGAGTGAAAATGATCTTGCCCAACCAAATTTATCATATTGACATAGTGTAAGTCATCTGAAATTTCTCCTGGTTACTTACAGATATCAAAGATGTTCAATTCTAGTGTCATGCTACCAAATGAAAGCTTCATCACACCATTTTTACAATTTATTAAGGCATTGGACGTAGCAAAAAATGGACGCCCAAGGATGACAGAAATTTCTTACTGCTCATTCAACACTGATTATGTGTCCAAAACTAAGAAATCGACTAGAAAAAAGAATTATTCTATTTTGACTAACGCATCCTCTATTATGCCCCTAAGTATTACCACTTATCTATTAGCTAGTTGGAGTGTAGTGGATGTTGGCTTGAGGTCTCCTAGTCCTAGCTGAACACAAACTGTGTATAGTAATAGATTAACACTGGATCCAATGATGCAAGTGAGAGTGGGGCAACCTAGATCCTTGTATTTCTAGGAGGTGTGGTGCTGAAGAATTAAACTTACTTATTTAGTCATAAATGCCTTCTTTTGCACATCAATTTCCTTTTAATTGTGCATAAATCTTTTAAAATTTTTGCTTATGATGGGATTTGTTTTATTACATTTAAGATAGGTATGTTGATCTTGACTTGCTTGAATATATCCATAATTTCATCGTTAGTGATACTCTTTGTGACTTGCATAACCTTTGAGGGAATGGAGCAAGGACTGGACATGGTTCAACAGTTGGAGTGGAGTCCTTTTCTTTATATTTTTCTTTATTTTTAATGGGTTTTTCTACCTTATCAGTCTTTTGGGGCTCACCTTTCTCAATTATTTTACCACCCCTAAGAAATAATACATTAGGTGTATTGTTGTTAACTGCATGCACCCTTAGGGTTTGTTTGTGGTTGAGCTAGAAACTTTTCTTTTTCCATATTTTGCATCCATTGACTCATCATATTTTTTATTTCATTCACAAACTGATTGGTTTGTTTTAGTTGAACTTCTAACTGATTCACCTCATCTAGTTGTTTATTTAGAAAGTTACCATTGCACTTCATCTCTACAAAGTAGCTCATGATAGAATTAAGTCCTTCATAAAAGAAGCTAATAATGTGTCACGATTCATAGCCATGATGTGGCCATGTGAGCAATAGATCTTTGAACCTTTCATAGCATTGGTTGTGACGTCCTGGGTTTTTTAAATTAGATTTTTGAAATATTTTTAAAAAAACTTTGTCAAGATCGATCCTTGAAATTTTTATTTTTTTTTCCTTCTTCTAACCCAAGTACGTCAAATAAATCTCCACAATATATTTCAAAGTAATAGTTCATCTTTTTCAGCTAGTCAAGTCCTACTAATCATAGCCCAAACACTGCTAAGTTAAATCACAATATAAAGTTCAACATCATAATTTATTACAATTTGACTAAAGTCTTCAAATAACTTAGAACTGTTTCTAATTCTTCATACTTTGAAACTTCGAGTTTACTCAATCTCCTTCACATCAATCTCAAGCTTTTCCTTCTGCCCTTCACCTATAGGGTGGTTGGGTGAGTAATATAAATTACCTAGTAGAGAATCTAAAACTAGCCAAAAACTTTGAAAATCTTGCTATGCAAGTTTTTTCTTTTTTTAGTGTATACTTGTACTATCAAACATGTCATTGTCATATCACGACCTCTCAATTCATATCAAATAGTTATGTAATAATCAAATTAACATAATATTGGATAATACAAATAATATCCAAAGCATATAAAGATTTGAGTTAAATTCAATCCATACTCATTGAACGATTAATTTACCAATTAATCCATTCAATGATAAATCTATAACTGAATGATAGTTAGTATCCTACCATGGGCACAGGCATATCCAAACAAAGTATAAGGTTGACTATACATACAGCTGAACCAAAGTTTCAACCTGCATTCATTAGTGGTTACCACACTAACTACACCGACTACATGGGATAGTCGGATCAATCCTATACAAGGGTAGTCCTCCCATGTAATATACCCTTGTCAAACATGCCTATTATGGGCTGGTACCTATTTAGAAATTAGTGGCCAACTGACTTCCTAGTATAGCAACCATGGGATCTGACATAACATCCCTGAGCTAAGATCAACTCTTAAGAGTCTCCTAATTTTTTATTTTTTATTTTTAAAGGGTCAATTGCACAAGAGTATGAAAATATCAAATAATATATACATCAATAAATAGTGAATTTACTACTTTTGTCGATTTCAAGCATATACATATTCTTGAAGATCAATTTATGAAATTTGAATAGACTAATCAATTTCATTCATATTATTTCCAAACCAAATTAAAACATAAGTACGTGCAAATTTTCTAGGAAATCAATTTAATGCCACACATAACATTACCATGGTCGACTAAACTAAGAATGATAATCAAGTCCAAGAGCACTATATGAGTTGTGTACGTTAAGCATGTCACACTTTCAAACTATACACAAGTTCAAATAAAATAATCCTATGATCTTTCAAGAATATAATATTAGCTATTATATACTTTAAAACTAGAATCTAATCCAACCACCAACTACCAATTCCATATGTTAAGATACCACTTTAACATTCCTAAGTACTATCAAATACTAAGTTTCATGTACGATGCATTTAGTGATATGCTAATTGTGCAAAGTATACCCAAAACATGACTTGGTGTGTTAAGTATCAATAGTGCTTTAACTCCATTCACTTATTTACTAGTCACTATTTAAGATCCATGTGCCGGTTTACTAATCAATACTTAGTGCTCATGCGTCCAATCACCGGTCACTAATTGATGCTCACAAGCTTAAGTATAGCTTAACCCCTGAATGGTGTATGGTGGGACCATCATATGTAATATGATATGCCCCTGACTTTGTTTGGTATACCATGGAATTTCATTGTCCAAGGTGTCATGCACTTAATACAAGTAGGTATCCATAAGTGGGTCAGTACCCACTACTAGTGCATTCAGGTGTTACAATATGTTTTCCATCAATTTAGTACCTATGTATATGTTAACACTAAATATATGTGTACAAATTTACTTGTTAGTGCATGGGCCTAGTCCCTAATCTTTGCTCATATCCATACACATTTTCTATGCACTACTCAAAACAAGATGTGCTTAAGTATCATCCAACTCACAACGTGTGACACCCCGAGTTTTCTAAACCTTTTTCCAATATATAACAATAATAATAATTTTCTTTATAAAATAGGCAGGATCCCTGAAAATAAAAACTTGCAATTAACATAAATAACATAGCGTTTGAAATGAAATCCCTGAGGGTCATCCAATATCCAAAACCACAATAATGAACAGAAATCAAATCATCGATACATTAAGCAAGCTCAAAGTAAAACCATGACAAATCATACATAGTCATGAAAAGACAACAACAAGAATAATATTTCTAAAATCCCCCAAGGTCCATCCATGATTACCACATCATACACACATCGGTAAGTAAAGGTACACAATACAAGTAGTATGGGTCCAGTCTATCCAAAATGTCAACGTCCATGTACAGCCCAACAAATCTAAACACAAGTTCAAGAAATGTACACTAAATCAGTCTCTAAAATACAAAATGCAGATGATCCTTATGGTCCTCGCCCTAATCAAAGCTACTCCACCTGCTTTCTCTTAGTGTTATTAGCTCCAAATTTGAGGCATTGCAAAACAAAGCAATGCCTCAGCAAGCTATCCCTTGTGTAGGTGATTCACATTTGATAATAAATACTATAAAATCACACGACACGAGTATCATTATCATGGTGAAATCATAGAAGATGAATGTATACAAAGCATGTGAAACATTAGACATCCATAATGGATAAATCAAGAAATCATGAGCTAAACAAATAGTTATCAAATCTGAGTGTCATAGCATGCAATGCATGAAACACATGGATACACATCCATCACAATAACAAAAGTCCGTGTCCACAGGAAAATATAATGCATGTCATGATCATGAAATGTCGTGCACAATCAAGATCTATGAGTTCCTAGACTACACTCACGGCGATGGTAATGAGTACTCATTCCAACCCTGGGTATCTCACGTGCAACCCGCATCAATCCATTTCCCAACGGAAGCCTGTAAGCCATCCCCTGACCCACTCTCAGATCAGTATAAGACCCGGCTTACCCCACTTCACTCGATACAATCCGACCCTAGGTGCCTCAAGTGCAGCCCGCATCAGTCCATTTTTGACAGAAGCCTGTCAACCATCCCCTGGCCTGCCCTCAGATTAGTATAAGACCCAGCTTACCCCATTACCCCTGATACAATCCAACCCTACATCCCTCACATGCAGCCCGCATCAGTCCATTTCCCTACAGAAGCCTATCAGCGATCCCCCAGCCCGCCCTCAGATCGACACAAGACTCGACTTACCCTGCTTCACCTAGAAGTCTCAAATCAAGATCCATGATAAGGTCGAATCCATCACACATCAAAACATGAATAATCACATAATCAAATGTCATGATATCGAGCATGGAATACTGAACACATTTTAATAAGTTACGATAGTGTATAAAACACATGCCTCAAGAATTTCAGATAATAAGTCATGATCGATGAAATTAAGAAGAAATCCTAAACGTAATCACCTACCTCGACAAATGCAATGCTCCAGTCAGGTGTGTACGCAATGTCACGAAGTGCGCTCTGACATACCTGTCACATCACAAGTCATCTATCACATCTTAAAATAAACAAATTCAAGTGACAATTCCCTTGATCATGTAGTTAATCTTAGATTAACGACTCAGATCATATGATTACCCCTCTATTAGGTTAATCTTGTACTAGATGTAGGTTTTTCTAAAATCTAAACAAACATTCATGGTCTTTGATCATCAATCTATCATGGACCATTTAATTTATGTCCCTTAATCAATGAAGGGCTAGTCCCTAACATCTCGTGAAGTTTGAAAACAATATGACCATTGGGTCGCTCTATAACACTTATAATTAACATCTAATTGTCAATTCTAATCATTCTCATCATGATCTCACTAATTTCAATGTTTATTTCTATGCTAAGGGTGTTTCATTAGCTATTAGTTGATAGCTAATTGAATGACCAATGATTAATTGATTTCTAATCCATGCCATTGGTTATCCCATTCCTCTTAAGTGACTGCAAGTTGCTTTCAATGTTTAGTGGCTTTATCTTTAAAAGAAAAAAATTTAGTATCTTAACTTAATAAAGGTTAGGGCACACAATGGTGGCATCTAATTACCCATCAGAAGTGTTAACTCCTTATTACTCTACCGTCCGATCAAACGGTCTAGATTATTCATCAATTTCCATCTAAATCTTTTAATTTTTTTCCATATCTTAGTTAATTCAATGTTTTAGAACACATCTATGGCATCTGATCATTGATCAAACGTCAACAAGTTACTGAGCAAACAGTACCTGATCGGACGGTTGAGATTGTCCGATCTGTTTTTAATTTAGATCTAAAATTATAGTGTGATCCTAGCTACATCATGCCCTAAATTACTTATCCCTAAGCTTTGATTTAAAAATGGACGGTTGGATTATCCAGAAAACCTAGATCTAGCATGAATGGTTCAGATTTATCTAAAATCTCAAAATCAAGAACAGGATTTTGTAGATCTTACTGCTATATGAATTTTTGTGTTTTTCCCTCTCTGGAATGGGCTGGATTGGCTCAGATCCATTCTCAAAACTCTCCAAAACTAGGCATGTGATGTTTCCTTCTTCGATCAACAGTCGAGATCACATCGGATTCCCCAATAAACTTGGGGTTCCGGTTCACCTCATCGTGAAGAGTAGGATGATTAGCTCACATCATCGATCCAAGCTGTCATCTTCTCCAACAACATCTGCGAAACTGGCAACATTTGCAAAACCAGCAACCCAGAAAACCAGTAAAACCCTCATCGCTGGCACGCCCATCTCCTTCGGCGATGTGTTTTCCCACGTATGGTCCTCTCCTTCTCTCCCTTCTCCTTTTCTCCTTCTCCCTCTTCTTTTTCTCCATTCTCCTCTCTCTCTCTCTCCTGTTGAGAATGCATCATAACCATATATAATATAATTAACATAAACCATACTCTCATCCAAGAGTTAATCATTTGTTTACATCTTTAGCATAAGTAATTCGCCATATTAACAAAATTTGAAGTGCCACAACGAACATATAGACAATTTTATGCCACATCTATTTTAGAGTACATTATCTTACTACTGGGCAATGTATATCAATCAACCCATATGACCTCAACTCTTGAACAAGCAATACATGCCAATTAAAATCAGAGCATAGCAACTCACTACCAGGCAATCATATACCAGCTAAAAGAAGAGCATATCAGCTCACTAATAAGCAATCATATGCCAATAGAAATCAGAGTGTACCAACTCACTAAGAGGCAATCATATGCCAATAAAAATCAGAGCATATCAGCTCACTAACTGGCAATCATATGCCCATAAAAATTCAGTCCACAACATGATCATACTGTGAGTACCTAGAAGCCTACCAGTGCCTCTTGCACCAGCCCTCATCGGTCGCCCTCTTAAGCCACCCTCATCGGCTACTCACAAGTATCGATTGTAAATTAAATTCTGATATCTCATAAGAAACAATCTCATATAATATTATACATCGCTGTTATCCTAGTAAAACTCAATTACTCGACACTAGCAATTCATAAGACTAAGGAACTATGAACTTCGTCACCATTTTGTCTAATCTCAACTATCACAATCTCAATAAATTGCCTTTCTTCTAAAATTCAAGTATCACATTTCTAACGAAATTTTGGCAGAGTCTCCTTTTTTTTCAAACTTTCACATTTAATGCATTTGATTTCGGTACACCTGATAAACCATTTAATGACAAATAATAAATTTAAGAGACTCTGTCTCATCACATTCCACATTCACCATGGAAAAACTAAACATTCATCCCACATATCATCCTAAGATCATAAATTTTAATGCAATGAGGTTTACTTACTCATCTCTATAATTTCAATCACAATATCCATATCCATGAGTAGTATAGTGCAAATATATTACAACATTTGGTAAACATTCAACTCCACATACATCACCATTGCAATCATAAATAATGGAAGATTTTCATATCATCCCAAAATCTTCCATCCAAATCCATTCCAATTTGCATTGATTTAGAAATATGAAAAATTACAATCCCAACTACAATCAAAATCCAATTACTATAATGAATCTTACTTTAATTCTATCATCATAGCCTTTGCTCAAATAACTTTCCATCACTTCCACATATGTTTAGAACAGATAACTTTTTCATTTCATCAAAAGTTCTTTAAATATAAGATGACTTGTCATTCCATCACGTCACCCAATACAATCCAACCTTAGGTCCCTCACGTGCAGCCTGCATCAATCCATTTCATGACAGAAGTCTGTCAGTCATCCCCCGGCCTGCCCTTAGATCGATATAAGACCCAGCTCACCCCGTGTCACCTGATACAATCTGACCGTGGGCCCCTCATGTACAACCTGCATCAGTCCATTTCCCGACGAAAGCCTATTAGCCATCCCCCGGCCCACCCTCAAATGGGTACAAGACCTAAATTACCTCGCTTCACCCAAAAGTCTCAAATCAAGATCCATGATAAGGTGGAATCCATCACACATCCAAACATTAATAGTCACATAATCAAATGTCACGATATCGAGCATGGAATACTTAACACATTTCAATAAATTACTATAGTGCATAAAACACATGCCTCAAGAATATCAGATAACAAGTCATGATCGATGAAATTAAGAAGAAATCCCAAATGTAATCACCTACCTCGACAAACGCGATACTCCAGTCAGCCGCATAAGCAATGTCATGAAGTGTGCTCTAACGTACCTGTCACATCATAAGTCATCTATCACTTGGTGTCCTCATATCTCAAAATAAACAAATCTAAGTACCAATCATCTGATTACCCCTCTATTAGGTTAATCTTGTACTAGAGGTAGGTTTTTCTAAAATCTAAACAAACATTCACGGTCTTTG
The DNA here is from genome assembly GCA_035236585.1 of Warburgia ugandensis. Classification (NCBI taxonomy): domain Eukaryota; kingdom Viridiplantae; phylum Streptophyta; class Magnoliopsida; order Canellales; family Canellaceae; genus Warburgia; species Warburgia ugandensis. Next base: position 33,823,774 of record CP141130.1, on the reverse strand, counting down.
ATCATCAATCTATGTCATGGTCCATTTAATTTATGTTCCTTAATTAATAAAGGGTCAGTCCCTAACATCTCGTGAAGTTTGAAGACGATCTAACCGTTGGGTCGCTCCATAACACCTATAATTAACATCTGATCATCAATTTTAATCATTCTCATAATGATCTCTCTAATTTTACTGTTTATTTCTGTGCTAAGGGTGTTTCATTAGCTATTATTTAATAGCTAATTGAATGACCAATGATTACTTTATTTCTAATCCACGCCATTAGCTATTTACCATTCCTCTTAAGTGACTGCAAGTTGCTTTCATTGTTTAGTGGCTTTATCTTTAAAAAATTTCGAGTATCTTAACTTAATTAAGGTCAGGGTATGCAATGGTGGCGTCTGATCACCCATCAGAAGTGCTAGTTCCTTATTACTCTATTGTTCGATCAAACGATCTAGATTATTCATCAATTTCCATCTAGATCTTTTAATTTTTTTTCATATTGTAGTTAATTCAATGTTTTAGAACACATCTGTGGCATCTGATCATTGATCAGACATCAACAAGTTACTGTGCAAACAGTAACCAATTGGACGGTTGAGATTGTTCGATTGATTTTTAGCCTAGATCTGAAATTTTAGTGTGATCTGAGCTACCTCATGCCCTAAATTACCTATCCCTATGCTTTGATTTAAAATTGGACAGTTGGATTATCCACAAAACCTAGATTTAGCATGAATGGTGCGGATTTAGCTAAAATCTCAAAATCAAGAATAGGGTTTTATAAATCTCGCCTTCTATATGAATTTTCATATTTTCCCCTCTCTAGAATGGGCTGGATTGGCTCAGATCCATCACAAAACTCTCCAAAACTAGGCATGTGACATTCCCTTCTTTGATCAACGGTCGAGATCACATCGGATTCCCCAATGGACTTGGGGTTCCGGTTCACCTCGTCGTGAAGAGCAGGATGATCGGCTCAGATCATTGATCCGAGCTGTCGTCTTCTCCAGCAACATTTGTGAAACTGGCAACCCAGAAAACCCGTAAAACCCTCATCACCAACACACCCATCTCCTCCAACGATATGTGTTTTTCGGCATATGGTCCTTTCCTTCTCTCCCTTCTCCTTCTCCCACTTCTTCTTCTTCTTCTTCTTCTTCTTCTTCTTCTTCTTCTCTCTCTCTCTCTCTCTCTCTCTCTCTCTCTCTCTCTCTCTCTCTCTCTCTCTCTCTCTCTCTCTCTCTATAGGATGTTACACATCGCACTCCAGCACTCATCCCATATGCCCTTTATTTGAAGTTTACATGTTGCACGGTGCGACTAGAATTTCTTCAATGGCACCATGCATCAATGCTTGCTTAGAACTTCTTAACATGAAGTCCAATCATATTCATGTGCATGCAAATTTTGGACATGAGGACTAACACTACATCCAAAGCACTTTGGTAATCCAATACACCACATGTTTATTAGGCCTTGTCGGTTAGGCCTAAATCCAACCGATGCATGTCACAACCGTAAAATCCAAAGTATTATTTGTATAAGCCTAAATAATGTATGATAAAATTTTTAGGTCTAAGGTGTCATACTCCCAGATATCTATAAGTAATTTTGGTGTTCAATAGTCCAATGCATCAAAGCTTAGTATGGCATGTCATGATTTTAACAAAATTTGACTCACAATGCATCTAATTCTTATACATAGTGTCATGCATGTGAACCCAAATTAGTAATTTGTTACGGCTAGATTGTAGTGTCCATGTGTATAAACCTTTCTTGGATGCATTCTATGATTACCACATCTCATGCGGAAGGTACCTAGCATGGTTTAGAAAATTTGTTCTCTTCTAATAATTCTTATAATAGACATTGATTGGTAAATATTGCAGCTAGCCATATCCTTGTATTTAAGTGTCATTTACCACTTGGCCAATGGTACCCAGATTAAAGCTTTTAGTATAATGTGTACTTGAATATTATTGAGTATGTCCTACCTTTTTACCTTACTCAAGATAAGGTGCGTTGGTTATAACCAGCATGCCATATGTTTGAACCACGTTCAATACATAGCGCACTTGGTCACTTTCTTTTCCCGACATGCCATGTTCTCAAATTTATGCCTCTGATTATTTCTTTAAACGCTATACACCTACACATAATCTAGTGTACAATACGTGTAACATTCACTATTTTAAAATTTTAGGAAAATTTTATTTTGGGAATAATAATAATATACACCACTATGCCATGCAAGCCGCCAAAAAAAGCTACCCCCCCAGCGACCAATTCAAGGTGAGGACGCTGTCAATCTTCGAAAGGCGATTGGGAGTGGCCGACTAGACTGAGGTAGGCCAACCCCCATGTTCTTCCCCATCTCTGATCGTTTATGCTTGTTCATTGTTTTAGCGTTGAAAAACGGCGTGGATTGCCGTTTTCTGGTGAGGAATATGCATTAGTATTGTTTTCAAAATAAGTAGATGAAATGGTGTCAAATGAGGATCTAGGCCGTTCATCTTGTACGTGATGATGCAAGAAACAGACCCATGAAGTTTCATGGTGATTGGACGACTAGGGACGCTAGAAAACCACAAAAATAGTGGATGAGAAACGTGGGAAAAATCGCATAAAAATATCAAAAAATGAAGGAATTTGTTGGAATGGAGCTTGAAAATGGAATGCACATGAAAAACTAGACAAATGGGTGTAAAAATTGCTAAAAATGGTGCACATGGGGTCGCTGGCAACCGGATTCCGACGATCGTCTCCAACAACGGTGAACCAGTCCAGTCACCGTCCCCAGCAATGGCAACTTGTGACAGGACGTATGGGACGAGCAGTGCACAACGCGCGACACGCGTGCAGCACACACACACCGCACGTGCAGCAGGCCCTTTTTCTCGATTCTGAGGGTTTTTGACAATCTATTCATAAAAAATGTGATTTTGGAAGCTATAGAGGTCCAAATCACAATCCAAAAGAGGCGTTGTGATCGTCTCAACAAGGGGGACCTAGATCTAAGATAAAAATCTAGTTTAGAGTAACTTCTTAATAGCCAAACTACTAAATGCTATTAGATGATTCAGATCAAGCCGATCAATAGATGATCAGGCCTTAGATTTTGGTTGTACACATCAAACATGAGGTGATCTAGGAGATTTGAAGGGCAGATCTCATGAAATTATCAAGAAAAATGATCCTGACGATCAATTTAGGCAACTACCTTAGGATGTGCTGATCAAGAGTGATTTGACCATCAAATTGACGCATGATCATAGAGATACATGTGACACACTAAACAAATTGATATTTTAAGGGTCATGATGAAAATGAGAGGTTTAACAATCAATGATGACTTATGATGTGACAAGTACGTCAGGGCATACGACTTGATATCGCTTACATGCTTGGTTGGAGTATGGCATTATCAAGTTAGGTGATTTCATTTGCGATTTTCCATGATTTCTCAAATCATGACTTAGTGATTGGAACTTTGAGGCATAGGGTTGTATGCCGTAGCATGTCACAGGAGATCGTTTTTCACTATGTATTATCGATATGCATGCTACTTCCCTTGTATATGTTTTATACACTGTTTTTAGCATATTTTAGTTACATTGACTTAACTACAGAGATGTTGACACGTGGGAGTCTCTATGTCTTGACAATTGAGGCTTTTGAGCTAGTGATGGGATGTATCCCCTATTCCCCGTGAGTGCCTGACTGACCCTTAGGGGTGAAAGCGGGCGTGAAACGCGTCCTTTTGTGAGTACTGAGTGCCCGTGTGGGTGAAAGGGTGAAAGGTGACAGCGGAACTGGAACGCGCCTTTCCGTGAGTGCCTGAGTGCCCATTGTAGGCGAAAGGGTAAAAGCGGATGGCATTGAGGGTCGACCCCACGTTGCCGTGAGTGTACCTAAGACACTCATAGGGCTTGACCATGTATGATGTTTAAATGCTTTTGGTATGCATTCATGTGGTTCTTGGACATTGGCTCACATGGTTATGGCTTACTTGTATCTGCATATCTTTTTGAATTTTTCATGTCCTGACACTATGACTTATGTCGCCGTATTTATATCATGGAATTGGTGTATTCTGCATCGTATGAATATGAGGTTTTGTACCATGTTATTCTTATCGCCTTATATTGAGTGTTAATCTCCTACACAAGCCTAGCTTACTAAGGCATTGCCTTGTTTTGCAATGCCTCATAGTTGGAGCGTGACAGTCAAAAAAGAAAGAAGGCGGATTAACGTGGATCTGGATGCGGACCTGAGGACCCCATACTTTTTTTCGTCGAAGATAGTAGTGTACGTTTTTAGACTGGTATCAGACTTTTGGTACTCTATCTAGATATTGTATATTTTGATAGATTAGACCCATACTACTGTATAGTGAGCATACGCTCACATATGGGTATGTGGTGATCTTGGATGGACCCTGGAGCTTTGGAATTTTTATTATTATCTTCGTCTCTTTGCAGTTGCATAATTTCTCATGGTTTTGTATTTGAGCATGCTCAGAGTATAAAAAAGCACTTTTGGTTTAGCCTTGTGGTTTTGGGGTGTAGATGACCCTCGGGGTTTTCCTTATTGGATATTTTCCTTGACGCTGCGAAAAGAAAAAAAATTATTTATTTGAGTTTCATTTCAGGGATCCTGCCTATTTTATAATAATAAACTTTTTACTATTAATATATGTATTGAAAAAATATTTTAGAAAACCCGGGGTGTCACAATACGCCTGGACAAAATTTTAGGTTCTAAAGTATTTAATCTCTGTCCAATGTGCATGGCGTTAAGCATCACTTAGTGCATGTTGTAGTTGGTAAAACTCCATGCGTCACACACACCAAGCAAGATTCAACATGCACTCTTATCATGACTATGTGCATGGTATTCAATTAAAACAAAACACACACACATATAACTATATGGTTAAAAATTCTAGAATGAATAGTCTTCTCATAATAACATCATCTTGATCATGTTTGAATTGGTGGAAGTCAAATATATCTCATTTCAATTTCCTAAGCATATTAAACAACTTTTCCACTAGTATTCGTAAGTACATACCTAGGATTTCAAATAATGAGAGTTCAATGTTTTTTTTTTATTTTTTGTTTTTTTTTTAAACTTATTTGTATCATGCATCTTTACCAAATTGAAAATCAAAAGAAATTTTTTTTATTTAAACATATATCCATGGATCATGCACAACTATTCAACTCAAGATATCCAATTTAAACATGTACCACGTGATTATCATTCTAGCAATTTATCAAGCTTATATATGTTCAAATTCCAAGGAAATTACAATGCAATTTCATCCCAAAAACGATAAACAAAGATCAATTCTTTTTTTTAAAGAAAATCGTGGTCTAGATTTAGATTCCCTACCTCAAAATGTGATTTCCTTCAATGCAAATCCCTTTGCTTCTAATTGATTTGAGGAAAACTCCAGATCTAAGCTTTTCCTCTTATCTTCTCTTCCTGTTTCTTTCTCTTTTCTTTCTATCTCACACACTCCCCTTTTTCCACTCCCACTATTTCACGTTTCTAACCCTTATTTCTATTTTTGTTTATTTCCTTTATAGATACTTTCCTTGTAACAGTTTTTTCAATTGATTACATGTTTGTAACTCTTCCAATATTAATTGTTTATTTATTCCCAACCATTGGATTATCATCCAATGGTTCAAGTATGTAACTCCTCTATTGGTCTCATTCATTTCATAACTTTTGGATCACCATTCATTATTTTCATACATTTTGTTCATATGGAAACCCTCCTTCCCCATGTGGATTTCCTTATATGATTTGTCCACATGTAAAATTCATAATAATTAAATAATTAATTACTAAAATAACATAAAATATGATATTCTTCTTAAAAATTGTCAAGGAGGTGACTTGAAGTCCAAACCTCACCTTCACAAGTTGTACTTGGGACCGCTTATATACTCTTAACTTAGGTTATCAATTCTTACCAAATTAAGTTTTATTATCACTTATATTCTAATTACACACAATTTATTTAATGAGTTATGATTTGTAATTTTGTTTAAACTTCATTTTAACTTGTTTTTACACTATAGTAATCAACAATTGACTTAAAAATTTTCATAATTTATAAATATAACATTTCTTTTTTTCTCAAAAATGTGGGCCATTACATTGTTAGAATGATTCTTTTCCTTCAGGGTAAAGTTCATTATTTTATAGTGGTGTGTTTGTTTTATGTGTAGGGAAAAGCTTTTTCAAGAATTCCCTAGTCATTTCACTTCATGTCCTTATGAAACCTACTGACAGTGCATCAAACCATATTTTTGCTTTTTGCTTTAAAGAGAAAGGAAAGAACTTAAGCCTGACAGTATTTAGACCAAGGTTTTGTGTTCTTTGGGTACCACATACCTCATCAAACTTTTTAAGATGCAAATAAGGACTCTCACTGCCTAACCTATGGAATTTGAAAAGTAATTAGATTACTCTTATTTTTAATTCTAATGCACCAACATTCCAAGGAAGAATGACACAAGATGATGTACCAGTGCATGTAGGTTGAAGGTAGTCTCTTAAAGTTCTTCCATGAAGATGTTGATAGACATTATTGTCTCCATGGTCACTATATTGGTCCCACTCCCTATTTCCATTCCTTTTTCAATCTCTTTGTATGGGTGGATGATTATTCCTCCTTGGTGGAGGTTGATATTCATCATCAATTAGTCCTCATTCATGATGAGTGGAGGGCCTTGATCACCTCTAACACTACTATGGGGTGAGTTACCCCTGGATCATTGATCAATCATTAGTGGTAACTAATTTGATTGTATGTCTTTTTTGTCATACTTGACTAACCTACCGATTTTCTCACATATCCAAAAGTGTATACAATGAAAGATCTATTTTTTTATTTTATTTTTTTGGAAGAGGATTACCATAAATGATGCAACCTAAATGCCTAAAATGATGTACAATCAAAGGACACAATCAAATAAACCTCACAAGTTAACAAGCACAAATATTTTGATTTTCTTGAATTTGTGTGGGGCCGACGCTTTTAGATTAGCCTAATCTAACACTCCTTCGTTCTTTCAGATTACTTCTACTTACAAGTTGGATTCTACTTTAGAGTGGTTAATATAATCCTCATGTCAGGAGGCATTTAAACATCAACACAAGGCATAAGAAAATCACTTAGATTTTAAGACACCTACTATAACCACAATGCTCAAAAGCCATTTGAGTGACAATAAATTGTGTCCTATTAAGAGGGTCCTGTGAACATGTGATGACCCTATAAGTCACTTCTAATTATTTTTAAATTAATTTGAATCGCTGGGGTTTACACTTGTAGTGATTATCTTAGGTAGGCCAAGAGGTGGTCATGAAATCCACCCTTAATCTTGTGGGGTTAGGTGCCCTTACTAATTATTTTTCACACTCCATGGTAGTTTGATCAATATATAAATCACTTTAAAGCAATAATCGTGCCCTAAGAATGCAATTAAAAATAATAAACTAATGCAAACCCTAAAATGCAGCAATTATAAGATATGCTTTCTATATGCAAGTAAACTACCAAACAATGTAAATTTATTTTAAATGCAATTATACTAAAAAAATAAAAGGAGTGAGGAAAACTTATAGTGAGGTTTCTGATGATGATCAAGGGGGTCACCTTATCCTACACTTGCCTTGTTTTAATACAACCCTTTTTAAAATTAGAATTAAAATTACAAGTTACAATGTGCCTCACTACCAGATTCACTAAAAAAAAAAAAGTCCTATTTTAGGAAAGCAAGAAAATTCTATTTATTTGATGATGCTCCACTTTCTAATTTCCTAAAAATTAAAAATAGCAATTAATACCAAATTCAAAAAATAGAGTGATTATACACTAGGAAAAATATTTAAAAAAATGCACCTAAAAATGCCTGAAATGCCAAAACAATGCAATTCCTAAAAAAATTATTTTTCTAAATTTTTTAAATTTTATGAAAACTCCGTTGCGGATCTCCAACAACAGTGCCAAAAACTTGTTAATTATTTTACTACAAGTACATGGGGTATTGTATTGTAGTTGTTACAAGTACGAGTCGATCCTAAGGAGACTCAACTTAAAAAGATGGATTTTAAATAAAATTAAATTATCTAAAAATTAAATTAAATGATGAAAATTAAATAACAATGAATTAAAACTATAAATCTATTTAACTAAGAAAATTACAAAAATTCAAAAAGAAAAGAAAAAGTTAACTAAAAATAAATAAAATCTACTTCCTTAGCTTGATTATGATAAATTTCTTCAAATCTAATATCAAAAACTTCAATCGACCTTTACTAATCTCTCAATGGTACTTTTGATTAAAGATTTAACAGCTGGATTGAGCTGATTCTCCAAAATTTTGATGATCTGGGCTAAAGAATGATTTTGGGTTTAGGACAACTTACATCTGATTTTTGGATTTTAGATTAAAGATTAGAATTGTTGAATCAACTAGGAGATGTCCTATGAACAAGATCTAAAAACTAATGGAATTTTGATAAATAAAATATATATATATATATCAGGAATTGAGGTGATTCTATTTGTTAAAGCTAAACTACTTATTAGGTTTAAGTTTTAATTAAAATCCTTGGATTACATAGTTTCTAGATAAGGAGAATAAGGATAAAGCATAACTAGAATAAGAAAAGGATGCAATTGTAATTAAATTAGAGACACAAAAGGAATTGAAAAAATAAGGCTATGGGTAAAATTGGAATTTTCACTAAAAAATCCTTCTTTGACCCTTAACAAAAAAATGCTGGGGAAGTCGGAGAAGACGAAACAAGTGGATAGAGATGCAAAGAATGAGGAGAAGAGGAGAAAACCCTCTGATCTCATTGGAGCCGGTGAAGAGAGAAGAAGAAGAGAGGTGGTGAGGAGCTATCAACTAAGGAAAACAAAGGAAGCGGTGGCAGACAAGCCAGTTACAGAGGACTGTGCGATGGTGTACTAGGAGAAATAAGGAAGTGCGGCAAGTGGCTATGCAATGAGGAAAGAGGTTCCGGCTAAGGAGGGAGATAGAGAAAGATAGAAAGCATGGAGATGGGATTCTAATTTCTCCTAGCAACTTTGTCAAGTCATCAAAGCTAGCCGACAAAAGAAACCCATAAGAGAGAGAAGGAGACAGTGTTGGAAAACGACAGCAAAGGGAAAGGAGTGAGTGAGAGAGGACTCACCAGCTAGTGATAGGGGAGATGAGGAGGAACCGAGGTTGGTGGGCACAACGCTGTGGGAGAAGAGAGGAGAAATTGAGGAGGAGCCAGTCGGTGTGCTATGATTCTGCTAGCAAAGAAGAAAAGACAAGAAAGATTGGGGTGCAGAGAGAAATAAGGGGGGGAGAAGAGGGAAGAAAGGAGAAGGAAGGGGTGATGCATTAGAGAAAGAAGGAGACAAGAGGGAGTGTTGTGCGGTGATGTAAGAGAGAGAGAGAGAGAGAGAGAGAGAGAGAGAGAGAGAGAGAGAGAGAGAGAGAGAGAGAGAGAGAGAGAGAGAGAGAGATCACCACCTTCAGCTTTTTTTTTCCTTGAACCTTCTTCCTCTTTTTATAGATCTTCCAAAAGAGTTTGATTTTAATTCAAACTCCTTTTCATCTCTTTTATCTTCCTTTTATACTTTATTTCCTTATTATCTCCAATTTCTTTTCTTTCCAAGCAATTTCCTTCTTTTCAAACTAGTTGGTCTATCTGATTTCAATTTGGTTGATTTACAAAATATAAGACTATATTAGAATCATCTAACCATATATTACAGCTCTAATTAGCTCTAATGATCATCTGACTATTAAATTTAGAAATTCAATGGTTGGATGGTCAACCAGAACTAAAATGTAAAAAAATTATTCAAAATTTTAAAATTAATTGATTAAATTATCTAATTAGATGCTAGAATAATGGTATTTTGGCTGAAACTGAACACTGAACACTTAACACCCACCCATCTTTGTATCTCTTTTCCCTGCAAAGCTCATTTCCAAAGCCCTAAAACTAGAAACACAATTAAAGTAAAGTACATGGAAGATTCGGTTGCGGTTACACACACATAAAAGATACTACTTTTTCAAATTGAAACATTTCTTTTGTCTAACCTACTTGCTAATATAATAAACTACCTACATTAAAAATCCAACCACTCTTTGGATTGATGGTTATAGCTAGGGGCATTGACCCATTGGTCTTGCCTTTGAGGATCAACATATCCCTTCTCAAGAAAATAATCCTACTACAATTCTATGCTGAAAACATCTTGCCCTCCATTATATGATGTAAAACACCAATGTAAGCTACTATTGGTGATTGGGCAAATGTAGTGGACACCTTTTTATCATCTTTGGCCCTAGTACTGAGACATAACTATGGGCCTACATTATGGACCATAAATAAAAATCCATGTATTGAACACGTGGTGGGTAGTATTTATCCTTGTCTCTCTTCTCCAATATTCTTGCTCTATAATGCTATCCAAAACCTCATTCCCATTTCTTTAACCTACTATTAACCAACTTAAGAGAGGCCAAACAAGATGGATGGGTTAGACCAACAAAAGTACGGTCTTACCTAGACTAGTCCTACATTTTGAAAGGAAATGCCTTTTCACATAGCATTCTACTTATCTATTGCATTTAAAGATGATAGTTCATCGGAGACAAGCCCCCAACTTGAGTATATTTGTAACCACCTTCATCAAGTTTGGGTTAGTTTAAAATGTTATGTGGCTTTGTTTTCTTAGAAGTGCATTAACCACTAGCTTGAAGGAAAACTAGAGATTTTAGTATGTACGTGCTTGGCGCATTTTGAGTATATGCGTGCTTGGCATATTTTGATGGACGTTCTCATCACCAGCCTCGATTTGATGGATCATTGAATATTGATGTATCATATTGGCAATTTAAACATAAAAAACAATCTTTTTACCATAAGTCTCAATAAATTACGGTGACCAAACTAGAACCCTAACAAACTCTTTGCCTACCTATGTAACATTCTTTCTGCCTCCTCTCTTATTGCTTTGCCATTTTGTCCTACAATGTTGTGACTCTTCAGGCTTTTAGAAATAATTTTTGAAAATGATTAGGATCTTGAGAATTTTTTTAACATTTCAAAAATATACCCCACATATATATACATACATACATATATATAGACAAACATTATATTAGTTTCTAAAACTACCCTTCCATGCTCAGGTGTCTTATTAAAACTCTACATATAGCCAAAATAAGTATGTAAGAACAAGCGTTATCATGACCCATTGTTCATAGCCCAAACAATTATAATAAGACCTTCACTTAAATAAACAAAATTCTTACATTCATAATAGAGTCTATTATCTCATTACATCATAGTATTAAATGTTCAAGGTATTATTCCTAACATAGTAAAGTAACTAAATCATTGTCATACTTTCACTACATGTGGTCAAAGTTTTTCACACTACCTAACTCTTTATCCCTTGAAGATTGACCTGAAAGTGTTGGTGGGGTGAATATGACCACTCAGTGGAAAATTCTAAGTCAAATAAAACGTGTAGGAAAACACACAAATGCATAGAGGCAATAGGATGCAATTGATTAATCACAATAGGTGTGAAACCTTGGTAATGATTAAACCTCAAAATACACAATAAATAACATGGAATATTAAGAATCACAATAAAAAAAAGATACACAACATTATTAGTTGTACCTAATATCTAAAACATTGTTAAGTATTTAATTTTGGTCACAATATTTCTAATTTAGCATTTAATTAGATCATCTAACCAATCAAATTTGTAATTTTTAGTTTAATTTAGATTTTAGCTCCAATTAAGAGCTAATATATGGATTAAAGTATGATCAAGATGAATCTAATTGAGTTTTGTATGGTGCAGATCAACCAAATTGAACATTGAATGGCTTGGATCAAATCAATAGACTAGATCACCATCAAGGAACAAAAAGCACATGGGCAAATTTCTATTTGAAACAGGGCAAAACTAAAGGAGGAATGTTGAAGAGGAAGGGAAACATGCAAAATTTGGTGAGTTTGGAGATCGATAAACCGTAAAGGAACGCTGCTTGAAGAAAAGTCGGGAGAGAAAACCAAAATTAGAAGTGAAAAAAAACAAAACAAAACAAAAGAGGAAGGTGGAGATAGATTATAAGGTGGAAGGCAGCCAAATACCCCTATTCTCTCTCTTCAACCTTAGGAAGAAATCGTCCCCCACCCCACTTTCTCTTTCAATCTCCCTTCTCTCTCTCTCTTACCCTATCTCTCTCACATTCCCCCCTCCTCTTCACCTTCACTCCCCTACCCATCTCCCTCTCTCCCTTCTTGCTCCCACCATCTCCAGCCTCTCCTATTCACTGCACCGTCGCTGTCCCTTCCTTTCTCCCTCTCACTCTCTGCCTTTTACTCTCACTCCGTCTGTCTACCTCACACAGATCACGCTCTGCTCACCCACACCCTTATCTCTCTCACACCACCTTCTTCCACCATCCCTCCTTCTACTTAACCACACAGCCCTCCTCTTCCTCTTGCCTGCCATCACCACTGCATCATCCGTCTCCCCTTCACTGCACTGATCCTGCCCCATCACCGGCTGCCCTTTACTGCCCCTCGCCTCTCTTTCTCCTCTATTCTCTTTTTCTCACTCTCCCTTTCTCTTTCTCTCTGTCGCGCTGTTAGACCTGTCACCTCCTCTGTCACTACCGCACCACCCTCTGCTCCCTACCTTCGTTCTCCCTCTCTGTTATCTCTCTCACCCTCCTCTTCTCCTCCCTTCCCGTCCTCTCCTTCCCTCTTTCACTCTCTCTGTCGCACCTATCTTTCCATCTGACCAGCCCATCACTGCTCCTTCCTCTTCCCTTCACGGCCTGCTACTTCCACCATCTCTAATCACCCCCCTTCACCACATCGGTCCTACTCCAGCTCCTGTTCTTCCCTTCCCTCTCCCCTGTTCCATCTCCATTGACCCAGTTTCTCCCGTATCCTCCTCTCTCATCCACTGGCCAGTTCCCTCTCTGCTCCTCACCTCCACTGTCTATTAGACGCCGAACAGCCCTCCTTCATTCTCTCCCCCTTTCTCAACTTCTCATCTCCATGTCAGGCCAGCATCTCCTTCATCACCGGCTTGCCCCATCGACACGCACCCTCCACTGCCATACCAGATCTCTCTCTCTCTCTCTCTCTCTCTCTCTCTCTCTCTCTCTCTCTCTCTCTCTCTCTCTCTCTCTCTCTCTCTCTCTCTCTCTCTCTCTCTCAAACTAGTAGTGCACTACCCAGCTCCTCACCTCCTCTGCTCTCTTATGGTTCTCTGCTCCCTACTTCTCCCTCTCTCACTCCCGCATCAACCCAAGCACCGGCCAGCACCCTCCGTTACATCGACGTCACCAGCCAGCCTGTGTGCTTCTCTCCTTCCAAGCTTCTCACCTCCAACAGTCTCCCACGATCAACAGGAGGAAACCCAATCCGGGTTTCCCCTGATTCTTTCCCTCCTCACTACTTCCTCTTCTTCTCCCCCTACATCGTCTCCAACTGGTAGTTTCCTGTTTTAATCAATAATCTGTTTTTTTTTCCTTTAATTTCATTTTTGCCTTTGTTCTCTTTTCCTAAATTCCCGATTGGCCCTTAGTTTTGTCTTTTTCCTTAATTCCAGTTTTGCTTTATCTTTGTTCTATCTATTAAGAAATTGCACAATCCAAGCTGATTTTATTAAGGCTTAACCAAATAAACGGTTTAGCCTTAACAAACAAGATCTCTCTATTTACTCATCTATTTTCTATTAGATTTTCAATTAATCTTCATATTTTGTTCTTAGGACATCTCATAGGTTATTCAACATCTCTGATTTTCAATTTGAGATCCAAAAATTAATCTAAGCCATCCAAAACCCAAAATCATTAGTTAGTCTAGATCTTTAAAATTTTGAGGAATCTACCTAATCTAGCAATTGGATCTTTAATCAAGGATATTTTAGAGATATTGATGAAGGCTGATCGACATTGATAATATCATATTTGAAGAAATTGGCTACAATCAAGCTAGAGAAGTAGATTTTATATTTTTTTAGTTAATTTTCTATCTTTTTGAATTTGAAATTCTATAATTTTCATTAGTTAAATAGATCTAGATTGTTATTTCATTGTTAGTTAATTTTTGTTATTTTCTTTAATTTTTGGATAATTAAATTTTATTTAAACTCCATCTTTTTAAGTCGAATCCCTATGGGATCAACCTATACTTGCATCAGCTACACTATAATAGCCCATACACTTGCAGTAAAATAATCAACACATCTCAAATAATAGTGTCTTGTTGAGTCCATAAGTGCGAATAGTATAAATCACTCAAGGTTGATCAACATAACTATATATATCCATATCACACATCTCATCTACTACACACGTAGAGAGAACCAATGTTTCCTACCTACATTCGATTGTGGATACTGCATGGATCGCCCTAAATGGAAGGTCCCATGATCATCCAAATACACAAAAGCCATTACCTCACGTAGGTATCAAATTTTCTTTCAAGAGTACTAGTGGCCGACTGCACTCCTAGTATAGCATACTATAACATTGTCGTCGATCACCCCTCACACATGACTCCAAAGAGTCTCATCACAATTCTAATCGCATAAATACAAAAAAAACTCAAACTCACAATAAACAAATCATGATTTTGAGATTCATATATATCAGATGCATACAAATAAACCCTTACCGTTCAAGTAATACTTTTGGCAGTTCACCATGCTTAATATTCAATTCACGTATGCAACCATCATAAATTTTTGTTATATTTTCAAAAGCATCTAAGGTATAGTCATATCATTTATCGAATTAGATCACAATGAGATTTAATGTAAATCACATGGGTGCTCATACTTCAAAATAAAATCAATGGTGTGATCCAGTACAAAATCAATAGATGATACACATGTGAATTTGAATCTATAGTGCTATCTAGAACATTCCAAAATTTAGTGCATATGAAAATCTCAGGGTTAGCCAAAGGATTCATGCACTTGATCCAAGATTTTCAACTTAAAGGATGCGCATGATATTATAGATTATTAAGCTAGGGTGGTATATGTAACGTTTGCCATGATTTTAAAACTTGGAATATTCACATGGATTGCATGGGCCGTTGCATAGGACGCATACATGGAATCTTGCACGGGACGTGTGCGCGAAACTTTGCAAGGGATGTGCTGAATTACGATAGCATGCACCTATAGAAATGAAATAATGAATGGAGCTGAAAATTTAAAACAAAATCAGTGGTTGTAAAACTCATATGCATGTCATAGATTGAATTAGTAGTGAGCTTGTATGCCTAGTTCAAATGGATCATGAAGTTGGTGGGCCTAATTCTAAATATATCAACGCATGGTATATAAGGTAATTACATATAGTGAACCTATAACAAGTAATCAATGAATGAGATTTCAAAAAATTAAGCTTGCTTCTCATGTAACATGGAAGATCAACCGATGAGATTTTTAAAACATGAGGGCACTAATATTAACATGGAAATCAATGATATGATCCAAAAAACCAAAAACTCCATATTAGTGAGCATAAAATCAGGTATATCAATATGGATTAACAAATGGAATTTAATCAATTCATACATCTATGTTCAATCAGCCCATGAGCCTACATCCAATCAATCCATGTGCTTATAATTCATGTACTATATTAAACCAATCCATGCTAGTCCATGCACAAACAAATCCATGCACTTATATCATCATAAATTAACAAATGAAATTCCAAAAAAAAAATTGTTTAGATGATGCACCTATAGGGGTATGAATCAACAATGAGTTCAATCAGTTCATAGCTATTTCACCAATATTAATATAGATCAACAACATGGTTTGAACAACAACTAAGCATGGATGTGCACACATCAATTGCAAAATTAACAATTTGGTATGAACAAAAACTAATCATAAGTGTGCATAAACGAGATAAATCTATGACCTTAAAAATAAAACTAATCTAAATTAGAATAATCCACACCCCCTACATTGTTGACACTTTCTTCTACAATCTTCTTGTCAAAAAACACTAAGTGTGGATGATACCATCTCATATTTCATATTTCCTCTTGCTTCTCTTTCTATCCTATATCATTTCATATTCTGGTCTCATCCTATCATTTATTCTATATCATAATCCTCAGAATCCTAGCTACTCATCTTATTATCTTCTAGATCCTAATCATTTCTATTACTGGTTGACTTTCTTGATCTCCATACATTCATGAAATTCCCATCTCAAATCTTGTATAAACATGAGTAACTCACATTTATTTGATTTCCATAAGATTCTAAGTAAGAGAGACATCCAAAACAGGAGGTTCCATACTTAGTCTGTAACCGATAGAGCCAGCTTGCTTTTATTTTCAATTCTTTACAAAATACGTATTTATGTTATAAAAATGTCAGTTGTTACACGATGCTAGAAAAAGATAGTGGAAGGAAAGAAACCTAAATATTACCCAGATTTGGGTGATTGGAATCATTCATCATGCTCGGCATGGCCAACTTAGAATCTACATTAAAACTCATACACCACCCGAGGACTCTACTCGCTACAGGTTATTTTACTAGAATTTTCAATTCAATGAAATTGAGATAAAAAATAAAAATGAATGACTCAGATGAGCCAATGGTTGGCACATTTGGTATATAGACACTCCAAGGCAGGACGGAAATGATGGATTAATTCGATCATCCACAAGAGGGGCCCACGTATATATCACCCTTTTCAACCGACCTTTTGAACATTGGGATAGCATTATCCATCTTTGATTGCCCATCTGCGAGGAGGCAAATGGATGGCCACAATATGTCTCCTCACTACCTTGTTCAGATCAAAACTTCTACCTACATATCATCTACTCCAAAAGGAATCAACATGATAACTATGACAGGAATGGCATAGGTTGAACAGAACAACATTTCTCTTTCGGACATGAGTTTAGGATGAAGCCTTCAGACATGAGCAAACCCAGCACTAGAATTATTTCAATTGCGCTTGGGAAGTAAAAGCCTAATTTTTATTGGTTTGGAAACTACTTTAACTAATGGGAACAGCACCAAAGTGTATGTACAATATATGGGTTTCTATATAATACTTCCGACTGTATTATGCTTGGCTTTTTGAACTACATGAGCAATCTCGGGTAAGGTAGTAACTAATGAGTAATCTCGTAACATCTAAGGATCACTTTCATAGTAGTGAGATCAACTTCACTTTCTCTTGAGAACATGATAGTGTCATATGTATATTGTAAGAGGAAGAAAGGGTCTAGATTAAGAAAGCCGAACTCGGAGTAGAAGGGTGGCAGAGATTGCCTTCTTGAACATGAGATTTAGAATTTTTGAAACAATGGAGAAGAGGAAAGATGATAGGGGACACCCTTGGCTGAGTCCACGTGTGACTCGGAAAGAATCAATTGGGCTAATCTTCTTAAGCCGATATCAATTGCTTGGAGGGGACGAATAAATCGGAGTTCGTTTTGGGTTGTGAAAGGATCAATTGGACTAAATTTTCATTGGTTGGCATCAATTGCTCCACGAAGGAGACGGATAGATAAGCATTCCTTTGGGTTGTAAGACTTACGATTAAACATTTGGGCCTCCCCATTGTGAGTGAAAAATTGAGCACACAAAGTGGAATGAACCCTCTCTCTCTCTCTCTCTCTCTCTCTCTCTCTCTCTCTCTCTCTCTCTCTCTCTCTCTCTCTCTCTCATTGGTGGAAAAATTCTCATCAAATCCATCGTGTCTACCATTTTGGCCTACTACTTTTCTTTGTTCAAATGCCCAATGTTGGTGATCAATATCCTTGAAATAAATCAGAGAAGAATTCTACGGGGAGAAAATAAAGAAAGACACGCATGCCATCTTGTTCACTGATATCTCGTTTGCGCAGCTAAGCAAAGCAGGGCGCAAATACTGTTATACTTGGGGCGAGTGGTTCCCCAATGAGAATAAAACTGCTAAGGGGTCGGTCATATGTATTAGAGGAAATCAGGACTTAGAGAAAAATCAAGAATCTGATCTTCCGTGTATAATAGAAAGATTGCAAATATCATAAACTACTATTTAGGACTGAGAAATTATATATATATATATATATATATATATATATAAACTCCTCTATGTGAATGAAGAATATGTTCCGATAAAACTTTGCCTCAACAATAATAATAATGACCAAAACAAATGGGAAATCTTTCTTAATAGGTCACTCGGAGACTTCAAAACACCCATGTGGGAGGGGATGAATCGACAACTTAATAAGGTGTCCATAGACGTTCGAGAAGAAGACTTCTAGATTTGGAAGTTGAGAAAGATGGTCAGTTAAAGTCTTTTTATTGCAAGATGATCCAAGCTAGCTTTTCAGTGTAATTTTGACACTAGGAGACTTCTGTTTTTCGTCTGTCGACTGCACACTCCATCTGACGACCATGCTGAATTCAATTCTCACTGTAAATACACTCACCATCTGCGGTAAAAGTTTTCAATATATTCAATATCCAGATGGTACTCCCCTGTTCATTCAAACAGCTTCATGATTTGTGGGTTATCACGAAGGTTGGAACTAAAGGCAAACTATTTTAGAATGTCAAGTTTGTTAGATTTTGGACGTACATATAAATAAATATATATATATATATATATTGTATATTATATGCTATCATATAGGTTTGGCTTATATTAAAAGTGATCTAATAGGGATTAAATTTAAATGAGCCTAAGTCATCTCAAAAAGTATGGGTTTTATTATGTATAGATACCTAATATCTTGTTTCTAATTTATGATGAGCTAAAATTAAAAATAAGGAAAGTGTATGCAGTTATAAATGATTATAGTCCCCAAATTATATGTATGATTCTTTTCTGACATCTCATCATCAAAAAAGGGAAATCCCCTTCTCAAGAAAATCATACACATCAATTTGGAAGATCAAGAACCACAAGATTCAAAAATTACCTCTATTCTTATGGATCCAGGTACACTTCCGCATCTTGTCTATTATTCTTAGTGATTTAACATGAATGATATTAATATGATGAAGGTTTTCATCATCAAAGGTATTTCTTACAAGTGGTATGAGAGCATCCTCATGTTAAATCATTGAGAAGCATGTTTATCAATCTAATTTTGTGATGTGATTATTGAGAATGGTTCTCTCTCTCTCTCTCTCTCTCTCTCTCTCTCTCTCTCTCTCTCTCTCTCTCTCTCTCTCTCTCTCTCTTGGATGTTAAATCCGAGATTTTCAAGAGATTAGGGCTTCAATCTAGGAAAACCCCAATACAATAGAAAAATCATCCTAAAGACATCTCAAATGAATGATCCGAACCGTTAAATGGATTTAGGGACCCTCAAAACCTTAGAAACGGTGCAAACAGAACAAAAATCAGGTCATCTGGGACCTCAATATGATCAAAACAAAATGAACGGCTCGAGCTCATCGTCTCTGCTAGACGATGTGCCCAGGATGTCGTGCACGGAATGCACTAGCAGGACAACGAGGGCAGATGCTAGCGCACCCGCAAGGAAAACCGGTGCCGTACTGTCACAGAACACGCGGGAAGCTGGACGTCCTGGAATCCGAGATGCACAAAGGAGCGTCCCAACGACCAGGACGCATGCGGCGCATCCACGTAGAGCATTCCAAACCCATGTGTCTTAGTGATGGTGGTCGAAAATCAGCGTTCCAACCTGGATTTTTATCTAAGCCGTTGAACAATGAACTGAAACAGAAAAAGCCTAGTTTCTGGGAGTTATATAAACCCAATTTTAGATCCACAAAGTCCATTGGAAAGCTCTTGACGATACAGATATGATTTTGACACTAAAACCTTGATCTGACCACACCCAGTTAGTTTAAATTCATAAAATAGTGTCAAATTGCTTAGATTAGGCCTATCAGAGGGCGATCAGGCCTTAGAAATGGATGTCTAATGTTTTAAAATAAGTTAATTGAAACAACATGCTACCAAAGTAGCCTCTCTTGTGTAAATCAATTTATTTTTTAATATCAAGATGGTTGTGGGTATGTAATTCATGCGGATATTGACTGGCCTAAAGGAAGGTCAATATTTGGCCGAATTACATGCACACCTGTGGTAATAAATATGTGACAATTATTGGGTACTCCATGTGAATGATAAGTCGGTCCAAAGAAAGACTTATTGTTTGACAGGATTTATTGTCAATATTTGATTACTACACCAAAAGTACCACTTACAAGTTAATATTTTTGTCCAAAGACTAAATGTTAATGTTGTGCTAGGTATCTTGTGATGAGCCCTATCATTATTTGAATTTATTTAAGCACAATATAGAGCTTGTGTGGACATGTTATTTTGTTCTATTTTCAGTTAATGCATATGCTTCTGTCATATCTGCTGACATCAATGCTATTCCCATGTTGAATAGGACCAACTTTAAGGAATGGAAAGAGAATGTCATGATTGTTCTTGGCTGCATGGATCTAGACCTTGCACTAAGGATTGAACAACCAATTGCTCTTATGGATAAAAGTCCCAATGAGGAAAAACAAGACTTTGAGAAGTGGGATCATTCAAATCGTATGAGTCCTATGATCAAGAAGAGCAGATATCTAGAAACCTTCAAGGGTGCTATGTCTAAAAAGGTAACTACTGCCAAGGAGTTCCTTGAGAAAATTGAAAAGCGTTTTTGCTAAAAATGATAAGGCTAAAACAAGTACCATTCTATCAAACTTGATTTCAATGAAGTATAAAGGAAAAGAAAACATAAGGGAATACATCATGGAGATATCTCATCTTGCTTCAAAAGTAAAGGCACTAAAGCTATAGCTGTCTGAGCATTTGCTCGTGCATTTAGTTTCGATTTCTCTTCCTACACAATTCAGTCAATTTAAGGTTAATTATAACTGCCAAAAGGACAAATGGTCTCTTAATGAGCTCATTTCTCATTGTGTGCAAGAAGAGGAAAGGATGAAGCAAAAAAAGAATGAAAGTGCTCACTTGGCAAGTACCTCCAAGGACAAGAACAAGAAAAGGAATAAGGATAAAGAACTGTAAGTGGTCCACCTCAATAGAAATAGCAAAAGAAACAAAATGAGGAATTTGGCTGTTACTTTTGTAAGAATCCTGGACACATGAAGAAGGATTGTACCAAGTATCACGCTTGGAGTGCAAAAAAAGGTATGCTTCTCATTTTGGTTTGTTCTTAAGTCAATTTAGCTTCAGTACCTAGACACACTTGGTGGATAGATTCTGGTGCTACTACTCACATAAGTGTGTCTATGCAGAGTTGCCTGAGTTGCCGAAAGCCAAATGATGCTGAAAGATTCATCTGTGGGCAATGAAAAATCAGTGGACGTTGAGGCAATAAAGACTTTAAGGTTCTTATTAAAGACTGAATATTATTTGGATTTGAAAGAGACATATGTTGTACTATCTTTTAGAAGGAATTTGGTTTCTATTTCCGTTTTGGACAAATTTGGTTATTTTTATTCATGTTAGAAATAATCAATTTTGTCTTTTTCTGAATTCAAATATTGTGGGTACAAGTTTTTTTGTATTTTTATGATAACCTTTATTTACTTGATATTATTGCCTCTTTTAATGAAAACTTGTATGTGAGTTCACGTCGTATAAAATGCAAATTAACCAATAAGAATTCTGCTTCACTCTAGCACAAGCATTTAAAGCACATATCTCAACAAAGAATTGAAAGACTTATGTCAGATGGAATTGTTGATCCCCTTGATTTGTTAGACTTTCAAGTCTGTGTTGAGTACATTAAGGGAAAACAAACAAACATAAGGAGATTAGGTGTCAACAGATCTTCAGACGTCTTAGAACTAATACATATGGATATTTGTGGGTCATTCCCTACGGCTTCATAAAATAGTCAACAATATTTTATTGTGTTCATAGATGATTTCTTGCGTTATGGCTACCTTTATCTCATTCATAAGAAGTCTCAATCACTATATTTGTTTAAGGCATTCAAGGCTGAAGTTGAAAACCAACTTGGTAAAAGCATAAAGGCTATCAGATCTAACCGTGGTGGTGAATACTACAGCAGATATGACAGATCAGGTGAACAACGTACAGGGCCATTTGCCAAATTCCTAGAGGAGTCGTCCCATAATACACCATGCCAAGAACTCTTAACATGAATGGTATTGCTGAGAGACAAAACAGAACATTAAAGGACATGGTGAGGAGTGTGATTAATCATACTACCTTACCAAATTCACTCTGGGGAAAGGCACTCAAAACTGCAGCTTATATCCTTAATAGAGTTCTAACTAAGGCAACAGCTAAAACTCCTTATGAAATATGGATAGGCAAGAAGCCCAGTATAAAGAATTTACACATTTGGGGTTGTCCACCTAAGGTAAGGCCTTATAGACCAAATGAAAAGAAATTAGACTCAAGAACAATCAACAGCTATTTTGTTGGGTACTCTGAATGGTCTCGAGGGTACAAATTTTATGATCCCACAGTCAGGTCCTTTGAGACAGGAAATGCCTGGTTCTTTGAGGATATTGAGTTTGGGGGGAGATAAGGTTAAAGACTTTGTCTTTGAAGAGGAATATGTTTATCTTCGTACGATTGTTATTGACAATGATCATGCTCCTATTCCTAATGTTGTTCAAGAAGCAATACTAGAACCGCAAGACAATGGCAAAAATCTCCCTAATCAAGGCCAACAGGTTATTCCTGGAGAACAAATTCAACAACCTCAAGAACAGATGCCATTAAGGAGATCCACTAGAGAAAGGAAAAGTGTGGTTTCTGATGATTATATCATGTTTCTCCAAGAACATGAGGATGACATTGGATTGGTGGAAGATGATCCGATCAACTTTCATCAAGCCATGCAAAGTACTAATTCTCAAAAGTGGATTGATGCCATGAATGAAGAGATTAAGTCCATGAAAGACAATGACGTTTGGAAACTCATCCCATTGCTTAAAGGTATGAAGCCCATTGATTGCAAATGAATATTTAAAACCAAGAGGGATTCAAAGGGTGATGTGGAGAGATATAAGGCTCATCTTGTTTTAAGGCTTGACTCAAAAGGAAGGCATTGATTATAATGAGACTTTCTCTCTAGTTTCATTGAAAGACTTTTTTAGGACAATAATGGCATTAGTGGCACATTTTGACCTTGAGTTGCATTAGATGGATGTAAAGACTGCATTTCTCAATGGTGACATTAATGAGACGATTTATATGGTGCAACTAGAAAACTTTGTGTCAGGAGATGCAAAGAATATGGTTTGCAAATTAAAGAAATCCATTTATGGGCTTAAGCAAGCTTCCTATCAATGGTATTACAAATTCCATCAAGTTGTTATCTCATTCAGTTTTAAGATGAATGCGGTTGATGATTGTATATACCATAAGTTCAGTAGGAGTACACACATTTTCCTGGTTTTATATGTCGATGACATACTGCTTGTCAGCAACGATATAGCCTTGTTGTACGAAACCAAGAGATTTCTATCAAAGAAATTTGAGATGAAAGATCTTGGGGATACATCTTTTGTATTGGGGATTTAGATACATAGGGATTGCTCTCGGGGTATTCTTGGATTATCACAAAAGGGCTATATTGAGAAGGTACTTAAGAGATTTGGAATGCAAGATTGCAAACCAAGAGACAACCCTGTTGCTAAGGGAGACAAGTTCAGTCTCGACCAATGACCCAAGAATGATTTTGCAACTAAGGAAATGCAGAAGATTCTCTATGCTTCAATAGTGGGAAGTCTGATGTATGCTAAGGTTTGTACGCGTCTGGTTATTGCATGCATTGTTAGGATGTTAGGCAAATATTTTAGAAATCTGGGAATGGATCATTGGAAAGCAGCCAAATGGGTCATGCGGTATCTTTAGAAAACAAAACATTACATGCTAACATACAAGAGGTTAGATAAGTTAGAGATCATTGGGTATTCCAATTCTGACTTTGTTGGATGCCAAGACAGTCGTAGATCTACTTCAGGCTATATCTATCTACTTGCTGAAGGAGCTATCTCTTGGAAGAGTGCTAAGCAGACACTCATTGCTTCTTCCACCATGGAAGCTGAGTTTATAGCATGTTATGAAGTATCTAACCATGGAATATGGTTGCGGAATTTTGTCACGGGGCTACAAATTGTAGATGGAATTGAAAGACCACTTAAGTTATTTTGTGACAATAAGTCAGCAATTTTATATTCCAACAACAATAGGAGCTCGACGAAGTCAAAGCATATAGACATCAAGTTCCTAGTTGTTAGGGAAAGAGTTCAGAGTGGTCAAGTGTCTATACAGCATATTGGCACAAACTCTATGATTGTGGATCCGCTTATTAAGGGACTACCACCTAAGGTCTTTCACGGGCATACTGCTCATATGAGTGTTGTATCATTTGATGATATAGTGGATTATTGGGAGTTTGTATTTATATGCTTTTCTGTTTTAAACACATCTTAAGCTTATGGATATTTTCTACAAAAATAAAGTATTCAGTTTTATTTTCACTCTGATTTGATTTTAATATGATCTCATAAGGAATAAAGATGTACCAGTTGGAAATAAGCATGCTTAGATCACATTGCATGTAATTTCCATGCTACACATCCATACTTGATCTATATCATTTGGTTATGTTAATATACTTGACCATGGATGGATTTAGTTACAATGTATGTAATGAAGATCGTCTTGATCCTACATTAACATAATTAATGGATGAGATTGTTCGAAGATGTTTTCCGAACATGGTAGCAAAGATTTTGAGCTCATAAAGTGATACGTGTGTGTATGTAGTCCGAGTGGGAGATTGTTAGATTTTAGACGTGCACATATATATATAATAATTGTATATCATATGCTATCATATAGGTTTGGCCTATATTAAAAGTAATCTAATAAGGATTAAAGTTAAATGGGCCTAAGTCATCTCACAAAGTATGGGTTTTATTATGTGTAGATATCTAATATCTTGTTTCTAATATATAATGGGCTAAAATTAGAAATAAGGAAAGTGTATGCAGTTATAAATGGTTATGGTCCCCAAATTTTACTTTTGATTCTTTTTTGACATCCCATCATCAAAAAAGGAAAATCCAGTTCTCAAGAAAATCATACGCATCAATTTGGAAGATCAAGAACTGCAAGATTCAAGAATCACATATGTTCTCATGGATCCAGGTACGTTTCCGCATCTTGTCTATTATTCTTGGTGATTTAACATGAATGATCTTGGTATGATGAAGGTTATCATCATCAAAGGTATTTCTTACAAAGTTAGCTACTATTATCTGTTCTATCTAGGCTAAGAGAAAACAACACACATTCGACAAGAAAGCTTAAGATACTCACAAAATTTTATATCCATCATGAACCAAGCTATGGCATGTATCATCCAAAGAAAAGAATTTATGGGGATTGCTACTGAGGAACTCAAAAGAGATTGAAAATGTTGTAAGAACATTTTTAACCACAACATCAAAATCAAACACACTTGGAGACCAATGGAAGTTAGTAAACTCAAATTCAACTTTGCCAATTCATCTTTGGGCAACCCAGGTTCATCAGGAATTGTAAGCATCCTTAGTGATAGTAGCGAGGAATCACTAAAGGTGCTCTCAGGGCCAACTCGTAGAGATGATTCCACTTCTGCTGAACTTCAAGCTTTCTGCCTCACTATTCAAGAGAGCTTCTAATTCTAACAGAGGATTATCATTACGGGGAGCTCCCAAAATATTATCAAATGGGCTAAGGCAGGGACGATTACCCTCGGAGATTTCATAGCACTCTCCATAGACTTTGGTTGAATCTCATGAAGATTCAAGCATAATTCAATTAAGTAAATAGATCTAGCAACACCATTGTTGATGACTTAGCTAAACAAGGGATGGAAAGAATGAGACTCTTTCTTGGCAATCACCTACCATTCATTGAGGACTAATTTCCATAATAGATGATGCCTTTGTTTCGATTTATCTTATCTTGAATGGATGTAACCTCATGTGACCCACCCAATCATTGTGATAGTAATTCCTAGTTTAACACAATTACACCATTCCAAAAAATAAACCATCCTCATCATCATGAAGATCTTATCCCATAAGGATTCTTCCACATGAATCTTGTTCCTCCATTCCCATCTATTAGGAGTCATGACTTCATTTAGTCTCAAAGTTTTTATATCTTTTCTCACTACTTCTATACACGTTCTTTTGGGTCTTCCCCTTTCCCTTTTAGAACCTTAGACTTGGAGCGCCTCACTCCTTCTAACTGGTGTTGTTATCAATTTTCGTTAAACATGTCCAAACCATATAAGTCTAATCTCCCTCATCTTGTTACATATTAGTGCTACTGCTAACTTTCCTCTAATGTTTTCATTTATAATTCTATCTTTCTTGTCTTGCCACTTCTTCATCTCAACATCCACGTTTCAACAATGCTCATCATCTGTACATGTTGCTCATTAACTCTCCAACACTTTGAACCATAGAGCTTGAATGGCCTTACAGTCATCCTATACAATTTTCCTTTCAGTTTGAGTGGCGCCCGCTGATCATACAAAACTCTAAGGGTGTATCTCCATTTGTTTCAACCCACTTAGATTATCAGGGTGGCATCCCTCTTGATCTCTCCACTCTCATGAATTATCAATTTCAAGTATCAAAAGTGTTCTTTCAAGGGAACTTATTAGTCATTAATTTTTAATGGTGCTCCTTTCCTTGCTAAAATTGGTTCCATATACTTTGTCTGAATTCAACGAATTTTAAATCCTTTAGATTCTAAAGCATCTCTCCATAACTCTAACTTTATATTTACACCTCTTGTCTTATCAATAAAAACTATATCATCTTCAAATATCATGTATCATAGAATCTCTCAGTGCAAATGTTTTATTAACTCATTCGTAACTTTCTTGCCCAATACCTAGCATACTAACGCTCTGGGGACCATATCATAAGCTTTTTCTAAATCAATAAATACCTTGTAAACGCCATTTTCCCTCCCCCTATATTTTTCTATCAATTTTCTAAGCAAGAAAATAACTTTCATTACAAACATCTTGGGCATTAAAATAAATTAGTTCTTCAATACAATCGTCTCTTGCTATAGCCTCATTTCAATCACTCTTTACAAAAGTCATAGCATGGCTCATAAGTATGATCTCTCAATAATTAGTGCAACTCTTTTATGTTTCATTTATTCTCTTAAATTAGTACAATAAAGCATTGCACAATTCATCTAACATTGTTGTCATCTTACAAAAAATATAAGGCTTCCTTGGAATTACCTATATTGTCGTTGGAATTACCCATACAAGCAAAAACGAGAACCTACTCCCCGCACTTGGATTGGATAAGATTCCATCGCTTGTGGACGTGCTTTTCTAGAGCAATCTACTGCCTAATGACTAGCACCTTGTTCCTTCACAATGATCCAAACCCATTCCCTACAAAACCCCAACACCGAACCACCCAAAGATCTTCGCTAGATCGTCATGCTAACTGCTACAATCGAGTGTGATTTGGACAGCTCAAAAGGTTAGAATATGAGCAAACCATTGCCCGTCTAAGACGTGGTCAAATCTAGATAAACCGTTAAGGTAACACACGGGCAGGATACCAAATTTCTCTTCCGGCAAACATCTTCCGAGTTCCAACAGCCAGTTGAGGTACAAATACAGAACAACACATTACTGAAACAAAATTCTGGGGATAAAATTGGAACTTGCCCAGAAGGATCCAGGCTCATGAGCCAGCAATAAGGCTCTGATACAAGGTCACCTTTAGATACAGCTGGACACTCGCAGTTGTGCTGCATGTGTAGCTTACATCAATAGGTAGAGAGCTTAATATCTTCCTCGTTGCATAAAGTGGAATGGAGTACGGAAATACAGGTTGCAGAAACTGTAATAACAAGCAGCAAAATACAAGTTCCATAGAGGAAAGAAACAAGAATAATTTGTTTGACATCTCTATTCCCCCTGTGATCATCTTTCAATCAATTCAGTCAATCAACAGGGGAATATGTAAAATTCAAGCAAAGTAAACAAGGGAAAATCAAAGTAGACAAACCAAAACCCCGATCCTCATGACAGTCTAATGAAGCAGAACAGAGAAAATGGCCCTCCTGGTATTTTACAACCCAGATTTTCTTGATGGCTGGGTTTCAATAGTCTTCTCAGGCATAGTTCAACCGAAATATGTCGTTTAACACATAGAAGCTTCCTTGTGGGGTCGGCATCAAATGAAACATCTATGCCAAACAATGAAAATTTTCTCATTAGTAACAGAATCAGCACTAGTGATGAAATGTACACTGCGCCGAATTTAAGTGCCAGCTGAAATTCATTTCTCCTGATAGTATCCGAAAGGAACAGGAAAAAAAGCACTAAGCTAAACACTAATGACCACACAATTCCTTTGTCAACTTGCACATAATTGGTGGTGGTCAGACCACGTGATTACCAGTCTAAATAAGCGTGACAAAGCAAGCAACATGGGAAAGGGAATGAAACTCATTAAATCGGAATTCTGAAAAAATGAACCAAATGGATTTTTATAGATCGTTGAAATTTACAAATCAGCAAAACGCCAAAGTTAGCTGAGCATCACTCTTTTTCTTTTTCCTCAGTAAGTTCCAATAGGGGTTGTTAGATTATCCACTCTAGCTAGCATGGAGTATTAACTGGTTAAACCCTCAACAACCAATTGAATAAGTTCATCCATTCTCAGTGAAGGAGACTGCGGAAGTTGCAAAGCATTATAGCAATACTGAACCTGATTTCCAGATTCCTTGGAAATGTGATTCTTTCCTAAAATAATTCTGTAGAGAAGAAGGGGATCCATGATGAGTACAAAAGATATGAACTTGGTCATGTCTTCTATTCCAAGGATTCTCCAGTCACAGTTCGAAAGACAATTGAGAAAGCCAAGAAAAATATCATAAACATAGAACCTGGACATCTTAACTTGAAGAGGACATGCCCATATAAATCCTTACAAAGGAAACTTCCTTGACTTCACCGGTAATAATTCGGTGAACACCTGTATAGAAAGTCTGCATTTTGGAGCTGAACTTACATATCGAGAAAGGAGAATCTGAACCTAAATTACTAGCAATGCCCTTGTCTAAACATGTCGATGTGATGATAATATTCTGTGAAGCTTATTCAAGACTAGAAGAAAGAATTAAGATGAAAAGTTAGTTAACCATGCGAATTTTGATGACAGCAGACAGTCATCTCTGGATGAAATCCAGCAGGACCTGGGGGATTTTTCTTCTTTTTTAATTTTTTCAGTTTTAATTGAATGGCAGAAACCATTGGGAATTAACAAATTGAAATCATAGAAGATCGCTCCATGTAAAGTGTCAAGTAGGCTAAGGAATCAAGTAGATGAAATAGATTTGTTTGATTATCATGAAATCCACTAATTTCCAAGTTGAGATTGCTGTTCTATGAATAAGAGACCTGGGGGATTTTTCTTCTTTTTTAATTTTTTCAGTTTTAATTGAATGGCAGAAACCATTGGGAATTAACAAATTGAAATCATAGAAGATCGCTCCATGTAAAGTGTCAAGCAGGCTAAGGAATCAAGTAGATGAAATAGATTTGTTTGATTATCATGAAATCCACTAATTTCCAAGTTGAGATTGCTGTTCTATGAATAAGAGACTGCTGTTGACTGCAGGATCCTGACATTTATGCTTTTCTCGCTAGTATGCAGCTTATAATTGTTTATTGGGCGGTAGATTGGGTTGCCCCAAAAGAAATAACATGAATGCTGCAACTAAAAGCATCTTTGAGATGTTCCAGTAGATTTATCAAGAGTTAAAAGAAATCTTATCCCACTATAACTGACTGCTATGTTTTATGTTGTCTGCATGGAAGTTACATATGTATTTTATATGTTTGAAGTTAGAAAAATTCATCTCTGTGGA
Organism: Warburgia ugandensis; assembly: GCA_035236585.1. Taxonomy (NCBI): domain Eukaryota; kingdom Viridiplantae; phylum Streptophyta; class Magnoliopsida; order Canellales; family Canellaceae; genus Warburgia; species Warburgia ugandensis. The sequence goes on along the minus strand of CP141130.1, from coordinate 33,793,769 downwards.
TGCCAATTGTGGTTTGATTATTTTGACTTTCATTTAAGACCTCGTCCACTAGTATAATTTAACGGTCTGATCTAGAACTCAAGCCCTCTAGTTTGAATCAGCTCACGTGACAATATGACAGGCTAATATAGTACAGTACAAAACCAAATATAAGTACTAATATCAAGATATCTCAATTTAGAGATCAATAACTAAACAATGTCAACTACGTTACAGTAAATAACATTTACCAATGACAACGAAGGTCAATATTCCAAATAAAAATCTGGAAACAATTTATAAACCTATTAACAGCAATAAGTGCAAAGTGTGCATTAAGATTTGCAATAATATCAACCATCAAAAACTCAGGAGGAAAAGGACATAACAGTTTCAGAAGATAATCATGAGCAATGTATCCATACGAAGGGAACAAGAAGCTGCAAACGCATGAAAAAAATACAGACAAAGAATCAAGTTTAACAAGAACTGTTTACTAACACTGAGCATATGATGAACATACAACACCATGTCATAAACTATATAGCCAGAACTCAGGTCAAGCATGAGACAAATTGCCATGACAACTAACAAACACAACAACTGTTAATCACGACTTCATGGGTGTTGAATTGCTAAAAACTAAGAGAATATGATTGAAAATTAGTATAAATGTGTTTACACTACTTTTTTCAAATGAACTATGACAGAGCATATATGATGAAGATATGTACAAAGTTTCTATCAGCATAGGTCACATGCTTAATGTGTTTTCCCACTTGATGACTTCCACAGCTTCTAATATCATTTTTTTGTTACACAATTTAACATTGATTTTAAGCATTAATTATTTGCCAGCATAAGAACGATTACAGAAAACTAAATGAATAACTCTGGCATCATTGGCAATTTTTCAAAAGATTGCAATTCTGCAGGCACAGCAACTGTTTTCTTCCGGAATGGTAAGAGGATTTGAAGCACAACCTCATGGTTGTAAGACAAGGGACTTACACAACTCCGGAAAGTACTCATACCCAGCGTACACAATGTTTGAGAGGCTGTCTTCAAGAACCAGATTATACAGAACTAGAGTTACTGTAAAACTTTCTATTTCCACACACCAATTAACCGAAGCACAGAAGCCCGACAAGAAACCCAATGCCATCAGGGGAACATAGACAGGATCAATAAAACAAACGAAAAAGGGCATTAACAGGTTTCTCCCTGATAATCATGAATACCTATGTCCCCAACAAGAGCAAGCATGTCATGTTCTTCTTAGAAGTCAAGCACCCCTGTTATGTAGGAAATAGTCTAATCAATACATATGTTCCCGACATATGCAAGCATGGGACATTCTTTTTGGAAGTCGAGCATCCCTGTTAGGGGGGAAGTAGCCTAATGCATCATAAGCACATTGAAAAAGACAACAACAATATGGTATTTAAGTGTGACTAGAAATAACTGGCCTTTAAGGTATAATGAAGAAAGAAATCACACGTGACTGTTCAACCCGAAAAGTTTATCAATGAAGCATAGGAAAGAGAGAAACGTTAGACAACGAAAGTTTGAGATGAGGGCCTAACTTTAGTATATTTAGTTTAAAAAGTACAGAAATGGGAACTAAAACAGACAAAAAAAATTGAAACCTTGGCAACTGGCCTTTAAGGTATAATGAAGAAAGAAATCACACGTGAAAAGTTTATCTATGAAGCATAGGAAAGAGAGAAACGTTAGACAACGAAAGTTTGAGATGAGGGCCTAACTTTAGTATATTTAGTTTAAAAAGTACAGAAGGGAACTAAAACAGACAAAAAAAATTGAAACCTTGGCAACTGCAAGAGGTTGGTAAACTTCTTAGTTCACAATTATCCTTTTCTTTCAAAAGGATAAAAGTTGGCTTGACTTATATCTTAAAGTAAACATCGTCTATTATGTCAAAGATTCAATGCAGATTGCAATTAAATTTGGAAATTGTCTATCACCAATTTGAGGCTATTTGTATCTGTTCAGTTCATCTCTCCTACTGTACCAGATATGCACACGAAGTGTAGCTTCCAATTGCAATGATACACCTCGACACTTTTCAAACTCACGATACAGACACCAGTATATATTTTTGTTATAGCATAAGGTCAGATAAGGAAGATACCAAATAATCACTAAATTAAACCTGAATAACTAAATATAAAATTATTGACCATAGTGTCCACACGATTCATCTACTTGAAATTGGTTGAAAGCAGCACCAGCATATGACAGTGACACATATCAGCTATATCATTGACAAGTGATATGGATTCTCAGTTCCAAGCAACATTGCTACATAATATTCGGCCAAATTTTTATGTTTACTTTTACTTGACAAATTGAGGGGTATAAGCTCTGATATGTAGGAAAGAACACTAACAAAAATGATGTAAGGATAGTAGTCGATAAAGAATTAAAGGATAAAGTTGTAGACATTAGATGAACTACTGATAGAATTTTACTGATAAAACTTGTTCTAGAAGAGAAGATCATAAATGTTATAAGTACATACACCCCAAAGATTAGGGTTAGAAGATTTGGAAGGATTAATGCAAGAAATTTCCATCACAAAGGGAATATTTATAGGAGCAGACTTTAAATGATCATGTGGGAAAAGAAAAGGAAGGATATAATAGGGTACGAGGAGGGTATGGTATTAGATAAAAAAATGTGATGGGGGAAGCTATCCTCGATTTTGCTTTGACATATAACCTAACTCTAGCAAACACATACTTTAAGAAGAGGCACGAACACTTGCTAACTTTTAAAAGTGGATCATAAAAAAGCCAAATAGACTTTTTTCTATTTAGGAATACTAAGAGATCAATGTGAAGGGATTTAAGGTAAAGGATTGTTAGGTTATAGCTGGTGAGAGTTTAGCCACACAACATAGGTTAGGTTATGGATATTTACATTAAGTGATAAAAGAAAGGAAATAAACTTTTCAAAAACTAAGTGGTGGAACTTGAAAGAAGAGAAGATAACATCATTCACAAATAAATTGATCGTAGAAGAAAAGTGGAACAATGAAACAAAAGTAAACACCATGTGAACTAACATGGCCAAGTCCATCAAGAAAATAGCAAAGATGTTCTCAGAGTATCTTAAGGCAAAAGGTGATCAGTAAAGGAAACTTGGTGGTGGAATAAAAAAGTGCAAGAAGTTACTAAAGAAAAACTGATGTGTTTTGGCAGCAAACAAAAAGTAACCAAGACTTTGAGTAGTATAAGAATGCTAAAATGGTTGCTAAGAGAGTAGTGAGGCTAGAGGCTAAACTCAAGGCTTATGATGATCTCTATAATAGACTAGGGTCAAAAGAAGGTGAGAAAGATGTATTCAAACTTATAAAAATAAGATAATGGAAGAGTAAGGACTTGACCGTGTTGAATGCATTAAAAGTGATGACGAAAGGGCACTTGTCAAAGATGATAAGATCAATCAAAGGCGGAAAAGTTACTTTCAAAAATTGCTAAATGACAAATGTACTAAGAATATAAAGATTGAAAGAATAGTAAACCCAAATAGTGTTGGACTATAAAGATACGACTGTAGGTTCAAGATACCTGAAGTGAAAGAGGCCTTGAAAAAAAATCAGGTAAGGCTCTATGGCGCGATGGTATACTAATATATGTTTGGAAGTATATAGGAGATACTGGAGTAGTTTGGCTGACAAAGTTGTTTAACAAGATTGTAGAATCAAAGAAAATGACAAAAGAATGAAAGAAAATATCTATCGTACCAATTCATAAGAATAAAGAAGACATACATAGTTGTACTAAACTTATGAGACATACCATGAAACTTTGGTAAAGAGTTATTGAGAAGAGACTATGACATGAGACATGTGTGGTGGAAAACCAGTTTAGTTTCATGACTGAGAGGTTGATCATGAAAGCTATTTTGCGCCTCTGACAATTGATGAGAAATATAGTGAGAGAAGGACGGACCTCTACATGGTCTTTATTGACTTTGAAAAACCTTATGATAGGGTCCCCAGAGAGTTAATATAGTAGGTTTTGGGCGAGAAAGGTGTTTTACAGGGATTCATTGACATAATTAAGGATATGTATAAGAGAGCAATAACAAATATTAGAACCACTAGTGGAGAAACCAATGATTTCCCCATCACCATAAGACTACACGAAGAATCGACATTGAGTCCATACCTCTCACATTGGTTATGGATGAGCTGACGAAACATGTACACGAGGAGATTTCATGGTTCATGTTATTTGCAAATAACATAGTTTTGATTGATATGACAAGAGGCCATACATAGTTTTGATTGATAAGACGAGAGATCGTAAACACAAAGCTAAAGTTGTAGAGAAATGCTAAGAGTTTAAAGGATTTAAAATTAGCCGACCTAAGACAAAGCATATGAGATGCAATTTTAGCAAGGAGAGTGGTGAGAAGGAAGCACCAATAAAGATTGATAACTAAGAAGACAAAAAGACCAGTTTTGATATTTGGGATTGATAATTCATGAGAGTGAAGATATTGAGGGATGTTGCCTAAAAAAATCAAGTGTGTTGAAACAAATGAAGATGTGCCTCTGGAGTTTTGTGTGATCGGTGGGAATTGGAAGGAAAATTCTATGAAACAACTATAAGGTAGGCCATGCTCTATGAATCAGGGGGTTTTGGGCAGTTAAGAAACAACATATACATAGAATGAATGAAGCTGAAATGAGATGTTGAGATGGATGAGTGGCAAGACAAGAAAGGATAGAATTAGAAATGAAAACATTACAAGAAACTTAGGAGCACCACCAATAGGTAACAAGATAAGCTAGAGTAGACTTAAATGGTTTGGACATGTCCCAAGGAGACCGAGAACAACACCAAATAGGAATGAGTTGATCCAAGTCGAAGGCAAAGTGAGGGTCCAAAAGGACATGGATAGAAGTGGTGAGAAAATATTTAAAAACTTTTGAACTAAATGAGGTCATGATACTTGATAAAGAAGAATGGAGGAACAAGATTCGTGTAGCCGACCCCTAATCAGGACAAGGCTTTGATGATGATGATGATGATAAAGATGATATCTTTTACTTGTAACTGTGATATTTGATACGTTTACCACAACTAAAAAAATTAATTTCATTATTTTAATGTGATCTGCTACTGCACAGGTAATGAGCATTGGCATTTATCTGTGATCCATCTAATTGTCTACCCACTTTTCCATCATCATGCAAACTAAAAAGTATAGAAATGACAAGAGCCCCACTACAAGTAGGCTTAAAATATAGACAAAGGTCAAAATCTCTAAAAGACATCAAGGAAATCATAAAGCTAGATGACCTTCTCATGTATTTGACAAAGGATCATCTTCCAATATGTCATAAGGGAGAAGTCCGTATATCAACCATGGTATGCATCTTTTGAAACAAATTCAGTGCATTCCATTAAGCTCATCAATTAGCACCAGAAGAATAAAAACACTAAGGTCACATGCCCATGTTATAGATTCAGATTTTTACCAGTAACAGTATATTGCAAAGAGTTGTTCAGTATTGTTTATGGTACATTTGGAATGATAAGACAAAGGGTTTCTAATAATTGCATTTCTTCATCACGGCAAGTTAGTTAGGAATAATCAGTAGTCGATCATTTCTTAGCGGTTGTTAGGAAGAACCTCTCAAGACAGACTCTTAAGTTATTCTGGCCAGACGAGCCAAGGCCGACCCTAATAATGTTAAATGGGATTCCTAGGATTCATAACTTCAAGAATGCGTTGGAAGGTCCATTACTAAAAGCAGATTCTCCTAGCAAGACACTTTGGGTATTATAGTCTACATCCAGTCCTTGAAAGTTCACAAACACTAGGAGGTACAGTATTCAAGTGAAGAGCAAATCCCTAAACTAAAGGATATTCCAAGAAGATTACTGAATTGCTTCATTGCATAAGAGCTGACAGCTCTTTTATTGAACTTCCTTTTCCAGATCAGTTATATTATCTATCTTGCATCTTTCTTCTTGTATGTTCCTCTGTTTTGCTTGCCTTCGACTATGTGGCCAACCCATCCCCTTTTTCTTTCCTTTTTTTCAGGCTTCATTAGTGAAATATTTGACAATTAAACCAATTTAAAATGCACAAATAAAATAGAAGTTCGAGATCATGGCATATCACACTTCAAATCACATCTAATATTCAATAGCCAACTCTCCATTGACCTTTACAAACGAAAAATGGCAACTGAAACTTGTTGGTCTAGTAACATGCAACAAGTACATGGTAAGTAACCAGTTGAAAGTTCAGCATTTATAGCTTTTGACAATTGCATGAGGTTTTACTGAATTTATTCCATAAGATCCTAGTTCTCATATAATTCTCTATCAATCACTTTTGCTTCAGGGACACCTTTCTCAGAACAAGTTCAACAGATACAAGTGAATGTGTAACTTTCTCTGCTCAGAGCAACTGAACAGGAAACCTAAACTCAACAAAATTAATAGAGCTAGCAAACGGAATAACTTCAGCATTAAGCGAAAACAAAAACTGGCCACCATAACCAAATAGGATGACAGAGAACAATAGATGATAGTAGTAAGATAAAAATAGCAAAATATATAAATAAGGAAAATGACGTCTACCTTCAATTTACGATTCATTAGCCCCTTAATGATGGGATGGCTATAACTCTAGGTGGGGCAAAATTTATGAAGATCCAAATAATTCATAATGCTGCTCATGACTTAGAATATGACATGCTCAAAAATTCTCATCCATTGGATGATCCTAGCTATCGCTGCTTTTAATTATAAAATGGATGGTGAAACTTTTAACCATTCGTTTTACGACTTAAGAAAACAGCGTCTAGGACCTTCCAGTGGATGAGAATTTTGGAGCATGGAAAATCTAAATCAAGGGCGACAGATTTGAGTCTTCAGAAATCTGGGCTGGCCTAGAGTTATACCTGTACATAGCATCAGTAAGGGGCTAATGAAAAAATGATGGAGGGCTAATATATCACTTCCCAAAAATAAAACTAGAAAGACTCCTTTATCTGTCATTATGTCCCAAAGCTTCCATTAAGAAACCAAGTAAACCATACGGTCAAAGTCCCAAAGAGGTTAAGGTTCAGTTATGTGTAGCATCAGTATGGGATACATACACCATGTATGATGTGTCACACCAAAAGACACTCTACTTTTGGATGAAACAATTCTTCTGTCAGATGATAGACATGCTTCTCTGTTGTGTCTGATTAGGATCGAAACAAATGTATGATTATCAGGGGGTACATGAAGACTTGGTCAAGTCATCCGTGTAACAATATGATCACAAACAGAAATTAGCATTCCCTCCACTTAATCACCCTTCACATCCATAGATTAGACCAGCAGATCACCAAACATAAGATTCTCTACCATTTCTGAACTCATATAGTCCTAATATCATGAAGACAAATGAATGCATATGCATTATGCATCAATATTATAATGTCATGAACACATAATAAAACTATTCCCTTACAGAAAATCCATGTTATATTAACACACTAAAACTGAAGCTAAACCCACATTGGTCAACTGTGGGAAGCAGAATGACAAAAGGACACAGCGTGAGAGACCAGCAAGTCAGTACAGAGACCACTTTCAGTTTCCTTACTAGTATAGAGTCTGATCATAATAACAAACTCTAGAAAGAACACATTGATGTGGCTAGATACCATGCTGATATCTACAGCATGCCAACTAATGTCGACACAGAAGCTTACTCTGACCTTTGACGAGAAAGTTATTTAGTCAGACACTCTTGTAATGTACGACAATCCATTGTGCTCTATTTTAACTGTCATGGTAAATGATAACTTCGAATGTCCATATGTATAATCATCTGATAATCTGACAGCATGGTCTATGAGAATATGGTGTCTATGTACTGTTTCCAGTTTCCACTATAGATAGAGTTGGTAATGAGTTCAAATACACGAGGCTCTGGAAAATGCTTGTCTCAACTCTTGTAACTATACACTAAGTCATCAGAACAGAACTAGCATTAGAAGAATCCAGAACCTATATAAACACACCATATATGCCACCATGTGCAATGGCTACACAATCAATCTTTAGCACAATAAGATACGACAAAGAGACTGGAACCATCGTATTAACCTACAAAACAACTAACCACACTAAGGTTTCAATCAAATTTACAAATCATTAAACAAACACATGGCAGTTATTGAGTATATGTCATCAAAGCAACTGAAGTACATTGGATAAACAGTCATTTGCAAAAATTGCAAGCATCACCAGAAACCCTTTGTGCCTATCATTATGAACAGAATTGTGTATACAAAAATAGTAAAAAACAAAACTAGATAAACGATCAGAAAAACCAGACGGAAACAGTCATTGCAAATTCCACAAGATTACTACATCACTCAATCATACATAGAACTAAACCTTAAAAATAAACTGAAACCAACATCAAAATAATATATCCCTAATTCCCTATAAATTCACAAGTCCTTACAATCGATGTGATGAAAATGGTAGAAGCAACCAAAGAAATCATAAGAAGAAGAAAAAGAACCCATAAAATGAAAAGCACAAAGAACCAAAGAATCATCAGAAATATATCTTGTATAACCTGAGGGCTAAAAGGAATCAGAAAAAATAAACACAAAACAATCACAACCGGATCTCAATAGTAGTCAAATTTCCAAACAATATAGATCTAAAACCCACATCAAATCAACAAATTGTTACTATTTGCATATGTCAAAACAAAATCCTCAAAGTCAAACAAAAGATCCTTCAGATCAATCTGGAAACAGAAACAACAAAGGGAGGGACAAAGAAACAAAAAGGAACCCCAGAAATGAAAAACATCCATAAACCAACCAAAAATACTAACCTTAATCCGACAAGTGTCGATCTCCAAAACACATAGATCTACCAAGAAACTAATGAGAAAAACAAACTGAACCAGCACAAAATATCTCATCCTCGACTATCCCCCTAAAATTAATGTAAAACCCTAAATCGCCAGAGAAGTTGCAGATCGAGAACAAACACAGATGGATAGTGATATTGGTAAGGAGGGTACAGAAGGTGTTTGTCAATATACCTGACTGAACTTGAGAGCATGCTGTTCACCGGCGAGCTGGAGATTCCCGGAGACGAAAACGAGCATGCCACCAGCGGGGCCCGATGGCTGGCAATCGACTGTGGTTATGCTGTGCTGGCACTGCTGGAACGGCAGAGATGTCAGCTTGGCGACGATATTGGGAGAGCCCTGGATCTTTTGGCCCTCGAAAGTGAGCATCGAAGCCTCCTGGTAAAGGCCGGCAAGATTGGCTCGGTTAGCGTCGAAGGTGGAGTAGTAGTGCTCCACGAATGCCTTGGCGACTGCGTCAGGATCCATTTTTCTCGACGCCTCTCGCTGTTCGACGAAGGCAGGCAGGCAGAAGAGGGAGATGAAGGCGAGAGAGTCGCGAGACAGAGAGCGAGAGCGGGGGTAGAGATTTTAATGTTGCGTTACAGGGTGGTCTTTTCTGATCTAACGGTAATGGAGCTACATTGTAAGCTTCCATTTTTAATAATGGCACTGCCTTTTTCGACTCGGTTAACGTTCCTACAAGGAGTAGGGCAGCTGGAAAGTGGATTTGGATGATCCTAGCCGTTCATCCTTTACGTTGTATTGAAGGATGAAGAGTCCTCGGCTTATAAATCATAAATGTCATTCATTGGACGATTCTTGCCTATGTCATCCATTTTACACCTTGACCAAGAATTCGGAGTGCAGCTTCGCCTATGTGGTCAATCCAAATCACTGATTTTCTCGGCGAAACCACCAATGAACAATATTACCATTTCTATAGCTACGGATACGAGAAAAAAGTCAAAAGATTTTCTGCATATTGCATGTCTATGATGTGGCAAAGAAGACCAATGATTTGGATCGGCAACCATCTTAGCCACGTTTAAATTAATTCTTTGATCTACATGGGCGAAGTGGAGAATTAATATAGGAATGCAATTAGTAGAGGGCCGCAAGAGAACTTTTGTTTTATTTTTATTTTTTTTAGTACCAGCGAAGAATTAAAAGGAAAACAACTCTCCATTCTCTTAAATCTATCCACGGCAATGCAAGCAAAGAAACCGCTCTGCAGAGTCTCCTAGAAATATAAATTCCCTAATAAAATGGAGATATCTACTCATAATGATAGTGGAATCTCTTTTTCCCCAAACCACTACGTGTCCTGTCATGTGAAATTGGGGTCACTCTCGTATACAGCTACTATGATGTTGTGGCACTCGCTGTGGAATTCCTCGGTTAAATATTGATAGATTACAAGCAAACAGCCAACAAATGTCACACTTCGCATGAAGTATGCTTGGTCTAAGTCAGGTTGTCACTTTTTCCTTTGGCCAGAGATTAGACCTAGAAACATGTGTGAGTGAGTGTTTAAGTGATTTTTTTTTGCAATTCTTCACTTGTTAAAGGAACCCAAAAAAAAAAAAAGACCACAGGCAAGCAACAATTAAGTAGAATTTTATTATAAAAAAAAAAAAAAATCAAATATATTGCCTGGATTATTTCAATTTACATTGGCCCTAACTTAGGATGGGTTACTAGCCCACTGATCCATCTATTATCATTTTTGTTCTTTCAATTGTAGTTTCATTGAAGAGAACATAGATCAAGGTAAGCTATGAAATGGTGGAGGCCAGCCATACCAAGAGAGATACATCAACATCCAAATTAAACTAGTACATTACCCAATGTAATGCACGAGGTGACCTACATGAGGTAGTTCGGTGTTCGTGGCACTAGTCATTGTTGAGGAGATTTGAGATTGTCCAGTTCCAAAGGTGCAAGACACCTCTTTTGAGGTGCCAAACATCTTCTTTTGAAGTCTTTGAGACCATCTACTGGTGGTGCCAGACTCCTCTTTTGAGGCCTTTGTGGTTGTTTGGTGCTAGTGATGCCAAACTCTTCTTTGGCGCAAAAATGGTGATTGATGCCACCTTACATGTGTCCAATTCCAATTTTTTGTACAAACTGATCATGGATATGCATGAAAACTCAAAACTTTGATCACGTGCAAGTTCGTTGTAATATCTCTCTAGGTAGTGTTAGAGTTGACTGATAATTGGACATAGTTATTTTGTCACCAACATATGTTCGTCAACAAGTGGGTCGGTGCCCTTTGCTCCGTAATACATGCTTGTGATATTAACTTCGCAATTAACAATTATCATGTCAAGTAACATACATGGAAAAGATCGTTGGAAGGATAGTGCCAACTCTTTAAAATAAATGACAGACTCTAGAAGACCGACTAGAATTCTTATAGTTTAGACTCATGTAGACAAAGCAAATTCTCATTTAATGTCATGTGTGTCATGAGGTTTATCCTCCTACAATTAATAGATAAAATGAATAGGAAAAAAGACTTGGATAGCTTGACAATGAGACTCAAGGTATTAAAAATTAGATAAGAGGCCTTCGCAGTTGTAGATTTCTAGTTGTTGCTAAGACTAAAACTCTCAATAGAAGTCTTGCACATAGTGAAATATCAATTGAAGCATATGTGCTTCAGTCAAGGTGAATAGAGTAGAGTAATGTGAATCACCGAATAAAAGATTTGCTATGATAAAGGGCAATAAAAGAAAGAGAAACAAAGGAAAAAGAAGGAAATACTTCTTAAGGCTACTAAGGCTCTCACACAAATTTAATCACATTCATTTTCATTTTGAATAATGGAAATTCTTCTTCTGTTCACCTTTGCTTTTTCATGTAAGATGCAATCTTGAACTTGATGTAGCTTTGACTTGTCAAAATACACATGTAATGCCCGAGCAATTTACGCTAATTTTAACAAAAATTGGACATTTTATGGGAAATGGACTGTGTTGAATGTTTGATTTTATTTAAAATAGTAAACGAAGGAATTTTTAAAGATTACCATTAGATTCTACTCAAAAAAAGGAATCCAACGCCTCAAAAATCACCCAAAACGGAGTTCGTATGAAAAAGTTACGGCCGTTTAAAGATAGGGGTATTTCTGGAATTTAAACAGAAAAATGAAAAAACGAAAAAGGATGAAAAACGCAGGGGGCGTTTTGATAACGGCACCCCCTGTTGTCTTCAACCTCTAAAACCTCCTAGAAACCCATCTTTCTGCATTTTCCGACAATGGCCATGCCCAAGTCAGGCCGGCCATCCCGTTCCCGTCTCCCCATTCCCCTCTCTCCTCTTGTTCTGGTCTGACATTGGGGTTTTCCCCTTCGTGGGTTTGGACAAACACAGAAATCCGGTGAGATAGGGTTTCAAACGGAAATGGGGTTCCATCACCGGCAATGGGCACTCCCCAGGCTGCCCAGGTAAGACGTCCTTACCTCCCTTCTCCGGTTCCTCCACCTTTCAGGCTAGATCCATGCTGGATCTAGCATTTCCAGTCGTTTTCCAGCTGGAATTCCTGGCCGAAAAATGCCCCAAGACCGGTTCTAGCCGGTTGTGCATGAACACGACATCCCAGGCACACCACTGTGCACGAGGGCACGCGATTGTGTATGGGTGTGGCCTCGGTGCGTCCCAGGCACAGTCCAGGCTCGACCGGGACCCATGGGCGGCCCGGGAACCAAGGCACATTTCGACTACGCCAAGGTGTGTTTGCGCGAGGTCATCCAGGACGTGAGTCATAGCGCGTCACTTAAGCATGCTTGTGCACGTGCGAACACTGTCCCAGGTGCGGCCTTCGGGTACGTGCGCGACATGGGGCACGGGTCCTAGCTAGACCAGGATGCACGGGGTTTCCCTGGGAGCTGAGACGCGTCATGCTACAAGGTGCGTCCGTGTGATGATGCACGTCATAGCGTGTCACTTGAGCATGCATGTGCGTGTGCAAAACGCGATCCCTGGCACGACCTTTAGGCACACACACACACGTGAGGCGGGCGCGGTTCAACCAGGATGCACGGGTGTCCTGGGAACTGGGACACACGAACCTAATGAGACTTTAAAATTAGGATCATAGGACCATTCATAGAATTTAACTATTGAATAAGTAGGTCCATATTATAGGAGCTAACCTAGCAATGAATTAGGCAAGGACCCTTGACCCTAAACAACAGATTTAGCGGTCTAATGTCTAAATAGATTAAAATTAATGAGGACTCATTGTATCCATTTATACCCAGGAGTTTATAAATGAGACCCATGGACGGGTTAAAGTGATAAAGGACGTGACTCCAGGAGACTTTGAGGTAGGTGCTCTATCACTACTAGACTTTTTAAAAGAGCCATGATTGTTTTATGCATGTTTTAAGTACAAATTATATAACTTGTTTAGCATGACTTAATTCAGCATACATATGATAAACGCTTTATGCATAGATATGTTTTGCAAATAATTGAATATACATTGTGCATAGATATGTTTTGCAAACAAATGTATATATTGCATGATTTGTGAGCATTGAGTTTTTAAAAGATTGCATGTCCTTGAGGGTTACCAAAAGACGCTGAGTAGGCAGTTGTGAGGGACCCAAAGAGGACGGGTTTTGAAAAAGAGGTTTTTGCTTGTTTGATCTGATTATGATTTGGGCTGATAAGCTCGTGGTCGCTATGCCGAGAGGTTTGGGTTGGCCTCCAGCCTCTACCACTATTAGGTGGATGGGTATCACGCCCAAAAAGGGCAACATCCATACGTCGATTGCATGTGGTACAGGGGGCTACCACTGGTGTCACGGCACTGGGTCGACGTGTCATAAGCCCCGTTGAGGCTATGACTGAGTGTCCTCAGGTACTTGGGGACCACACGGTGGCGAGGTCGTGGGTATAGTTGGACCCTATGGTTTCGTGGACTTATTTGCATTGCATATGGCATGATATGAGGTTGGTCGACCATACCATACCAGATATCCATGAGTTGGATTCAGTTGAGCATCTGATGCATATCATTATGTTTATGATATATGATACTTTCGACTTGGTTTGTGCAATTCTTTAAGTCGTTAGTATTTCAATTTGACAGTGGTTTTTAATATCAATATTGAACATGATTGTTCGAACATGCACATGTTTTTAAGAGCACATGATTTTAAACATAGCATGCATTGCAAAACTAGTAGTGATAGACTTCTACTGAGTATAGTATATACTCACCCTATCCTTCACATTTTTCAGGATAGTTCCACTCACAAATAGAAGACGTCTCAGGAGATATTAGTGCTACGAGCAAGTGAATAAACAAAGGAGACAACTATACATGTGAGTAAACTCTCTACCCTTCGGACATGTATTTGTATTTATTTAGAGTTGGACTGTGTGCTGTGACTAGATAGACCTGGGGAAAAATATTTATGATTTCTGAAGTTTTTCAAAAATTACTTTGGTGGTTGTGAAAGCAAATGACACTCGGGGTTTTCAAAATGAGTTTAAAACAAAAGATTTTTCCGCTGCATTGCACTGTTTTTCAAATCAGGATCCCACCTTAGGAATTTAGATTTTTCATTTAAAAGTGCATGGGAAAACCGGGGTCATAACAACACATCCTATTAAAATCTGGTAAAACTTAAACTCTATTTGATACCTGATGGGACTTGATCATGAATATGACCTTTTAAGGGGAAATGAACATGTCAAGAAGGAGTAGATAGATTAAGGAAATGTTCCTTCACGTAGGCCGAAAGAGCAACTTAGGACCTCAATGCAAGAATAATAAATCTCAAGTAACATCTATAAGATTTATTCATATCCCTTTATAATGTGAGGAGCATATGTCTAGTATCGCATGATATTTTGTTTGAGTAGAAGGCTAAAAGTTAGTAGTCATGCTTATTGCTGAAGATGTTGTATGATCTATATGTTCAAGACTCATATTCCTCATATCTAGTCTGCTTTCAAAGCTCTTAGTCTAGGATGCAAACTGGTTCATTGGTGAAGTTATCCCCATTCCTATATACAATATTAATAGTAGATTGTAATTTTGCTTCATCTTTTTAAAGAGAGGGAAGGCTTTGAAATGGTCATATAAGGGGAAAGTACATCACTATCAATTTCAACCTTCATTCTACTAGTAATATAGACTAGTGTTTGTCACCCACATAAGTCAGTATCAAGGGAAATATATGAGGGAGATGTCAAATATGTCTTCCCCATCTCTTACTAGTTTGAGTGGCATATTCTCTTGAATAAGACTCTACTCAAGGGTGATATTTCTTGAGGAATCTTTCATTGATGAAATTTAGCCTAGTAGCATCCAGTTTGGTAACTAGGTAGGTGCCATTGGAGAAAATCTTCTAAATGATGAAGAGGCTATCCCACTTTAGCTCAAAGTTTGCTCTAAAGTGGTGGAAAATAGCAATTAGATATTTTACAAATAAAATAAGTTCACCTTTTGTAAAGGAATGCATCTTAACCTTTTTTTTTATCAAATGCTCTTAACATTCTTGCTTGCTAGGTTTTATGTGCCCTGAGACGGACTTTGTCAATCGAGTCTAATTTAGCCAGTTGCAAGGCAATATATTTTCTGGTCTGAGATCTTGAATAGTGACCCTAAGAGATGGGATTTGAATTTTTAGTGCTAATACGGCTTCACTTTTGTAGCTTAGAGTTGCTCGCATAGCAATTCAACAAATAGTCCTTTAAGACCACAACGATCACAAGACTTTTTCACTTTAGTCTCACTTTGTTATTAAGACATTCTTATTAAAAAAATTTGCATGAGGTCTTGTTGAAAGTCTCTACTAGGCCATTGGGAAGTACTGTCAAATGCAATAATACTTACATAACTTTGTGACAACTCCACCGCGAAATATTGTTCCATTGTTGAAAATGATTCATTCTAAGACACCGAACCGGTAAATAATGTGATGATGAACTTAGCAACTTTAGAGCCAATGACTAAAGGTACTGCTCAGTCCATTTAGATAAGTAATCAGTTGCTAATAAGATGTAAAAGTGCCTTGCTGAGAAACATAAACTAATTAGTCCAATAACATCTAAATCCCAAGCACCGAAAGACCACTACGTTGAAGTTGGATGGAGTGGTTCTGGGGTTGGTGAGTAAAATTAGCATGTATTTAGCATACATTACATTTGTGGAAAATGTTCATTGCATTAATAGCCATAGTAGGACAATAATATCCCAAGGATTTTAGTGGCAAATGTATCTTAGGGCCAGACTGATGGGCTTCACACACACCAGTGCATACTTTTTGAATAGCTTATTTTTCTTCTTCATGGGACAAACATTGAAGTAAGATTTCATTAAATGACCTTAGAATGGTAAAGCGAGTAGCCCTGGTGCTGAATTTAGTTCATGATTATTGATCAATAGGATTCTCACACTTTAAATATAATCTACAAATGGTTGTCTCCAATATGTGGGATCTTATTCAATAGTAGAAAAGCTTCATGTTGTTCGCTATTGTTTGTTTTATGTACTGAACTTTTGAAGTTTTTGATTGCTTTGTGTTGCATCAAATATCATTCTTGAACAATGACCTTGATTTTGTCTTTGTGCAACAAACTTGGCTAAATCATCTACTTAAATATTTTAATATCTAGGCACATGTGAAAGCTCAACCTAGTCAAAATTCTTCATAAGTTGTTGGACTTTATCATGATATAACTGCAATTCGTCTTTGCATACTTCACATTGCATTATATCTTACTAAATGACAAGCTATGAATCACCATATATGCGTAGTTGATTGGACTTAAGGCTAAATGTCATTTCCATGCCCAAAATAAGAGCTTTATGTTCAACTTTGTTGTTGATGCAAGCCAACATGACTTTACAAGCAATTGACAAGATGCATTATCTGTAGACACAAGAATTCTCAAAAGGAGTCAGTCGTGATGACAAGGATGTTTTCATTAAGAAAATCATTGTTCAGTAATTAGTGGGAACCAGTGGGGATAGGGTGGGTTGTTGGAAAGTCATCCAAAACTTGTCCTTATATTGCCTTTTGAGAGACATAGGTAATCTTAAATTGGAAGGGGAGGCTTGGCACAATGGTAAAGTTGTCATCGTATGACCTTGCGGTCATAAGTTAGAGGAGTGGAAATGGCCTCTTGCAAAAATGCAAGGTAAGGCTACGTACTATAGACTTTTATGGTCTGCCCCTTCCTCAGACCCCACATATGCAGGAGCTTTGTGCACCAAGGTTGCCCCTTTAGGTAATCTCAAATTGATAATAATAGTGACCATTTAGTGAGTCCCCCTGACAAAGCAAGCTTAATCATAAAGTATTTCAGAGAATCAACCTTGGAAATGATTAATACTAGATGGGATGTAAGGTAGTATTGAAGTTTCTTAATTGTAAATATAAAGGCGAAACAAACCTTTTCAATTAAGGAATAACGTGCCTCAACACTAACCATAGTACTATTTAAGTAGTAAAGCACATTTTCTTTGCCTTCATCATTTGGTTGAGGTAACATAGCAACGACAAAATTATCAAGTCACTATGTAGAGAAAGAAAGGCCTAGAATCCTTAGGGGTAGCCAACATTGGTGGATTTTGCAAGTATTGCTTAATGTTATTGAAGGAAGCTTAACAAGTATCATCCCTTACAAATAGGTCATTATTTTTCATCAACTTGGCAAACAAGTGGCATCTCCCATATAAATTGACAATGAACCGTCAGATGTAGGCCAGCGAGTCTTGAAGACTTTGTAATTCTTACAATTTGTGGGAGGCGGCATAAATTGAATTTCCTTAATTTTGACCAAGTTATTTTCCTTGATGTCGAACAATGAAGCCGAGAAAATTTCCAAAGCTTATCCCCAAAGAATATTTGAGAGGGTTCATCTTAAGTTGGCAATCTCATAAATATCAAAATACTATTTTTAAATCTTGTAAATGCTATTGAGATTGCCTCGATTTGACTACAAAATCATTAATTTAACACTCAACTTTGTTGTGGATAAGGCCATCAAATATGATGGTTATGACCCACTAATAGGTTATCCTTACATTTTAAGACCAAAGGCATAACTTTGTAATAGAGATGCCCTTAGGGGTTCAAGAAGGCTTATGTTCTTCATCATAGGAATCCATTCTAATTGGTTATATCCAAAAGATCAATCCATGAAAGATAATCTTTCATAATTGACATTGACATCTATGAGTATTTCTATAATTGAAAGATGCAAGGGGTCCATAGGACATGCAGCGTTTAAGTAGCAAAAATTAACTTGCATGTGGATTTGTCCATTCTTCTTTTAGATTGGAACAATATTAGCAATCCAGTTGGGATGCTTAACTTTGCTATTAAAGCCAGTTTGTACGAGCTTTTTTACTTCAATCTTAATTTGTTGTTGTAATTCTGTCTTGAAGCATCTTTGCAGTTGTTTAATAGAATGTTTTGAGGAATCAATAGCTAATTTATGTACAACTACTTGATGGTCTAACCTAGGTATCTTATGATACATTCAAGCAAAGACATCTTTATTATTCTTAAGAAAAGTTATCTTATCTTGTTTCTCTTGTTCAAATAAGGAAGCACTTACAAAAGTAGGCCTTGAGTCATTTGGAGTGCCTAGTTTTACTTCTTGTAATTCATCAATAGTAGCTTGTCTACCAACTTCCAGTGCCTTCATATCAGGAAAGGTGACCTCATTTTCATCCTTTTGGAGGGAGGCATCATCTTATGATCGCATTGTCAAAGGGGAAATATCATCAACTTCCAAAATTGTGACCATACTTGTGCTTACAAGAGTGATAGCCAACTTGGATTTTGTATACCCAATGCCATTCTTGGAGGATCAAAATCTAGTCCCTTAGTACAGAACAGATTTCTAGCTTTCTATAAACATGACTTCGTATAAGAGCAGAACTCTTGTATGATCCAGATCAACACCCATTCTTTGCACCATACACTGCGATTGTTTGTTATAGTGTGATCAAGGCAGATTCCTAGATTCTCATAGTGGTAGTGTTTTAACCTATTCTACAAGGTCTTTAATATCTGAATAGTTCAAGGGAGGTAATGGCTCGATGATTTTGCTAAGCCATTGTATGCCTCATTCATCATAATCTAGTTGTTGAATGTTAGAAGCCTAGATAAGGTAAAATTTGGCATCCACTAAGTGAGATAGTGTAGCACCAAAAGGACGAGAGCAAGACCAAACACACTTTTCTAGACCATTTTTAATGAATTTAAAAAATTGGTAGAGGGTTTATGGCACTGTGTCATTGTCATGCAACAATGGACATTCTAATAAGGCATTATATGATGAATCGACAGCTATTATAGGAAATGGGGCTTTAAAGTCTATATACCCAACTTTAAGTTTTGGGCAAGGTATTCCAACATTGTTTTGACCACTTTGGTCATATCCTTAAATCGTAAAATTGCTATTAGTGAGGTCTATCTTGCTTAAGCCACAAAGGGATAAAGTTTTTAAGGATAGTAAATTAACGGCAGACCCTAAGTCAATCATGATTTTAGTGACCTCTTTATTGGCTAATTCAATTGATATAAATAATAGTCTACTATGGGATTTCATGCCAAACTTGAGATCACTATCATTAAAAGTGATAGACACAAAGGCATTCATACAATCATATTCTCTCATATTCACTTGGTGAACTTCGTCAATCTGCAAATCAAGACTACTTAAGTTGTTAATGAATGCATGGTGAACTTAGGCAATATAACTAGTGCATCATATATACTCATAGAAGTCGGTACTTTCAAATGTATGTCAACATTATATTTAGAAAATGTAAAACTCACCCTTACTTCCTTTGACACATTGCATGAGTTGATTGTTACTGATGTTGCAGCTGATATCTTGGTTGTGATGGGATTCTAATCAGCAGTTCGTCCTGACCTCAACCTAAGTTGTAATTCTAGGGAGGTGTTAACATTGGAGTTCCAAGTCATAAAACACATTGCATTATTGCCCATAGTACAAAACATCGAGCTAAACTACTTTGAACAAAGGCGAAGACCTCTTTGTCCTGCGTGGACTCAGAGATGGTCTTACTGATTTTGAACTCCATAAGCATCATATGCTCAAAAGCCTTATCAGGTAACTGAGGTAAGGGCCACATAGAAGATTGGCACGAACATGGATTCCAAGCCTCGTGTGTTTGGTCTTGCATCATTTTATGGCGGCAATCAACCGTGGCTTCTCATTTTATGGCGGCAATCAACCGTGTGGGAATATGCATCATGCATCTATTTGTAATGTAATATCTCTAATTTTTAAATCTCGTTCCATGTAAATTTTTATTTATATTAAATTTGAAAGAAATGAGAAATAGAGAATTTTTAAATCCTAAGAAATGATTTTTTTTACAAAAGTTAAATCAAGTGTTAAAATGAAAAGATTCCAATGACAGTAAGTATGCTAAAATTGGAGCTCAGAGGTCTCAAATATCATAAGTAGGGGTTCAAATTTGATAATGGCACCCCGAGGGGCAGTGTAGCAATTTTAATTATAATTGGTCCTCACGTGCAAATTTAGAGTTAGATGAAAGTTGGTGCAAACACATTATGACTCCTGATGTTGATATTTTTACCAAATCATGATGCTTCTAATAATATTTTGAATTAGAAAACATAATCATTAACCTCTTTAATTTTTTAAAGGAAAGAGGCAGTTGAAATTGATCAAGTCCTAATGCTTGAGAAAAAGTGGGGAAGACAACTGCACATCAATAGAAAAAATGGCACAACATGCTAGAAGACAACAATAGATCCATGATCCAATGTTGTCATTGTCTTCCCTGACCAACATAGCATAAAAGCCCTTTAAAACTTCATCGATTGTAGGGGTTTTCATGAGAAAATGATGATTGCAATAGTATTTCATCACCTACAATGGAAAATGAAGTCGGCCACCTCCTCTGGCTACCTCTAACAAGCAAAAAATGACTCTGAGTTAGGATTTCTACATACAAATGTTTGTTTTTATATTGATTCATTGATGGATTTGTGGATGCATATAGAACTAAGGTTTTAATAAGGATCTGAAACGATCTCTCCGTTGAAACAGTAGATATGAAAATGATATCTCAGTCTCACACTTAATCAGAGACAAATTGGAACTCTAGTGACTTCGCTTGAGTTTCAAAAGTTGATCCAATACCTAAAAAGTCATATTTGACCATTTTTTTCATTGAATTTCTTATCTATGTTGAAAAATGATTAAATCAAACTATTGCATTGACCATAGATAGATCGAAGCCCTAACAATCGACAACTAATCGGAGCTCCGATAGTACCGTTATAGCTTTGATCATAGATCTATAACCTTAAAAACCACATTCGACCTTGTAGGATTACTAATTTACTTACGAGAAATGTGAATTAGAGGACATAAATTCTTTAAATTATTTCTTACCATTAATCTAAGACAAAAACAGTAAGTATAGGGATTGTCAGACCATAATCCCTTTCATTTTTCTAATGACGATGGCTGATTAGAGCTCTACAACACTACTTATGTTTTGATCATCAATCAGTGATCAAAAAACAATCAGGGGCTGAATAGAACTCCAATAATTTTTTTGAGTTTAGATTGCTGATTGGTCCATTAGATGATTTGAAAACATATAATTAGCCCTTGTCCTTCTTAATTTCATTGACAATCAACAGCTTGTTAGAACTTTAACTATTTTGTTTGAGTTCTAATTGTCTATGGTAACTAGGAAAAACAAATTGTCTGACTTGAATATGACTTTCATTCCTAAGTACACCTATCTGATTGTTGAATCATATGAAATTAATTTAGATAATTAAATATGTATTCAGAGACACTGAATTAGCAAATTTAACAATTTTGATCTATGATTCTTGAATTTGATCAATGATTAGAAGAAAATGGTTTGTATTGAATGATTCTCTATAGTGCAAGTTTCTAATTAAATAGTAAGATTAGGAACTTTGGAATCTAATGAGCCAGTAGAATAGTAATATAGAATTCAAGCCGATTTAAGATATAATACTTTGATGTGTTATTTTACATGATGTTAAATATGAACTAAGAAATAGTTCTATAATACGAGTTGCAGACAAGATGTCTTGTGACTTGAAGAAACATCATGAGGTAGTTAATTTAATATTACTAAGTTTCAAATAAACTTCAAAACTTGAAAATAGTCTATGAAACTATTTTTGAGTTTGAAATGGCTTGAATATGTTGATGAATTGATATTTATAGATGTTATTTGAGCATACATGAATTTCATTGCATTTGATGTTTTATCATATCATATGTTATTTATGTTTTGAAAGCAGGACATTCTTATAAATGAAGCATGCAAGTCAATGTATGGCTTTAAATTTATGATGCATTCTTAATTTTGAAAGAAAGATGATTGGTTTAACTTATATCATGTAATTGTTTACTTTATTTGTGAAACACGAGAAAGTTATGATTTGTATGATTCATAAACCTCATGTTTTGTTTTGCATAAAGTATGTATATCACATGATATGCTTTATATTTGAGATGATGTGTGTGTGTGTGTGTGTAGGCTAATGAGCCTGCTGGACACTATGCTGAAAGATTATATGAGTTGGCCACCCACTAAAGTGGAAGATATCTAACTCATATGAGGCATTTGCTTTTCTTAATTATTGAGGTAGGAACAACCATTGGACATGGTCATTGCACCTTTATGAGATACATCTGAGTCATCATGAAGGCTGTCATGGTCCACCTCCCTTGGATATAGGGGAGCGCATGACCCAGTGAGCTAAGCGTGAAGCATAGGTGATCCATGTGATTTCTTATTTTGGGGCTCTATATAAGATGAGCCAACTCAGTGCTATGAGCACAATTGAGTAATGGCATCCAAGTCATTATTGCATGATGATGCATGGATATTAATTAGATATAAGTACTCATGCTAATAAGCTGATGTGTTAGCCAATGTGCAAATGTGCACAATGATGTTGTCTGTTTATGAGTGTCGATTTTGTAGTTTAACCAATTACTACTTTAAGTTTTGGTAATTTTATGTTACTTGATTTGTCAAGTATGATGATGATTCTTCTATATGAGATACAGATATGTACATGCATATGACTGCTTGAAATGCATTTCATGTGAG
This sequence comes from Warburgia ugandensis, assembly GCA_035236585.1. Classification (NCBI taxonomy): domain Eukaryota; kingdom Viridiplantae; phylum Streptophyta; class Magnoliopsida; order Canellales; family Canellaceae; genus Warburgia; species Warburgia ugandensis. Next base: position 33,770,716 of record CP141130.1, on the reverse strand, counting down.
GCTTGTGGCCATGTGGTTTTATCATTAGAAAAATGAAAAAAGGATCATGGTTTGATAGTCCCTATATTTACTATTTTTGTCATAAATTAATGGTAAAAAATAATTTAAAAGATTCACATCTTCTGATTAACCTTTCTAGTTTGTAAATCAATAATCCATTAACGTAAATGGTCGAATCTAGTTTTTAAGGTTACAGATCAATGAACGAAGCTCTAACAATACTGTTAGAACTTCAATCAGTCATCGATCATCAAAGAATGGGGTAATAGGGTATCAATTTTTGAAAAATTAGGAATCCAACAAAGGTTAAACGATAGAATTCGAGTATAATAGTACATGGATTGATGATCGAAGCTCTAATGGAGTTGTCGGAGATCTGATCAATCATTGATAGATGCAAAAGTTTGATTTAATCATTTTTCAATGTGGCTGAGAAATTCGATGAAAAAAATGGCCATATCTGACTTTTTAGGTGTTTAACCAAAATCAAAACTCAAAGAGAGTCACCGAAGTTTCAATCAGTCTTGATTAACTATGAGACTAAGAAATTGTTTTTAGATCTACTGTTCCAACAAAGAGATCATTTTAGATCCATGTTAAAACCCTAGGTCTATACGCACCCACAAATCCATCAATGAATCAATGAATCAAGGCAAAAATAAAGATTTGCATGTAAAAATCCTACCTTAGAGTCTTCTTCCCTGTCATGTCATTTTTTTTTATGATGCACAATCGTCTTCCCCTCTTTTTCTTTGATGTTAATGGCTATTCAGGGGATAGAATGGCAAATCTAAGGTAGTCTCTCTCTCTCTCTCTCTCTCTCTCTCTCTCTCTCTCTCTCTCTCTCTCTCTCTCTCTCTCTCTCTCTCTCTCTCTCTCTCTCTCTCTCTCTCTCGTCATGTTGGGCAACAATCAATTACTGGATGTTATCATTTTAAGACAAGGGGTGTCGATGTTAATTTCAACCCCTCTTTTCATTAAAAATTAAAAAAGGTTAATAATTATGTTTTCTAATTTAAAACATTATCAGAAACATCATGATTTAGTAAAAATATCATCATCAAGAGTCAGGATGTGTTTGCGCCAACTTTGATAAGATCTAATTCAGTATTTGCACACCAGGCCCAATTATGGTTAAAACTAGCCCCTCAGGGATGCCATTATCAAATTTGAACCTCTACTTATGATATTTGAGAATTTTCTTCTAAGCTCCGACTTTAGCACACTTAATGTCATTAGAATCCTTTTTCCGAGTACAAATAAAAAATTGAGCTTTCCACACTCGATCTTATTTCTTGAAATTTAAAAATTAAAAATTTTGTATTCTCATTTTTTTTAATTTTTTTTAAAATAAATAAAAAAAATTACATGAAATGAGATTTAAAAATTAGGGATATTACATGTAATCATAGTGTGCCTATCGCAACAAAGATGGTGTCTCCAAGGTGCATCAAAAAGTCGCTTGAAGACTAAGGAGACTCTTCATGTTCTTTGAAAAGTTTATATCTTAAAAGGTTATAGGACTAGGCAGAGCTTCTCTCACACTAACTATCAAGCAATTGAAACTTGGAAGAGATGCTGATTGATGATTCTTAAACTCTGCTTGCATAGAATTGTCTAATGTTCTGGGTGATGGAGAAGTTGAAGTATACTCCAGTATAGCTAATGTGTAAATTGGAGATGTTAGCATATACTTAGGAGATGATTGAGTATACTTCAGGGGTAGCAAAAGCGATAACCATCATTGTAAGATACGGAGGTATTGTAGGGCCATCGATCATCTCCTTTTAGGTAGTGTATCTTCGTGTGATGACCAGATGAGCTAAAAGGACAAAGTCATCAACATGAGTTTTCCTTCTACTTCTTTTCGTCGGTGAAGATTTTGCAATTGTCACTTATGTCTAGTATTCATGATGCAGCATAGTTGTCCATTCCTTTTTGAAGTTGTTCATTTAAGAGACGTGCTTGTAATCCTCCCACTCAAAAATGAAATCTTACTCTTGTGTTTCTAGTTTTTCGAGCATGCAACTAAACCACTCCCAACTTTGTCGTAGCTTTGGGATTCGTTCACACCACCATGTCCACCAAGCAATTCTTTGCTTCTTTCATTCAGCCACTCATTGTAGAAATTTATTTCTAGCAACATTTGTGGGGATTGGCAATCATAAATAGTAATATCATCAAAGTCATTTCCGATTCATAATCATAATTTGACTCTAAACCTTCTAAGGAAAGAGCCATTACCTCATGAAGGGTGAGATATGTGTTGTTCAACTCCCTAGGCATGTCAAGATATGCTTAGACTATAATACAATCTCCCCTCACAATTGAATTAGACAGGAATGACAATATATCGTACTTTGATTGTCACTAGTTGAGAAAATGAAGCTCTTTTTAGCCTATATGAGGCTTTTTCTAAAGTTCTAGGTAGGTGAATGGCAAAGAAAATTTTTGGAGTTTGGAGTTCCTCAAATGAATTGGAGGGAGAAATTGTAGTGATCATATTAGAGGAGGCCTTGTGTTGCTTCTCTATTTTTCCTTCTAGGGTTCCATCATCAATGAGATCTTGAATTTTATTCTTGAGGACATAGCAATCCTCCAAGGTGTTGCTAATGAGCCTATGAAATGTGCTATATGGCGGGTCATTGACCTTATTGGATTCCACGAGTCTCTTAGACTCTAGCAACTTTAGACGTTTGGTCTCCAAGGGCACTTTAAAGTTGTGTCAAACATCCTGGTCTAAGAAGCTGTACTTTCTTGTTGTCTAGGAGACCCTTCATTGTGTCTCTGGTTATTGGTTCTTCTTTCTGCTTGTTAAACTAATAACAAGTTTTACTTAGCGCTATTTATCACTTTGTTCTCATCCCTTCTTGTAATGGCAGGGAAACAAGGTCTTGTTGGGCATAAGATCTTGCTTTGGACATTATTGGGGATATCTCTTGAGAAAAGCTCAGTAATTGTGCCACCATGTGCATTGAGCAGTTCTTTGCTTCTTTCATTTAACTACTCATTGTAGAAATTTGTCTCTAGCAGCATTTGCGGGGACTTCCAAGCATAAGTAGTAATATCATCAAAGTCATTTCCAATTCATAATCATAGTTTGACTCTAAATCTTCTAAAGAAATAGTCATTACCTAATGGAGGGTGACCTATATCTTGTTCAGCTCCGAGGCATGTTAGGGTATGCTTAGATTGTATTACAGTCTCTCTCACAATTGAATTGCTCATAAATGACGGCAGGAGATAATTCAACTATTGCCGGTTGAAAAACATGAGGCACTTTTTGGCACATCTAAAGCTTTTTATAAAGTTCCAGGTTGATGGATGGCAGTGAAAATTTTTAGAGTTTTGGACTTACTCAAATGAATTATAGGGAGGAACGGTAAATATTAGAGTAGGCCTTATGCTGCTTCTCTAATTTTACTTCGAGGGCTGCCTAGTCAATGAGATCTCGAATTTTATTCTTGAGTACATAGCAGTCCTCCAAGTGAGGGTAATGAGGCTATGGTATGCGCCATACAGCAAGTCATTGACCTTATTGGATTCAACAGGTCTCCTGGACTCTAGCAGCTCAAGACGCCTCCAAGAGCGCTTAAAAGATGCGCAGAACATCTTGGTCTGAGAAGCTGTACTTCTTTTGTTGTCTAGGACACCCTTCATTGTGTCTCTGAACTTGTTCTCAGGTTGTGATGGGAGCATTACTAAATCATTTTACATTGGAAGCACAAGATAGACAGAGAGACTTGTCATTGCTAGAATCATCAGCGATCTTTGTTTACAAGATGTCCAATGCCAAACTAATGAGATGAGCCGCTTTGATCATGCAAAAGTGCGCCTCCCTCATGCATGCAACAATGAGAGAGAGTTATAGGAAGTGCTCTACAGGCCCTTGGGCATACATTCCGCTTAAAACAAACTTTTATATGATTGATGATGCTCATATTTTTCACTTTGAAATGTGATCATCATAGCTGATTGTAAAGATGTAAACATTCCTCTTGTAGGCTATGCTGCAAAATTGTGCTAAAAAATTGAGACCCATTTGACAGTTTAAGGTTATGATATGTGGCATCAAATGGATGGATGGCTAGAAACTATAATGACAATGATTCGCATTTCATCAACAAGTTCCAAACCTCCTTAAGTTGAAGGCTTAGGCCCTGTAGATTTTGGTCATTGGCTTAAGAATTGGCCAATGATAGGCATCAATTTCCAAGTCTTGCTCAAAATTGGCTAGTTCTAGGGTGATTCATTTGATAATTTGAAGACCTTATTTGATTCATTAAATAATATTATTTTGCCTACAATATATTGTAAAACTAGCAAAAATGATGGGGCCACATCACATGTAAGGCCTCCATAGAAGTGGCACCAAGTCATCCACCCATGTAAGGCCTCCATAAAAGTTGGGTCAGAGTATCAGAGCGTTGCAGGTTCCCTACCAAGTCCTCATTATTCACGAAGCCAAAAGCATGCATGCTGTTAAAGAAGAAAGTTCGTTCATTCATAACCAATGTAGTTAACATATTATGAGCAGGTGAAAAAGGATCCTCTTTGTAATTAATGGAACTCAGGTGGAAGGAAAGCAGAAGAAATACAATTCACGGGTTCCAGCAAGTTTAACCTGGTTGTGAACAACCAAAGCAGCCAAAAAACACTACAATTCACCGGTTCAAAACCAAGAACATTAACCATAACTCCTCTTTCGTTCATTCACATAACAGCAACTACAATTCACGGGTTTAAACTAAAACCCCTTTTCTTCAACTGCAGAACAGAAACCAGACTCCTTGAACCACAGACCAGAAAACCTCCAAACAACACCAGACGGGAAACTAGAACTCTATCTCTCTGTCACCACAGATCATTTCGAACAGAAAAATACTTGGAATATTTGGACATACCTAGCTACATAAGCGAAGAGTAATGATGCGCAAGAAGAGGTACACCAAGGAGGAAGAAGAAGGATGCAAGAGAAGAGGGAATTGCGCGACTTGCAAAACCAACATCAACAACAGAATAACAGAAATCTACGTGCGTCAGATTTCTGCGCTTTTAGGAGCATCAAATTGAAGAAAAAATTCATCACTGCAGGACAAAAATCCCAATTTCTTCCCACTCATGAAGGGGAAATTTTCAGGTGGAAAAATCCGGCCAGCAAAAACAACAATCCGGAATCACTGCAGGAAAAAAATTCATCACAAAAACCCCATTTTTGTTTGATCCTCCTACCAGTGAATCAGTTGCTTCCTGCATCTGAAAATTTAACTTCTTATTTATATGACAGAAAAAGGATGCGCGAGAAGGGTATCCTCTTTTGTGGTTGCCGGCAAGGATCAAGTAGGGGAAAAGATTCTATGATGACCCACGATTGCCTCGAACCCGAAGCCTAAGCATAGGAAAGGGCCATTGTAGTGCCACTGCAAAGAAGGCCTTAGCTTACAATTTACATGAAATTGATAATCATTTCTATCAAAAGCTTCGTGTTCTCTGAAATTCTTTGCTCGAGTCTTGGATCATCCATATTTCAAGCTTCTCAACTGTAAATAAGGATTACGGAGCATCCTGAAATGAGTATTCGGATATTAAAATTACGTGTTTCCAGAAGAATAGTTACGGGTTTTGGTACCCGAGATGAAAGTTTCGGTAATGGATACGATCAACTAGAATGAGTTTCCTGGTAACTATGGTCATAGAAGTGATCCGACAAAAGATCTTACAAGTGACCCAAATGGTCAGTAAACTTTGATGAGTGGCGTGATTAGTTATCCCATGAAAAAGATACGCCGGGCTTACTAACTTATTTATGACAAAACCCATCATTCCAATCTTCAAAGAAGAGACAAAAGAAAAATAAATTCACAGTTGAGGCATTATCCATCTCTATCTGCATGGGAAATTTGTCCTTTCGGTCCCTGTTGCTGTTCCTCCTGCGACATGGTGACAAATGAAAGGAGAGCGGGACAGAGACAGATGAGAAAAGCCCAGCCGCAACAACAAAAAACAACGGCAACTGTGCCATTGATCTGTTGCCCTCGTAGTAAAGGGCTGCCCGGCTCGTGCCAGTCAACATAAATGCCACCATGACATGCCCATATCAACCAGCCAAACATGGACGGAAACTACCATTTACTTCATTTTGCATTGCAGCTACACTTCTAGGATAAAATGCAGAAGAAGGGTCTGCAGCAGAGAGGAAAGACAAATAATTTGCAGATAGTTTTAATGGAAAGGTACCAGTTTAAATACTTGACCAGATTATAGAAGTTCATATGGAGAATAAGGCTAGTTAGAAAACACTGGAAGACCTACTAACATCCAATGGTGATGAGCAGACTCAAAGTGAGTCCCACCACATCATAGAAAATCAAAAGCTTTAGCCCCTTTTCATCATCAGATCTACTGGAAACACCCGTTTTCATCATCAGATTGTCTCCACCGACAGACAAATCTTCCCAATTGCCCAATACTACAGTTTCACTACCTAAGAGTTTTGGAAGGTGGAAGTCAGTCAGTTACTGCAATGAATTTCAGACAAGGACTCCACAGGTGCAAATCTGCAGCAGCCATGTCAAGATATTAGCAACATTTTGCTTGTTTCAAAAATTTAAACGCAATAAGCTAAGTAAAAAAGAAAAGGATTACAGAAACCGAACTAGGCGCTCATGAAATATTCTGAGCTAACAAGGTCAGATACAAAACGATGGAATCAGCAACTCATGCTATCAATCATCTTTATTAAATTCAATATTTACATTCATGTGTTCCACTTCATTACAGCAGAACACATGCATTATCAGCCACACTAAATAAACAAGGAAATTGGTAATGATTTCTATACACTCCCAACACTCTGAAAATGAATCCCCTTGAGTCCCGATTCTATTTTACATTGCTGAAGACACTGGCAGGAGCATCTACAAGATAAGTCTATCATCCACCCTCCCGATCTGGACAATGCTTCTCTGATTCACACGTACAGATCTCAGCTTTTGAATCAATTTTAAGCAAGTTCAACACGGATAAGAATTGGCACATGGTTCATTTCATCCTTTCAAAATCAAAAGATGCATATGACCTCGCCAGAAAAGCATGGTGCGGGCAAAGCTTTTGAACCAAGCACTGTCCTGCGAGAATATCAAATGGAAAACAATTAGATACTGAGTGCTAGCTTTGCCGAAATCTGAAACAGCATATGAAGTCTCCATTAGGATCACACCATTGTATCAGTAGTCTCATAGAAAGAATTGATCATCATTAGTTACACATAAATACATATATCATTAGTATTATGTTTGATGTGTAGTTGTATAAGTTCTCACATAGGCAGTTGACTAAAATGTGAAAGCGGGTACCTGTTTGTACATCTGTATGGAGGCTCCTAATTACCACCTTAGTAGTGGGTGAAGTGGTGAACTGCACTTTTTTATCCTTTAAAGAGTAACATCCTTCTAACTTTGTGCCAGTATTTTTGTTACTTTCAGATTGCTTCTAAATGTAAAAAGCCCATCTTCGCCCACCATTTAATTTGGACCATAGGGCAGCAAGTCGCCATTGCAATTTCCTTTTTAAATGCAAAATATCTAACAACTTATTTTTCCATCAAACATGCGTCACTCATGTTCAGAAATTTTTTGTGCACTGACGGACCTATAGTGCAAATGAACTAGGGTTAGAATCTCTCATATCTATACATGCAAATTCATGCACAAGTATATAAATACAATATGTGTACAACATATGTGGAAATGATAAGGCTAGATAGTTTATGTCTCCACAAACTGCATCTGCCCCTGTATTATGAAACCAGCATCTCTGTACACTCACAGTGTGTATAGAGAAGGAAAGAAGCATAGAACAAATGCATGCAACATAACATCTGCGTGTTTAAGATTGTACACATGCATATAGAAGATATGAGCATAATGTATGTTATGTGCTCAGTTCTATATATATTGCACTATGAATGCATGAAAGCATTTTTACATGGTTAACAAGGAACTTACTCTCTGACAGCTGAAAATCAGTTAATCATCTGAGTGCTGGACCAAGAATGACTGCTAGTGCAAATATTCCCCTTTTGTTTGTCCCTAGGTGTGCCTATGTCCACTATTCAGATTTTGTTGCAGCCAATTTGAAAAAGCGTGCCACTTCTCTGTACAGTTGTTCTCCTTCAAATGGTTTCGAAACATATCCATCCATTCCACATCTCAAACATTCCTCGTGTGTGGCCTGAATTACATCTGCTGTCATGGCCAATATGGGTATGTGCCAATTTGCAATATTTCTGTATGCTTCGGCTAACACATCCCCGTGCTGACTACGATCATTGATAGTGTGCTCCATATCTCGAATTCTTCTAGTAGCTTCAAATCTGAGAACAGAAAAAGTTAGAAATTACCATATTCAAGATTGTAAGTTAGGAAGTTGCTTGTGCATGACACATACCCATCCACTTCTGGCATCTGAATATCCATAAAGCAAGCATCAAAGTTGTGGGGAGGCTTAAGCATTGCTATTGCCTTCCTTCCACTTTCAACACAAGCTACTTGAGCTCCATACTTCTTCAAAGCACCAGCAGCCACTTTTAGGTTCACCATATTGTCATCAACGACCAAAATCTGCTTTCCATGAAGAAGATTCTGCAGAGACAAAACAGGGAGCCCTCCGTTCCGGCAGTTTCCCTTGTTCCCAACACCCATGGCTCGTTGCAGAGATGCTGCTAGCATACTTGCTCTTAGGGGCTTCATGATTACTGTTGGTACATATCCAGGATACTTGGTAGCATGTACTTTAGTCAAGGTGATGGAATTGGCCAGAAGAAACAGTTTAGCAACATCTGATCGACCATCCTTCCTCAATGCAGTAATAAGAAAAAGTGATAGCTCACTATCCTTGAACCATACTTCCTTGTCAACCAAGACCATGTCAATAACAGCTGTTCCACTGGTTAAGCAGGAGGAAGCTTGATTTAGATCGGCAGCCACTTCCACTTGAATTCCAAGTCTTTGGAGATGATAACTCGTCACCTTGGCACGGATATGCCTAGGATCAACCACCAGTGCTGTCATCCCTTGAAATCCCGAGGATAACGACTCAGCCTGGTTGTTTATTTGAGGGTGATGCTGAATTTTGTATTCATTTGAATTGGCGCAAGCATTGGTAAAGACAGCAGTGAAGGTGAAAGTGGAACCAATCTGTGGTTCACTGACAAATCCTATCTCCCCATTCATGAGACCAACTAAACATTTGCTGATACTCAAACCTATACCTGTGCCCCCATGGATACGAGAAATGGAAGGACCAACTTGCATAAAAGGGGTAAAAACACGAGACTGTGCTTCCCGAGGGATTCCAACGCCTGTATCCTCAACTAATATAATTAGATTGATAAGATCAGAAGAAGTTGATGGGAAAGTCTGTTGAAACAACGGTCCTTCTCGATTGAATGCCTTAAAGTTTTCCCAACTACGCCGTTTATCTGCCACGAGGAAGCCACTCAAGGTATTTGTCGATGATACATCTGTTTCGACCTCGATCGATTTCATAACCTCCTCAACAAGATGGACAGTGACAAAGATATGTCCTTTCTCTGTGAACTACAGAATGAAAATTTGTGATGATGTCTATGCAAATTGGTATTTGAGAATCCACCATGATTCTTCTTCTAATATATGCAACTATTATGCATACTGGTTAAATAAATGCACACTTACTTTAATTGAATTTCCCATGAGATTTGTTATGATTTGCCGAAATCTCCCTGGATCACCAATCAGAATTTCTGGAACCCGATGAGAGATGTAGACCGCCAACTACACCAAATTGATTAAAAAGAGCCAACTCAGAGATCAGCAAGAAACAAACACAAAATTGAAATTACATTGGCTGTACAGGTGTACCAGTTACCTCAATTCCTTTATCTTGAGATTTTCCAGAAAAAAGTGACAGGACATCATCTAAAACAGCTCGCAAGTTGAACCTGACAGCCTCAAGCTCAAGCTTACCAGATTCAATCTTAGCCTGATCCAAAACCTCGTTTATGAGTGATACCAGAGCTTTTCCACTTGCCTGTGCAGTTCTGACATAATCCTGCTGTGTTATGTCCAATTCCGTGTCCATAAGCATCTGTAGCATCCCTAAAAGTTGAACAAGTTTCACTTCTCTATTATAACCTCACTACTGATGCTATCTGGGTGCATAAAACAAAATGGCAAACTCAGTACAAAAATTACATCACTCACCTAATACCCCATTCATTGGAGTCCTGATCTCATGTGAAACCGTTGCCAGGAACTAGAGAAAATGAAGTAGCTCGATTAATACTACTATGGACCCAAGATGAGATTAAAGTGTAGGCGAATATTGATACTATAATAGCCATTCCATAACAACTAACAAAACCCTTTGTTAGCCATAATGTAGCCGATCTATATAAGCAAACATGAGACTACCTGAGATTTAGCAACATCTGCTGCTTCTGCACGCTTTTTGAGTTCCATCATCTCACGATAATCATCCTCCACTTTTGCTATGCGATTCATTGTCGCATGGAATATATACCCAAGTAGCAAGGCTATCACAAGGACCCCAAATGAGGTTGTTATTTCCAGTAAAGGAAAAGGTGGTTTCTGCTTAAATCTGGAGGACAACCAAATTACAGTCTCAGCTCCTTTTACACCAGGACATGAAAGCCAGACTTAATTACTACAGTGGACAATAGCATGAAATAAAGATGTTTATTTATTTCTTACCTGCAACGCATTTCATGCTTCCTGAATGGATCTCCAAAATTAAGGGAGCTGACATGGTATATACCATTATCTGTTGCATTCAAGCCATACATACTAATTGGATCAGAAGCATTAGTGGTATCATATACATTCACAACAATGGTTTGTTTGCTTGCTAGTTGGTGAAGTAGCTTCTCCACCAATGATTCTATATCAAAAATTCCACCCAGGTACCTGCACAGGAGACATGGCACTCGACATATATAAGAGAGGGAACTGCTGCATCAACCAGAGATTCTTCTTCCGTTATAGATTCTTCCAAAGACAGTTTCAAATTACTAGTTACTTAGCAACATACTCACCCATCAGTTGCTTCAATGCGCTCTTTCGGCGTCGCATTTGACGGAAGTTCTGATTTATAAACAGCAAAAGTCAAAATTACCCCAAGACGCTTCGATTTAAGAAGCCGGAAAGGTGCAGTGAGGACTCCTTTTCCAGATGACCTGGCTCGCAAAATATTCTCACGATCCTCCTGCAGGGGTAAGGCTGATTTGAATTGAGGCTCGATAACCAGATAATTCTATAAAAACATAAAGACCTAGACAGCAACACTTATAATAGGAAGAATGCACATGGGATTCACAGTTTCAGTTGGTAATACCGATAGAAAGGGACCACAAAATTACTAGAATTTGCTCAGAACAACTAAAAGACAAGTATGATCACAAGAAATCAAGGTTCCTCACTTCATAGTTTTATAAAGTTACTAGTTGTCAGAAAAGAATGATAATGATTACCCATAAGACTGTTCTTAGTTAGAGACAAGTTCGCTAAAGCTACTTATATGTGAAAGCATCAACTTTGGATTCCTAGCTACTGAAACATGCAAGTAAAATTATATAATCAAAATTGTTTGAACCAAGCATTAAATCGTTCGACCAATCACTAGAAACTAGTGGTAATTAAGAAAGATGCAGAAATGAGATTAAACTTTCACCTTTCCAGACAGCATATCAAGAGACACGACATGTGCAACAGTATCTTGTGCAAAGATAACAGGAGCATATTCCTCTTGGACAGGAGATGTCTCATGTGTCTCAGCAGCATACTCATCCTCCCGAACAGGCGATTGTTCTTGGGTATCCATCTTCTTTATCGTCCACCCCTGTTGCTTCTCAAATTGCTTTCTTTCAGAATTCAGTACCCTGACAGCATATGCTACACCACTTGTCAATGGCCTCTCAAAAGCAGTTCTTTCTGTATACCTTGCGAAAGTCATCTGTACATTCGGCAAGTTGGTGTAAGAATGGTGTTTTGAGAAACAAACAAGGACTTAGCTAATTGTTGTCCATTATGTAAGCTTTGGGAACACGTTGGAATTTGGAAATGGATTTTATTAAATAAGATGAGCAGCAAGCCAATCAACTATCAAAATTTGCCCACAGAACAAGCCCAATCCAAGCAGATAATTTGCAATATGTTGCCCTGAAGAACCAAAATGGTTCAATTTAATCAAGAACAAATACAGATGAATGAAAAAAAAAACTAAAAGCACCTGATCAATTGCAGAAGGGTTCTTGGCATGATGAAAAGTTGAAACAAGGATGGATAAGGCCTGAATATGATTCATGCTAACATTGAACTGGTCCTGCAACATCCTCGCGCGTTCATCGCACATGCTTGCAAGCGTTTCTTTCCTCCTTTCAGTCGTCTGAGAATTCATGTACCAGAAAATTGACAACGATCCCAAGATAGAACCAAGTACCCAGGTAACCAGAAGCTTCCTCCACCATGTTTGTCGAACCTTCTTCGACCCAATATACTGATAGTAATCATAGATCTTCAAACCCTTCCCAGAGAATTTCTCCCAAAGTTTAAACCATCTCTTCCCTCTTTCACTAAGAAAACCACTACTTTGTTCCATAGATTCACCATCAATAAACCAACTCATAGGTATCTCAGAGAAAATCCAACAGCATATCATCAAAACCAGATACAACACCTTCAAATCAAAACCAAATACGTGAAGATAAGATATCCACAGCATGAACCCCAGTTGCTTGACTCGGGAACTCCAACACAAGTCAACAAAAACAGTAGAAACACAGGTGGGTCTACTAACCCCTGCTTTCAATAGCAAGAGAAACTCACCATTTCATCAAGTGCCGCGTTAACCACAAATCAGAACCCAAAAACACTCGGAACAAAGAAACCCCATCTCGGGAACAATTTAATTTTAGATAAAGAAAGCACCCATAAATTCTAATTGCTTCTAGTATAAAAGTTTCTGGCTAACCTTAAATGATACCAAAGCATCCCTAATACAGAAAAAGCAAAAAAGCAAAACCCATCAACAGATCACTGATCTATACCTCCAAAACAAATTCCATCCAATAAAAAGCCCCAGAAAGAATAGGTCAAAACAACCCAGAATTAAAGGGCCTCTAGAAGCTTAATCCTGGTCTTTACAGAACTATAAATTTCATGCTATGACTTCCACCAAACACCCAAAATAAATAAAGACAAAAAGAAAGAAAAAGAGAAAGAAAAGAAGACCACAAACAAGATTCAGTTTCAAGTTATCAATCTCCAAACAAAAGGGTAAAAAACTCAAAAAAGAAACCTAACGAAGAATCTGTCAGAAAATCTAGACTCTGAGATTTAAATTCCTAGAATCAAACAAGAGGAAAATCAATCATGTGGACCTTAGAGGTTGCTCTCAAGTATGAAGTAGTGTTGAGATCGAGGTAGAAAAAAAAAAACAAGGAGCAAAAACAGGAGAAGAAGTAGAAGAAAGAAAGCAGTCTGGATTCACGGGCTCTGTGAAAGGAAAGATTCTGTGAAATAGAGCTTGGAACATGTTGTTTTGCTAAGGAAACCTGTTTTCTACCCAATATAAAAAAGATTTAAAAAGTATTTTATTAAAAAAAAAGTAAAGGAAAAAAAAGGCATCTCCTCCACTCAGAATAAGCCACTGCGTTTTTTGTACACATCACATCCTAGCCCGGTGCACATTCTCAACACGCCAACACTATGCTTTGTGGGGCCAGCATCCTCTTTTTTTTGACAAAAATACCCTTATTAGTCTCTAAAACATCACAAACACGAAACTGGGCCCAGCTGTAGTGAGAAAGTGGATCCATCTTGGAGTCTTTGATTTTCTGAATCACGTTTAAGTTTTGGGTCATGTAATTTAGTAATCATTAGATGAAGGAATTTAGTAATATTGCAGTTCGGAGTTGATTGAAAGAGAAATTTTTGTTTTCTTATTGATTGTTTATGTGTTGTTGATAGAATATATAATTTTTAATACCTCAAACCATCATTTGATTGATTAATCAAGGCCTTTAAGTCTCTAGTTCTAGCTCATATGTTCCTTCATTGTATTATATGGACTAAACAAAGTGGTGCAAGGGTGGCCCACACCGTTAGGCATGGTACACAAGTAGACTCTAGTCTCGGAGATTAAGGGAAAATGATAGTATAATTAACATAAAATTAAGAAGATAATGGATGATCCAACCCATTCATTCGTCTGCTCTTGCTAGATCCCCATCTCATATGGGATTATCCTAGCCCTCCAACTGGATCAGATTTAGTTTTAAACACCTAAATTGTTCAATTTATACTGCCGAAAAAGTTACCTGAGGCACTGGCTACGGCTATGGAAGACGGGACTAACAAACAATATAGATGACCAAAAACCAAGGCCCAGCTACAGTTTGATGGAAAATGGATATTATAACCCCTTTTGCTTGATCTTGAACGTGTTTCACTTGCTTTGTTGGCTAATTCTTGGCAAGTGTAACAACCAAAAGAGATGTCTTTTACAAACAAACAAACAAACAACAGATGTATTATGGAGAGTATTTATTTTACGTAAATTGCGGAGAAAGAAATTATCCATTTATCGTTCATCTAAATGTGAGGAACGACAATGGACCCATCCTTTTGCTGCTCTGACACGTTCCGCTCATCTCTCTAATTAAAAAACGGTGTGGATTGGATGATTTTAACGTGTGAAAAGTTCTACTTTTGATCGTGGGAAATGAACGGTTGGAAACCTGTATGAACCAACTCTATCAGATGAACGAGCTGGATCTACCAAAGATGATAGAGGGCGAACTTAAACATGCCGCGACACCCTGTATGTGAACCGGCATATTTTCACTTGGAAATTAGGAGCGGGCAAAAGTAAAGGGAGAAACAAGAATTACAAAGTAAATCACTCGTAGACTATTTTAAATCTAAAGAAATTAGTGACTCAAACTTCCAACCAAGCAAGCTAAAGGTATATTTTAGAGTAGATGCCAAGGTAATATCACCCAAGGCACTAGACATTTATTAACATTTTAACCAAGAGTGTTTGCTATGAATAAAATAAATATAAAATTCACCACGGTAGTATGTTTGACTTTCTAGTCCGTTTTTATTTTATAATCGTCCATTTAAATTCCAGCAATCAGCAGCTGCCAATTTTAGTACGTGGTTCATCCATGATATGATCAATGAGAGATCGACGGATTCGATTATTAAAAAGAGTGGGTCCTACCTTCAACCTTGCCTCGCTGATCCAAGAACTTCCCAAATCACGGGTTGAGATCAATTCTGAGGAATAATTAAGCCGCTACTGGATGCTATTGCGGCAAGTGCAAAAAGAGAGAATGGCAATTGTGAGAATAAGTGAAAAGAAATGGCAGTGTGGTAAGATCCACTTTAGTCCAAAGAACTCGTAACGCGATATGATTAGCCCATCACTAGCCACTCGCTCATCTCCCAAAACTTGAAAGCAACCTGCCACGTAGCCACTACCTTCCTTACCCAACCACTGCTTTTCACGTGGCAGGTTTGGCAGGTCAAAAGGGCCCGCTACTTGTCACCTGTCAAGCAGGGAAGGAGCCCCATGAGAACGAACATCTAATCTCCAAATGGCTCGACCTTGTGTCGGATAGAAGGGATCAATGGACAGGCGGAAATTCCAATTCTTCTCCTTCCTTCATTTTTAATTCTTAAATATGGATAAGATAAGTTCATCTGTTATGGGCCCACCAACAGAACTGGTTTGGATCATTTGTCTCGTGGGGCCCATCACGGTTGGTGTCCCCAGAAACCAATATAATTTGAGTAACTTCTGCTGTTGAACTTGAACCATTGTCTTATTTCCCTTTCGTCTTGCTCCATTTGTCGTTGAATGTGTAATAAACGGTCAGGATTATATTATAATAGAATACACCTGGGCTAAATTCAAGGCCTGGATCCCACGACAACATTGTGGCTGTGGACCCATAACATTATACCTTCCCTTTTTGAAAATGAAAAATGGAAAGGAATTGAAACCTATATGAGGTCTCCAAAGCAAAAGTTGTACCTTGACAAGGAGTTGCCTCAGGGGATTCCTCTAGGTGCCAATCAGTTGCCTCCTTGCTCTTATTGGTGCAATTTATTTGTGATCCCCACAAGTAAGCCCTGTGCTTGAATCGACTGATAGTAGAAGTGGAGTACCATTCATTTTCAATCTGGTAAAGCACCACGAATGGGTTGGGCTTGGTCCTAGAAGGTAAGGCCTACCAATATGTCATTATCCATATACTACTTTTTTTATTATTAGAAAATTGAATAAATATCATTGCATTACCATCATTTTTTATATTATATAAATAAAGTAAGTGCACTATGCAAAAGCGCGTTAGGTGTTATATTCTAGTGTTTCATTAACTTTAAGTTCCTCTTAACTTTTTCTAAACCTACATACATCTTTTTCTCTGCATTATACAATTAATTTTGATGACACGGACGTCGTCGGTAGACAACAGACTAGACGACAGAGGCATGCCCAGGCTAATTCAATTTATTTTCTTCTTAATCTTCTTTAGGTTGGTAAGTTGCCAATGAATCCATAACTTTGACTGTATGTATGTATGTATGTATGTATGTATGTATGTATGTATGTATGTATGTATGTATGTATAAATAAAGTAGTTGTAATTTTAGTCATTTCATGTGGGTGAAAAGTGCAGGTGACATTTGATTTGTTGGTGAAAAGTAAAAAACAAAAAAAGTTAGATGAAATGACTATTAAAAACTTTTCTTTGACCAATTAAATGTCATCTTCTCTTTATACCTATAGCTTCTTGCTGAAATTACCGCTCCTATATATATATATATATATATATCTTTTACATAAAAGCAAAATACTCCATAGAGCACCAACAAATGTCTAGAGTTGGTCGCAAGTAACTCAACATCCATTGAAGTATGCTTGGTCATAGGTTTAAGTTGCCTTTTTCACCTTGGCTGGGAATTGAAGTTAGGAGTGTGTGAGAAAAATTTCCTTTATAATTTTTATTTCTTTAAAAAAATGTATAAAGTATATGTAAACTATTTCATTATTATCATATATAGTTAAACCACTATGAATTAATACTTGCACTAACTTGTTTGGTCCCAACTTGGGGCAGCTTGATAAATCAATAACCTCGTTACATAAACTAATATTCTTGGCAGCGGGAGAAGAAAATGAAAATGTCTTGCGCCTAACTATGGAATGGACATGAAAGTTTGGCAATAGCTTCCAAAGTAGGTTGTTCCCTAATTCCCCGCCACTCTCTAGTCCGGTGTGGTTGCTAGAGGGAGATTCTTTCCCATTTTTAATCTCTACGCTGCCGGATTACGATCCGTACGTGAAGAGACTTTTTAGGTTTACTTAAATCAATAGAAAACTTGCTTGCTTCAGAGAGAAATACTATAGTCTCTACAAGGAGAAGAGTTTTAATTTTAAATATATTTTTTTTAAAAGTCCCTTTCTTATTAATTTATTGAGGTTTAAAATGTGAAGGGGAACCTTGGCCTAACGGTAAAAGTTGTCGCCATGTGATCTTGAGGTCACGGGTTCAAGACATGGAAACAGCCTCTTGCAAAATGCAACATAAGGCTGTGTACTTTAGACCCTTGTAGTCTGCCCCTTCCTTGAAGCCCGCATAGGCGGGAGCTTTGGGACTGCCCCTTTTAATATTTATGAATGTGAACCCTAGCAGTGGGTTAGCTACAAAAACCTAAAGAGGAGTCTGCCTAGCACCCTTCTGGGCTTGTTTTATTTGAGATGTAAGCCATTCCTCTTATTCGCCGGTGATACATAGGCTATATGCAATAGAGCACCCCGTTGGATGCTTCTAACCACTAGTCTTTTCAGTCGTAAGAATCCAATGATCCTGATTTTACAACTCAAATCACCATATGCTAAGACCACTCAATAAGCTCCAGTTTTAAAGTGCAGAATATCCTAAGAATCATGCCTAGATAAAAGTTACGGATGTAAATACCAATAGAAGGGCTGAATGAGGTTGGTTGATGATTGAACATGACAGGAGTAGCGGCCATGGATTGGACAACTGCGCCTAACCATATCAACTAATCTGATCACCTACCACTTTTGCGCACATTCCAATGACCAACTCTAATTAAACTATTTTAGATGGGTAATCTACGTCAAAAGCTTCTCTATAAACAAATGTTCATCGTAGTATTGCCAAAGAAACAGACTTAACAAATTTTTTTGAAAGTCTTTTTTTCTTTTCTAATATATAAAACCAATAATAAAGGATAAACGTGAAAATCAGTTTCAAAGCAATTAAAGCTACAAAAACCTATATATCATAATAGTTTGTGGAAGAATTCTTGTACGATGCTTGCACACCTCTTTTTGGACACAAATACAATAAAGCCACTTGTTCTACTATGCAAACTGTCCCTTAGGCCTTGGTGTGGATGGACGGGGACCTAAAGTGTCCACCCCATTAGATAATTTCTACCCTTCACTTTGGAGGCTTTGGGATGAACAGTTGTTTTGTTGTTTTCCTAAGATCCAGTTTAAGGCTACAAGTTCAAGTATTATAATAAGCCTTGTGTCTGAAACTCGTTATTTTCACCGTTGAGACTCATTCTTGTGCGATTACACCACACTCATACACCTTTAGAATAATAGTCTTGCAGAATGAAGCTTTTATGTGACTCATCTATTGGCAAAGGGACTTGGATTAATCTCATTAAGCTTAATGAGGTAACTTGTTGGCTCCGTGCATATCCTTGGATGATTCATTTTTCATCCTTTCTGATGAAATCATTGACTGCACCTCCATAAGCCACAGCGTTATTAATGGAGGGATTTGGATTACTAACCACTTAGCCAACTAAATTTTACCCACCCAAGTGTAACGAGTTTCGGGACACGGCCTTCGGCCGTTATGGTCAAAGTTAAACCTGAAGCACAAGAACATGGCATGCTTAATTTTTCTCGTTCTCTCTCAACTAGCGCCCCTAAAGTTTTCGCATTTCATTGGCAAAAGAGGCGTCGCAGATTACGTCAATGCATCCAACGGTGACGCCTCCTGACGTCAAACAGGAATAAAGGGTTAAAGCATTCTCTTTCCGGATGCTGATAAACTATATTGCCACCCCCTACCTTGCTGCTTTCATTGCCATCCTGGAGTCAGGGCTGCCCTTTCTTCCAAGCTCCTCCGTATGCAGGGCTTGGAGAAGGGGCGAACCACAAAGGGCCTGTAGTACATAGTTTTACTTTGTATTTTCTTGACTTATAAATCTGTCAACTTATTACCTTTATTTTTATTATTAGTTTAGAAAAGAAAAAGAAATTAGATTAATATTCTGAAAATAACCATGTAACTCTTAACAACCCACAACCAATGAAACTTTACATCTCTCATTTCTTCATAATATATCTGGCACTAAAAGGACTTGCCTTCTAGCATAGTGGGGATAAAAATCTCCTGTAATACTATTAGGTCAGGGGTGTGAGGTGCACCATTCAAACGGAAAAAGAGGGGCAACATGAGGCAGTTTCTTCTATGAACTCAATGAAGTGCGTATCATATACATTAGTTTTATTAACAAATTTTTAGTGGAGAATGTTTACAAACCTCCAAATGACAGTGTAGTGTAGTTGTTTCTTGTTTTCTATAAAATGAGGAGTCTATGGGTTATTCTAATCAATAAAATTCCTCTTTGCACCTGAAGAAACATATACCATGCAGTTACAATTTAGACCCAAGATGAAAAATGACAATCTTGACACCATGGTGCGGAATTAATGCTCTTAGATGAAATGTAGCAATGAGGAAAGGCAAGAAGAAGTGATCGTCAACAAAATGAGTAGACTCAGGCTTACTAGGGATTATTATGTTAATGCAAATAACTCAGCTTGCATTTACACTACTACACATGAGGGTTTTAAAATCAGCGTAAAGAAGTTGCTTATTGTATTGCCAACTTTATAAATATTTTACAAGTTGCTTGAAAATAAATGACTTTAAATAGATAGACTTCAGAAGTCGTTTACGAGTAAGGGACTTTAAAAAACTGGCGCAAGCTGAAAATTTTTAGCAGGAATAACTTTTTAAGTCTCTTAAAAATGAACGACTTTAAAAGTGATGAACTTTAGAAGTCGTTTAGATATAAACGACTTAAAAACTTCATGACTTTTTGAAGTCGTTTTAATTAAGTAACTTGAAAAGTATCAGATAAATTTGGTGCAATTTTTTTATTTAGTGAGAACGTACTTTTAAAGTCGTTTATAAATAAACGACTTTAAAAGTCATAAAGTTTTAAAGTCATTTATAACTAAACGACTTCTAAAGTCTTCGATCATCTATAAATAGCCATTAAAGTAACATTTTTTCCCTTATCCTCTCTTCTCAAGGTTTTGGCATGATGGATTCGTCTTTGGGCCTTATGCATCTCTTTTTTTTCCTTTTTCCTTTTTACTTTCTATTTTTATATTTTGACTGTTCGTGTAATGAAAAAAATTGTAAGTAAACCACAACTTCTTTTAAATCACACGAATATTTCTTTTCTTGTTACTAACTATTCTTTGTTTTTATTTTGTAGATCATGTGGGTTTTCTCTCTACATATCATGGGGTTAAAGAATCTATTTGATCATCCTAATTTCTCCAAAATTGTATGATTTCATTAAAAATGAAAACTACTTCTCTCACAAGCCTACTGTTGAAGAAGGGGAGAACAATATGGATTTGTGCTTCTCACCCAAAAATAGGTTTTGATGAAGAGTGGTGGTTATACCATCAACTTTTGGCCTATTCTGAAGAAAAAGAGTGGTGTCAACTAAATACTAGGCTAGATTTTAATGAAAATATCAGATTTGCTATTTGATCTTAACTTAACAAGATCTAATAGCTAGTATGTAACATTTGATATAAATGTAACATTGGATGTAATAAAAAAAAACAATTTGATTTCCTTGTTGATGTGTTTGTTGATGTGTGTTGTGTGTGTGTGTATTATATGTGATTGTGTTTGTAAAATTAGTTTTCATGTGTATTTATGTTATTGTGGAATACAAAAATGGTAAATAAAAAAACAATATGAACATTTAAAGTCATTTATATTCTAATGACTTTAAAATCATAGACTTTTAAAGTCATTTTTCATCAAATGACTTCAATTGAGCATTTGTTTTAAGAATTATTTCGTCGACTTTTGGTGTGCCTTTTCACTCTATGTTTATTATCTAACACAAAAAGTAAACCAGACTTGTATTTCTCTACTCTGAACCAAATCCTACTTGTGAATTGGAATTATATTCACAAATTCTTGGTCAATATCAATTTTTGAGTGTTGGTTAGTATGTCTTTATTTGTCTCATATGTATTATACATATTTGAATAATTTTTACAAGGCCATTGGTTAGAAATTCTTTTGAAAGTTGATTTCATTCATGAATGTGTATGTCATAATTTTCTTTTATTTTGTTGTTAATTGAAAGTTTCCATGCATGAAATATATATATATAGTTATTTTAAATGTTTCTAATTCATGTATATCTAATGTTTGGTAAAATGCCTAACCTAATCTTTTAATGTCTTACATTTGGTTCGATTTTGTGTGATAATGGACAAATATGCTTGGATGTCTGCGACAAGAACATCGAAAGAATATGAGGAGGGTACAGAAAACTTCATAGACTTTGCACTTAGGGCAGGTGTTGATAGTAATCTCATTCGTTGTCCATGCTCAAAATGTGAAAACTTGAAAAAAGTAACTGTAGAGGTGTTGAGGGAACACTTGTGCTATAATGGAATCGATGAAAGCTATCACCTATGGATTTGGCATGGAGAAGAACTTCCGCATCCCTCGACAAGGCCTAGAACATATGATCAAGACACTATAGGAAGTGTTGGAACACTACAGGAAGTGTTGGAGACAGTAGTACAGCTGTACCAATGTTTCAAGATGCATATGATGACTTCTAAGATGATCTTGAAGAATTTCATGCTACATTAGAGGAACCCAATGAGCCGTTGTACCTTGAGTGTAAGGATTATACAAATTTGTCCGTAGTGGTGGAACTTTACAAAGTGAAATCAAGATTTGGTTTTTCAAATTAAGGTTTTACAAAAGTCTTGAAAGTAGTAGGTAAGATGCTATCGAAGGATAATAAATTGGCGAGGTCCACATGGGAAGCAAAGAAAACCATGGCTGTACTAGGATTGAAGTATGAGAAGATACATGCATGTCTCAATGATTGCATCTTATATAGGAAGGAGCACAAGGATAAAACTACATGCCTAACTTGTGGATAGTTAAGATGAAAGTTAAAAAAGAATTCATCTGAAACATCTACAGTCATTCTTGCAAAGGTTCTATGGTACTTCCCCCCTATTCTAAGGTTCAAAAGAATATTTCGTATAACAAAAATAACAAAGAAATTTGTGTGGCATGCCAATGACAGAGTAATTGATAGCTTTTTACACCATCTAGCATATAGCTCAGCATGGAAACTCGTAGACTTTATGTGGCCTAATTTTGGTGAAAAACCTAGAAACTTATATCATTATCTATAGATGGGATTAATCCTCATGGTTTGATAAGTAGCAAGTATAGTTGTTGGCCCACTATATTAGTTTATTACAACCTTCCACCATCTCTATGCATGCAGAGGAAGCACATGATGCTAACTATGTTGATATCGGGTCCAAAGCAACTAGGAAATGACATGTACTTGTCTCCCTTGATTGATGATCTTGAGAGATTATGAGACGTAAGCGTTGAAGCATATGATACATATAGGAAAGAGTCATTCACCCTAAAGGCTATACTGTTGTGGACAGTAAGTGATTTCCCTGCATACGGTAATTTGTCTGAATGAATTGTGAAGGGATATAATGCTTGTGCTATCTGCAGTGATCAAACATGTGTGGTACAACTTAAACATGGTAGGAAAATGACATTCCTTGGGGACAGAAAATGGTTGCACAAAGACCATCCATATCGTTTTAAGAAGGGAGAATTTAATGGGTGTGTAGAGACTAGGGCACCTCCAAAGATGTTAATAGAATGACAAGTATTAGAGCAGGTTGAAAACATCAATGTCTTGTGGGGAAAGAAGAAATCAAGTAAACGTGTAGGTGAAAGTAATTGTAGAACTTGTTGGAAGAAGAAATCAATATTCTTTCATCTGTCATATTGGAAATCATTGCATATACTCCATGTGCTTGATGTCATGCACATTGAGCAGAATGTGTGTGAAAGCTTAACTGGTACGTTGCTTAATATCCTAGGAAAAACAAAGGATGGACTTGCAGCTCGCATGGATCTTATGAACATGGGTTTGAAGAGGAGGTTGCACCCAAAGGACAAGGGTAGTCGAGGAGCATACCTGCTTAAGGAAAATTTTACTCTCAATAGAGAGGAGAGGAGAATAATGTGTATAACCTTATTCGAGCTCAAAGTCCCAAACGACTACTCTTCAAACTTTAAAAACATTGTTTCCATGGAAGAGCTAAAATTGTTGGGGATGAAGTCACACGATTGCCATGCATTGATGCAACAACTACTACCAGTAGCAATACGTTCGGTGTTACTGGACAAAGTTAGGGGAGCTATTACTAAAATTTGCTACTTCTTTAATGCTTTGTGCAAGAACGTGGTGGATGTTTCAAAATTACAAGAAATTCAAGGTCATCTAGTGACAACTTTATGTGAGCTTGAGACAATCTTTTCACCATCCTTCTTTGACATCATGGCACACTTAAAAGTGCACCTCATTGATGAGCTCAGACTTTGTGGGCCAATTTACTTGTGCTAGATGTATCCGTTTGAGAGATACATGAAAATTTTAAAAGGGTATGTACGTAATCACAATTGGCCAGAAGGGTGTATAGTTGAATGTTACATTGCAAAGGAAGCAGTGAAATTTTGCACAAAGTACTTAGCAGGAGTGGATGCCATTAGACTCCTAAGAAAGAAACAATCAGTTGCATTTGATTCCAAAGTTGGCGAACCTCTATCTAGTGGTTGTGTATCGATCATTGATTATAAAGAATGAGACGTGAGCATCTTTATGTGTTACGAAATGTTGATGAAGTCCAACCATACATTGAGTAAGTTAATTATGCATGCATGCATATGTAAAATTTAATTATTGATGGTTAATTACATTTTCTATCATTAATACTCTATTAATTTGTTTGTGTATATATGTGTACGTAGTGAACACATGGACGTGATCAAGGCGAAGCATCTAAGTTATGCAAAGAAACTGAAGTGGCTATAATTTGAGCATTGTCGCACTTTCAATAATTGGCTACGTAAGAAGGTAAATTCTCACTTAATGTGTATATTAAATAACTACATTATGTATATATATATTAATCTTATTTAAGCTTACATAATATATTAATATACACGGATTCAAGATCAGTGAGAAGTAGTAGGCAATAGTATATTAGAAACCTTACACTGCAAAGAAACTGAAGTGGCTACAATTTGAGCATTGTCGCACTTTCAATAATTGGCTACGTAAGAAGGTAAATTCTCACTTAATGTGTATATTAAATAACTACGTTATGTATATATATATATTAATCTTATTTAAGCTTACATAATATATTAATATACACAGATTCAAGATCAGTGAGAAGTAGTAGGCAATAGTATATTAGAAACCTTACACTGCATGGCGATAAGACCCCAACCAGAAGTAATAAAATATGATGGATATGCCATCAATGGTTATAGCTTTTACACAAAAGACCGTGATAACTCAAGAGTGCAACAAAATAGTGGAGTTAGCTTAGTTGCCAATGCTACATTCTCTTCCAATTCAAAGGATAATAGGTCAATAGTGGTAGATGAAATTTATTACAGGGTCATAAGAGAGATTTGGGCCTTGGATTATACTTTCAGAACTGTGGTTGTGTTTAAGTGCGATTGGGTGGAGCAAAATAAAGATATCATAAAAAATGATGCCCTTGGATTGACATGGGTTGACCTCATCAAGATCGTCTATAAAAATGATCAATTTATTTTGGCATCTCAAGCAAAACAAGTATTTTACGTACAAGATGAACGTGATAAGAGATGGTCAACATTTTATCATCCTGTTTGAGGAATTTATATGATGAAGATGATCTAGGAGACACTAAAATAAATTACCCTTCTATTACTAAAACAATCCCATCAATCGAAGCAATTCTTGGTGAGAATGAGGATTATGTGAGTGAAAATGGTGAGGAAGGTGCTTGAGTTTGAAAACAATATATATTTTGGGGTTTGTGGAATAATATATATATATATATATATGTATGTATGTATATATATTAGTCAGTTGCAAAATCTATATAATTCAATATTTATACTTTTTAATTAGGTCTTTTGTCATGAGCAATAATATACACATGGATTGATATATAAGTTAGCTATATATATGCGTACAAAAAGAATGCAATGCTGACTATAAATAAAAAATAAAAAATTGTTTCATTGTGTATTAATTATTAGATATTGTAAGTACATATAAAAGGCGTATATATAATTTGAACAAAAAACATTTTAAAATGTTGACTTCAAAGGTATGTACTTTACCAGTCGTTTATTTATAAATGACTTTAAAGGTATGTAATTTTAAAGTATGCACTTTTAAAGTCATTTATAAATAAAAGACTTTAAAATTATAACTAAACTAATAATAAATTATTCATCTTATTTTGCTTAATGTGCTTTTATTAGTATAATTTTGGTATTTCTTTGTTTATCACATATTTTTATTTATTTAGGAGTGTTTCTATATAGTACTTTGCGACGCACTTAGTGTAAATCAAATATATATATATTATAAGAACAACTCTAACACACACAGGTTAGGAATGGGAATTAAGCTAACTCCCCCACATTTTAATATAATTAATTTATCATCTTTCTTTTGTTTAATGTTCTTTTATTAGTACATTTCTTGTACTATTTTTTGGTTATATTACAAATTTTTTGTTCTTAAAAATGGAGTATTGTTCCTGCAATTTTGGGTGGCGCAAGTAAACTTTGAAATATTAGTGTCAATCAAATACATATATATTCATTTAAAATTAATTAATTATGTGTAGATCAACCATGAATGAACCCTAGCCCTAATTAACCTGAGCCTCTAATACTGACCTTAACCCTTAAACTCTAACAGTGAACCTTACCCCTGAGCCCTTAACTCCTAACCCCAAGTACTTTTGAGCCCCTGAACTCTGAACACTTACATACGTAAGTACCTTGAACCCTAAGCCCTTAACCAAATTAACCCCATATTGTTTCCTGAACACTTGAACCCTAAACCCTTAATTAAACTAACCCTTAATTCTTGAACTCACTATCATTAAAATATCATTTCATTAATTGCTTGCATTACTTATTGTTAGATATTGTGGAGTACATACTAATTAACAAAAGAGGTGTGTGTGTGTGTGTATTAAATTTAAAAATTGTATATTTTTAAAGTCATTTATAACTAAACGACTTGAAAAATGAATACTTTTAAAGTCATTTATAACTAAGTGACTTTAAAAGTATAAACTTTTAATCTTCAGGCGGGTGCCTTACACATATCTCTATTTCTTCTCAAAACACGACAGAGCAACCCGACAAGAGGGAGAAAATGTGGAAGAAGAAGAGAAGGGAGAGAAAAGAGAAGAGAAGAGAGAAGGAGAGGGTGGCAATCAATCTGCACGCCACACCCACTCTGGAGAAGAGAGAAGGAGAGGATGGGAGCTCCTCTGCCCATCACACCCACGCCAGAGAAGAGATAAGGAGAGTGTGGGAGCTCGTCTACACGTTGCACCCACGCCAGAGAAGAGAGGAAAGAGGGAAGAGAGGAGAAGAGAGAAGGAGAGGAGAAAGGAAAGAAGAGGTTTGGAGCTGGTGGGACCTGATCTTCACGTCCGTCAGAGAAAACCATGGTGATTGGTATGATGGTTACTTGTGGCTATGTTCTTGCAGTGAAATTGTTGTTTTAGTTGCTTTATATGCTTGATTTAAGTTGTTGTTCTTAAGTACTTGAAATTAAAATAAAAAATAAAAAATTCTCCTTAATCTTTATGCTTTGTTTCCTGCCATCTAAATATCTTAATTGCTTGAATCGTTAAGAAACCATGTAGATTTTTTGGTTGTTTATTAAGTTCATTGATTAGCTTACATGATATATTACTTTTTAATCATCAATTAAGAAAAATTTTCAACCTATGAACCATGCACACAATCCATGGATCATGCACGTTGTACTATGTTACATTCCTCTTTAATTCTTGGTTAGTTTAGTTGCTTAATCATGCTTTGGTAGTTGTTAATTAGTTGTTTGCATCTTAGTTTAGGTTTAAAAAGTTTCCTTTATTAGTTTCAGAAAGTTTCTTGTATAGGAAAGTGTTAGATTAGGAAAGCTTCCCTTTTAGTCGTTTCCTTAAGCTAAGTTACTTAATTTGTTCATCCCAATCTTGCCATAGTTTCCTTTAGTTGAATGTATATTAGTTAAGTAAGTTACCATTTTCATTGTTTAGCTTTGTTTTTAGCAAGTTTCCTTTAGATGTAAGTTTTAATTTTATGCATGTTTCCTTCTTGTTTTATATTCCTATTTTAATCATGAACTCTTTCTCTTTGGCTGAATTTAAGTAATTTAAATACTATCCAATCTATTGATAATCCATGAGATTCCTCATGGGATCAACCACTGTCTTGTGCAATACTACTTTGATTCATGCGCTTGCAAGAAATTTTAAAGCTACACCAATAACTTACTATTAAGGTAGACATGGTCATGCTAATGTTTGACCAAAATCGAGCAAGTGGGGCCCACATGGTATGGGGTAATCACAATCTAGCATGAAAAAACTGATCCAGTAAGAATTTCTTTTACTGATCAAGGCATGGAAGCTTTCTAATAACGTAGCCACAAGTAATCAATGGCATGCATCAAAGTACTCCAATGTATGTATGTGAACCAGCTAATATTTATGATTGTACATGAAAGTGTGGGGAACATGTAATATTTAGATTCATGCTCTTTCTTTTGAATCTGCTCACGACTATATGTATGTCATGAGGAATGAAAATTTGGTATGTCTATGAATGAATGGTAATTGATGATGCATGAATAATTGCTCTATGAATCATTTCCAACATACTTGTAATTATACTTGTTTATTTGTTGAAGATACAAGCTCTAGTTAAACCTAAAGCCGTCATGTTGATTGTTTAGTGCTTATTTAAATATGCATTTTTATCATGCCCTATCTAGTAATTTGAAAGACTGTAGCATTATCTTTATTCCAAGGCAAGCATTTATTCATGTTGTTGATGATGATTATTCATGTTTTACTTAGATGAGGGTTTTAATTAGCATGTAATTATTGAAAGGTCATTTAAAAGCATTGTTCTAATATCATTGAATGTTTCTTTGTAGTAACGATAGAATAAGGAGAACATCAAACTGAAGAACATGGATTCAATGAAGGGCACGAACAAGAGGCTCACATGAGTAGTACTACTCCAAAAAGAAAGGGCAGAGGGCGAACAACAATGGAAAAGGTTATTAAGAGAAAATCCAAGGGAATTAAAGAAATTGTCCAATACGATAGTATAGGGCAAGAAATTGGTGAGAGTGCCCCTGCTTATAGTAGTTTCATCTGCTCTATAGTGAGAAGCATGGTTCCTATCACATTTGAAGATTGGAGACTTATGCCATCCTCAACCAAATATTCAATATGGGAAATGGTGAAGGTATGTAAACATTAAGTACATGTATTATTTACATTATAGCTTTCCTTATTTTTCAAATATAGTAATTTGACGTCTTCCATTTGCAGTCTGCCTTTGACGTGTCGGATGACAAGAAGACCCGTGCTTTATAAGGAGCTAGTGAGCAATTATAATGACTCCATTTTTGTAACCTTGAAATCCCAAGTTGGTAATGAAAAGTTCACTTTTTGAGATAAGGGTATTTTGGTCATTTCACTATTCACCCTGGACTAGACTCAGAAATTTGGTCCTAAGAATGGTACCCTTAGGTGCGTCTCAAAAAAAGGAATCCAACAAGACTAGAATCACCTAAAACAGAATTAAAATGAGCAAGTTATGGCCCTTTGAAGTTTAAGGGCAAAATTGTAATTTAATTTCAAAACGGATTTGGCTTGAGAAAACAGGGACCCGTTTTGATACAGGCACCCCCTTCTTCCCAAACCTACTAGAGGTTTCTAGAATGGCGGTGTGCAGGGGAGAAACCACCGCCATTCTGGAGGTTTCTCCATCGCCATTCCATGGCGGTAGAAACCCCCTCCAGAACCCTCTTCAAGCTCTATAAATAGAGCTCTTGGACGCCTCCAATGGCAGCCCAAAATCCTGGGAAAAACCCCATCTGGGAGTAGTGTGCAAGAGGAGAAAATCATGAAAAAATAACCGGCCACGAACTAGGTAAGCCTTAAACCCTCCAAACCCATCTCCCCCTCAGTCTTAGGTTGAATTCCCTTAAGTTTTTGCATACAAAACCATGCAAAATGGGGCTCTAGGGAGCCACAATAGACCCAAGGCAAGTACCTAGGGCGTACTAGTTTGACAGGGTTGAACCAGGCTCTTCCGTGGACACGCCTGCAAACGAAAGAACGGGCGGAAGGCCTGGTGCGTCGGCGGACGTGCCCTGTGGGCCTTCTATGTAATCTTAACGCTAAAATGCCTATAACTTGAGTTCTAGGACTCTGATTGAGGCGTCGAGAAAGGCGTTGTGTCCGTATCGACAACGCAAACACATATAAAATTATAAAATGCCTGATCAAGCCCCTATCTAAGGCTGGCATGACCCTTAAACTATGATAGTGGTGCAGGGCCACTAAACCTTTGCAAACCTGACTATACCAAGGCCCAGTTAGGGACCTTAGGAGGCCCTTAGGCATGAGAATGAACTCGTAATGCCTAAGTAGTGATGAAAACTATTCTAGAACTTATAGAAATAGGCTAAGCTAACCTTTTTCCCTAAACCATGACCAGGAATGTATGAGGACAAGGGGACTAGCGCAATCAAACCAAGTAGGTGTTCTATCGCTACTAGACTTTTAAAAAGAAACCATGATGCTTTGAGAATGCATGTTTTGAGTCATGATTGCCTTTCTAATATCATATAAACTTATGTTGTGTCCTTATGCATATGACTTGTTTAGCATGAAGTGATTTCATAAATGAACTTAGCATGCATATGAAAAATACATTGCGCATATATTGCCAAGACATGTGTTACATGCATAGACATGTTTTGAAAAAGGATTCTTGTTTGCATGATAAGTGTAGCCTTGGTCGATGAGGGCGGGCCGATGAGGGCCGGCCAGAGAGAGCTGGCAGGCTTCTAAGCTGGCAGGCTTCTAAGCTGTCAGGCTTCTAGGTAGGGTTATAACTTTGAATGTGATACTAACATGAGCAGATTTTATGCATTGCATGCATGTTTTGCAAACGATTGCATAAATTGCATGATTTACAATAAATAAGTGCATAAATTTCATGATTTGTGATTATTGAGTTTTGAATAAATGCATATCCTTGAGGGTTACCAAAAGACGTTGGAGTGCCCAAAAGACGCTGGGTATGCAGTTGTGAGGGCCAGGCAGTTGTGAGGGACCCAAAGAGGACTTGTTTTGAAAAAGAGGTTTTTGCCTGTTTGCTCGTATATGATTTGGGCTAGTAAGTTCGTGGGCACTATGCCAAGAGGTTCGGGGTGGCCTCCCAATCTCTACCACTATTAGGTGGAAAGGGTACCACACCAAAAAGGTATGTCCTTACTTCAATTGCATGTGGTACAGAGGACTGCCACTGGTGTCACGGCATTGGGTCAAAGTGTCAGATGCCCCGTGGAGGCTATGACCAAGAGTCCCTAAGTACCCGAGGACCACACGGCGATGAGGTCGTGGGCATAGTGTGCCTATGTTTTCGAGGATTTACTTGCATTGCATATGGCATGACATGAGGATGGTCGACCATACCATATATCCATGAGTTGGATTCAATTGAGCATCTTATGCATATCATAGTATATGTTTATGAAATCTATGTTACTTTCGACTTAGATTATGCGATTCTTTAAGTCGTAAGTATTCTAATTCGACAATAGTTTTTAATATCAATATTGAACATGAGTGATCAAACATGCACATGTTTTAAAGGACATGTGATTTTAAAACATAGCATGCATTGTAAAACTAGTAGCAATAGACTCCTACTGAGTATAGTGTATACTCACCCAATCCTTAACATTTTTCAGACACAAGTAAACACTTCAGGACAGGATACGCCTGTGACAGAAGAAGCCCAAATTAAGTCCAAGTAAGTAAACCTCTACCTTATCTTTCAGTGAATGTTACTTGATTGTAGTTACTCTCTGTAGAAATTTGTGACTAACACTTTCTTGGGAATAGAGTTGATTTAAAACTATGCCATGGCTATATGATTTGAAAATGTGTTTTGACACTCGGGGTTTTATACAAAAGATTGTTTTTCATAACAAAAGATTTTCATGCATTTCATATTTCTAAAACAAGAGATCTCGCCTTTTTATAAAATTTGCATCGTATAAAACCCGGGTCATCACAGTAATGGAGAAAATGGAAGAAGTACCTTGTTTGCAAGTACATAGTTGGTGCCTTCCATTTACTCCGATGTCATCGACCAGGAGGCTTGGAATGCATTTATACAGAACCACACCTCCCCCGAGTTTGAGGTATGTGCAGAAATGACGCTTCATTCTTTTAATTACATGTAACGTTCAATTTATTGTACTTGATCATGCATGTAAAAATGTGCAGGTGAAGAGTGCATGGGAAAGAAAAGCGCATTAAACAAATTTGTAGCACCACCTATTTAGGATGGGCTATGCTCATTTAGAAGAGAACGAAGTAAGCATCTATGATAATTTATCCCATTCAATTTAATGCTACTATAATTATATACATGTTCTCTAACTATAGTGCCTTTGCTTGACAACCAAAAAAAGCTGGGATTACAGAACCCGTTGATCACTCCATTCTCTGGAAGATGGTGCACTTGGTGGGCCGTACTAGCGAGAAGCTCTCAGATGAAACTACTTCACAAATTGCTTCACGTAAGTAAGTGGTTCCACCTATCTATAAATTTTTTACAATTAATTAGATCAAATGATCGTGTCTTTCTAATTAAATTTTGTAGGATGCTCTTACCCAACAAAGCGCTACTACATGAACTTTAAGCAGCACTATTTCCAAGGAAGACATCTTGTATAGGGCTATGGGCAATATGGAAGACCACCCTAGTCGAGTTAGGGGCATGGGTTGCGATATTGTTCCTTCTAAATTCTTTGGTAGAGGACGTATACCTAAAGTTCAAGATGATAAGGCGGCCTATAATGCTTTCATTGCAAAAGCAAGGCAGGATATAATTAGACAGATGCAAGACGGAGGTTTAATGGTGGTTGTTGCACCCCTACTCATAATACTGCTAGCCCCACTATACCTCCATCACATACAAGCTGCAATTCCCCAACCGAAGAAGACGATGAAGGACATTCGCCTCCCCATGAATAGGAAATTCTTACCCAGGAGGTATATATGTACATAGACAAAATTATAAATTTTCATTATAAATTTGCACTAATCTTTTATATATCTCAACCTATCTATTGCATATTTGCGCTGTAGGTAGGCCAATGCCTATTGGCCGTGGAATCTACTCAAAATATCGTGGTAGTTGGTTCATGCTATGAGCATGAATAAAAAATTTTGCATGAAATTATTATACCACAAGGTACTAAGTGGGTTTCCATTACCATGGCGTTGAATGCTAATGCCTGCCTACCATTCCCATTAGAAATGAAAAATATTATAACCATTGGGCAGGCAGTTACATATCACATCGCTTGGCCGGAGGAACTAGTCATTCCCATAGAATCCATGATATGTACCTTATCATACTACCTTTCTCATTAACATTCTTTAGCTAAAGGCCTCGTAGAAGTCATTTAATAACTATATATGGTTAATCAGAAACAACATACAGTACTAAGATTGGCAGCCATTCCAATGGCACCTGTTGCTACTATACTAATGGAATAGGTACTTGATATATCTTTGGTTTTTCTTTCATCATAAATTAGATCTTCTTCATATATTAATATTAATTAGCTGCGAATTTTTACATCTTTTATACCAGTCAACCCAGGAGCATGTGGATGTGGAAGTCCCACCTAACACGCCTCGATCCCTAAGGGTACTCTATGGTCTCATCAACAACAATATGGGCATCAGTAATCCTATACAAATCAAGCAGGGAGTGCTTGCCGATAGCGTTGTTGAAGTGCCACTTATGGTAGAGGACCTATTATACATTTGCCAATGGGATTAACTCGAGCACCCTCACATTGTCTCTTACATTGGGTATATATGCACATACTTGCTTATAAATCATTTGATATTTACTTACATGTTACATTTTAATGGCATATGTACTAATTATTTCTTCTATGTAGGTTCTTGAATAATGCTACTTGCTTTTTTGAGGGTGAGGGTACAGTGCTTTACCAATTCCTTGACCTTGGCATCATTTTTGGAGCTTCTACACAATGGGTGATCGAGCATTATAGTCAGGATATTTTAACAGGCCTATTTCACTGCTCTAAGGGACAGGGCTTAATGATTCCCTACAATAGCGGGCAAGTTTTAATTTTCTTATTTTCTTGTCAAATTATTCTATACCTAGGGATTATCAAAACTTCCATTACAATCCATATGACTATTTATGTAGGTCTCATTGGATGTTACTCGTTTTGGATGTGCACGGTGGGCATGCTTTCTTTTCTTATTCTTGTGGATCGCACGTCTGTCCCGCCCTCGTAAATATTATAAATAAGTAAGAATTTATTTTTTTCATGTGTTATGTGTATATAAGTACGTAAATTGTTATTCATCTATAATGCATTTGAAATATAAATTTGTAGGGTTTAGTTGGATTGGGTTGTTCAGACCGGGACTATACAACCACCAAAACTTACTTGGAAGAATGTTAAGGTATATGAAACAATTAATTACTCTAAGTTATCACTAATTAAACCTACATTATTACAAATGATTTTTATTAGTTGTTTTGTTGTCCTTGTTCCATAGTGCCCTAGACAACAGTCAGATTGGGAGTGTGGGTATTATGACCTAAAGTACATGAGGGCCCTCACAATCAATGGTACCCCTATCTCCCATTTAAGAAAGGTAGAAAACTTCTTCTTCTTTTTCCCATAATCTTATATGTTTCTACAGTTTTTATAGATCTAGTTAAAAGTTTTAGCTTAATTAAATATGTTGTATTTCAGGCTGCTGTGCTTTCGGAGTGGGCATCCAAAAAGACTTACTCCATGGTAATTTTTAATGAAATAAGATCTAAATGGGCTAACTATGTAATGACTTTCAATTAGTTGTTGGAGTAACTACATGAACTTGAAATACATATTAAAGTATTTTTTTCCATTGACTTGTGTGTGCTCCTTTGGATTTTATTATTTTCTTTGAAATATATATATATATATATATATTTGTATTTTCAGCAATGAATGAGTGGAAATTTGGAGTGTGAGAATAAATGAGTATGGATGAAGTAAATTTAGAGTTTGAAAATGGAGTGAATATGTAGTGGTTGAACTATATAACTTTTATGAGACGAAGAATGAGAGGGTTACTTAGAGTGTGAAAGTAAATGTGAATGTGTATGGATTTACAAATGAAGTGAATGCGGATATTATAGACAATGCATATGCTGTAGTTTCTTATATAAATTATTTTCAAGATAGATGTGGATATGTAATGATGAATATGGATGTTTTCAAGATAGAATGAATAGATAGCAGGACAGTGGGCATCCTTGCTTGATTTCCATTGTGGTTTTGAAGAAATTTGTTGCTTTCCTCTTTTTTGGTTTGGTATTAATCTATAGTAAAGATGTAGAAAAGTAGCAAAATAGATCTTCATTATTTGGATGTAGTTATGTAAATGCAATATACAGAATATTCTTGAATAAGTGAGTGTATTTATACCTGCATAAATCTTCAATATATGAACTCATAAAACATGAATGTTTAGTTCTAAAATTTCTAGCGATCTAATTAAAAGACCTCTAAAACTATGCATCCAATCCAAGGATGGAACGTATGATTAAGAGGGGCTTTAGGGCTGAAGCTGGAAAACCTTGTTGAATTGCATGTTTATTTGTAGATTCGTAGTTTAAAATTCCACATCTACTTATTTGAAATGCACTTATCAAAACATGTTGGAACTATGCATGTAAGCCATGGCCGGAACACATAGCTTTGATTGATTTGGTGAGTGAATAGGTTCCAAGTTATGGCATTCATTCAAGTAGAAAAAAGTAATTAAGTTGATCTTGTTTAATTTGTCATTAGT
The DNA here is from genome assembly GCA_035236585.1 of Warburgia ugandensis. Lineage (NCBI taxonomy): Eukaryota > Viridiplantae > Streptophyta > Magnoliopsida > Canellales > Canellaceae > Warburgia > Warburgia ugandensis. The sequence continues at coordinate 33,735,244 of CP141130.1, read as the reverse complement.
TGTTAAAGTTCATCCTCTTGATTCCCACTGCATTCTTTAGACAATTGCATGATTAAGAAAGTATGTGTTAAAGAATGTTTTCCTTAAACTAGTTGATTAATTTCATGCTTAGGAAGCATGTTTTCCTTAAACTAGTTGATTAATTTCATGCTTTGTAACTCATAAAACATTACTGGACCTTAAGTCAAAATTCAACTCTATTCGTATTTGTTTCCCACCCTCAAGAAGTGTTGCAAGTAAAGAATGTAGGATATGAATTTTTATGATGTTTCATATACTGTAGTTTATGAATCTTTGGAGAATGTGCCATCTTATTTGTAACTCTTGGTATCTTCAATTGTTTGGATGTCCTAGTTATAGTGATGGTGTGTCAGTGATTCCTCCTTTCTAGCAGTAGCAAATAAGAGCCCTTCTTCAAAATGCTATGACCGTCTATGTACCCACACTATTCTGACTAGTTGGAAATGGGAATTGGTGATGCACTTTCAAAAAATGATGATCTATGTATGAGTTTTCCAACTATATCACCTAACTCACCTGAATTAGTTGTTATATATGGCTACTCCAATCAGCTGAATTCAGTAGTTGTCTTCTTTTAACTACGACTGTCCTTTCCATTATGATCAGCTTCATTTTTCATTTTTGTTATTCTATACTTACTATCAATTTGGATCTTTCATTCATTTCTAATGTTCTATATTCCTGGTGTACTTTTTGATGTTGTTGAGTGATATTGCTAAATGCTATTAGAATGTCTTGTATTTTCTTTGTTAAAAGCCATTATTGGACCTTAAGCATTACTTGACTACAAGAAAGAAGTGGATGAATGTTGTATGTTAACATGTTTTTAATGTTTATAAACATTGTTTGAGGATCACGTTTTCAATTTATATAGGTGGTTGATCTAGAAAGCAAAATTAAAAAAAAAAAAACTTTAGAAGTCATTTATTTTTAAACAACTTCTAAAGATGTATAGTTTAGAAGTCATTTAAAAATAAACGACTTCTGAAAAAGATTTTAGAAGTCGTTTAAAAATAAACTACTTCTGAAATCAAAGACTTTACAAGTCATTTAAAAATAAACGACTTCTAAAGGTCTACTAAATTTGTAAACTATAGAAGTCGTTTAATTATAAACGACATCTAAAGTCTTCAATTTTAGAAGTCGTTGTCAATTTTAGAAGTCGCTAAGTCAACGACTTCTAAAATTGAAGACTTTTCAAGTCAGGTTGGTAGAAGTCGCTTATTAAGTGACCTCTATTATCGGTTTTAACAGACTTTAAAAGCCTTCTGTGTAGTAGTGTTACTATTAGTGGATTCCTATAAAGTGAAAAGAGCAAATTCTAAATTAACCTTGACTTGGCTGACTCTGAAGCTGAGTTGGTTAGTTTTAGCACCATGCGTACCTAAGAACTTGAGTTGGAATCATCCAAATGTGTCTTCTGAATCTACTCACCGAGGGCCTTCAACTTATAGATGACATAGGATTCTGCATAACTAGAAATGCTAAACCAAAGCGCTTCTAAAATCTCAACTTTTTACATGATGGAGTTCCCCTATAGATCATCTACCAAGTTCATCTAATTGCTTTGCTTTTGGATGTTTGCTAGTCCAAAAACTATGCAGATTGACAAGTTACAAGATCATATTTTTCATTTTTGAATATAGATGGTTTTTTTACAAAGTTTCTAACCATTTATGAAAAGAAGAACTCTTTAAATTTTGGAATAATCCAATCTACATTATTTCAAACTAAGATACATCCCAAGACAAAGTAACTAGATGAATTAGAAAGATCACCTATAAGTGGACGTGCAAAAAGTTGGAGAACTTTGCCTGATAAGTGCTTACAAGCCCTTTGGTTTCGCAGTCCTCTTCTGAACTATTACCCATTTTTTCCTAAGCCATTAAGTATGGACATGTCATCTCTAATTTAGTGCCCAGGATATAGATGTTCTGAATGAGACGGGAGCAGATCAAGCTTGTAATGCCGCTTCTTATGTTAAGGACTTTTATAGTATCATGATTCTTTAAGTAGAGCTTCGTTAATTGTTGGTTTGACTCGCAAGGACTTGTATTGGGCCAGCCATGAAAACCTCTAAACAAAATAGACGGGTGGAAAGCACCGAAGCATGTGAATGGCAATACCTACTAGTTTCGTTTCATGTTCTGCATTCCACGTCAAAATGCTGCCAGCATGCATTTGTAGTGGAAACGCGTCATCCATGAGGTCCGGGATGGCGAGTAGACATGGAAGGATCTGATCCGTAGAATGGGAGTTATAGGATCCAGTCCCTATAAACTAATTTTCTAATAAGGGAGTTTAGAATGACAACTCGATCAGCTTTTCAAAGTTTGTAGATATTGTTGTTTAATTTTTCAGAAAAAGAAAAGGAGTCCCTCCTTATAAATGCGAGACAGCAATGCATCCACGTGATTGGATTAAGAAAAAATTTGCTAAAACTATCTGAGCCAGTGATCGGGTAATCGGCATTGGACCCAAATTCAGCACATATGGCCTTGATCAAATGCCCTTGATCCACAGTCCGATACTAACGAGGTACCGCACTCATTATTTGGAGAGGAGCGCAGATATCGGGTTCCTTAGGTTTGATGTTATACTTCCTATGATGGGCATGGATACATGGAGAGACATGAATGGTTTCACGTGCATCACACCAGACAGAAGAAAAAAGGGTCAAAAGTTGCAAAGACAAAGACAGCAACGTCTCCATGCACTAGCATGCTAGGCCTCACGGACCTGTAACACAACTAACTAGAAGCAACTCCACCCGTCCTTCCTTTCCCAGTGCGTATGCAGAACCCGTCACTCGCGAAGAACAACAATCCGGACATTTTCCCTGTTTTGGCGTTCATACTAGTCTATGGTTTTTCAACTCCTTACTGTTAACTGTTACGATCCAGCACAAGCAAAGAAGAAACAAGGTTGAGTGACGAGTATGAGGGAAAAGGGTTGAGCATGTTGGTGTGAATGATTGGTATCTAATTTGATAGCACAACAGGGCATCGGATACTCAACACATTAGATGTGAAAGCTAAACTAGCGCTTAAGCGGCCTTGACTATGAAACCAAAATTAAGCGGCTTTTCTTCATATCAAGAAATGTTGTGAGAAAGATTTGCTGCTAGACTTGCTACTCTCTTTTCTTCAACTATGGCAGTGAAAGCAACATCCGAATCAGCCTTTCGGCTAGCACTGGGAATTATTCCCATCATCCTCCATCGACTCCCAGCGGGCCGGTGGAAATCGAGAGACCAAATGGAAAAGGTCAAAAGAAGAACAAAAGGCTTACTCGTACTCGGTGAAGTATGCCTATCATCCGGGGATAGCATCCACCAACAGAGCAACCGAATATACATCAGAAATTGAGGGGTTGAATGGGAAAGGACTTTTAGTGAGACGTGAAAATGGCTACAGTTACGCAAAGATACGAAATAAATTTCCCAACAATCACAGTGATAGGATGCCAATCCAAGTTGGATGCTGGATACCTGATTCATATTGTATCAAAACAATTACAAGATACCATATTTCAATAAAAACAGGGACAAAGAATCATTCTACATTCCTATCTGCCAACAAAATTTTGTTATCACCTCACACTTTACTTCACCAAAAAGAAACTTCAACTATTCTGCTTTACCAGGGAGATAAGGATGTGATAGAAGCCGAGTACCATGCACTTCATAAATGGGTCATAAAAATGCTTTCCTGCTTGAGAAGGGGGGTGCATCTGGGGCCGACGTTGTTGTTGAAGCTCTTTTAGCATTCTGTGCTTCCTGTCTAGATGATTTGGGATCCATCAATAGAGTTTTTTGAAATGTTTGAGAAAACCCAGTTGCAATTATGGTCACTTGAATCTCGCCGTTGTATGTATCATCAACTACAGCACCAAAGATTATATTCGCAGATGGGTCCGCCAAGCTAGTAACAATCTGCAGGCAAAGAAATGATTGTTGTTCAGTAGAATATCTCAGCAGAGGCTTCTAGATAACTTGATCCAGATCCACGTAGAACAATTTAACAAATTAAAGTATTGACAATGAGGCAGGAAGATTCCCAGAAAGTCTGACAATCACAGTTAAATACGACTACAAAGTAAGGACCTGCTTGCTTAAGAGAGCAAGACAAATCAACGAGTGCCAAGTGTCATTTCTTTTGAAACATTGTTTTCTTCTAGCCAATCCCACAAATCTTGTTATGCCACCTAAAAATCTCTGGGAAGTTATTTTTACAAATTTAAAATGTTTAAGATGGTACAACGTGACGTTCCTACATTTGTCTTGGTCTCTTAAGCAAGCGCCTTTTATCCTTGCATTTTTCTTCAACGTTTAAAGCTAACTTTCTGATGAAATAAAATAAATGCAAACTGACAAACCATCAAATGATATATTAAAAACACAACATAAGTTGTATTTACCTGCGACACTTGGTTAACTTCCTGCAAAGTTAGGTCCTTTCCGCCAGTGATATTGTAGACAATACCAGTTGCACGTTCTATGGATCTTTCAATTAAGGGTGCTGAAGTCGCCTGCATGGCTGCATCTTCAGCACGATTTTTGCCACTAGAAACTCCCACCCCAAGCATCGCAGTTCCTGAGTCCCTCATTATAGTCTTCACATCAGCAAAGTCCACATTCACTAGTCCTGGAACCTGCAAGTAGGAGTAAGAAAGAACTAAGAACTTCTACTTACGTGAACCAAATGCTAGAAGTTCTCTTGGAAGAAACAAAGGTTCGAATGCCATCTCACGGTGATTATGTCAGAAATTCCTTGAACACCTTGACGCAACACATCATCAGCGAGAAGGAAAGCCTCTTGCAAAGGTGTCTGTACTGGTGCAACATCGAGCAAGCGATCATTGGGAATTACGATGAGAGTATCCACACTTACTTGTAATTTTTCAATTGCTTCAAGAGCCTGCAACAAAGTGTGCTATTAGCCAGATTCAGAAGATCAAATGCCATGGACACCTGCAAACTAATCCATCCCTGGAAGCATATTATTTACGGCAAACAGTACAAAATGGCTCACGGCAAGGGTTTTACAAAGAAATTCCAGAAAAAACTTGGAATCCAAGTATTAGCAAAGAGAACATCTACAACATGTACAAAAATCATGTTTGATAATGTATCAGATTTTTGAACTTGCACTAAAAGAAATTGAATATCATTTTCAATCAGTTTGAACAGCAAGTATTGGATGCTCTGAAACCTGGAAGTATCTTCAGAAAGTGACCATTGAGTTGTCAAGATCTTGCAGTATTATAATCTTATTACATTTCCTGGAAATAATGCAAAACCTTGAGTGTGTTCAGTTTGACAACATCATTACGGTCACCTCTATCACCAAAATACGCCTTTTTATTCATAAGTAATTAAGTCTGCAGGACATACCCATGCCTTGTCGCAGGCTCGTCAACTATTAGTACTCATTTATAATTCTTAATTTCTCAAGTCTTATTAATCATTAGATTTTCCAGGCAGAAAACTCACATTGCAGTGACAGGTGATCTGGATTTTTCCTTCTGAATGGTAAGACAGAAGCTAAGGTATTGCTAGTATGAAACACCTTTTAGGTGAAGGATAGAACAATTATAAGATTTTAATCCTTTTAATACTATGGGAATTAGTACAGAAGTCGCCAATCAGATAAAATGCATGCAATTATGGTTCCAGTTGCAGCCCATGGCAACAAGATTCAAACCTGTACAGCCCTCCGACGACCTTCAAAACTGAATGGATAAGTGACTACACCTACAGTCAAATAGCCAGCATCTTTGGATAATTGAGCTACAACTGGAGCAGCACCAGAGCCTGTACCACCACCCATTCCCGCAGCAATAAAAACAAGATCTGAGTCAGCAAGAACTTCACAAATGGCATTTTTTGACTCCTCGGCAGCCTGCTCACCCAACTCTGGATTTCCCCCAGTACCTGTATTCCTGATCAGAAAATCTATTAATGATGAAAGAAACCAAAATCTATCAGTGCTTTCTGGTATTCAGATAAGCAAATAACACCCACATAAAATTCAGAAATCATTATTTTTGAGAAGCCACCAACTCATGAATGATCACGAAAGGACAGGGAGGACACAAAAATCCTACCTAATTAGGCCTAGTAGTACACGGATGTAAAATCCAAATATGGTAGTTATACAAGAACATACAGTACGGAAATATCACTATAATAAAACATAAAAGATATAACGAAAAAGAAGTAACACCTGAAGAGATTATCATACCTAACCCACGTGTCAGTTGCTCTCCTATTTGAACCCGATGTTTTGCACTTGAGTGCTGTAAGGCCTGAGCATCTGTGTTTATCACATAGAATTCGACTCCCTGGATATAATAGGAAAGCTTTAGAGACATGACAGCAATTAGCAACAGAGCTGTAACAATCATCAGATGCACGCATGGGAAACAAACAAGTTATAGTCAATGAGGATACTTCGAAACTATATTGACCTCAAATGAAGTTTCGACTGTAAATAGAAATCTAGCCGGTGGATAGTGATAAGTGAAAATTCTTGTCCTTTAAGTTGAATTTTGAGGACAAAACAAGAGCTTAAACTCGAAATAGTAGCTATGGATGTTCCTTTTTCTTCTTCTCTGAGAATTGAAAAAGCATTTATATTTGCTCCTTCTACATCTTGATATGCATCATCTAGTATAACAGTAAAGATAGTCTATAGGAAAGGCCTTCAAAAGGTACCTCTCAGAGAGTGCAGAACCTGATATGACTATACAAGAGTAAGAGAGCATGTGGTTATGTTTATTTCAGAAAAACAGTACACTAACTAGATCTGTTTGACAACAGAGTCCTTGTATGTGGCACACATGCTTGAATAAGTACTTTGCACACATAACTCTTGCACAAGTTTTTGTGTGCTAATTCATAGAAGCTTTCCACATAATGCAGCTCAAAGATCCTCAGGAGCCAATTCAAGAAGCATTCCTTTCTTGCAACTTAGCACAAGTATGTGAATCATATTACCTTCTTAACTTCTAATATCCTCTTACAAAATACAAAAAAAAAATGACAGCATATCAATGTCCAGTGGATGGAATTTTAAAAAAATGAGACGGTAGTATTACAGCAAAATATTACATGTTTTCTAATTTTGTTCTATTTGATGAATAAAAATAATACATCACCCAAGTCACATCACTTAATGTCTCAATAAAACAACAGAACATACTAGTGGCGATCAGACTATGATAACCTTCCACATTTAATAGTTCCTGAAGGTGCTGCTTTATTGCATTAAATTTGAACATTAACCAATTAGAGATTCCAATACTCCACATTTAGGTATCTAGGGGTAGTTCTCTCTTACAGGAAAAACTAATAGTGGTGATCAGCCTATGATAACCTTCCTTATCTAATAGTTCTTAAAGGTGCTGCTTTATCGCATTAGCTTTGGGCATCAACCAGTAGGAGACTCCAGTACTCAACATTTGGGTATCTAGGTGCAGATCTCTCTTTCGGACTAATGACCTAGAAGCCAATAAGATTGCTACTGACAAGATCATAGTTATCTTATCCCACTGCTATTGCAGCCTTAAGACATACAAAGTTCATGTCAACATAGATAAAGCCCTAAAACCATGGGCTATATGTTCTTAGAAAGTTTTACCTCTTTTTAGGGATGCAAAAGGCAACTCCGCCAATGCCGGTCCCAAGCCCGAATGAAAAAGGAGGAGGGTCTTGCGTCAGGTGCCAACCGGCAAGGGGGAAGTTGAAGATGATTATGTTATTTATTTCTTACAAATGAATATGCATTTGTATATTAGTTTGTGAGAAAGAAATGAAAATCATCTCCAACTTCTTAAAATACGGTCACCCTTGCGTCAGGTTGCCAGCCAGCATGGGTTTAGCTGAAGATGATTTTTGTTATTTCTTTTATGCTTGCAAATGAATATGCATTTGTATATTAGTTTGTAAGGAAGAAATGAAAATCATCTTCAGCTTTTTAAAACTACAGCAACCCAAACATGACATGAATCGAAAACAGACATTCCCTTAGGCTAGGGCGTTCCCCGTAAGCGACGATCTGCATTGGATCCCAGGTGCAGTGAAAAATAGGCAAGGGTTGCTAGGGCGTTCTCCCAAAAACGACGCGCTACATCGGATCCCAAGTGTAGTAAAAAGTGGGCAAGGGCTGCTAGAGCGTCCCCTCGGAAGCGACGCGCTGCATCAGAACCCAGGTGCAGTGAAAAGTGGACATGGGTTCACACCATGGAGGTTGAAAAAGGCGGTAGTAAATAGGGTATCTCCAGATCATAAGATTCGCATCGCTACATGGAATATAGGGGCATTGACAGGTAAGAGTTTGGAGTTAGTAGATGCAATGAAACGTAGGAGAGTCAACATCGCTTGTATTCAAGAAACTAAGTGGAAAGGGGCTAAAGTTAGAGAAATAAATGGGTATAAATTATGGTACGTAAGAAAGGAAAATAACAGAAATGGCGTAGGAATAATAGTGGATAAGGAATTAAAGGATAAAGTTGTGGACGTTAAAAGAATCAGTGATAGAATAATAATAATAATAATAACTGTTCTAGGAGAGCAGATTATAAATGTTATAAGTGCATACTCACCACAAGTAGGGTTACAAGATATAATCAACAGACTAAGTGCATATGCACCACAAGTAAGGTTACAAGATATGAAACGTAGGAGAGTCAACATCGCTTGTATTCAAGAAACTAAGTGGAAAGGGGCTAAAGCTAGAGAAATAGATGAGTATAAATTATGGTACGTAGGAAAGGAAAATAACAGAAATGACGTAGGAATAATAGTGGATAAGGAATTAAAGGATAAAGTTGTGGATGTTAAAAGAATCAGTGATAGAATTATAATAATAAAAACTGTTCTAGGAGAGCAGATTATAAATGTTATAAGTGCATACGCACCACAAGTAGGGTTACAAGATATAATCAAGAGACTAAGTGCATACGCACCACAAGTAAGGTTACAAGATATGAAACGTAGGAGAGTCAACATCGCTTGTATTCAAGAAACTAAGTGAAAAGGGGCTAAAGCTAGAGAAATAGATGGGTATAAATTATGGTACGTAGGAAAGGAAAATAACAGAAATGACATAGGAATAATAGTGGATAAGGAATTAAAGGATAAAGTTGTGGACGTTAAAAGAATTAGTGATAGAATTATAATAATAAAAACTGTTCTAGGAGAGCAGATTATAAATGTTATAAGTGCATACGCACCACAAGTAGGGTTACAAGATATAATCAAGAGACAGTTTTGGGAAGATATGGAGAGAGTCATACAAGAAATTCCCAACACTGAGGGGATATTTATAAGAGCAGACTTAAATGACCATGTAGGAAAAGATAAGGAAGGATATGATAGAATACACAGAAGGTATGGTATAGATGAACGAACTGAGATGGGGGAGAATATCCTCAATCTTGCTTTGTCATATAACCTATCCATTGCAAATACACTCTTTAAGAAAAGGGATGAACACTTAATAACCTTTAAAAGTGGACTTCATAAAAGCCAAATAGACTTTTTTCTACTTACAAATAATGAACGATCTATATGTAAGGATTGTAAGGTGATACCTAGTGAGAGTTTAACCTCACAACATAGGTTAATGGTTATGGATATTCATATTAAAAGATGGAGTAAAAGAACTAAACTTAATACACATCCAAACACTAAGTGGTAGAACTTAAAAGGAGAGAAAATAACCTCATTCAAAAATAAGTTGATGGTAGAAGGAAATTAGAACAATGAAACAGAAGTAAATACCATGTGGACTAATATGGCTGAGCCCATTAAGAAAGTGGCAAAAGATGTCTTAGGAGTATATAAAGGTAAAAGGCTAATAGCAAAGGAAACATGGTGGTGGAGTGAAATAGTGTAAAAAGTTATTAAAGAAAAATGGATGCATTTTAAAGCTTGGCAGAAGATTAGAAATAATGAAAACTATGAACAATATAAGAATGCTAAAAACGCTGCTAAGAGAATAGTAAGTGAGGCTAAACTTAATGCATATGATAAGCTCTATAATAAATTAGGAACACGAGAAGGTGAAAAAGATGCATTTAAACTTGCAAAAGTAAGAGAACAGAAGGGTAAGGACTTAGATCATGTTAGGTGTATTAGAAGCAATGATCAAAGGGTATTAGTCAAAGAAGAGGAGATCAAACAAAGGTGAGAAACATACTTTCAAAAATTATTAAATGACAATGGCTCTGAGAATATAAGGATTGAAAATAATATAAATCTAAATAACATTGGATATTATAGATATGAACGTAGGATTAGAATACTTGAAGTAAAAAAGGTCTTGAAAAAGATGAAATCAGGAAAGGCCATGGGGCCTGATGGTGTACCAATAGAGGTTTGGAAGCATATGGAAGATATTAGGGTAGTTTGGTTGACCAAGTTATTTAACAAGATTATAAAATCAAAGAAAATGCCTGATGAGTGGAGGAAAAGCTCTATTGTACCAATCTATAAGAATAAAGGTGACATTCAGAGCTGCACTAATTATCGAGGGATCAAACTTATGAGCCACACCATGAAACTTTTTGAAAGAGTGATTGAGACGAGGCTACAACATGATACAAGTGTATTGGAGAATCAGTTTGGTTTCATGCCTGGGAGGTTTACCATGAAAGCTATTTTCTTACTAAGACAATTAATAGAGAAATATAGGGAGAGGAGGAAAGACCTACATATGGTCTTTATCGATTTAGAGAAAGCTTATGATAGAGTCCCAAGAGAGTTAATATGGAGGGTGTTGGGTGGTAAGGGAGTTTCTTAGGCGTATATAGATATAATTAAAGATATGTATGAGGGAGCGGTAACAAATGTTAAGACCACTAGTGGCGTGACTGGTGATTTTTCTGTCACTGTAGGATTGCACCAAGGATCGGCATTGAGTCAATACCTCTTCACATTAGTTATGGATGAGTTAACAAAACATTTGCACGAGGAGATTTCCTGGTGCATGCCATTTGTAGATGATATAGTCTTACTTGATGAGACAAGGGAGGGTGTGAACATAAAGCTAGAGTTATGGAGAGAAGCATTAGAATATGAAGGATTTAAAATTAGCCAAACTAAGACAGAATATATGGAATGTAATTTTAATAAGGAGAGTAGGAGTGGAACACCAGTCAAGATTGATAACCAAGAAGTCCCCGTGAAAGACCTCTTTCGGTACTTAGGATCATTGATCCATGAGAGTGGAGAGATTGAGAGAGAGGTTACCCAGAGAATTCAAGCAGGTTGGAACAAATGAAGATGTGCATCTAGAGTTTTATGTGATTGGCGGGTGCCACTCAAACTAAAAGGAATGTTCTATAGAATGGCTATAAGGCCGGCCATGCTCTATGGATTAGAGTGTTGGCTAGTTAAGGAACATGATACTCATAGGATGAGCGTCGCAAAAATGAGGATGTTGAGATGGATGAGTGGTAAGACAAGAAAGGACAGAATTAGAAATGAAAATATTAGAAGAAATTTAGGGGTAGCACCAATAGGTAATAAGATGAGGGAGATTAGACTTAGATGGTTTGGACATGTCCAAAGGAGACCAACAACGGCACCAGTTAGAAGGAGTGAGGCAATACAAGTAGAAGGTTCTAAAAGGGCAAGGAGAAGGCCCAAAAGAACGTAGATAGAAGTGGTGAGAAAAGATTTAAAAACTTTGGGACTAAATAAAACCATGGTATTTAATAGAGTTGAATGGAGCAATAAGATTCATGTGGCTGACCCCTAATTGGGATAAGGTCTTGATGATGATGATGATGATGAGGGATGCAAAAGGCAGAGATAATATAACCATTTGATGCAACTCCAGTAATTAGAACTTAAAGGTAATCAAATCATGGAATAGAACTCCTCCAAATTTTCGTGACAAATACTTTAAAATCCTAGGGATGGAGTAAAATGGGGTGTCTATTAATATAAAATCACCTAGAAATTTCCACTGAAAATAAGGTTTATCCAACTGAGAAATTCAGAGAAGAAAACATCAAATTATAAAAAACCATCCAATGTTTTAATTGTTCCTCCTTTCTACACATATAGATTATCAAAGGGTCCAAGTGAAATAAAAATAGGACTCTTCTAGTGGAACAGAGAAGAAAACATCAAATTATAAAAAACCATCAAATGTTTTAATCGTTCCTCCTTTCTACACATATAGATTAACAAAGGGTCCAAGTGAAATAAAAATAGGACTCTCCTAAGAAATTCAAAGAAGAAAACATCAAATTATAAAAAACCATCCAATGTTTTAATCGTTCCTCCTTTCTACACATATAGATTATCAAAGGGTCCAAGTGAAATAAAAATAGGACTCTTCTAGTGGAACAGACTTATAATCAAATTCTAGAAGATAGAGAAACTATTGTCAACCATTGCATGTAGCTAGTTATTACCTTAACCCTACATTCTACTACGATATGCAAGAAGATATTGAGGCCGACAAATTTATCAAACAAGGTCTATTTGATATCATCAATACCCTATCTACAATCAAAAGGATGCACATAAGATGATTGACGAGCTAAGCCCATATAAACCTGTGACACGCCTGTTCTCAAATGACTTGGCTAAATTGAAGAGAGACAATGGCCCCTTGGAAGTCTTTTATAATTTTCAAATACTTTTTCTTGAGTGTTATGTTGCTTAATTCTAGTTTTTATTTTATTTTCTAAGTATTAACTGTTATGAGTGATGGGTCATTTTTAGGCCTAAATGCCCAATTCTTCAAAAACTTGCCATCAAAGTTGTCTCCTAGACCTATAGTACATCTTCTTGCGGGGAGAGCTAAAGTGTCTTTGAGAATGTAAGTCTTATTTTACTAATTTGTTGAGCAATCTAATTAGCAATTATCTATTATATATAATTTAAAATTTTGTTGCAACTTCACACAAACAAGAGAAATAGGTAGCACACAAAAACATTGAATGATCTGGTATACGTTCAATATAATCAACGCCTCCGCCATCGACATAAGGATCATTTAAGATCGCAAACATATATAGATCCTATTGTATTAAGTGAGGTTAATGAGAGTGATGAGTGGATCATTGAGGCAAATGCTGAGGATGACTTTTTCTATCTAGATAATAACTTCACATTCGATAACGTTGAGCATGCTATGGGAACCAATTCACCTGTTGCTCCCCCTATTAGACAATGCCACAGGCGGAGAAGACAAAGCTTAAGCCAAGTGAACCTATCTCAGGTAGTGGCAGAACCTAAGGAGGAAATTGGTTCTGAGGAGGACATGGAGGAGTTGTAAGATTAGGGTGTTCGTCCTACTAGATATGTTGATGAGGAATATGATAACCCTGATGATAATTTGAACCTTGAAGATCCTTTCATGGATGAATGAAGTTAGTCTTAAACTCTTAAAAGTTATTTGACTGGACTATCTTTGTATATTATTTTTTTCATAGAAATTAGCATGTTTGGGCAACATTTGATCATAGAATTATGTTTCAATGTTTTTCTTCTTCTTTTTTAAAGGGCTTTTTAGTTTATTGTAATTCTTAAATAATTATTTTTGTGCTTCATGATCCCAAGCCTAGATAAAAAAGGTGGGTCTTGCATAAGGTGCCAGTTGGCAAGTAAAACTTTTGAAGAAGTTGAAGATGATTTTGTAATTTTCTCTTCTTACTTGCAAATAAATATGCACACACACACACACACACATATTAGTTTGTAAGTAAGAAGAGAAGATAACAAAAATCATCTTCAACTTCTTCAAAGTATGGCAACCCTAAAATGACATGAATCGATCATTGACATTCCCTCAAGCTAGGGCATCCCCTGTAAATGACGTGCTGCATCAAATCCCGAGTGCAGTAAAAAATGGGCAAGGGTTGCTAGGGCATTCCCCCAGAAGCAACGCGTTACATTGGATCCCGGGTGTAGTGAAAAATGGGAAAGGGCTGCTAAAGTGTCCCCTCGGAAGTGACGCACTATATCAAAATCTAAGTGCAGTAGAAAGTAGGCATGGGTTCATGTCATAGGGGTCGAGAAGTGCATGGCTAAATAGGCTATCTCAAGAGCATAAGATTTGTATCACCACATGAAACATAGGAACATTGACAAGTAAAAGTCTGGAGTTAGTAGATATGATGAAACATAGGAGAGTCAACATTGCTTGTATCCAAGAAACCAAGTGGAAAGGGGCTAAAACTAGAGAAATCGATGGGTATCAGCTCTGGAACATAGGAAAGGATAATAATAGAAATGGTGCAGGAATAGTAGTAGATAAAGAATTAAAGGATAAGGGTTCCAATGATAGAATTATAATAATAAAACTTGTTCTAGGAGAGCAGATCATAAATGTTACAAGTATATACGCACCACAAGTAGAGTTAGAAGATATAATCAAGAGACAGTTTTGGGAAGATATGAAGGAAGTCATGCAAGAAATTCCCAACATAGGGGATATTTATGGGAGTAGACTTAAATGACCATGTAGGAAAAGAAAAGGAAGAATATGATGGGGTAAATGGAGGATATGGCATCAGAGAACGAAATGAGATGGAGGAAGCTATCCTCGATTTTGCTTTGGCATATAACCTAGCCCTTGCAAACACATTCTTCAAAAGAGGGATAAACACTTAATAACCTTTAAAATTGGACTCTATAAAAGTCAAATAGACTTTCTTAGGAATACCAAAAGATCAATGTGTAAGGATTGTAAGGTGATACCCGGTGAGAGTTTAACCTTACAACATAGGTTAATGGTTATAGATATCTACATTAAAAGATGGAAGAAAGGAAATAAACTTAATAAATATCTAAAAATTAAGTCCTGGAACTTAAAAGGGGAGAAAATAACCTCACTCACAAATAAGTTGATAGTAGAAGGAAACTGGAACAATGAAATAGAAGTAATACCATCTGGATTAATATGGCTGAGTCCATTAAGAAAGTGGCAAAAGATGTCTTAGGAGTATCTAAAGTTAAAAAGCAATTAGTAAAGGAAACTTGGTGGTGGAGTGAAACAGTGCAAAAAAGTTATTAAGAAAAACGAGTGTGTTTTAAAGCATGGCAGAAGATTAGAAATAATAAAATCTATGAACAGCATAAGAATGCTAAAAAGGTTGCTAAGAGAATAGTAAGTGAGGATAAACTCAAGGCATATGATGATCTCTATAATAGACTAAGATTAAACTTGCAAAAATAAGACAATAGAAGGGTAAGGACCTAGACCATGTTATGTGCATTAGAAGTAATGATCAAAGGGTACTAGTCAAAGATGACAAGATCAAACAAAGGTGGGAAAGTTACTTTCAAAAATTGCTAAATGACAATTGCCCTGAAAATATAGGGATTGAAAGTACTGTAAACCTAAATAACATTGGACATTATAGATATGACCGTAGGATTAGAATACCTGAAGTAAAAGAGGCTTTGAAAAAGATGAAATCAGGAAAGGCCTTAGGGCCCTAATGGTAGACCAATAGAGGTTTGGAAGAATATGGGAGATACTGGATTAATTTAGTTGGCCAAGTTGTTTAACAAGATTATAAAATCAAAGAAAATACTGGATGAATGTAAGAAGATTTCTATTTTACCATTTATAAGAATAAAGGAAACAGACAAAGCTGCACTAATTATTGGGGGATCATTCTTATAAGCCATAATGTGAAACTTTTTGAAAGAGTAATTAAGAAGAGGCTACGGCATGAGACAAGTGTATCTGAGAACCAATTTGGTTTCATGCTTGGAAGGTCTACCATGGAAGCTATTTTCTTATTAAGACAATTGACAGAGAAATATAAAGAGAGGAAGAGAAACCTCCATATGGTCTTTATTGACTTAGAGAGCTTATGATAGGGTCCCTATAGAGTTAATATGGAGGGTGTTGGGTGAGAAAGGGATTTAGCAGGGGTATATAGACATAATTAAAGATATGTATGAGGGAGCGATAATAAATGTTAAGACCACTTATGGAGAAACCGGTGATTTTCCTATCATTGTAGGATTGCTCTAAGGATTGGCTTTGAGCCCATACCTTTTCATGTTGGTTATTGATAAGTTAACAAAACATCTACACAAGGAGATTCCATGGTGCATGCTATTGGCAGATGATATAGTTTTAATTGATGAGACAAGTGAGGGCGTAAACACAAAGCTAGAGTTATAGAAAGAAGCATTAGAACCTAAAAGATTTAAAATTAGCTAAACTAAGATAGAGTATGTGGAATGCAATTTTAGCAAGGAGTGGATCACTAGTAAAGATTGATAACCAAGAAATCCCTATAAAAGACCACTTTCAGTACTTAGGATAGAAGATTCATGAGAGTGGAGAGACTGAGAGGGAGGTTACCTAAAGAATTCAAGCTAGTAGGAACAAATGGACATGTGCATTTGGAAATTTGTGTGATCGGTAGGTGCCATGCAAACTAAAAGGAAAATTCTATAGGATAGTTATAAAGCCGGCCATGTTCTATGGATCAGAGTATTGGACAGTTAAAGAACATCATGTACATAAGATGAGTGTAGCAGAAATAAGGATGTTGAGATGGATAAGTGGCAAGGCAAGAAAGGATAGAATTAGGAATGAAAAAATTAGAAGAAACTTAGGGGTAGCACCAATAGGTAATAAGATGAGGGAGATTAGACTTAGATGGTTTGGACATGTCCAACAAAGACAAAAAACGGCACTAGTTAGAGGCAATGCAAGTAGAAGGCTCTAAAAGGGCAAGGAGAAGGCCCAAAAGAACATGGATAGAAGTGGTGAGAAAAGATTTAAAAACTTTGGGACTAAATGAAGCCATGGAACTTAATAGAGGGGAATGGAGGAACAAGATTCATGTGGCCAACCCCTTATTGGGATAAGGTCTTGATGATGACGATGATGGCACATGCTTAGGCCCTCCAAGCACCAAGAGCACCCCTTGCGCCTAGTTGTGCCTTGCGCCCCTAGCTATATAACTCATAACTAACTAAATATTCATGTTGTCATCTCATAACTAACTTACATTCTTAGTACCTTAATATGTAGTACACGCACACCATAAGTGCACAAAGTGAATTTACTCTAGATAATCAATAGGACATTACAACTCCGCCAATGACGGTCCTAAGCCCGGATGAAAAAGGAGGACGGTCCTATGTCAGGTGCCAATCGGCAGGGGAGAAGTTGAAGATGATTTTGTTATTTCTTTCGTACAAATGAATATGCATTTGTATACTAGTTTGTGAGGAAGAAATGAAAATCATCTCCCTCTTCTTAAATATGACAACCCTTGTGTCAGGTAGCCAGCTGGCAAGGGTGAAGCTGAAGATGGTTTTGCTATTTCTTTTTTGCTTGCAAATGAATGTATATTAGTTTGTAAGGAAGAAATGAAAATCATCTTCAGCTTTTAAGAAATACGGCAACCCAAATATGACATGAGTCGAAAACAGACATTCCCTCAAGCTAGGGCGTTCCTCATAAGCGACGAGCCGCATCAGATCCTGGGTGCGGTGAAAAATAGGCAAGGGCTGCTAGGGCGTTCTCCCAGAAGCAACGCGCTACATCGGATCCCGGGTGTAGTGAAAAATGGGCAAGGGCTGCTAGGTCAAATCTATATCTAATTTCAATGAGGTGCTTCTTTTCAAAGATCAACCCTTTAACTTGCAAATTTATAAATGTTTCCTACCAGTTCCGACCCTTAATGTTGGGTCATGCTACAACTGTTTCCTAAAGACAATATTAATAATGGCTTTCATGACATTCATTAAAATTTTTATTTTCCAAGTGTGTGTTTCTCTGCAACAGAACCTTAAGAACATACGTGTGGCACTCAATGGGAAGGCACTTTCATAGTCAATTCTCTTTTATTATAATCTCACTTCATAAGGCATGATAGGTCTCTACCTATCTACTTAAATCTTTCTTCCTTTAATAAATTTTTTTGCATCTACTAAGGTCAATGCTATTTGATAGATTTATTAATGTCTAATGATTATAAAACTTATAGTCCTTGCCAAATTGCATCTCATGCATTCTATTAGCTGCATCGATGTCCAATGCAGCCTTTATTAGACTTATTGTTAGACTCTTCTAACATAAAATGAGCATTCTTGGCCAAACAAAAGAAGTTCTGCTTGGAACTCAAATTTCTTTATAACGTGAGATGAATCATCATGTGTTACTTCAGGTTCTATCTTTAAACTCTCACTTTTTGTTAAGTATTCAATTTTGGTCAAAATATCTCTAATTTAGCATTTAATTATATAATCTAACCGATCAATTCCACAATTTTAGATAAAATATGAATTTTAGCTTCAATTGACATCCAACTGTTAATTTGTAAAATTTTACAATCAAATGATCATCGAAGTTAATCAGAGGGGTAATGTATGATGTAGATGACTTTAATCTGATCTTTTGTTTTGCAAATCAACTAGACTATGGCTTGGATAGCTTAGATCGAAAATCAACAGTATCAAATCATCCTAAAGAACACTAAAGTGAGATGGGATAGTTTCTTAAAATTAATTTGGTTTTAAAGGAAATCATGGAGAAGATTTTAAGGGAATTAACATGGAGTGGATGGATGCAAAATAGATAAAAGCTGCTTGAAGGAAAGTTTGAGGGGGAACCAAAATTAGAAGTGAAAAACAAAAGAGGAAGGTGGAGATAGATTATAAGGTGGATGGCAGCCCAATACCCCTCTCTCTTGGACGGTAGGAGGAAACTGCAACCCTCTTTCTCTTTCAATCTCCCTTCTCTCTCACTCTCTCCTCCTCTTCTCTCCCACGTTCCCCCCCCTGGGACCGTAGGAGGAAACCCCCTTCTTCTCTTTCAATCTCCCTTCTCTCTCTCCCTGTTTCCCTTCCTCTTCACTTTCTCTCCAGTACCCACCTCCCTATCTCTCTCTCTCTCTCTCTACACTGACCCTTGTCTTCCCTTCGGCTCTGTCTCCTCTCTCGGTTTCTAATAGGGAACTGGAATACCCAGACTCCCAACCAACCAGCCCCTGTTTCTACCATCTCTGCCTTTTTCTCTTCTTCTTCCCACACAATGCTCGGCCATCTTCTCTACCTAACCACACTCCTTTCCTCTCTCATGCTCTTCTGTTATCACCCCGCATCAACAATCCCTTGTCGTGTTCTCCTCCCTAGCACCGGCTCCTACCCTCTGCGCACCGAGCAGCCTTTTTTTTCTTTCCTTCCCTCTTCCTCACCCCATCATCACTGTCGACGAGTCCTCTCTCGCTAGCAAATCCCATCACTGTTCCCATCTCCCCTCTTCCTTCCACTCGCAAGACACCTACCAGACTTCTCCCTCCATCACCTCGGTCAAAAATTCCCTTCACCTCTTCAGCCAGTACCCATCATTGCACCACCACTGTCTGCACCCCTCTTCTCTCCAATCTTCCTCACTCCCACCTACTGCTCACCTCTACTATATGCCAGATGCCTAACAGCCCTCCTTCATTCTCTCCTCCTTTCCTGGTTTCTCATCTCCATCTCCGGACAACGTCACCATCGTCACTGCTAGTACACGCATCGGTACCTCTCAGCCTCACTGATCAGTCAACTCGACAATCACCGTTGTACTTCTCCCTTCTCTCTCTGCTTCCACCACCAGTGCGTCACCAGCTCTCTATCCCTCTATCTCTGTCGGTCCATTCCCTTCTCCATTGTAAGAGAAAACCCAACTTGGGAGGAAACCCCCTTGGACAGTAGGAGGAAACCCCCTTCTTCTCTTTCAATCTCCCTTCTCTCTCTCCCTGTTTCCCCTCCTCTTCACTTTCTCTCCAGTACCCACCTCCCTCTCCTCCCTATCTCTCTCTCTCTCTCTCTCTCTGCACTGACCCTTGTCTTCCCTTCGGCTCTGTCTCCTCTCTTGGTTTCTAATAGGGAACTGGAATACCCAAACTCCCAACCAACCAGCCCCTATTTCTACCATCTTTGCCTCTTTCTCTTTTTCCCACACAACACTCGGCCATCTTCTCTGCCTAACCGCACTCCTTTTCTCTCTCATGCTCTTCTGTTATCACCCCGCATTGACAATCCCTTGTCGTGTTCTCCTCCCTAGCACCGGCTCCTGTCCTCTGCGCAGTGACTAGTCTTTGTTTTTTCCTTCCCTCTTCCTCACCCCATCATCACTGTCGGTGAGTCCTCTCTCATTGGCAAATCCCATCACTGTTCCCATCTCCCCTCTCTTCCTTCCACTCGCAAGACACCTAGCAGAGTTCTCCATCCATCGCCTCCATAAAAAATTCCCTTCACCTCTTTGGCTAGTACTCATCATTGCACCACCACTGTCTGCACCCCTCTTCTCCCCAATCTTCCTCACTCCCACCTACTGCTCACCTCTACTGTCTGCCAGATGCCTAACAGCCCTCCTTCATTCTCTCCTCCTTTCCTGGCTTCTCATCTCCATCTCCGGACAACACCACCATCGTCACTAGTAGTACATGCATCAGTACCTCTCAGCCTCACTAATCAGTCAACCCGACAATCACAGTTGTACTTCTCCCTTCTCTCTTTGCTTCCACCACCGGTGCGTCACCAGCTCTCTATCCCTCTATCTCTCTCGGTCCATTCCCTTCTCCATTGTAAGAGAAAACCCAACTTGGGTTTTCTTTGAAATTCCCTGTTTTCCTCTCTTTCCCTGCATTTTCTCCCCCACCTGATTCGTCTTCCTCCTCCGTCAGGCAACTTTGTTTTTCGATTAAAACCAATAAAATTGGAAATTTCTAGTTTTACCCTTTAGACATTAATTAAAATTCCATTTTAATCCTTTTTCCTTAATTCTAGTTTTACTTTATCTTTGTTCTATCTATGTAGGAATTGCACAATCCAAGCCGGTTTGATTAAGGCTTAACCTAATAAATGGTTTAGCCTTAACAAACAAGATGTCTCTATTTTCTCATCTGTTTCTCATTAGATTCTCAGTTATTTTTCAAATTTTGTTCTTAGGACATCTCTTAGCTTATTCAACATCTCAAATCTTCAATCTAAAATCCAAAAACCAATCTAAGCTGTCCAAAACCCAAAAGCCTTCTTTAGTCAAGATCTTTAAAATTTTGGGGAATCTGCCTAATCCAACTGTTGGATCCTTAATAAGAGATATCAATGGGAGTTTAATGAAGGCCGATCGACTTTTTTATTTATCAGATTTGAAGGAATTGGCTATGATGAAGTGAGGGAAGTAGATTTTGTGTGTTTTTTAGTTAATTTTCAGTATTTTTGAATTTGAAATTGTGTAATTTTCATCAATTAAATAGATCTGAAATTTTATTTTATTGTTAGTTAATTTCTTTAATTTTTTGACAATTAAATTTTATTTAAACTCCATCTTTTTATGTTGAGTCCCCGTGGGATCAACCCGTACTTGCATCAACTACGCTACAATAGCCCGTGCACTTGCGATAAAACAATCAACACATTTTCTAGAGATCTTATCAAACAAATATTCAATTGCCCTTCCCTCAAAAAGAATATATTCTTGCTAACAGACACTTTGCTACCTTCACAAGTCTAATGAAGAATTCTATGAGAGAGACATAAGGAACTAAGAGATAATTAAGGAAGATTGGGTTAGAAGTGTGAGAGAATCAAGAGAGATGTTGCTTAAACTAATACCATTAGAGTGAGAAAAAAAAAGAAAGAAAGAAAAGAAAGATGTATTAGATGAAACTTAGAAATGATTTGAATTAATAGAAATATGCCATGGATGAGAAAAAAAAAAGGAAAGAGTTGGTGAGAGAGAATTCAAAAACTAGAGAGAGAGAGAGAGAGAAGAGAGAGAGAGACAATTTGAGAATCCATCAACTAACTTGTCGTATTCATAACTAAGATGTAGCAATGGACTTTATTTATTCTTGATCCACCATTTCACACCATTAATTTGCCAGGATACATCTTAAATAGGCCATGGCACAAAAATTCTCTCCATTTCTTCAACATACAAACTTGGTGATTCAAATCATGTTTGATCCCTCCAACAATTCTAAGACTATAATCTCCTAGAAACCTTTGATTGGACAATTAGGAAATAAAGAAAATAACTTTTGCATTAAAAACACCCAAATTGAAAGCTTTAGGCCTTCCAATGAAGAAAAGATTTTCATGTATGACTCATCCACAAATGAGATTCCATGGTGCATGTTATTTGCAATGATATAGTTTGATCAATAAGACCTAGTAGGGCACTAATACAAAGCTAGATTTGTGAAGAGATGCTATAAAGTCTAAAGGATTTAAAATTAGCCAAACTAAGAAAGAATATATGGAATGCAATTTTAGTAAAGAGAGGAGTGGGAGTAAAGCACTAGTAAAGATTGATAAGCAAGAAGTTCCCCAAAAAGACCAATTACAATTCTTGAGATTGAAAATTCATGAAAGCAAAGAGATTGAGAGAGATATTACCTAGAGATTCCAAGTGGGTTAGAACAAATGAAAATATGCCCCTAGAGTCTATGTATTCACGGATGCAACTAGTTGCGTGACTAGTCACTAGGCTCAAAAATGCACCCCCCCTATGACTCAACTATAGGTAGGCATAGGAGGAGAAGTTGCAATGCGACTAGTTGCGCCTTGCGACTTTTGGGCCCTCGATTCCAAGCACCCCGTAAGTGACATAAAACATTGATTTCTCAATTTCTTCCTCTTCTTTTTCTTCCCAAAGCTCTTTTCTTCTTCTTGCTACAATCCTCATCTTCCATCGCCTGATTGAAGCTTAGTTCAAGTGATTGAAGGTAAGACTCTATGGATTTATCTTGCATTTTTTGTTATTATCCTTTTTCTGAAAAAAAAAAAAAAAAAAGGTTAAAAACAATACCCCTTTTTTCAAATTAGTTGTTTAATGATTGATTTTGTCTGAAAGCTCAACCTATCTACGCTCTATTGGTAAAAACAAAACTCCACATATAATTAATGCATTATGTACTCCTTTTCTTTTCCTATACATTTTACCAAAATTTGTGAAATACAGCAGTATTTTTTATTTTCTGTTTTGTTTTTTTGGGTAACAAATCTCCACGAGTTTTCATTATAATGCTAAAAACAACAACTCCATTTTTTTAATATCTTTAATTTTTTTCCCCTTCTTTTCATTATTTTCTATTGAAAATTGTGAAATATACAACAGTTTTTTATTTTCTGTTTGTTTTTGTAACAAATGTCTAAAGTTTTCCAATCTAATGCTAAAAATGATAATTCCTTATCATTCTTTTCATATTTTGCATGTTTCTTTTTCTTTTTTTAGTATTTTTTTGTTAATTTCTTCTAAAATATGTGAAATACAGTACTATTTTAGCAGTTCTTACTTTCCTATACAAGAAAAGAAACAAATCTCCATTGTTTCCATTTTAATGCTAAAAAAGACAAGTCCATATCATTCTTTTCATATTTTGCAGGTTTCTTTTTACTGATCTTTAGTGTTTTTTTAGTTAATTTCTACTGAAATTCATGAAATACAATACTATTTCTTACTTTCCTATTTAAGAAAAGAAACAAATCTCTACTGTTTCCATTCTAATGCTAAAAACGACAATTCCATATCATTCTTTTCATATTTTACACATTTCTTTTTACTCTTTTTTAGTTTTTTTTTTGGTTCATTTCTTCTGTTTGTTTATAAGGTTCATCTCCATATGTTTCCATTCAATGACTACAAGTCTATAAGACATATCATCAATGGGCACAAACAATGCATCACGCATATTAACAGATCCAGGGTAGGAAGGAGAAGCAAGGGATCCATCAGATAAAAATTTGGTATGGTGCAAACTATGTAATAACAGGTATAGTAGTAGAATCTTTAGATTGAAACAGTATTTGATGGGTGGACATAGGAATGCAAAAAAAATGTTCTCTTGTCACTCTTGAGATATCCAAAAAGATATTAGATTGTATGCATGAAATAAAGAAGAAGAAGGAAATTTGGGAGAGAATAACAAAGGAGATAGAGTAGCTAGAAAATTTGTTTGGCTTGCTTGATGACAATGATGATGATGAGGTGGAGGAGATTGATGGTACTAGGGTTGGTGGTATTTCATTAGGAGTAAGAGGCATACGACACCCATGCAACAAACAATAAAAGGGCCTATTTCCCTTTGCTCCTAACCTTGAGGGTACGGTAAAGACACCTATTCAACAGACAACAATGAACAGAGTATATAAGAAAGAGTTTAAGATGAAAGCATGCGATTACATTTGCCTCTTGGTTTTACGAAAATAGAATTGCATTCAATGCCACTCGTTGTCATTCCTTTCAGACCATGTTAGAGATAGTTGTGCAACATGGTCCAAAATGTCTTATATGTCTTAATCTTTTAATAGTTAATAGTTTAATACTTGCTTTTGCTATTTTTACAATCTTACAATCTAATGCTACCAAGATTTCAAGACACCCTTATCACGAGTTGAGGGTGAGTCTTCTTAAAAAGCAAGTGGAGAAGACAAAAGACTACATAGAACAATATAAAGCTGATTGGGTTAGGCACATGTTCTTTTTATCTCATATTTCAAATTGCCACAAATATTCCTCTTAAAGTGACACCGAATAACTTACAAGCCATTTCATTTATGCTTTTAAGGTATGATTGCTCAATTATGTTGGATTGGTATACCCGGGGCAAAAGTCACAACCTTCTCAACTTTCTGATGAACTATCCAACTGGCACAGTTTTTTTCAAATCTATTGATAGGTCTGAACATGTTAAAAGTGCAAACTTAATAGTTGACATGCTTAACAAGGTTATTCATGAAGTTGGAGAGAAGAATGTGGTCTAGGTACTTGTTTAATTTCATATCGATAATCTATTAAGTATTTAACTTGTTTATATTGTATGTTAACCATAAATAATTTTATCTTTGTCCTCTTTCAGGTCATAACTAACACTACATGGTTGTAGGAAGGGAGTTAATGCTGAAGAGGCCATATTTACATTAGACACTTTGTCCAACACACTACATTGATCTGATGTTAGAGAACATAGGTAAATTGCTAAGTGTGAAAAAAATTGTGGAGGAAGCTAGGGCTATGACGATATTTATTTACAGCCACACTCATGTCCTTCATCTTATGAGAAGATTCACAAAGAAAAAAGATTTGGCCAAACCTGCAATTACATGCATTGCCACAAGCTTCTTGAGTTTGAAGAGTATTCACAACCAGTTGAAGGCAATGTTCTACTGTTTGGAGTGGATGAACAATAGATGGTCGAAAAGACCTAAGGGCAAAAGAGTTCAAAGAATTATTTCTCGTACTACCTTCTGGAACCATATCGTATTTAGTTTGAAGATCATGGCCCCACTTGTAGAGGTTTTGAGGGTGGTGGATAGCGCGAAGAAACTAGCAATGAGCTATATTTTCAAGCCCATAACCAATGCAAAGAAAAAGATTCAAGCAAATCTAGTAGGGAATGAGTGTCAGGCCACCTATATATAGGGAATCATAAATAATAGATGGAGTTTTCAGCTTCACCAACCTTTGCATGCAACTAGATATTACCTCAACCCAACCTTCTAGTATAATAATGGTGCTGAAATTGAATGCAACAAGCGACGTAAAAAATGGCCTAATGCATCCCATCAATAGGCTACATGACATAGAAGAGGCTGATAAAGTGGTAGATGAGATATCCATTTATAGGCATGCTAGCGGCTTGTTTGGCAATGACCAAGGTAAACACAAGAGAAAAACCGTAGCCCCTCATAAGTGTTCTAGACTGTTCTAGTTTTGTTTATTGAGTGTTGATTATTGAGTTCTTTAACTTTAATTTTTATTTTTCTAATTTAAATAACTTTTGTAGGTGGGTGGTGGATGCACTTTAGGGCTCAAGCCCCAAATCTTCCAACATTCACAATTAATATCCTCTTCCAGATATGCAGTGCATCTCCTTACAAACTTAACTGAGAGTGTCTTTGAGAATAAGGTACTAAGATTTAGTATTCATTACTTATTAATTATTACTTTTACTTTCATAATGTACTAAATTTATAAGCCTTTTTTTCTTCAAATACACACTAAGGAGAGGAATAGGCTGCATGCTAAAACAATGAAGGATCTAATATATATTCAATACAATTAGCACCTTAGTCGTTGACATGAGAATCATTTGAAATTGCAGACATATACAAATCCTATTGTTACTAGAGATCAAAGAAAGTGATTAGTAGATTGTTCAATAAGATGTTGAAAATGATATGCTACATCTAGGTGATGACTTTACTTGGTTAGATGTTAAGCTTGCTGCGGGATCTAGTGAACGCAATGTTCCACTTACTAGGCAATACTAGAGGAAGAGGAGGGGCCCAAGGGGTAGCCACATTTCTCAGTCTCAACCATAACTAGATGATGAAGTTGGAGATGAGTCAGATGATGAGACTGAGAAGGAGGATATGTATGTCTCTCAGGAAAATGATTCTAATGATGATCTTGATCTTCCTAATGAAGAAGAGGGGATGACTCTTAACTCTAACATTTGTTTTATTTCACTTATGAAACTGTTGTTTGATTGTTTATTATTCATGGATTTACAAGAAGATGGCAATGATGACGAGGGCTCGAGAAAGTAGCAAGGAAACTAGTATTCTTATGATTCAGAACTTCCTTCTTTGTGTCTGAATAGGGAGCATTCAGTTGATGTTGTTTGATTTGAGCTTGGGTGGTTTATTATTTAACAATTCCATTTTACTCATTTGACTAGTATTGCTTATGTATTTATATTCCTCTGTTTTTCTTATTCATTGGAATTTTTGTATTTATGGGATTTTTTTAATATTTTTAATTAATTAATTTTGCACCTAGAGAACTAGTCGCATAACGAGGCGTGCATAGTACCTTCAGGCACAACTCACACCCCTTGCATTTGAGTATGCCTTGTGCCTGTGGCCACATTGTCTGGAGTTCTGTGTGATTGGCACACTCAAAGTGAAAGGAAAATTCTATGGGATGGCTATAAGGCCAGCAATGCTCTATAAATCATAGTGTTGGGTAGTTATGGAACAACATGTACAAAGGATGAGGGTAGACGAAATGAGGATGTTGAGATGCATGAATGGCAAGACAAGAAATGATAGAATTAGAAATAAAAACATTAGAAGAAACTTAGGAGTAGCACCAATAGGTAACAAGATGAGGGAGGGCATACTTTAATGGCTTGGACATGCCGAACTGATACTAAAAATGGCATCCGTTAAGAGTGAGTCAATGCAAGTTGAAGGCCCAAAAGGACATGGATGGAAATGGTAAGAAAAGACTTAAAAAACTTTTGAACTAAAAGAGGCAATGACCCTTGATAGAGGAGAATGGAGAAACAAGATTCATGTAGCCAACCCCTAATCAAGATAAGGCTTTGATGATGACGATGGTACGACTCATACACAAACATACCTTACAGATTAAGTGATTCTTAGTCTGATTGAATGTGCATGTATAGGCAACATGAGGTACAAGTGAAACCACTTTTTTGACAATCCAAATGAGTGAGCATTAGATGAGTGTATGTAAAAATTAAACCCCATTTGATGATTATAAGCCTTTGATAACCATCACTTTGAAGGCCCAAAATAAGAGGCCAACTATCATATGGCTTGTCAGATTAATGCATGGCTCATCCATAGAATGGCCTAGAGTATAGATGGTTTGGACCATTAAGAGAAGTGGGTTCTACTCGTACTTTCAGCTACAATCCCAAGTTAAAATATGAGCATCCATATAAGAGTTCCATTCTAAAACATGGAATGCAAGCATAACAGTTATATGGCATCACAATCAAAGTCATGACAACCATTCTCTCTACATTTCATAAACGAAAGCAACAAGTCCAGGGTAGAGATATTGAGATGAGATGGCATTATCAAGAGGAAAGAAAATTGCAGCCAATGGTTATTTTCAAGGAAGGAGAGGAAGTGCATTTTGAAGGGAAGGGTAGATCTATTCAGAAATAGTTGAAAAGGCTACAACAACATGTCAGTTGCCCTCTCTGGGTAACAATTTGTTGAAAAACCAGATATAGGACTGCAGGTCTCAAAAAAAATTGAATGTGGAATTTTCCCTTAAATTTAAGACAACCAATCAATGGTGGGACCCACTTAGACTTTGACTTGTCTGTCATGAACCAGATCAAAGGAAACAAAGATGCCATTTTCCAAAAATCTCCTTAGCAGAAGCAACTTTGAAAGTACCAAAAAAGAAGTATAGCCTGAACAATCCATCACAAATGGGATCTAGAGACCTTGCCGGGTCATTAAAGATTTAGTTGCTCAAAATGCAAAATTCTACAACAATCTGCCCTAGTTAGATTTAGTGAAGAAAGATTATTGTTGGGCCATGCACAACAAAGAAAAAGAAACAACCCAAGATGTTCTATACAGCACGCACAACAGGACAACAGACAAGGAGGTGATTAACTAGTGCAGATTATATAGGTCCAAATCACCAACCATTCTCGGACAATTAAAGGCTTGAATCCTACACAATGCTACCAACCAAGAGAACTGCAAAACTTTCAGGGGCAAGTAAACTTCTAGATGCAGGCAAGCGAGCAACTACACCCAGCAGCCTGCCAGCACCTGAAAGAAAGATCACCGCAAATGAGAGCAACCTTCACCTCCTTTAAAGGGTGTAAAGCTGATACTGTTGGTAGATTAACAAGAGCATTTCAGAGTCAATGGAGCAGGAGCTAGAATTGTGAAGTGAGAGTAATTGTTTGACACCATAGTTTATGGTGGCATCTAGAAAGGATGTGAGAAAGAAGACACGATGGAGTATAGAAAATAGGGAATGAAATTCATGAAAATTGGTTTAAAGAAAAAGAAAAGACAATAAGATTACACAAGTACAAGCGAAGAGAACTAAAAGAGATTAGATGAGAAATAACACCTAAAAAAATTGCAAACAACTCATAGCTGTTACATAAAATACAAAATTACATCTCCAAATTTCCTCAAAACCTATTGCCAATGAACTTACCTAAAGCACAGACTATCACAAATTAATAGACTCTAAAAACTTACCAAGCTTTAGCTCTAAGTGTCTATTGAAACATCAGATGAAGCCATTAGTTTTGGCCTACTTGGAAGCCCTTTCTCTGTTCTTCTGTAAACAAATTCTAACAAGCCCCATTTTATGATAAACTTTTGCATCAATACTATGACAAGGTCTTTGTCAAGGGGACTCAAATTTGAAAGGATGAGGATGACAAAACAATTTGATTGGCTAATGGGGAGAGTAATTAATGACTAGAAGCTAATAATCACAACATGAGAATCGAACGCTGAAGTCAAGTTATAAAAGCTGATCCCTCAGTCCCTAATGTTGATGAATAAAAAGTGGTGGTTTGAGATCACCTTGCATAACTTAAGAGTTGGCAATCATAATCGTCTTGGGCGTAGGTACATGCAGCATAATATTCTGAAGCAGAACAATAGGAGAGATAAGAGGAAATGATCATAGAATCAAAAGCTGAAAGAAGTATATGGACCATGGAAAACAACAGTGCGGTCATCACTCTTCCTGGATTCCAAAACTTCCAAGAATTGTATTCTCCTTCAATTAGGGAAGACGATCGAAGGATAAATGCAAGCAGGCATGCTACTTAAATCGCTAATAGTTAAATTGTTCTGAAGATATATATTAAAGGGTGCAGTTGTTTATGCAATGCTTAAGGCATAATGAAATTCCACAAATTTTCCTCTTTATACATGGTAGTCTAGGTACAATGACAGATGTAATTAAGGGCCTCTTTGATATCTACGAAAAAGAATGCAATTTATGGTGTAAAACCTCGTGCTCCAGAAAACTAACTACAAATAGCACCAAAAAACTCTCAATATAAAGTTACAAACCCTGGACTCGTATACAAAACAATCAGTAAATAGTTTCCACTTACTTAAAAAACAAATAATACCAACATAAAGACTTTCTGCCCGAAGTGCAAGTGGGTAACTTATAAGAAACCAAGCTTTGCAAAGAAACTAATGACCGAACCTTCAAATCAACAGAACAGAATCGCAAACCTTCAAATCAAAAAACAAAATGATAGAGAAAGATAACCTGTAGGCCGCTTCCAATCATTCGGTTAACTGCATTATTTCCGCCTCCTCCAATGCCGACGACTTTGATTCGAGCACTTCCGGAAGCAGGCGAGAGGGAGCATGAACAGGATTTTGAGACGGGAGAATCTCTGCATTTATACGATTTGAGATGGAGGGAGGAAGAAGGGTTCTTGGCAATAGAAAAGGGATTGATTCTGGCGTGAAGTGTACAAGGCCGAAAGCAGATCGGAAGTCTCGGAGGGTGGTAGACGGAGGAATATCTAAGAGCAGCGCCCTCCCAACAAGCCATTTTTGCTCCGAATGCTTCCATTAAGGAAGCTTGCTCCTCCTGTGTACAAGGATTAAGTGAAAGGATAACTTCGCACAATTACTTAATAGGCCCATTTTGCACCTGTCTTTTTAGAAAAGAAAAGAAAAGTTAAAGGCTTTTTCTTTGCGAAACCTTGTAGGCAGGCTGCGGTTAAAAACGGACCTCTAAGTGACAGAAATAACCTTAAAATTACTTTAAAATTTTAAGATATTGTGATCATTTTGATTTCTATTTATGACAGTTAAGTAATAGAAAATACCTTGCATGAAAATTTTCATCCTTTTTTTTTTCAACAATTAAAATACATTCATACACAGGCTTGAATCCTTGTCACTCAATATGTGAAGTCAAAGCAATAAGAAGTGGATCCTTTCTCTAATGTATTAGCAAGAGAGTATCGCTAAACATTGAAAGAAATGAAATTAACAACCTAATCAAATTGATAATGGTGGCAACCCTACATAGTGTCGTTGACTAGGTTCAAGGGGGAAAACAAGCTATTTAGCAATTGCAAGACATATTGTGATTTAATGAATTGAGTTTCATGACACATTCCTGTGATGTATGCAATATATCATGTATTTAGTGAGGTGAGATTAACAAATGGCCTCTAGAGCACTATGCAAAATATAGGATTATGTGCATGACCTACCACAAAGGTGTAGAGCTTAAAGTACACTTGTCTCCATAAAAGTGAAGTGTTTGTTACAATTCTAGCTTATCATAAAGAGAAGTACTTTAAGACTTTGCTAATATTCATTGAATTACTAAGAGGAAGTTCAAGTCTAGAAGCCACTTTCTTTTATGCATTAATCTTAATGATCCTTAACATTGTCATCTTATTTTTATTTTACAATAAGTAGGAAAATACATTTTTAGTGGTTTTAATTTAAAAAGAAATGAGGGATTGTAAGAAATTATTTTTAAGTTGAGTTTCTAAAGGGCATTCTTGAGATTTTACTTCAATGTCCTTATAGAAAACATAAATGGGAGAATGAATGTATAGATGTTATATGTTTTATGAGATAATGGCTTAAGTTTTAAAAAATTTCTTTTTTGAAATAGTAGACTCGTGCACTCACTCGTACACCTACTTTGAGGAGCCTCAAAATCGTGACTTTCATGATTGAAGATATACTCTTGCGCCACTGTGCCACATTCACACACCCAAGTTTTTAATTTTGTTAATGCAAAAACTGTTACTCTACAATGGTTAAAATAATTAACACTTAAAAATTTTCAATAAAATGGTAAAATGAATTAAAATTTTGAAAATTTTAGTCCTTATGCAATAAAACATATAGTAGTTATACATTCATTCTCCCAATTATGTTGTGCATAAGACAAACTAAAGTAAAATCTCAAAAATAATCAACTTAACTTTAAAACAATTTAGAACAATCCCAAACTTGTTGTTAAATCAAAACAACTAAAAAAGCATTATCCCTCTTGTTTTAAAATAAAAACAAGATAACAAAGTTAGAAATACATTAAGATCGATGCATAAAAGAAAGTGTCTTCTAGACTAGAACTTCCTCTTAATGTATATAATTTAATGAATCTCAAGGTATATATTGAACCCAATCTTGAACTACTTCCATTTATGTAAGTTAGAATTGTAACACATACTTCACTTTAGAGAGACAAATGTACTTTAATCTTGCTCCTTTTGTGCTAGGTCATGTGTATATATTTCTCCAAGGGCTCTAGAGACCAGCAGTTAATCTTATAGGAAGCAGCCTCACTTCTACTATCAAAATAGGGAATCTATCAATAGCCATCCTTATAAAATACAATCCAAACATCCAAATATTTGTTAAGATAGAAAATA
Source organism: Warburgia ugandensis (assembly GCA_035236585.1). Lineage (NCBI taxonomy): Eukaryota > Viridiplantae > Streptophyta > Magnoliopsida > Canellales > Canellaceae > Warburgia > Warburgia ugandensis. The sequence goes on along the minus strand of CP141130.1, from coordinate 33,703,051 downwards.
TCAACCTTACAACGTACAAGACATACTAAATGCTTCATAGGAATGGGTAATGAAACTAAATTCATCAAAGTATAGTACTTTTTATAATTGTCAAATAACTTTAAACTTGATCAACAATGGTGTAGGTTTAAAATTACTTGTAAGCTCATTAATCAAAGTAGTAGTTGCACGCAAGATAGGTCGATCCCATGAGGAATCTCGCGGAATTGTATGTTGGATGGATCTTATTTAAAGTTCTTAACTTCAGCCAAAGAGAAAGATTGCTTGGATTTGAATTCAAATTAGAAAAGTAAATGACAAAAAGAAAGAAAACATGCATGAAACTAGAAACTACAATTAATAGAAACTTTCTAAAATAAAATCTATGGAATGAAATTAGAAACTAACATGCATTCAACAAAAGGAAACTAATGCAAAACTAGAATGAATTAAACTAATCAACTTAAGGAAACTTATTAAGAAGGAAACTTTCTTAAATTAACACTTTTCTAATCCTAAAAGTTTTTAAAGATGAAACTTTTCAAAACTCAATTAGGCAACTTCTTAAAACTAAACTCAGATGTAAATAATGAATTAACTACTACTAAACTAAGATTAACTAACTAAACAAGGCAATAATCTAAAAAAGGATTCACCCTAGTAACATGCCATGATCCATGAGATGGTGTGCATGGTTCATGGGCTACAAGATGGCTAAAACTACTGAATTAAAGACTAACTAACCCGCAATATAATTGAAGCACTTAATAAATAACCTAAAAATCTAAATGGGTTCCTAAGGAATCAAGTAAATAAGTTGTAAATATTGTTGAAAATTAAGCATAAAGGTTGAATGAAAAAATTCTATATTTCAAGTACTTAAGAACTTCAAATCAAACCAACCATGGAAAGCAATTGAACTAGTACTTTTTATGCAAGATAAGACCTCAAGATCTAAAGTTCTTCAATATTAAAAGCAAGCATCAACTATAATGCTTAAGTAACTTTATTGGTTGAATGTCAAAATACATCAAATTAGAGTGTGTATGAATGTAAGTGTAAACCTAAAAATAACAGGCTCTTCAAAAGCCTAAAACTTTATTCAAATCAAATATAAAACACACTCTAATGCTATCAATCTAAACTGCAATGACATATAAGTGAATCCAAGAGAGTTTTCAAGAGCAATGATGGCTGGAATAGTAGGGCTAATTAAGGCAAAAAATGCCTTAGAACCAGTTCCAAATTCAAGCAAGAAAACGTGAATTCAAGGATTCAACCTACTTCCTCTCTTGGCTGTCATGACCAAAGAAGAATTGACCTGGATCTTTGATGAATAAGCAAGAGAAACTAAGAAGATGGAAGCAAAGATTCAAGGAAAAATAAGAAAGGTCTATGGTCTATAACTAAAGAAACAAATCAAGAATAACTAAGCAATGAAAACAAGGAGTTGAAAGCAAAGTACTAACCTAGAATTGAAGTGAAAAATCAAAAGAAAATACTTAAGAATCCAAAGGAAGAATAGACCAAAAGAAGTCCAATGTTCAAAGCTCCAGAAATCCCAAGCAAGAGTGCTAGTTTCAAGGTTTTCTCACAAAACCCCTACTTGGTAAAAACATAGAATCCATGGCAATTTATAGAGTTTTGGGTTTCTACTCTAATGAGAGCTTAATTAAGAAGGGAAAGTTGATCTACATCTAGATTTTAAATGAGGAAAATTTAGGTGGAGAGGTAGGTAAGTAAGTGAAGTCATAAGATGACATCATGGTTGGTTGCCATGTACTTAGAAAGGGGGGAAGGATCCTCTTCTTAGGAAGGTGGCATACAACTCCTTTCCTTTTAAATATATGGTATTTTAGTTGTTGGAAAGAGAGAAAATAGAAAGGAAAATGGAAGGAAAGATTGGGAAAGATCTAGGGTTTTTTTATTTGCTTTGACTTGAAGTATATCTAGGGGTTCCTCGTCAAGAAACCACTTAAGTTGCCAACCAACCAAAGGGTAGTTATTAATTTTTTAGGAAGGTACCCCCCACCTTAAGCCAAAAACATGCAAACCCTAATTAAGTAGAGGAGAAGATGAAAAATGGAAAGTGGAAAGTGGGAGTTCTTTCTTGTTTGGTCCACCTATGTAATGGTCATCTTACCTTTTATAAATATCACTCAAGACCTATAATTATCCTTTGAAAATTAAACTTTTGACATGTGATAATTGCTTGTAATAGTCCTCCGATAGTATTACTCCAAGTGGCATGGCTCCCATGTGGCTTGATGGCTAATTCCTTGTTGACTTGAATGACTAACTCCCATGGCTTGAAAACTTGGATGGCTTGGCTTACTTAAGTTTCCTAGTTAGACTAGGAAACCTTATGAATGGCTCCAATTCTCATGCAAAATAATGATAATTTATGGCTTGTTGGCTTGAATCATTTTAATCACCTTTGATGCTTCCCATTACCTTCTTTTGCTTGCCTTAAGATGGTCTTGAACCTTGATGACACTTTGAAATGATGCCATTTTGGCTTTTGACTCGATCTTCTAATTGTTATCTACCATTCTCATCTTGTTCAATCTTGACCTTTGGACCATCTTTTCAACACCTACAAAAGATGAAAAATCCTAATTAAATTCTAAAAAATTATAAACATTTGCATACTTACTTTGGATTAGCTCCTAAACCTACAAAATATCAAACTTTTGAATTATTAGGTAAAAAATGCATGTGTTACAAAATTTTGAAAAAATCCTAAAAATAGCACTATATTTTGTAATACATGAGCTACGAACTGGGTACTTTTTATACAAAATTGGACATTTATCACACACCCCAACTAGCATTTTTATAGTCCTGAGGAAAACATGTGAAAAATTATGAAAACAAAATGATTGCCATTTTGGTAAGTACTCAACATTGCATTTAGCATATGTAACAAGCCCTTAAACCTCTAGGTTACCCATAATGGATGAGTTAAGCCTCATAAGTGTTTGCAATGAATATAACCACAAATTACATAATTATAAGGCTTTTTTATTTATCTCAAGGATTTATCTTCCATTATCACTCTATTTACTCTAATAACTTAGTAAAGATGAATGAAAAATTCTACAAGTTATTCGCATACCAAAACCATTTTATTATAGCTTCATCTCGAAGTGCATGTGTATGTATGGACTACATAAATCTATACCTCTAAATAGTAATGCTTACTACTCCATTAGAAGATCTCTTGACCTCAAATTCTCATTGTCATGAACTTAGAAATAAAGCTCTCAGATAAAAATGAGTCAAGCAAATTCCTCTCACTATGTGATCGAATCTAACCAAACTAATGGCTCTCACAATATAATAAGCACTAATGAGACAAAGGAATTATGATCCCCTAGAATGGATGCCATTACAAAGACCGATAGAAGTAATTCACCTTAATTCCTTTATATTTATATTCTTATCAAGGCTATGTTCCACGTAAGATCAATAGGTCTTCATATAGGACAAAATGTAGGCTTGGGTTAAGTTATGAAAAGAAGGGTATAAGGATTAAAACTTTCAAATTTGAGTAGAGGTCTTCAATGTACATATGGACGCTTTTTTGGATGTACTTGAAATGAGTATCTCCTCTATTTTCCTTTCTCTTTTTTTCATAACTTTTTCCTTTTCTTTTTTTGATAATACTCTTTTTCTTTGTATTTTTTTTGAAGGAATATTTTTCTTTGTACTTTTGATTTTTGTTCACTTCTTTGAATTTTGTCCTTTTTTTGAACTTTTTCTATCATCCCTACTCATTTTTGAAATATAGGTAATGGATAATCTTACTGGGTTTTTGGGTCAAGGTAAATAAGGTTTGAAAGGAAAGGTTTACTAAGAGGGTCAAAGGGTCTAAGTTGTAGTATAATATATTGGGTAGTCTTTATATCTCTAGATTAAAACAATGATGGCCTATATCATTTCCTAGGTTTCTTATAATATATTAGATTAGAAACAAAATTAGTACTCTTTTTAGATCTTCACATTTTGACCAAAACAAAGATACTGGGATCTTTCAAAGTAATGTCCCCTAAAGAAAATATGTAATTAGATATATCCCTTAGAATAATGATAATCTCTAAAACTCACTTGGGTATATAGTTCTCCACTAATTTTCTCAAGGTCTTTAAGTCATAACCATCTATTAATCTAGGTTTATGCATTATGCATAAGTGTGTTTTGAGACTTAACTTTCATAAAATACTTCAAGACATAAATAAAATGTAAAATTAACCATATGCATTTCTATTAAGAAATTAAAGTAGTGAAAATATGAAGCTTCCAAAATTTTAATTCTCATCACAATAAACTAACTTTGACCTAAATACTTTGAAATCTAAAAAAAAAAAAAAAAATTCTTTCAAAAATATGAAGAAAACTAGACATCTCTCTACACCCCCAACCTGAACTAGACATTGTCCCCAATGTTTTGAAATGTAGACTCTTACATAATAAACGGGTAATGTAGAACAATGAGAATTTCTAAAAACTTGAGTTGCCTCCCTGTAAGCACTAAGTTTAACATCTTTAGCTAGACATGTTATATAATAATAAATGAAAATTTAATGATGAATGTGGATCTTATGATTGATGCAAGTGTCATGTGACATGCTAAGGTGGGTCATGATATACAAGTTCCTCAAGTAATGTTTCTTTCACCTCATGGCTTATCAACTCTAGGAAGGTTTTCAACTGTTGTCCATTAACTTTGGAGATCTCTCCATCCTTTTCTATTTTGACAACCTCATAAGGATATCCAGTACGTACTATGTAGGGTTTGGTCTATCAAGATCTAAGTTTTTCTGGAAATAGATGTAATATAGAATTATACAAAAGGACTTTTTTGTCCTGGGGTGAAGAATTGTAACATCCCAAATTTCTAAATCTAAAATTTAGTGACTTTTGGAAAATATTAAATTGGGATGAAAAGAACATATTAAATTTATATTTTTGGAGTTCTATAAGTGAAAAACTTGACAAATATCAAATCATGTATTGAGACCTCTATAATTGGATAGTACTAAAAAAGATGATTCAAATGACACCAAGTTTACAAAAATCAAAGTTTGGATGGAGGAGATATGGATATTTGAATATGAGGGGCATTTTTATAAAAATAAGATAGAAAAAAAGAAAAGAAATGCCTAAGCAGAAGGGGGCTAGATTTGATATTGGCACCCCCCACTCACTTAAGGGACTTGACATAGATGTCGGGTCTGTTCTTCCCAAACCTGACAGAATAGAAAAAAGAAAAAGAGGAGAAAAACCTAACGAGGGAAAAATGGGGAGAGAAGAAGAGAAGGGAAGAAGGAAAGAGGAGAGAGGGAAGAGAAGGAAAGGAGAGGCGGGGCCAGGATCTGCATGCTGGAAAACCCCCATGCCAGAGAAGAAGAGAAAAACACATTGAAGGGTGCCGAAAATTACAGAGTCACCAGAGATGACGTCGGCTGATCTGAGCCGATCATTTTATCCAGCATAGCTACAAGATGAAAACCCCTAAGGTTTTTGGGAGATCCTAGGGGATCTTGACTATTGATTGGAGGGGAAAAAGTATGTGCACCTAGGTTTGGAGGGTTTATGATGGAATGGAGTCGATTTAGCACATCCAAGAGAGGGAAAAGCACAGTAACACTCCTAGAAAGTAAGATCTACAAAACCCAACTTTTGATTTGATGAATTTTGTTAAATTCTTGCGATGTTATGCTAGATCTAGGTTTAAGTACAATCTAACTATCCATTTCTTAATCCAAACCTAGGATTAGGTATGTAAGTACTTGGTAAAGCCTAAAATCAATAGATATTGTTAATATAGGCTGAAAACCAATCGGAATATCTCAGACGTCCGATCAGGTACTGTTCACACAGTCACTTTGTGATGTCTGATCATAGATCAGACACCACAGATGAGTTCTGGAGCACTGAAATTGCTAGGATATGGCACAAACTGAAGAATCTAGATTGAAATTGTTCAAAAAAACCTAAATTGTCCTATCAAACAATAGAGTAATAAGGACCTGGCACTTCTGATTGGTGATCAGATGCCCCCATTGTCTACCCTGACCTTGATTAAGTTAAGATGCTCAAAAAATTTAAGATAAAGCCACTAAACAATGAAAGCAACTTGCTATCACTCAATATGAATGATGGATAGCCAATTTAGGGCTAATGACGTGGGTTGGAATTCCAATAACTTTTTGTCATTTAATTAGCTATCAACCAATAGCTAATGAAATGCCCTTAGCATACTAATAAGCACTACCACTTTACATCATGCCAAATAGTGTCAGGAGCTAACTTTAAGGAAACCTCTATGCTAGGGAAACTAAGATAAGTCTTAGAATTGTATAACTGAATATCTGTTTGTTTTGCTATAGAGGTGTAACTGATCGAGAGCACGCATGCAAAACTAAATAGATTATTTTCTTCAAAGAACCTAAAGATCTCCATTGAGGTAGGAGGAATTAATATTGCTAAGATTTTCACTATTGAAATGTCTTTTCAGTTTATATGAAAGCTAAGATGAATGTGCATGCTGAAATTGAATCATGATTTAAGTATTCATGCATAAGCTATTATTATTGTGAACCATGTGAGAAATATAAGATTGATAGCAGGAACAATGCCTTGAGGTGTGTCTTTGGGTTTAACCGACTGCGCCGACTCACTGCACCAAAATAGGATAATCAGGAACACATAACAACGCATCCTGAGTGAATTGGGTACCGAATGAGGTGACCTTGCGGAGTGGCCCAAAGAGGATAATATTGTTTGTTATACACTCTGATATGCACAACAACGCATTGGTATTTGATATGTGAAATGGTTCGTAAGAGCGAACACTGGTATCAGGAAATGTAAATGACTTATAAGTTTGACATGTGACTGCATACTTTGCATTTCAAAGAATGTGTTTTAGTACTGATGCATTGGTATTTCTTCCATTTGGTACGGATTCATGATTTTAATGAATGTTGAATGATTTCAAGTTAAATGATAATTGAATTGTTGTTTGCATGATACAACATGATCAAATTGATTTACATAGAAATATCGTGATTTTGTTTATATAAAATTGCATCTTATTCTACCTACACAAGCAATTGCTAGCTAAGGCATTGCTTTGGTTTGCCATGCCTCACATGCAACGAATAGTAGCAGGTTTGGCATGTTGACAATATCTAAGAATAGAGGACTCCCAAGGAATGGGAGCTGTTTATTGATGGAGCATGCCAACAGAAACTTTGGAAAAGGATAGGTAAGAATTGGTTTTTGAATTGAAGTTATGGTATTCGATGATAAAGAGATTGCATTTTATGTACTTATGGGAATTTGGAAGACTTATGTGGCTAGGTTGTGCTATGGAGGTTTTGGGTGTGTTTTGTTGATGTAAATTGTTTTTATTTTGTTAGATGTATGAAAAGGAGACAAAATCTCCATTTATGTTTTAAAATGTCAATGAATGTTTATTAGGTACTTTGCAATGGCATGCATTAAATGTCATATGTCTAAAAAATAGAGGAAACTCTGTTAGATTTTTAATAGAAATGAGTGCTCATTTCACCAAGAATCCCTGTTTTTAAGAAAGAAAAATGACACTCAGGGTTTTTCAAAGTGAATTTAAAAGAAAAAATTCTTTTGATGTTGTTTACTTTTTTTAAATGATTTTATTAGAGATTGAGTTCATTAAGTCAATGTCTTTTGAATTTAAAGAGTGTTATGAATATTCGGGTCGTACAAGAACATTTTTAATATATGTCTATCATGATGGCTCTTCATGCAGTCTTTGTATATCTTGGTAGAATCATATGCATCTTTCCTAAATTCATCAAACTCATTAATTTGAAGTTTTCTGTGGGTTCCAACAATATTTTGATACAAAATTGAGCTTTTTAATTGCCTAATATGCTTTATGTGGCAGGCCTTTCCTAGACTAGGCAGAAGGTGACATGCTTATAGGAGTCTTATATACAGTACAATAGGCCCATAAAACATCACTAAGTCTAAAAGACTAGTCTTTCCTATTTGGATTGACTATCTTTCCTAAAATATGTTTTATTTCCCTATTAGAGACTTGTACTTGTCCACTTATTTGAGGATGATAAAGGGTAGCTATTCTATGGGCAAACCATATTTCTTTATTAAATTCTCAAACACCCTATTGCAAAAGTGTTTACCCCCATCACTAATTACAACCCTCAGTGTACCAAAGTGTGCACATATATTTTCTTTTAAGAACTTGACCACCACCTTGTGGTCATTGGTCTTACAAAGTACATCTTCCACTTATTTGGACATATAATCTACTCCCACAAGGATGTATAGATAACCAAAAGAGTTAGAAAAAGGTCCCATAAAATCAATGCCCAAATATTAAAAGACTCAATGATAATAATATGGTTTAAAGGCATCACATTCCTTTCTCCTATGCTCCTTAACTATTGATGTCTAACATAGATTAAGTAGTAGTGTGAATCCTTAAAAATGATGTGCCAATAGAAACAACACTGCAAAATCTTTATAGCTGTCTTTTTAAAACTAAAATGGCCCTTGCGTTATGTTCATGACAAAAGAAAATGATCTTATGATGTTTATTATCTGGCATACATCTCCTAACAACCTAGTTAGGGCAGTACAGAAACAAGTACATGTTGTCCCAAGTGATTAGGCAATTGACCTGTGTTAAGATAACCTTCTCCTATCTTGTTTAGACTAATGATTAGGCAATTGACCTATGTCAAGATAATTAATGATGTCTACATACCAAGGTGACTGAGAAATGTACAATAGTTATTCATTTGGAAATGTCTCCGTTATATGCACATTCTCGCCAGTAGACTCCACAATTAACCTAATTAAATGGCTTACTACAACATTGTTAGAACCTTTCTTATACCAAATTTTCAAATCAAAATATTGTACCAATAGTATCCATTGGATCAGCCTTGGTTTTGCATCCTTTTTAGAGAAGAGATATTTTAGTTCCGCATGGTCCAAATATACAATGACCTTAAATCCTACGAAGTAAGATCTAAATTTATCTAGTGCTAAAACTACTACCAACAACTCTTTTTCTATAGTTGAATAATTGAGTTGGGCGTAATTGAGTATCCTACTAGCATAATATATTACGTGGGGAAGTTTATCAATATGTTGTCCCAAAATAGCCCTGATCACGTCGTTTGAAGCGTCACACATTATTTCAAATGGTGTACTCCAATCCAAAATTGAATAATAGGTGCAAAAGTTAACTTAGTTTTTTGGAGCTGAAATGCTTTCATGCAATTTTCATCAAACTCAAAAGTTGCCTCCTCTGTAAGTAAATTACATAGGGCCTTAGCAATTTTATTAAAGTCCTTGATGAATCTTCTACAAAAACCAGCATGGCCTAAAAATGAGTGAATATCCTTCACCGTCCTTGGAGGAGGAAGGTTAGAGATTTAAATCCACTTTGGCTTTATCTACTTTTAGACCATTATGTGGTATGATGTGGCCTAAAACAATGCCATTTGGTACCACAAAATGACATTTCTCCTAGTTTAACACTAAGTTCTTTTCCTTGACACCTAGCAAGAACAAGTTTTAAATGGTGCAAGCATTCATCAAAAGAATAACCAAACACCGAGAAATCATCCATGAACTTCTATACAAATCTCTCCATCATATAAAAAAATATGCTCAACATACAACTTTGAAAAGTAGTTGGAGCATTACAAAGTCCAAAAGGCATATGACGATAGGTGAAGGTCATAAAGGGGCAGGTGAAGGTAGTCTTCTCCTTATCCTCAAGTGCTATGGGGATTTGGTTATAGCTAGAATAACAATCAGGAAAGCAATAATATCTGTGATTGGCCAACCTTCCTATAATTTGGTCTATGAAGGGAAGAGGAAAGTGACCTTTCCTCTTCACCAAGTTCAACTTTTAGTAATCAATGTAAACTCTCCTCATGGTGGTTATTCGAGTGGGCACTGGCTCATTATCCTCATTTTTTATTACTGTGACTCTGAACTTCTTGGGGACAAGCTGAATTGGGTTGACCCAAGTACTATCAGATGTGGGGTAGATGACAACAACATCAAAGAGTTTAAGTATTTTGTCTCTCACTACCTCTTTCATATCAAGGTTTAGTCTCCTTTGTGTTTTCCTAGATGGTTTAGCATTTTCTTCTAGGTAAATTCTACGCATACACATAAAAGGGCTAATCCCTTTGACGTCAACTATGGTCCACCCTAAGGTTGTCTTATGTTCTCTTAGAACATCAAGAAGCTTACCTTCCTATTCTTTATCTAGATATGAGGCTATGATGATAGGAAAGGTTTCATCTGATCCTAAATAAGAATATTTTAAATTTCTAGGTAATGGCTTAAGGACTAAGGTAGGTGGTTTTTCTACTGAAGGCATAGTAATAGAATTGGAAGGAGGAATTTCTTCCATTAGAGGTCCTCATTTGGAGGTATCCATTGTAGGTGCATCATCTAAAAGATTATTTACCTTATCAACGGACTGATCTATATCAAAATCATTGTACATGCCTCAAGTGGGTCTAGAATGGACTATGGTGTAGGAGCATCTTGAAGTTGACATTAAAAATATTGAGCTTGACTTTCATATTACTGAAAGATAATTTCATCACACTATTTCTACAATTGATGATGGCATTGGATGTTGCTAAGAATGGACATACAAGAATGATCAGGATCTGACTACTAGGGTCTAATACATGCTGGATATCCAGGACAATGAAATCTATTGGAAAGTAAAACTGATCCAGCTGTATTAAAACATCCTCAACAATACCATGTGGAATCTTCACTGATCTATTTGCTAACTACAAAGTGGTATTGGTTGGCCTAAGGTTATCGAGCCCCAGTTGCTCATAGACAGAAAATAGAGATGGGTTAAGACTAGCCCTTAAATCTAATGGTGCCCTATCAATGACATGGTTTCTTGTAACACAAGATATGGCAGGACAAGTTAGATCTCTAATCTTAGGAGGGTTCTATTGTTAGATTAAAGAGCTCACTTGCTCGATGAGGAAAGATTTCTTTTGGCATAAGCAGTAAAGTCCTTAATAGAATTGAGTAATGAGATATTAATTTGTACATGCTTGAATACATCCATTATCTCATTGAAATTTGTTCCTTTATTAGCATTGTTTAGTAGCTGAGGGAATGGGGCTTTAGGCACATAAGGTGCCTCTACTATAGGCTTAAATGGAGTAGGATATTTCTACCTTTTTCTTTCTCCTATGTTTTAACTGGTTCATTCTCCTCTATAGTTTCCTTAGTCTGCCTATTTTATTATCAACTTGAAGGCCATTCTTAAGGGTAGTTATTGACTTTGCTTTCTCATGGGATCATTGGCTATGTGAACTAGATTTTATTTGGAATTGGCTAACTAGGAAATTGTCTCTTTCCTCTATCATTTAAAGTAGCTGAGAACTAGCTCTTTTACATATCTACTTTGGCAATAGCTTGGGCATTTATAGTTGATCTCTGTCTACTCTTATTTTGAATATTGTGTATTGCCTTATTAGTTTCCTCTTGTTTCTTAATGAGCAACTCTGTATTGTCCTTAACTGATGGTTCCTTTTGTTGTTGAGGGAAGTGAAAACTAGGTAGCTGCAAGGGAAGTGAAGCTCTAGGAAAGTTTTATGCAAGGGGTTCATAGATGAACCACCCTGTGAATTATTCTTCGACCATGACAAATTAAGATGCTTAGCCCATCTTGGATGTTAAGTCTTAGAGTAAGGATTGTTGCTAGGGTAGTGATATGTATTCATTGCATTCACCTATTCTAAAAGATATTCTATGTATACTTTATTTGATGGACAAGTTGTGGTTAAATAGCTTGGGCTAGAACAAATAGTACAAACCTCTTGTGGAGGTTTAGTAGAAGTATTGGTAGCCATAAAGGCCTGGAATATATTGTCTACCTTGTCCACTCATTCAACCATAGAGTCAATCTTGTCCATTCTTTTAATCACAAAGTCGAGCTTATAGGACATATTTGAGGTCACTCCTATTTTATAAAGGCCCCCTTTCTTTTGAGGTTGGGTAGTTATCTTTCTCCTATTCGAGTAGTCCCATTGCTGGGATGTCTTAGCTAAGGTCTCAAGAAATTCCCAAGCCTTTATCCCACTTTTCAATGTGAGGGTCCCTTCACTAGCTGCATCTATCATTTGTCTATTCTGAGGTGTTAGTGCCTCATAGAAGTACTGAACTTGCTACCATTTTTCAAATCCATTGTAGGAACACTTTTACAGCAATTCATTTCACCTTTTGTAGCATTCATAATATTGTTCTTCATCTGTTTATTGGAAATTGATTATCTCCCTTGGAAGGGCATTAGTCTTGTGGGCAGGAAAGAACTTGTTCAGGAACTTTTTAGACAACTAGTCCCATGTAGCAATGGAATCGACCTCTAAAGAAATCAGCCAAGATTTGGACCTATCTTTTAATGAGAAGGGAAACAACATTAGCCTAATAGAATCATCTTAAACATTTCAGAATTTGAATGTATGGCAAATATTAAGGAATTTCTTGATATGTAGGTGTGAATCTTCTCTCTCATGACCATAAAATGTGGGGAGTAACTGAATTGACTCCAGGTTTAAGTTCAAAGTGGTTTGTATTGGTGGGTGCTAAGGTGATGCATGATGGAGTATTTACAAGAGTGGCATATAGAAATGTCTAATAGCCTTGTGCTCAACTTCTGATGGTGGTTAAGAATTGGATTTCTTACCCCTAGCCTGTGGGTGCATTCAATCTTAGGGTCAAATGGTGTTAAATTAGTGTTATGAGATTGACGATCTTGCATGCCCTAAAATAAAAACCTATCTAAATGATGCAACCTAAATCTAAATGTGACTCCTAATTCTATGTCATATGCAAACAAACAATCTCTAACGCTAGCAAGATGATTTGGTGAGATCATAGCTTTTAACCTAAAGCTAGACAGCTCCTTCAATCTAGACTTGACTATTTTACTAGTTGGGTCTTGCCCAAGGTGGTTAATACAATTCTCATGGTAAGAGGCATTTAGACCTCAACAACCATTAATAAAGGGCTTGGGAAAATCACTTGGATTTTGGATACCCACTATAACCACAAGGATTAAGAGCCACTGGAGTGACAATACATTGCTTCTTTTAAAAATGGTCCTATGAGCACCAAACCCTAGGTCTCTTGCTACTTGATTTTAAATTAAGATTAACAGCTAGGATCACAAATATACAAGGATCAATTTGATTACCTAGGTGGGCCAAGGACCCAATGATGAAACCTAGTCCTTATTTTATGAGGTTTCTATCTACCGTAGAGTAGTAAATATGCAATGCAATTACAAAGAAAGGAAAATGAATGCTTACCTATATGATGTCTAAAAAAGTCACATTTGTTAAATAGGCTCAATTTAATGCAACAATCCTAATAAGATGCAACAATTTTAATGAATGACCCTAATCTATATGAATTATACTACCAAACAATATGCAAATTATAACACTAAGAAAATAAAAGAAAGTGAAGAAGGCTTATAGTGAGTTTTCTTATGAAGATCAAGTGTGGGCCACCATACCCCACACTTATCCTATATTAATACAACCCATTTAAGATAAAAGAAATAATTACAAGTTATAATGGGGCTTCACTACAAATTCACTTGAAAACCTAATCTAAAAAGCAAGAAAATCCTATCTAATTGATGAAGCTCCTCTTACCTATTTTTCCTCCCACAAAAAGAAAGAAAGATGTGTCAATATTTGAGAAATTAGCAAGATATGCAATTATAAAGAAAAAGCCCAATTTAGTGCAACCTAAAACTATGACTAAAGATAAACAATCTAAATAAAGATCAAACTACAAATCCATTGCAATTTCCTACCAATGACACAAAAAACTTGGTGTATCTTTAAAATTACTTGCAAGCTCACAATCAAAGTAGTAGTTGCATGTGAGAGAGGTCGATTCCATGTGAAAATTCATGAAATTTTATGTTGGATGGATCTTATTTAAAGTGCTTAACTTCAATCAAAGAGAGATTGATCGGATTTAAATTCAAACTAGAAAAGTAAATGACAAAAGGAATAAAATATGTATGAAACTAGAAACTACAATTAAAAGAAACTTTCTAAAATTAAAGCTATGCAATGAAATTAGAAACTAACATGCATTCAATAAAAGAAAACTAATATAAAACTAGAATGAATTAAACTAAGCAACTTAACTTAAGGAAACTTACTAAGAAGGAAACTTTCTTAAATTAACACTTTCCTAATTCTAAAACTTTTTATAGATGGAAATTTTCAAAACCCAATTAGGAAACTCCCTAAAACTAAGCTAAGATGTAAACAATGAATTAATTACTACTAAACTAAGATTAACTAATTAAACAAAGCAATAATCTAAAAGAGGATTCACCCTAGTACTATGAGCACAATCCATGAGATGGTGCATATGGTTCATGGGTTTCAAGATGGCTAAAACTACTAAGTGAAAGACTAACTACACAAATATAATCAAACTACTTAATAAATAACCTAAAAAATCTAAATGGGTTCTCGAGGAATCAAGTAAATAAGGTGTAAAGACTTCTGGAAAGTAAGTAGGAAGGTTGAATGAAACAATTCTAGCAAGAACTTCAAATCAAACCAACCATAGAAAGCAATTGAACTAGCACTTTTTATGCAAGATAACACTCAAGATCTAAAGTACTTCAATGGTGGAACTAAGCATCAACAATAATCCTTAAGCAACTTGATTAATTGAATGTCAAAATACATCGAATTGGAGTGTGCATGAATGCAAGTGCAAATCTAAAAATAATGAATCTTTAGGAGTGATTCAAATTAAATAAAACACACACGCTAATAATATCAATATAAACTAAGATGACATATAAGTTAAACCCAAGAGAGAATTCAAGAGAAAGGATGGGGGAACAATTGGACTAAGTAAGGCACAAAAGCCTAGAACTAGTTCCAAATTCAAGCAAGAAAATATGAAATTCAAGGATTCAAGCTACTTCCTCTCTTGGTTGTCACTACCAAAGAAGAATTAACTTGGATCTTTGATTAATAAGTAAGAGAAACTAAGAAGATAAAAGCAAAGATTCAAGGGAAAACAAGGAAGCTCTATGGTTTAGAACTACAAATCAAGAACAATTAAGCAATGAAAATAAGGAATTGAAAGCAAAGTACTAACCTAGAATTGAAGTGCAAAAGTAAAGGAAAATACTTAAGAATCCAAAGGAAAAATAGTCCAAAAGAAGTCTAAAGTCCAAAGCTCCAAAAGATCCCAAGCAAGAGTGCTAATTTCAAGGTTTTCTCACAAAACCTCTACTTGGTAAAAACGTAGAATCCATGGGAATTTATAGAGTTTTGGGTTTCCACTTTGATGAGGGCTTAATTATGAAGGGAAAGTTGATCTATATCTAGATTTTCGATGAGGAAAAGTTAGGTGGAGAGTTAGGTAAGCAAATGAAGTCATAAGATGACATCATGGCTAGATGCCATGTACTTAGAAAGGGGGGAGGGGTCCTCTTCTTAGGAAGGTGGCACACAAATCCTTTCCTTTTAAATACATGGCATTTTGGTTTTTAGAAAGAGAGAAAAATAGAAAGGAAAATGGTATGAAATATTGGGAAAGATCTAGGATTTTTTATTTTCTTTGACTTGAAGTAGATATAGGGGTTTGCTAATTGGGAAACCACTTAAGTTGCCAACTAAGCAAGGGGGAGGCATTAGATTTTTAGGAAGGTACCTCCCTCCTTAAGTAAAAATGTGGAAACCCTAATTAGGTGGAGGAGAATATGAAAAATTGAAAGTGAAAAGTGGGAATTCTTTCTTGTTTGGTCCACTTATGCGTGGTCATCTTACCTTTTGCAAATATCACTAAAAAACTATAATTATTCCTTGAAAATTAGACTTTTGGCATGTGATAATTGCTTGAAATAGTCCTCCAATAGTATCACTCCATGTAGCATGGCTCCCATGTGGCTTGATGGATAATTTTGATAGCTCATTCCTTGTTGGAATGAATGACTAACCCCATGGCTTCAAAACTTGGATGGCTTAGCTTACTTAGGTTCCCTAGTTACTCTAGGAAACCTTATGAATGGCTCCAATTCTCATGCAAAGTGATGGTAATACATGGCTTATTAGCATGGATCATTTTAGTCACCTTTGATGCTTCTCACTACCTTCTTTTTGCTTGCCCTAAGATGGTCTTGAACCTTGATCACACTTTGAAATGATGCCATTTTAGCATTTGACTCAATCTTCTAATCTTTATCTTCAATTGTCATCTCGTTCAATCCCAGCCTTTGGATCACCTTTTCAATACCTACAAAAGATGAAAACATTTATTTAATCTTAAAATTTTTGAATATTTGCCTAATTACTTTGGATTAGCTCCTAAACCTACAAAATATCAACCTTTTGAATTATTGGGTTAGAAATGTATGTGTTACAAACCCTACAAATAACACTATATTTTGTAACATATGGGCTACTAATTGGGTATTTTTTATACGAAATTGAACGCTAATCATACCCTCAACTAGTATTTTTCCATTCCTAAGCAAAACATGTAAAAAATCTTGAAAATAAAATGGTATATATTTTCCTAGGTACTCACTATTGCATTTAGCATATGCAACAAGCTCTTAAACCTTGAGGTTACCCATAGTGGATGAGTTAAGCCTCATGATGGTTTATAGTAAATATACCCACAAATTTTCATAAGGATAATTTTTTTATTTATCTTAAAGAATTATAGTCTATTAGCACTCTACTTATTTAATAACTTAATAAAGATGAATAGAAAATTATGCAAGTTATCTAAATGCCAAAGCCATTTTGTTATAGTTTAATGTTGATGTTTTTCGCAAGTGCACAAGCTATTGTGGTATAGCTAATGCAAGTACGAGTCGATCCCACAGGGACTCGCTTTAATGATTTTGGAGTTTTAATAAAATTTAATTATCTTAAAATTCAAATTAAATATTAGAGAAACAAAAATTCAAATATAGTTTAATTAATTGAAACTACTGGAAATTGCAAAAACTAACTCTAACATATAGAAATTAAACTAAGAAACAAGAAAATTCTATTTTCCTTAACATTATCACTACCAATTTCTTCACTTCTGACATCAGAAACTTCAATCTATCCTTATAAATCTATTTTTAATGTCTCTAATTAAAGATCCGAGGGTTTAATTGGTCAAATTCTTTAAAAATTTATAGATATGAAGTAATTAATGATTTATGATTTTAATGGCTTAGATATGATTTATGAATATCATATTGAAGATGAGAGGTAGTAAATAAACTAAGAAGTTTCCTAACAACAATTCCTGAAATTTGATTGAAAATCAGATATCAAACAGATGAGAAACTAAAGAGATACTATCACTTAATTAGAACTATTCATTTGATTAAAAGTGCATAGTGCAGTTTAGATTAGGCAATCCATGGATTAAAAGTAGAACAAAGTAAAACACGGATAACAAAATAGGAATAACACAGAACTTGGATAAAGAAAAAGACAAAATAGACTACAAGACAAAATAGGGATTCAAATGAGATTTGATTTTTTCATTAAGGGTAAAATAGGAATTTTTCCTAAAACTTCCATAAAATAGTTTGCGCAGAGAAGATGGGTTTGCGGAAGAAGCCGAAGATCATGGAGATGACAGTGCTGTGCTAGGCATCGTCTGGTATTGTTCAGAGTAGATGGGACCAGTCAGTTGGGCGTCGTTTGGCACAAATTATCTTATAGCTTTTCGAGGTCATCTAGAGCACTGAAGAGGACGCCTTGGGTGTCATTCACTTCTAATCTAGGTGTGTGGCTGGTGGAAGAGGAGGTGTGATGGAGGGTGGGCTGACCAGTAAAAAGGAAGATGGGGTCACCTGCTTATCTATTCCTAATTAGTTTGTCTGCTTTAAGCAGACGGCAATGCAGAGAAGACTAAAGATGGCTGGATGTTTTTGGTGAAGCCAATGGAGATCCAATCTATGTGGCTTGAGCTATGGTAGACATCGGAGATGCACTGAAGTTTGGGTCTTTTGGTGGTGATTTGGGCTATTCGGTCATGACAACTAGGGAGCCTAGGACGTCTGTGCAATAGAGATTAGAAGGAGCTAGGTGATTGAGAAAGGAAGAGGCAGAGAAGCTAGTCCCATGTGCAATGGTGATGAAAGAGAGAACTGAGTAAGGAAAATAGAGATGGGAGAATAGGAGGAAGAAGAGTGAAACAGTAAATAGGCGAGTAAAAGAGGAGAACGAGAAAGATATGCGGATAGAGAATGTGAGGGCAGGCAAATTACGGTGAGAAAAAATAATAAAAGGAAATGATGAACAGAAATGATTGAAGTACAGAAAAAAGAAACTATGGAAAGCAAGAAGAAATAGTGAAACAAGGAATGAAAATGAAAGAAGGGGATGCGGTCCTCCTACTCCTCCTACGGTCCAAAGTGAAGAAAGTAGAGAATGGAGAGAGAGAGAGGAATGGGAGGAGGAAAGAAATAGGTGGGACAGTTTCCCTTGTAAGAGGAAACCCAAGAGAAATTAGATAGAGGGGAAGCGATGAAGTGGGAAAGGTGGTGCATGGAAAGAGAGGTGGAGAAGGAAATGGGAAAGTGACGGTTTCCTCTTCCTCTTGCTCCATGAATACCAATTCTCTTTTAGGTAACCATTCCATCTTGCCTGTTGTTCCTTGACAAGTAATCTAGTCCATTAATTCCATCTAAGCCATTCAATGTTCTTTAGGATGATCTGGCATCGTTAATTTTGATATGATCCACCCATTCCTCTTTTGATCGATCTACACCATTGAATATCAATCTGAGCAATCCAACCCTCCTTTAGTTGATCTGCAAGGCCAAAGACTAGATTAGAGTCATCTAAACTGTACATTAAGCATTCAACTAGCTCAAATGATCATCTGACCGTTAATTTTGACAATTTACAGTTGGATGGTAAATTTGTGCTAAATTTTATATTTTATCCAAAAATTACTAAATTAATGAGTTAGACGGTCTAATTAAATGCTAAACTAGGGGTTTTTTGGCCAAAATTAAACACTTAACATTTAATCTCGAAGTGTTCGTGTATGTACAAACTACATAAACGTTGACCTCTAAATAGTAATGCTTATTGCTCCATTGGAAAGATGTCTTGACCTCAAATTCTCTACATTATAAACTCAAACATAAAGCTCTTAGAGAAAAATAAGTCAAACATATTTCTCTCACTATGTGATCAAATCCAACAAAACCAGTGGCTACATAATATAATAAGCATTAACAAAACAAAGGAATTATGGTCCCTTGGAATAGATGCCATTACCAAGGTTGATAGAAGTAATTCACCTTAATTCCTTCCTATTTATATTCTCATCAAGGCTACATTTCACCTAAGATCAATAGGTCTTCAGATAGGATGGAATATAAGCTTGGGTTAGGTTCTAAAAAGAAGGGTATAAGGGTTCAAAGTATTTTTAGACACTTTTTTTTGTTGTATTTGAAGTGAATATCTCCTCTATTTTCCTTTCTCTTTTCTTTTTAACCTTTTTATTTATTTATTTATTTATAATAATCTTTTTTATTTGTATTTTTAAGAAGGAATATTTTTCTTTATACTTTTGATATTTTTTACTTCTTTGACTTTTGTCCTTTTTTAAAACTTTTTCCATTGTCCCTAATCCTTTTTGAAAGATGGGTAATGGTTATTTTTATTAGGTTTCTGTGTCAAGGTAAATAAGGTTTGAAAACAAAATGCTTACCAAGAGGCTTATAAGGTCTAACTAGTGGTATAATATACTAGGTAGGAGTTATATCTCTAGGCTTAAACAATGATGACCTATCTCATTTCCTAGATTTCTTAAAACTTATCAGATTCAATAAATATTCAAGAAACAAAATTAGTACTCTTTTTAGTTCTTGCGATTTTGACCAAAATAAAGATACTAGGATTTTCAAAGTAGTGTTCACTGAAGAAAATGCAGAATTAGATATATCCCTTAGAAAAATGATAGTCACTAAAACTCACTTGGGTATATAGGTCTCCATTGATTTCCTCAGGGTCTCTAAGTCATAACAATTTATGAGTTTAGACTTATGCACTGTGTATAAGTGTGTTTCGAGATTTAAGTTTCATAAAATACTTCAAGATATGAATAAAATGTAGAATTAACCATATGCATTTCTATTAATAAATTAAAGTGGTGAAAAACTAAGCTTTTGAAAATCCAACTCTCATCACAATAAAAGAACTTGGACCTAAAAACTTTAAAATCTAAGAAAATTTTGGAATTTTTTCAAAAATATGAAGAAAATTAGACATCTCATATATGTCTACACCCCCCAACATAAACTAAAAATTGAACCAAATGCTTTGAAACATAGGATACCTATATGATAAATGGTTAATGTAGAACAATGAGAATCTCTAAGACCTTGGTTGTCTCCTAGTGAGCTCTAAGTTTAATTTTTTCAGCTAAACATGCTATACAATGATAAATGCAAATTTAATAATGAATGCAAATCTTATGATTGATGTAGATGTCATGGGACATGCTAAGGTGGTTCATGATATACTGTTTACTCAAGTAATGTTTTTGTCACCTCATGGATTTTCAACTCTAGGAAGGGTTTCAACGATTGTCCATGAGCTTTAGATATTTCTCCATCCTTTTTATCTTGACGACCTTGTAGGGATATATAGTATGTGCTATGTAGGGTTTGGTCCAATAAGATCTAAGTTATTTTGAAAATAGATGCCATCTAAAATTATACAAAAGGACTTTTTGTCTTGGGCTGAAGGACTTTCTTATGATATGTCTATCGTAATAACTCTTCATGCGGTTATTGTATATCTTGGTAGAATCATATGCATCTTTCCTAAGCTCATCCAACTTATTGAGTTGAAGTTTTCTGCGGGTTCTAGCAGTATATAGGTCAAAATTGAGCTTTTTAATTGCCCAATATATTTTATGCTCAAAATGTTTACCCCCATTACTAATATGGCCCTCGATGTACTAATGTGTGCAAATCGTTTTCTTTTAAGAACTTGACCACCAACTTATGGTCATTGGTATTACAAGGTATGGCTTTCACCCATTTGGACACATAACCTACCCCCATAAGGATGTATATATAACCAAAAGAGTTAGGAAAAGGTCTCATAAAATCAATGCCCTAAACATCAAAAGGCTTAATGTTAAGAATAGGGTTTAAGGGCATCACATTCCTTTTTCCTATGCTCCCTAACTATTGACATCTAACACAATAAGTAGTAAGCATGTAAATCCTTGAAAATGGTGGGCCAATAAAACCCACAATGCAAAATCTTTATAGCTATCTTTTTAGAACTAAAATGGTCCTCACATGTATGTTCATGACAAAAGGAAATCATCTTATGATGTTTATTATCTAGTATACATCTCATAATGACTTGATCAGGACAATACTTAAACAAATGCAGATCATCCCAAGTAAAGTGTTTGACCTCGGTGATATATCTTTTCCTATCTTGTTTAGACAAATGATTAGGCAATTGACTTATGTTAAGATAATTAACAATGTCTGCATGCCAAGGCAACTAAGAAATGTACAACAATTGTTCATTTGTAAATGTCTTCATTATATGCACATTCACGCTAATAGACTCCACAACTAACCTCGATAAATGGTCTACTATAACATTGTCAAAAGCTTTCTTATCTTGAATTCCCAAATCAAACTTTTGTATCAATAGTATCCACTGGATTAGCCGAGGTTTTGCATCATTTTTAGAAAAGAGATATTTTAGTGCTACATCGTCTGAATAGACAATGACCTTAAATCTTAGCAAGTAATAACTAAATTTATCTAGTTCAAAAACTACTACCAATAACTCTTTTTATGCAGTTGATTAATTGAGTTGGGCATCATTGAGTATCTTGCTAGCATTATATATTACATAGAGAAGCTTATCAATATGCTAGCCCAAAGCATCCCTGATTGCGTAGTCTGAAGCGTCACACATTATTTTAAATTATGTGCTCCAATCTAGCTATCAAATAATCAGGTGTTGAAATGCCTTCGTGCAATTTTTATCAAACTCAAAAGTTGCCTCCTTCATAAGTAAATCACTTAGGGGCTTGGAAATTTTACTAAAATCCTTGATGAATCTCCTACAAAACCTAGCATGGTAAAAAATGAGCTTTTCTCCCTAAAAATAATACTATATTTTGCAACACATGGGCTACTAATTAGATACTTTTTATATAAAATTGGACACTTATCAAACAACACTAGGTCGTTAACCCCATTCCTTTTGATGCTTATAATATGCTTTCTTCCTTGCACCTTGAGGAGAGTTTTCCTAGTTTCCCTAAACCCCTATATAGGGCACCCTTCTCATTGCATTAGATCATTATCTCTTTCCTCACTGCTCTTTAAATATCTAGTTTATATTCTCTAAAGTTTGCTTAGTTGTTGGAATTCTTTACTCTCTCTCTCTCTTCTCGAATTTGCATAGTTTGAGGCATTCTTTTTCAAGGGTTCTTCAAGTTGTGAAGTTCTCTGGGCCTTGACTTCAGTCTATAAAGATGAGATCAAAGAGTATCTATTTCTAGGACTTTAGTTTCTACAGTTCTTGATCGTGTGAAGTTCTTATTATTTATACAAGTTTATCCAATCATGGTATGCTCTTACTATTTAGTTTCTCATTGAAGCTTTAGATTCTTGATCTTTGATCTTTTTCTTTTTTTTTAATGATTTGAATTTTGATTGTATTTTAAATTATCATACTTTTGTTATTTGAAGGCATTTATCTCTTAGATATTTGTCACAGGAAAATAAGAGAAAAATATTAATTGTGTTTTTTAGATAATCATACTATTTGTGATCTAAAGGTACCATAGAGAGAAAAAGAGATATCTAATTTTTTTTTGTTCTCCTAAATGTATTCATAAATTGAGACTAAAGTACTGGCCCTAGTTTGATTGTCCAAATCAATAGAGAAGATTTCCCCTATTGTCACTTCCCTCAGCCTTGGGTGGATCCAATCATCGATAAGATGTAGCTTGGTTTTGAGATATGTTTTGAAGATGAATACTTTGAGGACAAGTAGTGCAACAAGGAGGTTCTACTTAAAGATGAAGCTAAGGAAGAGGTTATCAAAGAAGGCATGTAGTACTTAGTTTGGCCCAAAGGAGAGTTAAAATGTCATATTTCTACACAAACACCAAACTTGACCCTACTCACTTTGTAACCAATCCTAAAGCCCTACCTACATATGCATGTATCATCATAAAGACTAATGTACCAGGGTGATTATAGCCTCAACTTCCAATGATGTAATTAGTTCTTTTAATGAAATTATAATATATATATAATCATCTAAATCCCATCTAATATATAAGGAAGTTACAAAAAATGGATGGTTTTTTTTTGAAAATATTAAGTAAAAGGAAGGCTTGGTGGCTAGCAAGTAAGGTAGAGGAATTGCTAGGGTACAATTGAACAAACAATGTAAAATGGGAGTGTGACGACCCGGGTTTTTAAATGAAATTTTAAATACAAACTAATTTCTAATGCAGGATCGATCCAACTTGAAATAATTTTGTAAAATAGTGCAATGCAGCAGAAAAATTTTCTTTCAAATTCACTTTGAAAAGCCTCGAGTGTCATTTTCTTCTATAAAAAACAAGGATTCTTGGTGAAATGAGCGCTCATTTCTACCAAAAATTTGGCAAAGTTTTCTCTGTTTTTCGGACATATGACATTTAACGCATGCCATTGTGAAGTACCTAGTAAACATTATTGACAATTTTAAAATATAAACGGAGACTCTGTCTCCTTTCCATACATCTAATAAAACAAAGACAGTTTACCTCAACACAACACACCCAGAATCTCCACAGCACAACCTAGTCACATAAGTCTTCCAAATTCCCATAATTATATACAATGCAATCTCTTTCTCATTTCTAATATGGCAACTTCAATTCAAAGACCAATTTTACCTGTCCTCTTCCTAAGCTTCTATTGGCGCCCTCCTGTCAGTAAGCAGCTCCTATTCTTTGGAAGCCCCTTGTTCTAAGATACTATCAACATGCCAAATCTGCTACGATTCTCTATATTTGAGGCATTGTAAACCACAGTAATGCCTCAGCAAGCAATCGCTTGTGTAGGTGGAATAAGACGCAATGTTTTATATAAACAGAATTCATGATAATTATATATAAATTAATTTAGCCACGTTGAATCATGCAAACAACAATTTAATTATCATTTAACTTAAAATTATTTAACATTTA
Organism: Warburgia ugandensis; assembly: GCA_035236585.1. NCBI lineage: Eukaryota > Viridiplantae > Streptophyta > Magnoliopsida > Canellales > Canellaceae > Warburgia > Warburgia ugandensis. The sequence goes on along the minus strand of CP141130.1, from coordinate 33,678,745 downwards.
TCAAAATCATGAATCCATGCCAAAATAGAAGGAATACCAATGCATCAGTACGAAACACGTTCTTTGAAAAGCAAAGTATGCAATCACATGTCAAACTTATAAGTCATTTACATTTCTTGATACCAGTCTTCCCTCTTACGAGCCATTTCACATATTGAATACAAATGCATTGTTGTGTGTATCAAGTACACAACAAACAATATTATCCTCTTTGGCGTAGTGAGTCGGCGCAATGGGTTAAACCCAAAGACACACCAAACTCAAAGACACACCTCAAGGCTTTACTCCTGAGAGACCGGTAGCTTGTCTAGTCCGAAGGCCCACCCACATCATAATGACTTAGTGGCTCGTCCACATTATAATGACCTCTCAGAACACGTCAAACTCCCCAAACAATGAGGCTAAATCCTAGGGACCGGCAGCTCATCCAGCCCCAAGGCTTGCTCACATCATAACGACTTTGTGGCCTACCCACATCATAATGACCCCTTAGGACGCATCAAACTCCCTAAATAATGGGGCTAAATCTCAAGGACCGGTAGCTCGTCCAGCCCAAAGTGGCAGTGTTCATTATCGTACAAAAGGTGCTTCATTAGTTATTGGTTGATAGCTAATTTAATGGAAACCAGTTACTGGATTTCCAATCCATGCCATTGGACCTGGATTGGCTATCCATTACTCTTCTTAAGCGACTGTAAGTCACTTTCACTGTTCAGTGGTCTGAACCCATGATTCCTATCTAGATCAACTCTTGGGTTGGAGCTGGATGTTATTTTCCATACTTTATATTATATTTAAGCTAATTCAGGGTTCAAGAATCCATTTGTGACCTCAAATCATTCATCTAACATCATAAGGTGTCTGCTTGAATAGTGAGATATCGGACGGCCTAAATCATCCAATCTGTTTCACTTCAAATTCATATACTTCTAGTCATCCTATCATCTTTTTATGACGAGGAACTCATCTGTGGTGTCTGATCGACGATCATATATCACAAAGTTACTATGTGAACAGTACTCGATTGGACGACTAAGATTGTTCGATCGATTTTCAGCCTAGATTGACAATCTCAGTTAGGTTTGGCTAACATTCGGCACCTAATTACCTATCCCTAAGTTTTGATTTGAAAATGGACAGCTAGATCGTCCCTAAACTTAGATCGCGTGTAACACTGTATTGATTTATCCAAAAATCAAAATTCACGAATTGAGTTTTGTAGATCTCACCTTCTAGCTACATTTTCATGCATTTTCCACCATTGGATGGGTTGGATTGTTTCAGATTAGTCGCGAAACCTCCTACCTTAGCTGTGCAATGTTCCCCTTTTCAATCGACGATCAAGATCATGTTGGATCCCCCAATAACCTTGGGGGTTTTGTTTGGCTCAACGTGCTGAAAAAAATCACCGGTCAGATCATCATCCGAGCCGGCATCTTCTCCGGCGATGGCTTGAAACTCCGATGACCCAGGAAAACCCTTGTTTTCCCACACGCATCTCTCTCTCTCTCTCTCTCTCTCTCTCTCTCTCTCTCTCTCTCTCTCTCTCTCTCCTTGCCCGACAGCTTCTCCCTCAGCTTGCTCTCTCTCTCTCTCTCGCCGGGGCAATCTAGGGTTTCAATGTGTGTCGGTTTCCCTTTCCTCTCTCCTCCTCCTCCTCATCTCTTCTCCTTCAGTCTCCTCTTCTTCCCCTTCTTCTTCTCTCCTCCTCTTCCTTCCCCACTGGGTTTCCTCTTCATCGGTTTTCTGCTTTTTTTATTATTATTTTTTTTTTCTATTGCTGTCGGGAAGACAGACCTGACGTTTGTCGCATTCGCTTAATGAGAGGGGGAGGTGCCAGTATCAAATCTGACCCCCCTTCTATTTAGGCTTTTTTTTTGTGCGATGTTACATTCTTCCCTCCTTATAGGAATTTCGTCCTCAAAATTCTTTCCATGTTATTTTTCAAATAATTCCAAAATATCCTCATATCCCAAGATCCACATATCATACCAAAAATTGTTAGAATTAACATCTATAAATAGACAATTTCACATCATGTCATCTCCTCATATTTCAATTTACATATAAATAGCTAAATGATAAATCATTTCATATCAACTAACTCATAATTCAATTAGAATGTGCCATCACCACATATAATCCAATTAACATGAACCCATCTCTCATCAAAGGGTTAATTATTTGTACACAACTTTTATATTGTTAAAATCACCGTATCAATAAAAATCAATGCATTTGAATTCATATATCAATGATTCTATGCCAAGTTTATATCAAAGTGCATTAGCTTATCAATAGGAAAATCTATGCTGAATCTATTATAGAGCACATCAGCTCACCCATTATCAATCATATACTAGTCAAAACTAGTGTATCTCAACTCACCAACAGACACTCTATGCCAATGAAAACTAATCTACAATACAATCATACTATAAACCCCTAGAAGCCTGCCACCTAGAAGCTCACCACCTAGAAGCTTGCTAGTGCCTCTTGTACCTGCCCTCATCGGCCGCCCTCTTAGGTCGCCCTCATCAGATACTCACAAGTATAGATTGTAAATCGAATTTTGATTACCCATAAGAGAAAAATCTCGCATAATATTATACATTACTGATATCCTGGTGAAACTCAATTATCGGCGCTAGTAGTTCATAAGACTAAGGAACTATAAACCTCAATCACTAGTTTGGCTAATGTTAGCCCATCACCATCTCAATAACTACCTCTTTATCATTCAAGGTATTGCAATAAAGGAAATTTACTTCCTCTGACCATAACTCATGCTATAGATGCTCGCAACAAATGATAAGTCCTTAAACATTATAAATTAATGCACAAGGATTCCTTGTGCTCCTCTCTGTTTATGAAGTATACGGCAATACTATCTATTAAAACAATCATGGCTCATCCAATTAACATTTGAGGATTCAATCCATTATATTCATACATTCTGTCAGTGTATTGGTTTCCCCAATTAATACCATCTAGAACTCATAACAATCATAATGAGTTCAAGAAAAATCATCTTAAAGATGTCATACTCAAAATCCTAAGCTGGTTATAACCATACCTCAATTCAATCTCCGCAAACACCATGCACCATCCTTAGTTGATCAAATAGATCGTCAATATACGATTAAGAATATCAGTTCTCTACTGCAGTACTATCAAACAAACGACAATCTACGCGTAGTAACAAAGATCTCTCTTCTCATGAAGAAAACTACTCTAGGTTTGTTAAAGTCCTTATTAATAGCTTATATAGTTGGAGCTTTGCCAGCTCCGTTGGGCCATCCCATGTAGTATTTTGGGTAAATAATACTATATCTGAAATCATTCTCTTATGACAATATCATGAAAACTCCTCAAGCAAGATGACAAACTCTTGCACATCATCTTGCACTCAATCTATGGTAGCTAATGATCCTCCATTGTCATGCAACAAGAAATAAAACTTAGCACCCTTTGAAATATACATCATTACCTTCAAGAAGGGATCAGCCAATCCATTCCAAAGATGACATCATAATCTACCATATCAAATAGGATGAGATCATCGTTCATCATGTCTCTCTTATTAGGTTCATAGGTGCCTCTTAAAAGTACTCATTAACCTCCAGTAACTTTCTTCCTGAAGTCATAATACCCAATCTAAAGGATAACACATCTAGGCATGTCTAAGCAAGATGGGCCCTGTATTCAAAGATAAATCATAACATGCCTACTAATAATCTAGAAAATACTCTCCACCATCTAGTTTGAACTTATGCTTACCTCAATGTAATAATAGAAACTCATCACTACTAAGGTGGGGCCATCTCTTCCTTGATCCTAATGTCAAACTGTTTGACTTGTTGTCCTCTAGAATAGTCTTTAAAGAAATGCACCGACTCACCACGGTCAAGTATCTAAAATATTTCTACTATAATGGTGGCTGTTGATACCATTGCCTCTACTATGGCATCTACTAATGTTCAGGTACTTACCCTTGCAAATAACACACCTCTTTAGCCTATAAACCCATTTCAAATACTGTTGAGCTACCTAATACCTCCGCTTTAAAGTAGCAAACTATCTCCCTGCATCACCCGTTACTCCTTAGGCAAATATATTGATCATTACCGGCCTTCTCAAGAGCCTTTTAGATAAAGGACTCAGCAATAGAGGAACACATCCTCTCAAATGATCATCATTAGACTCAATACATCCCATTTTGAGAATCTTGCCTATGGGTAGTAAGTTTAGAAGTTTTGAGTCTTTTTCAACATGTTATCAAACACTTGATTTAGAGCACACTTTGTAGATTGATTGGGATTTAGCTAATCACTCTTAGAGCACATATAAGGCCTGTGATGTATTTGATTTAATATTTGAGGGACCGCTCTATAGGTGGCTCAAGAAGGTCAACCCTTAGGCAAGCACCCATTGAGTAGTTGTAAGGCCTTCTGATGTATTTGATTTGATATTTGGGGAATCTCTTGATAGGTTTCTTGAGAAGGTCTACCCTTAGGCAAGCACTCCCATAGTAGGTGTAAGGCCTTTTGAGATTTGATAAATGTTTTGGGGGATCACTTAGTAGTATACAAGTTGAGTGGGTGGGCTCCCCAGATGCGAGCTTACTTTGCATAGCTATAAGGCCTGAGACCCTATGCTAAGAGGAGTACCTAGCTCCTACTGTCTGAGATTATGATTCATACCAATTTGGGATGAGCTTTTGGAAGAATAGTTAGAATGGGGATTGCTCTAGGTGTAGCTGATTAACCACCCACGGGGATCAATGCACATGATCAATGATATCTGTGAGATATTGTGGTGCATGTTGATCATGTTAGGCCACTCTTGAGAAGTTTATTTTGCATTAAGGTAAGCAATTAGCAGTGCATGTGCCATAGATTATAGGGCTTTATTTTAGGTTTTTTTTCCAAAATTCATGACACATGCATTTCTAAACTGATAATATAAAAATATGATAATTTGCATGTGCATATGCTAATCCAGAGTAAGTATGTGATTTATCGTAATTTTCTAAGTACTAAATAGTATTTTAATCTTATGTAGGTGTTAAAAGGATGATCCAGTGGTCTAGATCTCTTTAGATGATAACCGATGATTCAGATCAACTCAGAGAGGTTGAGACACATTTTTTATCATTTCAAAGTTCAAGTAAGTGTTAGGATAATTCTAGGGCAAGGATATGGGTTCTAAAAACAATTGGTAAAAGTCAAGATGATTAGAAATGGGCCCATGCAAAATCCGTGGAAAAAGGTAGTAGAATTCCACCACCTTTACATGAGATTTCAAGCCATGAAAACCACCTAAGCCACCTGAGCTGGTGTAAGTTTTAAAATTACTTGCAAGTGCATGAATCAATGTAGTAATTTGCATATGAGAGAGGTCAATCCCATAAGGAATCTCATGGAACTTTCAATTGATTGGATCTCATTTCAGTTGCTTATCTTAGCCGAAGAAAGAGGGTTTTGATTAAACTAGGAATTTAAACAACATGGAATGAGTGACATGCATAAAATTAGAAACTACTACTAAAGAAAAATTCTAAAAATAAAAATATTTAATGGAATTAGAAACTTTCCTAACTAACATGCATTCAATGAGAGAAACTAATGCAAAACTAGAATCAATGAATCTAGGAAACTTTACTTAAAGAAACTTACTAAAAATGACACTTTCCCAAACTAATACTACCCTAATCCTAAAATTTCTAAAACTAAATAAAGAAATTTACTAACGCTAAACTAAGGTGCAATTAACTAAAGAACTTACTAAAGTTAAACTAAGGTGCAACTAAGTAAACAAGTATTGCTAAACCATCATGAAACAAGGGAACAACAAACCACTTAAAGGAAAGTCACCCAATTACCATGTGCATGACCCATGGAGTTGTGCACATGGTTCATGAGTGAGAACATGGCCAGAATGCATGAATTAAAACTTGCTAACATGGAATCTAATTAAAATAGTATCTTAGTTAACTAAAAAGCTAAATGGGTTCCTAATGAATCAAGCAAATAAGATGTATGAACTCCTGGATTCAAGGCATGAAACATGATCATAAAACTAGAAAATTAATGAACTTCAAGCATGGAAATAACCAAAAGAAACTTTTCATGAATCATAAATTTTATTAAATGGAATTTGGTATATGAATTGCTCGTACATAGAGAACAAAGCTAAAAGTTGTGCACTATTCTAATGCCTAGAACTTGATTCAAAGAAAATCTTAAACACACTCCAATAATCTTAAACTAATATCTGATATCATGGATGTGAAACCTAAAAAGAAATCATGAGAGTAAGAGCAAGAGGATTGGAAATAAATCAACAAGAGTTGGTGTAGCTTTAAAATTACTCACAAGCGCACACATCAATTGTAGTAGGTTTACACAAGTGAGGTTGATCCCACAAGGAATCTTATAGATTTGAAATGAATTATATTTTATTTAAATCATATAACTTCAGCCAATGAGAAAGAGTTTTGATCAAACTAAGAATTTAAAGGAACATGAAATGCAAACATGTATGGAATTAGAAACTAGAATTAAAAGAAACTTACTAAAAACTAAAGCTAAGCAATTAGAATCCAAACTTACCTAGCTAACATGCATTTAACTAAAGGAAACTAATTCAAAACAAGCATGAACTAATCTATAAAACCTAAACTCAGGAAACTACTAAGATGAAAACTTTTCAAAATTAACACTTTCCTAAACTAGAATTAGAAACTTTCTAAAACCAAATTAAGAAATTTTCTAACACTAAACTAACATGTTAAAAATAAAATAAAAAATCTAATAATATATATAAAGCTTGAAAAAGAAATTAGCAACATGCATGTGAATGGAAATTACCATTAAAAAGACTTTCTAAATTGGACACTTTCTAAATCCTAAAACATTCTAAAGACGGAACTTTCCAAAAATCAAAATGAAAACTTTATAAACCTAAAATAAGATATAAACAATGAATTAACTACTACTAAAACCAAATTAAGAAACTAAACTAAGCAAAAACCAAAGGGGAAAGTGACCTAGTACCATGCGCATGATCCATAGATTGTTCTAGGGTGCAAAGGTGACCATAATTGATGAATCTAAAGTGAACTATCATGAAAAATAATTAAAGGATCTAATAAACAATTGCATGAATCCTTAGGAAACCACTTAGCTTTTTAGGTTGTTTATCGAGTTCATTACTTAGCTTGCATGTTAGTTTGCATTTAAAGCATCAAATCTAGCTATCTTTCAACCTATGAACCATGCACACAATGCACATGGTACTACGTTAATTTCCTCTTTGATTTTTAGTTAATTTAGCTTCTTAATCTTGTTTTAGTAGTTGTTAATTATTTTTTTGGAATCATATTTTAGGTTTAGAATTTTATTTTTTTTTTGGAATTTTACAAAGTTTCATTTTTAGAATGTTTCTGGTTTAGGAAAGTGTTAGATTAGGAAAGTTTCCTTTTTAAGTAGTTTCCTTAAGTTAGTTGCTTAGCTTAATTCATGCTTGTTTTGAATTAGTTTCTTTTGTTAAGTGCATGTTAGTTAGGTTAGTTTCAAACTCCATTGCTTAGTTTTAATTTTATCAAGTTTCCTTTAATTATAATTTCTAATTTCATGCATTTACTTTCCTAGTTTAAATTCAATTCAATTCAATCTCTCTCTTTGGATGAAGTTAAGAACTTTATGTAAGTTCATTTAGAATACAAGATTCCTCATTTGTTCAACCTCTCTAACCTGCAATACTAATTTGATATGTACACTTGCAAGTAATTTTAAAGCTACACTAAATCATAAGTTTCTAGGATTTGATTATGGTTTTTACTCTTTTGTAGGTGTTGAGAAGATGATCCAATGGCCGAGATCAAGTGAGATGAGATTTGATGATCAAGATCAAAAGAAAGCCAAAGATCTAAATTTCAACATTTTAAAGCTAAATCAAGGTTTAAGATCATCTTGAGGTATGCAAGAAGGCAATGGGAAGGATCAAAGGTGACTAAAATGGTCCATGAAAAAAGTTATGCAATTCCACCACTTTGCATGGGAATGGAGCCATGCTTGTGGTTTCCTAATCTTACAGGGAAACTTAAGGAAGCCAAGCCATTCAAACCTTAAAGTCAAGAGACTTAACCACTCAAGCCATCAAAGAGAGCCACCAAGCAAAATAAGCCATACACATGGAGCCACACAATTGGAGGGCATTTTCAAGCATTTATCCGAGGTTAAGAAAAGCGAAATTCAAGGGATATTAGAAGGAATTTGGATGATAATCAATAAGAAAAGATAGCACGCAAGGTGGACCAATCAAGGAAGAGTCCATTCCCCATCTTCCTCTCTCTTCCCATCTCTCTCCACTTACCATCTCATTAGGGTTTTTAACACTTTTACAAGGGGGGAGATGCACTTCCTAAAAAGGTGGCGCCTCCCACCTTAATATGTCAACCATCTCTATGCCATCTACCCCTTTCTAGTTCCACTCTAGGATTTCTATTCCTATCCCTCTTTATAAGTCTTAGCCTATCAAAATCCTTCCATAAGTTAATCACTTTCTAAACCCAAATTCCACAAAAATTTCCATGTTAAAAACACATGGAGATCTATGATTTTTCACTTAAAAAAGGTCTCCACAAGCTACAGTTTCCTGAGGACAAAACTTCTTAAGATTCATGGCATTAAATCCCTTAAATCTTCACCTTAGGATTACATCTTAACAAGATTACAAAGAGTAAACCACCACTTCTATAAGCACCCATTAGTAACACATTCACTTTTGACCTAATAACTTAAAAGTATGATATTTCACAAGTTATGGAGCTAGTCCAAAGTAAGTATGTGAATTTTCATAGTTTTCTAGGATTTAATTTGTGTTTTTCATATTTTATAGGTGTTGAGATGGTGATCCAAAGGTTGAGTTGATGGCAATTAGAATTGAAGATCAAGATTAATTGATCAAACCAAAGCCTAAATGGCATCAATCCAAGGCCATCATAGGGAAAGTAGAATGTAATGTGAAGCATCAAAGGTGATTAAGATGGTCCATGCAAAAAGCCACGCAATTCCACCACTTTGAATGAGAATTGGAGCCACACATGAGGTTTCATAGTTTAACAAAGAAACCTAAGCCATTCAAACTTTGAAGCCAAGGGAATTAGCCACTCAAGTAATCAAGGAATGAGCTGTCAAAGTGAGGCATCAAGCCACATGGAGTCACACAATTGGGTGAGCAATTCAGTTAATTATCCTAGGTTAAAAATGTGATTTTCAAAGGATAATTGAAAGGTTTTGAGAGATATTTGAAAATGGTAAGATGATTATGCCTAGGTGAACCAATCAAGAGAGAAGACCCCACTTTTCATTTCTATTTTTCATCTTTTTCCTCCACCTAATCTAGGGTTCTGTTATTTTTACTAGAAGGAGGGAAGGATCATCTTGAAAAGTGACACTCCCCCATGCGTGGTTGTCATGTTAGGTGGTTTCCTAATAGGGAAACCCCTAATTCTAGTTCACACCCAAAACACCTCAAAACCCTAGCTAATTTTCCATTTTTCCCTATCTTTTTTGCTTTCCATTTTTCTTTTTTCCAACAGCAAACCATGTATTTAGAAGGGAAGGGCCTCCACGACACCTTCCCCTCTTTCTAAATACATGGTAGACTCCTTAACTTAACATGATGCCATCTTGTTCACCTCATTCCCCTACCTCACTCTCCACCTAATTTTCCCTCATTGAAACCCTAGATCTAGATCTAGATCTATTTTCCTTTCCTAAAATAAGTTTTATTCAATTGGAAATCTAGCCATCTATAAAGCTCCATGAATGCCACATTTTTTCCCCCCAAGTAGAGGTTTTGTGAGAAAACCTTGAAAGAAACAATCTATCTTGATCCTTGGAGCTTTGGAATTGAACTTTCTTTTGGTCTACTCTTTCTTTGGATTCTTATACATTTTCTCTTATTTTTGCACTTCAATTTCAAGCTAGTACTTTGCTTTCAATCCTTGTTTTATTGTTAGTAGTTCTTGTTTTGCTTCTTTAATTCTTAACACATAGATCTTCTTTGTTTTCCCTTGAATCTTTGCTTCAATATTATTAGTTTGTCTTTCTTATTCATCTAAGATCCAAGTTATTTGTTCTATGTTAGTGATAGTCAAGAGAAGAAAGAGCTTGAATCCTTGATTTTCATCCATGATTTCTGCATTTTTACTTGAATTTGGATCTAGTTCCAGGTGTCTTTTACCTTAACTACTTCCATCATTCCAGGAATCCATTCTCTTAATCCTCTCTTGGGTCTTACTTACATATTATCTAAGTTTAGTTTAAGAGCATTGGAGAGTATTTTAGCTTTGATTAGAATCAAGTTCTAGGCTTAGGAAAAGTGCACCATTTTCATATTTACATCTATGTATCATATGCACTATTTCTAATGTATTTCCCATTCAATCAATAAAGCTATTTGAAGTTGCAGTAGCTAAGTACTTTAGATCTTGACTTTTTCTCTTGCATAAAAAGTTCTAGTTCAATTGCTTTCAATGCTTGGTTTGATTTGAGTTTCTTATGTGCTAGAAATATAGAATTTTTCTATTAAATCTTCATGCTTAGCTCCCTACACCTTATTCATCATATTTTCTTGATTCCTTAGGAACCCATTTAGTGTTTTAAGTTATTTATTAAGTGCTTTTATTATAATACAAGTTAGTTAGCATTTGCTTGTTGAATTTTGAGTACTTTTCATCCCATGAACCATGCACCATAACATGGATCATGTGCATGGTATACAGGTAATTCTTCTTTAGATATTGCTTTGTTTTGTTGATTAATATTAGTTATGAAACTTTAATTAGTTGCTTACATATTAGTTTAGTTTTATAAAGTTTCCTTTTTGGGTTTTAGAAAGTTCCATTTTTAGAAAGTTTTAGGTTTAGAAAAGTGTTAAATTAGGAAAGTTTCCTTAAGTTATCTAAATTCATTCATTCTAGTTTTGCATTAGTTTCTTTTATTGGGTGCATGTCAATTAGGAAATTTTCTAATTTCTAGCAATGTCTTTATTTTATAAAGTTTCCATTAGTTGTAGTTTCTATTTTAGTACATGTTTCCAATTTCATGTTACTTACTTTCCTAGTTTAATAAAAACCATCACTCTTTGGCAAAGATAAGCAACTTAAATAAGGTCCAATCTATTGAAAATTTCATGAAATTCCTCGTGCTATGGACCTATTTCCCATGCAATTACTACTTTGATTTGTGCACTTGCGAGTAATTTTAAAGCTACAACAAGTTTTTGGAGCTGTTGCCAAGGAATCACAATGGATTTGTTGTTGAGTGCACCATTTTCATATTTACATCTATGTATCATATGCACTATTTCTAATGTATTTCCCATTCAATCAATAAAGCTATTTGAAGTTGCAGTAGCTAAGTACTTTAGATCTTGACTTTTTCTCTTGCATAAAAAGTTCTAGTTCAATTGCTTTCAATGCTTGGTTTGATTTGAGTTTCTTATGTGCTAGAAATATAGAATTTTTCTATTAAATCTTCATGCTTAGCTCCCTACACCTTATTCATCATATTTTCTTGATTCCTTAGGAACCCATTTAGCGTTTTAAGTTATTTATTAAGTGCTTTTATTATAATACAAGTTAGTTAGCATTTGCTTGTTGAATTTTGAGTACTTTTCATCCCATGAACCATGCACCATAACATGGATCATGTGCATGGTATACAGGTAATTCTTCTTTAGATATTGCTTTGTTTTGTTGATTAATATTAGTTATGAAACTTTAATTAGTTGCTTACATATTAGTTTAGTTTTATAAAGTTTCCTTTTTGGGTTTTAGAAAGTTCCATTTTTAGAAAGTTTTAGGTTTAGAAAAGTGTTAAATTAGGAAAGTTTCCTTAAGTTATCTAAATTCATTCATTCTAGTTTTGCATTAGTTTCTTTTATTGGGTGCATGTCAATTAGGAAAGTTTCTAATTTCTAGCAATGTCTTTATTTTATAAAGTTTCCATTAGTTGTAGTTTCTATTTTAGTGCATGTTTCCAATTTCATGTTACTTACTTTCCTAGTTTAATAAAAACCATCACTCTTTGGAAAAGATAAGCAACTTAAATAAGGTCCAATCTATTGAAAATTTCATGAAATTCCTCGTGCTATGGACCTATTTCCCATGCAATTACTACTTTGATTTGTGCACTTGCGAGTAATTTTAAAGCTACAACAAGTTTTTGGAGCTGTTGCCAAGGAATCACAATGGATTTGTTGTTGATCTTCACTTAGATTGTTTATGTCTAGTTGTAGTCTTAGGTTACATTAGATTAAGGTTTTATCATCATTCTTGCATATTTTGCTAACTACTTACAAATTGACCTTATTTCGTTGTTTTTATCTGAGGAGAATTTGTCAAAAGGAGCGACTAGAATCCTGTGGGCCAAAGCCTCATCAACTTAATTAGGATTTCCTTGCTTTTTTAAATTAGGTTTTTGAGTTAACTTATAGTGAGGCCCTATTGCAATTTTTTATTTTATTTTAAATGGGTTGTAATAATATAGGGCAAGTGTAGGGTATGGAGGCCCATACTTGATCTTTATAAAAAACCCTACTGTAAGCTTCTCTCATTCTCTTTTATTTTCTTAATATAGTTTGCGTATTGGTTAGTAGTGTAATTCATATAGTTTAGGGTCATTCATTATACTTGTTGCATCTTATTTAGGATTGTTGCATTAGATTACACCTATCTAATAAAATTGACCTTGTTAGATAGCATATAGGTGAGCATTAGTTTCATTCCCTGTACTTGCATTACACATTTATTGCTTTCTGGTAGATGGAACACATAGATAGTAAGGGCCTCATAGGAACCCTCATACAATAAGGACTAGATTTCATCACCAGATCATTGGCCTGCCTAGGTAATCAAATCAATTCCTTGTATGTTTACAATCCCAACTCTTGAAAGATTAATTTAAAATCAAGTAACAAGAGACTTTGGGTATCAAGCTTGTAGGACCCTTTTTGAAAGAGGAGATCTATTATCACTCCAGTGGCTTCTGAGCATCATGGCTATAGGGGGTATGCAAAACCCAAGTGAATTTTCCATGCTTTTTGTTGACGATTGTTGAGGTCTAAATGCCTCCTTACATGATAATTGTATTAACCACTTTAAAGTAGAGCCTAACTTGTAAGTAGTAGTCAAGCTTGGATAAAAGGATGCACTATTTAGATCTAGGTTTAAAAGCTGCAGATTAACAAAGATTATGAAAACATCTAGTTAGTGAATCATTAGGATTGATTGTGCATCATATAGAGTTAAGAGTCACATTTAGATTTAGGTTGTATCTTTTAGATAGGTTTTCATTTTAGTGCCTGCAAGTTTGTGAATCTCAGAACACAGAGTTAGTACCATTAGATCCTGAGATTTAATGTACCCATAGGCAAGGGGTAAGAAACCAAATTCCTAACCTCATGGCAGAACTCCAATTAAATACTCCATCATGCATCACATTATCTCCCACCAACCACTTCGAACTTAAACCTGGAGTCATACAGTTACAGCCAACATTTTATGGTCGAGAGAGAGAGAGAGAGAGGATCCATATCAACATATTAAGGAATACCTTGATATTTGCACTTCATTCAAATTCCAAAATATTTTAGATGATTCTATTAGACTAAGGTTGTTTCCCTTTTCATTGAAAGATAAGGCCAAATCATGGCTGAATTCTTTAGAGGTTAGTTCCATTACCACAAGGGACCAATTGTTTAAAAAGTTTCAAAACAAATTCTTCCCCATCAATAAGACTAATGACCTTCATAGGGAGATCATTAATTTTTAACAAAAAGATTATGAGCAATATTATGAATGCTGGGAAAGGTGGAATGAATTACTACAAAAGTGTCCCCACTATGTTTTGAGAAATGGCAGCAAGTTCAGTACTACTATGAGGCACTTACACCTCAAAATAGACAAATGGTAGATACAGCTAGGAGAGGGGCCCTCAAGTTAAATAATGAAACATAGGCATGGGAATTTTTTCAAACTTTAGCTAATAATTCCAACCAATGAGACTATTCTAATACAAGAGAAAGAAACACCCAACCTAAAAAAAAAAGGAGGCTTGTATGAAATAGGAGTGACCTCAGATATATCCCAAAAGCTCAACTCTATGCTTAATAAAATGGATAAGTTTGACTCCTTGGGTGGAAGAGTGGACAAGCTTGAAAATGTGTTCTAGACCTTCATGGCTATCTAGGCAACCATGAAACCTTCACAAGAGGGTTGTTCTATTTGTTCTACACTAGCACATTTAACCTCAACTTGTCCCTCAATTAGTGTATATATCCAATATCTTTTAGAACAGTGACTGCAATGAATGCATATTGCAGTCCTAGTAATAATCCATACTCTGAGACCTATAATCTAGGATGGGATAAGCATCCTAACTTGTCATGGGCTAAGATCAATTATGAGGGTGGTCCATCTATGAACCCCTTGCACAACCCTTTCCTAAAGCTTCAATTCCCCTGCAACCACATAGTTTTCATCTTCCTCAACAAAGAAACCATCAATTGAGGACAATAAAGTTGCTCCTTAAGAAATGAGAGGAGATTAATAAGGCCTTACACAATATCTAGAATGAGAGTAGACAGAGATCAATTATTAATTCCCATGCTATTGCCAAATTAGAAATGCAAATGAGCTAGTTGTTGACTACTTTGAGTGATAGAAGAAAAGGACAATTTCCTAGTTAGCCAATTCTAAACCCTAAGGGACAATTTGAAATAGGGTACACTTCACATAACCAAAGACCCATGAGGAAGTAGAGTTTATTACTACCCTTAGGAGTGGTCGTTAGGTTGAAAATAAAGTAGGGCAGACTAAGGAAAACATAGAAGAGAATGAACCAGTTAAAAAACAAAAGAATGATAAAAGACAGAAGTCTCCCTCTCCATCTGAGCTTATAGTGGAGGCAACTTACGTGCCTAAAGCCCCATTCCATCAGCTACTAAATAAGGCAAAGAAAGGAACCAATATCGATGAGATAATGGATGTGTTTAAACATGTGCAAATAAATATTCCATTACTCAATGCTATTAAAGATATTCTGGCTTATGCCAAATTTCTTAAAGAGCTCTTCACACAAAAGCAAAAGCTTAGTGTGAAAAGGAAAGCCTTTCTCACCAAGCAAGTGAGCTCTTTGATCCAACACCAGATACCTCTTAATTTTAAAGATCTAGGTTGTCCTACCATCTCTCATGTTATAGGAAACCATGTCATTGGTAAGGCACTACTTGATTTACGAGCTAGTGTAAACCTATTGCCATCTATGACAAACTAGGGCTTGGTGACCTTAAGTCAACCAATGCCACTTTGTAGTTAGTAAATAGATCAGTGAAGATTCCATGTGGTATGGTTGAAGATGCTTTAATAAGTGGATTGGTTTTACTTTCCTATAGATTTTATTGTCTTAAATACCCAGCTTATGTCAAATCCCAGTAATCCTTGAACATCCCTTTTTGGAAATTTCTAATAATGCCATGAACCATAGAAATGATGTGATGAAGTTATCTTTTTATATTATGAAAGTCAAGCTCAATGTTTTTAATGTCGATCTTCAGCATCTAGACCTAGATGATTCTTGTGTAGTCAATTTAATTAAAGGTCTACTTCAAGATGCTGATATACCATCATCTATCCTAGACCCACTTGAGGCATGTCTAGCACACTTTAACTATGAGTTTGATATAGACAAGTCCATCAACGAGGTAAATAAACTTTTGGATGTTGCACCTATAATGGATACCTCCAAATGAAGATCTCTGGTGGAACCTCTTCCCCAAAATTTTGTCCCTGTGCCATCAATAGAAAAACCAACCATCTTGGTTCTCAAGCCACTCCAAAAAAATTTAAAAATATTCCTACTTAGGACCAGATGAAGCCTTACTTATAATCATAGCTTCAGATATAGATCAAGAACAAGAATGTAAACTTCTTGGTGTTATCAAAGAACATAAGACTACTTTAGGGTGGACCATAGTAGACATAAAGGAGATTAGCCCTACTATGTGTATGCATAGAATTCACATAGAAGAACATGCAAAACCATCTAGGGAAACACAGAGAAGACTAAATTTCAATATGAAGGAGGTGGTAAGAGATGAAGTGCTTAAGCTATTAGATATTGGTGTTATCTACCCCATTTCTAACAGCACTTAGGTTAGCCCAATTTAGGTTATCCCAAGAAGTTTGGAGTCATGGTAATCCAAAATAAGGATAATGAGTTAGTACCCACTTGCATGACCACCAAGTGGAGTGTTTGTACCAATTACCAAACATTAAACTTGGTTAACCTTCCATAGACCAAATGCAAGAGAGGTTTGTCGATCATAGTTATTACTAATTATTTGATGGTTACTCCCACCAAAACCAAATCCCATAGCACCTAAGGACCAGGAGAAGACTACCTTCACCTATCCTTTTGGGACCTTTGCCTATCGTCATATGCCTATTGGACTTTGTAATGCTTTAGCTACTTTTTAAAGGTGTATGTTGATCATATTTTTTAATATGGTGGAGAGGTTGTTAGAAGTGTTTATGGATCATTTCTCAGTATTTGGGTCTTCATTTGATGAATGCTTGCACCCCTTAAAACTTGTCCTTGTTATGTGTTCAAAAAAGAATTTAGTGTTTTTAGGCCACATCATATCACATAATGGCATAGAAGTGGAAAAACCCAAAGTACGTTTAATCTCTAACCCCTTCCTCCTCAAGGACGGTGAAAGAAATCTTATCATTTTTATGTCATGTTGGTTTTTATAGATGATTTATTAATGACTTTAGTAAAATTTCTAAGCTCTCATGTAATTTACTTAAGAAGGAGGCAACTTTTGACATTAATGATTAATATATGAAAGAATTTGAGGGCCTAAAGGCTGAATTAACTTCTGCGCTTATTACACGACCACTAGATTGGAGTACACTATTTTAAATAAATGTGTGATGCTTCAGACTATGAGATTGGGGCTGTGTTGGGGCAGCGTTTTGATAAACTTTCCCCACATGATATATTATGCTAGCAAGGCACTCAATGATTCCCAACTCAATTATTATACTATAATAAAAAAAAGAGAGTTGTTGACAATTGTATTTGCTTTGTATAAGTGTATATCTTACTTGCTAGGATCTAAGGTTATAGTATACTCACATCATGGAGCTTTAAAATATCTTCTTTCAAAGAAAGATGCAAAACCTCGGCTGATTTGATGGATACTATGGCTACAGGAATTTGATTTAGAAATTTAGGACAAGAAAGGTTATGAAAATGTTGTAGTCGACCACTTATCCATATTAGTTGTGGAGTCTATCAACAAGAATGTGCCTATAACAGAAACTTTTCCAAATGAACAATTGTTGCACATTTCCCAGTTGCCTTGGTACGTAGATATTGCTGTCACATGTCAAATTCCTAGTCATTGGTCTAAACAAGATAGAAAAAGATTTATTGCCAATGTTAAATACTTTACTTGGGACTATCCATAGTTGTTTAAGTATTATCCTAATCAGGTCATTTAGTGATGTGCACCAAATAGTGAACATTATAAGATTATTTTCTTTTATCATGACCATGCATGCGGGAGCCATTTTAGTTCTAGAAAGACAATGGCAAAGATTTTGTAGTGTGGCTTTTACTGGCCCACCATTTTTAGGGATTCATTTGCTTACTGCATAGCATGTGCTTGATGTCAACAATTAGGGAGCATAGGAAAAAGAAATATCATGCCCTTAAACTCCATTTTGATCATTGAGCTATTTGATGTTTGGGGAGTTCATTTTATGAGACCATTTCCTAACTCCTTTGGTTATCTATACATCCTCCTAGGGGTTGGATTATGTGTCAAAATGGGTAGAAGCCATACTGTGTAAGGCCAATAACCCAAGGCAGTGGTTAAGTTCTTAAAAGAAAATATATTTACACACTTTAGTACTCTTAAGGCCACAATTAGTGATGGGGGTAAACATTTTTATAATAAAGTATTTGAGCATCTATGGAAGAAATATGGTGTTGCCAATAGAATTGCTACCCCTTACCATCCTCATACTAGTGGACAAGTAGAGGTATTTAATAGGGAGATAAAGCGAATTTTAGAAAAGACAATCAATCCAAAGAGGAAAAACTAATCATTAAGGCTTAGCGACACTTTATGGGCCTATTGTACTGCATTTAAAGCCCCTATAGGCATGTCACCTTACTGCTTGGTCTATGGAAAGGCCTACCACCTCCCAGTAGTACTTCAGCATAAAGCATAGTAGGCCATTAAAAAGATCAATTTTGACTTAGATATTGTGGGAACCCATAGAGAACTACTACTCATTGAGTTGGATGAACTTAGAAAAGATGCATATGAGTCAGCCAATATATGCAAAGACCAAATAAAAAGCAGTCATGATAAACACATACTATGAAAGTCCTTTACCATAGGATAGAAGGTCCTTTTGTATAAATCTAGATTGCATCTATTCCCTAAAAAACTTTGATCTTGACAAACTAGACCCTACATAGGTTATACTATTTATCCACAAGGGGCCATCAAGATAGAAAAGGATGGTGAGCTTTCCAAAGTCAATGGGCAACAATTAAAGCCCTATCTAGAGATGATCAACCTTGAAACAGAAGAGATATTGTTAGAGGAACCTATATACTAGGACTCACCATAGCATGTCCCATGACACCTACCTCCATCATCATACCAGGATTCATCATGACATTGCATGCTTGTTGAAGAAGTTAAACTTAGTAGTCACTAGGATGCAAACCAGGGTTTTTAGGGTATCTTATTGTTCTACATTACCCATTTATCATATAGGAGTCCTATGTTTTAAACATTAGGGACAATGTTTAGTTTAGGTTAGGGGTTTAGACATGCATGAGATTTTGAGTTTTTCCTTGAATTTTTTTTTGACTTCTTTTAGTTTTTAAGGTAAAGTTCCTTTACTGTGATGAGAATTGGATTTTTTGAAACTTAGTATTTCTCCTACATTTTATTCATGTCCTAAAGTGTTTTATGAATGTTAAATCTTAGAATACGCTTGTACACAGTGCATAGTCTAGACTAATAGATTGTTATCACTTAGAGACCTTGAGAAAAATTAGTGGAGACCTTTATATCCAAGTGAGTGTTAGATACTATCATCTTTCTGAGGGTTATATGTAATTCCATAATTCCTTTAGTGATTATCAATTTGAGAGATCCCAATGTTCTTTGTTTTGGTCAAAATGCCAAGAACTAAAAAGATTACTAACTTTCTTTCCTTAATATTTATTGAATCTAATAGGCTTTAAGTGACCTAGGAAATGATATAGTTTATCCTTGCTATAGCCCAAAGACCTAAAGCCTACCCAAATACTATACCATTAGTTAGACCCTTTGAGCCTCTTAATAAGCCTTTTCTTTTCAATATCCCATTTACCTTAACCAAAGAAACTCAGTTAAAATCTTCATTACCTATCTTTCAAAAAGAGTAGAGATGGTAGAAAAAGTTTGAAGACGACAAAATAAAAGAAGTGAAAAATATCATAGTGCTTACAAAGAAAAATTGCCTAAAAAAAGAAAAAAAAGAAATATAAAGAAGAGTCAGAAAAATAAAAATATTATGAAAAAGAAAAATGAAGAGGAAGGAAAAGTACAAAAGATATTCACTTTATTATTAAATAAATGTAATGTTGTCCAGCATTCAATTGTAGACCTCTACTTAGATTTGAAACTTCGAATCCTTATACCCTTCCCTTCAGAATCTATCCTAAGCTTATGTTTCATCCTATCTAAAGACCTACTGATCTTAAGGTGGAAAATAGTCTTAATGAGAATATAAATATGAGGGAATTAATGTGAAATAACCCTAACGACATTGGAAATGATGTCCTTTCTTAGGGATCATATTCTTTTGTCTCATTAGTGCTTACTAAGTTTATTTGATTTACTAGTTCTATTGGATTTAGTCACATAGTGAGAGAAATTTGTTTGATCCCATTCTTTAAGAGCTTTCTTTCTGAGTGCATACCAGTGAGAATTTGAAATCATGATATCTTTCCAATGAAGCAATATGCATTACTTTTTAGAAGTCCTGAATTACGTATGCACTCCAAGATGAAACTGGAATAAGATGGCTTTAGGATGTGGGTAACTTGTAAAATTTTTCATTCATCTTTATTAAGTTGTTTGAGCCAATAGAGTGCTAATGGACAATAATTCTCTGAGACAAAATAAAGGACTTTGCCTTATGTGATTTTGTGGTTATATTCAGTGCAAATCCTCATGAGGCTTAACTCATCCACTAGGGGCAACCATTTTGTTTTCATGATTTGTAAGATATTTTACTTGGAACTAGCAAAATGCTAGTAGGAAGGTGTGATAAGTGTTTGATTTTGTATAAAAACTACCCAATTAGTTGCCCATATGTTATAAATTATAAGCATATTGCTAATGTTTTTCTGAAAATTTGTAACACATGCATTTCGACCTAATAATTCAAAAGTGTGATATTTTGTAGCTTCAAGAGCTAATCTAGAGTAAGTATGTGAATTTTCATAATATTTTAGGATTTAATTAAGATTTTTCATCTTTTGTAGGTGTTGAGAAGGTGATCCAAAAGCCAAGATTGATCAATATGAGAATTGTAGATCAAGATCAAAAGATTAAACCAAAGCCTAATGGAATCAATCCAAAGTGTGGCCAAGATTCAAGACCATCTTAGGGCAAGCAAGAAGGCAATGAGAAGCATTAAAAGTGATTAAAATGGCTCATGCAAAAAGCCATGCAATTCTACCACTTTGCACGAGAATTGAAGCCATGCATGAGGTTTCCTATTTTAACAAGGAAACCTAAAGAAGCCAAGCCATTCAAGCTTTAAAGCCAAGGGGGTCTCAACCCATCAATGAATGAGCCATCAAAGCTAACAATCAAGCCACATGAGAGCCATACCACATCGAGTCACACAATTGGAGGATTAATTTAAGTAATTATCCTAGATTAAAGACATGATTTTTAAAGGATAATTGGGAGGTTTTGAGAGATATTTGTTAAAGGTAAGATGATTATGCATAGGTACATATTAAGAGAGAAAATCCCACTTTCCATTTCTATTTTTCATCTTTTTCCTCCACCTAATCTAGGGTCCCATGATTTTTACTTGAAGGAAGGAGGCACATTCCTAAAAGTGATGCCTCCCCCTTGCTTGGTTATCATCTTAAGTGGTTTTCTAATTGGGAAACCCCTAACTCTAGTTCACATCCAAAACACTTCAAAACCCTTGCTACTTTCCCATATTTCCTATCTTGTTTCCTTTCCACTACTCTCTTTCCAATAACAAACCATGTATTTAGAAGTGAAGGAGCTCCAAGGCACCTTCCTTAAAAGGATATGCCTTCCCCGCTTTCTAAATATATGGCAAACACCTTACCTTAACATGATGTCATCTTGCTTACCTCATTCCTCGACCTCACTCTCCACCTAACTTTCTCTCATCGAAACCCTAGATCTAGATCTACTTTCCATTCCCAAATTAAGCTCATTCAATTGGAAATCCATCCATCTATAAAGCTCTAAGAATTTCACTTTTTTTTTCTTTCTTTTTTTTTTTTCCATGTTGAGGTTTTGTGACAAAACCTTGACAGAAGCAATCTATCTTGGTCATCGTTAGAGCTTTGGAATTGAACTTTCTTTTGGTTTGTTCTTTCGTTGGATTTTTATGTATTTTCTCTTGTTCTTGCACTTCAATTCTAGGTTAGTACTTTGCTTTCAATCCTTGTTTTATTGCTTAGTAGTTCTTGTTTTTCTTCTTTAATTCTAAACACATAGATCTTCTTTGTTTTCCATTGAATCTTTGCTTCAATATTCCTAGTTTTTCTTGCTTATTCATCAAAGACCCAAGTTATTTCTTCTATTATAGTGACAGCCAATAGAATAAATAATTTTAATCCTTGATTTCTATGTTTTTACTTGAATTTTGAACTAGTTCTAGGCATCTTTTGCCTTAACTACTCCCATTATTCTAGTCATCCATTCTCTTGATTCTCTCTTGGGTCTTACTTACATATTATCTAATTTTAGTTTGAGAGTAATGGAGAGTATTTTAGCTTTGATTAGAATCAAGGTTTAGACATAGGAAAAGTGCTTCATTTTTAGATTTACCTCTATGTATCATATGCACTATTTCTAATGTATTTTCCCATTCAATCAATAGAGCTATTTGAAGTTCCAGTAGCTAAGTACTTTATATCTTGACTCTTTATCTCTTATAAAAAGTGCTAGTTCAATTTCTTTCAATGCTTGGTTTGATTTGAGTTTCTTAAATGCTTGAAATCTGGAAATTTTCCATTCAATATTCATGCTTAGTTTCTAGCACCTTATTCATCATATTTGCTTCATTCTTAGGAACCCATTTACCTTTTTAGGCTATTTATTGAGTGCTTTGATTAGAATACAAGTTATTTATCTTTTACTTATTGAAATTTGTGTAGTTATCATCCCATGAACCGTGCACACCATCCCACAGTCACGTGCATGGTACTTGGGTAATTCCTCTTTAGATTTTTCTTTGTTTTGTTGATTAATCTTAGTTTAGCAATTGATAATTAGTTTTTCACCTCTTAGATTAGTTTTAGAAAGTTGTATTTTTGGGTTTTAGAGAGTTCCATTTTTAGAAAGTTTTAGGTTTAGGAAAGTGTTAAATTTGAAAACTTTCCTTGTTAGTGGGTTTCCCTAAGTTAAGTTGCCTAAATTTATTCATTCTAGTTTTGCATTTGTTTCTTTTATTGAATGCATGTTAGTTATGAAAGTTTCTAATTTCATCAAACATCTTTATTTTTACAAAGTTTCCTTTAGTTGTAGTTTTTAATTTAGTTCATGTTTCCAATTTCATGTTGCTTACTTTCCTAGTTTGATAAAAACCATCTCTCTCTGGCTAAGATAAGCAACTTGTATAAGGTCCACTCTATTGAAAATTATGTGAAATTTCCTGTGGGATGAACCTCTCTAGCATGTAATTACTACTTTGATTTGCGTGTTTGCGTGCATTTTTAAAGCTACACCACCTCCCTCGCAAAAGAGTTGGCTCCACCCACCTTTCTCTCTCCCTAAGTGTTCAACGATTTTCTCCATATGGTTGCAGCCCTCCATATATTCTTTCATTGGTTAATTCCATGCCTCCCACTAGCCTTTTCTCCTTATTTTTCAATCTAAGTTTTAGGGTAGACCATTACTATAACGCCCGAGCAATTTACGCTATTTTTAACAAAAATTGGTCATTCTTTAAGAAATGAACTGAGTTAAATGTTTCACTTTATTTAAAATACTAAATTAAATAATTTGTAAGGAAACTTGGTACCATTAGATTCTACTCGAAAAATGGAATCCAACGCCTAAAAAATCACCCAAAACGGAGTTCGTATGAAGAAGTTACGGCCGTTTAAAGATAGGGGTATTTCTGGAATTTAAATAGAAAAACGAAAAAGACGAAAAACACAGGGGCCGTGATGATAACAGCACCCCCTGTCGTCTTCCTCCCCAGATTTTTACAAAAACCCTCAAATCCTAATTTTTCCAGAGGGATCTGCCACCACCAAGGGCGGCAACACCATTGGCAGCATCGCCATAGCAGGGCTATAAAAAGCTCCATCTCCCCCTCTAAAAACGTGATTTTCCAGCGATTTTGGGACTGGGGTTTCCGGCAAAACCGAAAACCCATCTCAAACTTAGTTTCCCTGAGTTTTCCGGCAACAGACAGGCCCGAGTCAGGCCGACCATTGCCAGTTACCCATTCCCCTCTCTTCTTACCCCCTTTCTTCCCTTGGTCACACTGAAACGATGGGCCTTGTCCCTTCTTCACGATTTCCAGCGAGCAAGAGCTTCAGGGTGAAGAATAGGTGCACCCATCGGCAATGGGTACTCTCCCAGACCACCCAGGTAAGCTCCCCACCCCTTCCTATTTAGTTTGCCTTCTTCCTTGCCAAGATCCACACCGGATCTGGGTGTTTTCTGGCTGGGGAGATGCTGTGGAAACCGGAGAAGACGGGTTTCCTTTGAAACCCGTTCAAAACTAGTTGTCACGGGACGCACCCTGTGACACACACGAGTGATGCATCCCCTGGGGCCAGCATCGCATGCACGCAAGCGTACAATAGGCTTTTGACTCATCCAGGATGCGTAGGGCGTCCTAGGCACCAAGACGCAGCTCGCCTACATCGAAGACACATTCGCAGGATGTTGACTGGGACGCGTGCTGTAGCGCTACTTGGGCAGGCATGTACGACAGTGCGTACACTATCCTAGGTGCGGCCTTCAGGTGCGCGCGTGACATGGGGCACGGGTCCTAGCTCGACCAGGATGCACGGGGTGCCCTGGGAGCTGAGATGCGCCATGCTACACCAAAGGTGCGTCCGTGCGATGCAATTCAGGATGTGCGTCATAGCGCGTCGCTTGAGCTTGCATGTGCACGTGCAAAACGCGGTCCTTGGCACAGCCTTTAGGCGCACACGCACGTGAGGCGGTCGCGGTTCAACCAGGATGCACGGGTGTCCTGGGAACTGGGACACGCGGACCTAATGAGACTTTAAAAATTAGGATCATAGGACCATTTATAGAATCTAACCATTGAAAAGTAGATCCATATCATAGGATCTAGCCTGACAAATGAATTAGGCAAGGACCATGGACCCTTAAGGCAGATCTAGCGATCTAATGTCTAAATAGACTGAAATTGATAAGGACTCCTTGTATCCATTCATACCCAGGAGTTTATAAATGAGACCCAGGGACGGGTTGAGTGATAAAGGATGCGACTCTAGGAGACTTTGAGGTAGGTGCTCTATTGCTACCAGACTTTTAAAAAGAGCCATGATTGTTTTGAGACTACATGTTTTAAAGTATAAGTTGTATGATTTGTTTAGCATGACTTATTTTATGATTTGTTTAGCTTATAAACAAATTCAGCATGCATATGACAAATACATTATGTATAGACATGTTTTGCAAACAATTGCATATATCGCATGATTTGTGAGCATTGAGTTCTTGAAAAATTTGCATGTCCTTGAGGGTTACCAAAAGACGTTGGAGTGCCCAAAAGATGCTAGGTAGGCAGTTGTGAGGGCCAGGCAGTAGTGAGGGACCCAAAGAGGACAGGTTTTGAAAAAGAGGTTTTTCGCTTGTTTGATCTTATATGATTTGGGCTAGTAAGCTCGTGGGTGCTATGCCGAGGGGTCTGGGTTGGCCACCCAGCCTCTACCACTACTAGGTGGAATGGGTACCACGCCCAAAAAAGGGCATGTCCCTACGTCGACTGCATGTGGTACAGGGGGCTACCACTGGTGCCATGGCACTAGGTCGATGTGCCATATGCCCCGTGGAGGCTATGACGCTGTGTCCTCAGGTACCCGGGGACCACACGGCAGCGAGGTCATGTGCATAGTTTGGGCCCTATGGTTTCGTGGATTTACTTGCATTGCATATGGCATGACATGAGGTTGGTCTACCATACCATACCAGATATCCATGAGTTGGATTCAGTTGAGCATCTTATGCATATCATTATGTTTATGATATATGATACTTTCGACTTGGATTATGCTATTCTTTAAGTCGTCAGTATTTCAATTCGATAGTGGTTTTTAATATCGATATTGAACGTGATTGTTCGAACATGCACATGTTTTTAAGAGCATATGATTTTAAACATAGCATGCATTGCAAAACTAGTAGTGATAGACTCCTACTGAGTATAAGATATACTCACCCTATCCTTAACATTTTTCAGGATAGTTCCACTCACAAATAGAAGACGTCTCAGGAGATATTAGTGCTACGAGCAAGTGAATAAACAAAGGAAACAACTATACATGTGAGTAAACTCTCTACCCTTTGGACATGTATTTGTATTTATTTACAGTTGGGCTGTGCCGTGGATCGGATAGACCTGGGGAAAAAGACTTATGATTTCTAAAGTTTTTCAAAAACTACGTTGGTTGTTGTGAAAGCAAATGACACTTGGGGTTTCAAAATAAGTTTAAAACAAAAGATTTTCCACTGCATTGCATGGTTTTTATAAAATGGTTTCCAAATAGGGATGCATCCCGCCTTAGGAATTAGATATTGCATTTAAAAATGCATGAGAAAACCCGGGTCATCACAGTTGGTATTAGAGCCCAGGTTTTATCCTTTCACAGCTAGTCCAGCATGTCCAAGGGTCATAGACAATAGAGAAAATCAAGAAGAAGTAGTATAAATAGGAGTAGTAGAGATAACTACTTCTATTTGAAGATTACAATATTAATGCACAAGGCAGTTCACGATAAATAAATAGGTGAAACACAGCTTGGTCTAACAAATAATTAGGCAGAGGATAGTGCAACCCTTATCCAAAATATAGTCTAAGACGATGTAAGGATTAAGGATTGTTGTGTGGTGCAAATATGAAAACTCATGTATGGATTATATTATGATAAGAATAATGAAGGAAGATGTTAGTGGACTTGTTAGTAGATAGTTCTGACCTGTAATAGATTAATCTCACCAAAGATGAGAACATCGAAAAACCTAGATGGCTATCTTACCATCATAAAGAATATAAGAATCTGAGCACACTATCACAAGGGATATGATATGAGTATGATAGAGGGTGTAAAAGACAGACTTTGAGAAGAATTTTGATGATAATCTAAGAGGGATGAGAATGCAAGATGATATTAGAAAATGACTGTGACCCGAACTAGGTCACAAAGGTATGGATCTTGAAGGACTTAGCTCAATTTTGGATGCCTTAATTGGAGTCTTATAAAGAGTGAAGTGCTATCGAATAATAACTACTTGAGTATTATGGAACAAATCTAAAGATGTATACAAGTGATATATTATGTGATAGGGAAATGAATTCGACCGAGTTATCAAAAGATTTTTGACGATAATATTGGGGATGATAGATCTGTGATAATAGATTGATCCTAACATGAACTTGTAAAGTATAGCATGACCAAAATGTCAATGCCATTATTAAGACATTGTATGAATTTTATTGAGGCTATAGGCAATTGAGGATTTCAATGATCTTAAGACAGTTTAGAATTTTTGAGAAGCATTCAATTTATCATATATGTTACGTAAAGGAATAGATGAAGTATCAATCATATGCAATAAAGCATATAGAGACATTGATCCAGGTAGACCAAATGAGGATTTTGAAGAAAAGAGAGAAAGAGATAGAGATGTAACTACCAAGTATTCAATGAATATTGAATAGTCAAAAGAAGAAGATCATGACTTTATGGAGATAAATACAATTCTTTCATCTTGAATCCTATAGGAAGGTAGACCAAACAAATGAAGGAATAATACTAGATGAGTTGGTGATCTTATTGTAAAAGAGTATAAAAGAGAAAAAGCATATGGGGTTTAAGACTTTGAGTAGAGTATCGAATTTCAGGAGATTATGCGACAAAGAGGAATGGTGACCAACTAGAAATGAAATTCTATAGATGGTTTGATATCAATTATTACAATTAGATTCTTATCAAATCCATTAGCTTATGGGGAACACCAATGGATATAATAAAAAGGAAAATTTTGGTGATATCTCACCTTGCCACTACATGAGTAAATAAAGTTATATTGAAAGAGGAATTAGGCCAGGACAGTGACTTGTCCATCTATTTATCTTCAACAAGAAGGGTACCATCAAGGATCAAATGAAGGTCTTGCTATCATAAATTGGAAGACCAAATATCTTAAGACCATTATTTAGTCATTACCTTTAGAGTACTGTTGACTAAATAAAGGTGTCCCACCCTAATTAATCAAGTATGTTAGTATCTATGAGTTAGTAGTCGAAGTTATATACTCGGAGGGATATTATAAGTATTCAGACATGAGTTTTACCTAAAAGAAGTTACTTGTTAGAATAAGTCATTTGAGGGTATAAGGTTAGTTAATGAGGACAGTTGCAACTGAGATAGGAGCTACAAGTATAATAAATACAGTAACAACTGAGACAGAAGCAAAAATAAGGAGCAATCTCCACCAATGAGATAGACTTTTCCAAACCCGAATAGATACCATGACAAACCATAGAAATTACTTTGGGTTTGAAAGATGCTGCTGACTTGGATTGAAAAGAAAGGTAGATAAGTACCGATCACCTTAGAGACCCTTGAGCTTATGACAAGGATATATCTGGAAAGAGATCAACAGGTAATCAAATAAAGTCTTTCTATGTTTAAGAAAATATTTTATGCCTACTTGAGTGTTTTTCAAATTTGATTTAACAAGCATAACTTGATGTAGTAGCTATTGAACGAACTGCTATTATAAGATAAAATAAGGAGGCACTTGAGGGATAAAATTTAAGGAATTGAGAAAATCACTACTTACGAGTATACCTCCTGACAATACAGACTGCATGGTTGACGATAAAGCCTTAATAAAAGATTGAACAATATATTGATATAGGGAATGGAAGGAGAAAAGTTGAGGTGGCTAGCACACTATAAGGTGAAGATGTGATGTTACGTGCCTTTAGACAAAAAGTTAGTTGTTATGAGCATATACCAAGTACGAAAAATCAATTGAAGGAGTTTCTTAAGGACTAACCCTACTAGATTAAGTATAGAACTTTTGGACTAAAAGGTTACGGAGAAAACCATCAAGCAAAGAAAGGACAAAGAGGATGATGCCAAAGGATTCAATCATGACCTAGTAGGGGTACTCGGTTATGAATAAGAGACTTTTTGCTTTGCATAAATGGGCACATTATTGAAAATCCTAATGACAAATTGTTGTGAATAGTGAGATAGGCCTCTGGACGAGAACATTTGACCCATGATGATGAATCGACCATTAACATTTGACATGAGTTTGGATAAAATCTTCATGGAGAAAAGCATTTAATGAATTCAATTATTATGAAACTAGATATAGAGTTAGGACATTTTACTTTCAGTATATGATAAGGTCTTTGATGGGAGATGCTACTAATTGGCTTTCATGATTTTATGTAACTTTGGTCGGGGAATAAAGTCACATATGGAAAACGATAGACATTTGAAATTCGAAGTTAATCAAGGGTTTGGCCGTAGAGCACATGATACCATGTCAGTTATTGAAGTATCTTGGGGACAAATATAAAATATCAGAAGCAAAGTTAGACACAATAGAAAGAAGGTATTTTTTGGAATCTTACTAATGACATATAACCAACCATTAGAAGGAGATATGAATGATGAAGAGATCACCAGATGAAAGACAAGAAGAAAAAGGGATCATTCTATGATATTCAAAAAGGACTATGGGAAATAAGATAATATGATCATGGAGTAATTTATACATAAATAAAGAAGCATGATCCTACGAGGAGACTATCCTATACATGATAGGCATCTAAGGATTTCAAGAAAGATGAGTTACAGCTAGAAACCGATATTGTTAAACTGGCACGTATGAGAGTATGCATCAGAGTACGCAGCGAAAGCGGCCCTTATAGGTAAGGCCTTATAGAAGGAACAATAGAAATGTTAAATTGAGGTTGAGCCTATATTTGATTCCTAAGGGGGGAATGCATTCACCAAGAAGTTATCCAAA
Organism: Warburgia ugandensis; assembly: GCA_035236585.1. Classification (NCBI taxonomy): domain Eukaryota; kingdom Viridiplantae; phylum Streptophyta; class Magnoliopsida; order Canellales; family Canellaceae; genus Warburgia; species Warburgia ugandensis. Next base: position 33,649,111 of record CP141130.1, on the reverse strand, counting down.
AGACAAAATACCTTGAAGATGATAATTTATGGAATTTCGAGGACGAAATTCTTTTAAGGGGGTAATAATGTAACTCCCGAGCAATTTACACTATTTTTAACAAAAATTGGTCATTCTATAGGAAATGAACTGAATTAAATGTTTCACTTTATTTAAAATAGTAAACGAAGGAATTTGTAAGGAAACTTGGAACCATTAGATTCTACTCAAAAAATGGAATCCAACGCCTCAAAAATCACCCAAAACGGAGTTCGTATGAAGAAGTTATAGCCGTTTAAAGATAGGGGTATTTCTAGAATTTAAACAGAAAAACGAAAAAGACGAAAAACGTAGGGGCCGTTTTGATAACGGTACCCCCTGTTGTCTTCCTCCCCAGATTTTTCCAGAAACCCTCAAATCCTGATTTTTTCAGTGGGATTTGCCACCGCCAAGGGTGGCACCGCCATTGGCAGCACCGCCATAGCAGGGCTATAAAAAGCCCCATCTCCCCCTCTCTAAAAACGTGATTTTCCAACGATTTTGGGACTGGGTTTTCCGGCAAAACCGGAAACCCGTCTCAAACCTAGTTTCCCTAAGTTTTTCGACAACGGCCAGGCTCGAGTCAGGCCCGCCATTGCCAGTTACCCATTCCCCTCTCTTCTTTCCCCCTTTCTTCCTCTGGTCACACCGGAACGATGGGCCTTGTCCCTTCTTCATGATTTCCAGCGAGCAGGAGCTTCAGGGTGAAGAATATGCGCACCCATCGGCGATGGGTACTCTCCCAGACCACCCAGGTAAGCCCCCCACCCCTTCCTATTTAGTTTGCCTTCTTCCCTGCCCAGATCCACGCCGGATCTGGGTGTTTTCTGGCTAGGGAGATGCTGTGGAAACCGGAGAAGACGGGTTTCCTCTGAAACCCGTCCAAAACCAGTTGTCACGGGACGCACCCTGTGACGCACACGAGTGATGAGTCCCTTGGGGCCAGCATCGCGCGCACGCAAGCGTACGATAGGCTTTTGACTCGTCCAGGATGCTCAGGGCAACTTGGGCACCAAGACGCGGCTCGCCTGCGTCGAAGACACATTTGCAGGACGTTGACTGGGACGCGTGCTATAGCGTGCTACTTGGGCATGCATGTACGACAGTTCGTACACTATCCTAGGTGCGGCCTTCGGGTGCGCGCGCGACATGGGGCACGGGTCCTAGCTCGACTAGGATGCACGCGGTGCCCTGGGAGTTGAGACGCACCATGCTACACCAAAGGTGCGTCCGTGCGATGCAATTCAGGATGTGTGTCATAGCGTGTCACTTGAGCTTGCATGTGCACGTGCAAAACGCGGTCCCTGGCACAGCCTTTAGGCGCGCACGCACGTGAGGCGGTTGCGGTTCAACCAGGATGCACGGGTGTCCTGGGAACTGGGACACGCGGACCTAATGAGACTTTAAAAATTAGGATCATAGGACCATTTATAGAATCTAACCATTGAAAAGTAGATCCATATCATAGGATCTAGCCTGACAAATGAATTAGGCAAGGACCATGGACCCTTAAGGCAGATCTAACGATCTAATGTCTAAATAGACTGAAATTGATAAGGACTCCTTGTATCCATTCATACCCAGGAGTTTATAAATGAGACCCAGGGACGGGTTGAGTGATAAAGGATGCGACTCTAGGAGACTTTGAGGTAGGTGCTCTATTGCTACTAGACTTTTAAAAAGAGCCATGATTGTTTTGAGACTGCATGTTTTAAAGTATAAGTTGTATGATTTGTCTAGCATGACTTATTTTATGACTTATTTAGCTTATAAACAAATTCAGCATGCATAGACATGTTTTGCAAACAATTGCATATATCGCATGATTTGTGAGCATTGAGTTCTTGAAAAATTTGCATGTCCTTGAGGGTTACCAAAAGACGGTGGAGTTCCCAAAAGACACTAGGTAGGCAGTTGTAATGACTCCAATTTTATAACATTGAAATCCCAAGTTAGCAATGAAAAGTTCACTTTTTGGAGATAAGGGTATTTTGGTCATTTTACTATTCACCCTGACTGAACCCAGAAATTTGGTCCTAAGAAGGTACCATTAGGTGCGTCTTGGAAAAGGGAATCCAACAAGACCAAAATCACCTAAAACGGAGTTAAAATGAGCAAGTTATGGCCTTTGAAGTTCAGGGGCAAAAATGTAATTTTCACTAAAAAATGGATTTAGCCTGAGAAACATAGGGGCCCATTTTGATACAGGCACCCTTCTTCTTCAACCTCCTAGAGGGTTCTAGAACGGCGGTGTTTGGAGGAGAAATCACCACCATTCTGGAGGTTTCTCCACTACCATTCAAGGGCGGTGAGAGACCCCTCTAGAACCCTCTTATAGCTCTATAAATAGAGCTCTTGGGTGCCTCTAATGGCAGCCCAAAAGCTTGGGAAAAACCCATTTTGGAGAAGCAACTAAGAGGGGAAATGTGGAGAAAAACCCAGCAACGAACCAAGTATGCCCAAAATCCCTCAAAACCCGTCTTCCCCTTAGTCCTAGGCTAAGTTTCCCTAAGTTTTTGCATGAAAAATCATGCAAAATAGAGCCCTAGAGAGTCACAAAGGACCCAGGGACGATCCCTGGGGCACACTGGTTCGACAGGGTTGAACCAGGGCATCCCGAGGACGCCCCGGTCCCTCATCGAACGAAATGTGTCGTCCACATTCGAGATAAACCAGCGGGCGCGTCCGATGGAAAAGCTGGGCGGAAGCCAGGGTACATCTGCAAATGCGCCTGCTGAGGCACCTGCCACTGACGCGGGACAAGTTAGCGTCCCAGGCTTCCACCTTGCTTCATTTGACCTTTTATGTACATGTGACACTAAAAAGCTTATAACTTGAGATCTAGTTCTCCAATTGAGGTGCCGCGAAAGGCGTTGCGTCCGTGTCGATGATGCGGACACACCCAAACTATAAAATACCTAATCAAGGCCCAATCTAAGGTGGGCACGACCCTTAGACTATGATAGTGGCGCAGGGCCACTAAATCCTTGAAAACTTGATGATACCAAGGCCCAATTAGGACCTTAGGACACCCATAGGCATGGGGATGAACCCTTAATGCCTAAGTAGTAAGATCAACCAATCTAAAACCTATAAAAGATAGGCAAAACTAACCTTGATTCCCCAAACCATGTTCAGGAGCGTACGAGGACAAGGGAATTAGCGCGACCTAGCCGGATAGGTTCTCTATCGCTACTAGACTTTTAAAAAGAGCCATGATTGTTTTGAGACTGCATGTTTTAAGGATACGTATATGACTTGTTTAGCATGACTTGTTTTATGACTTGTTTAGCATATAAATGAATTCAGCATGCATATGATAAATACATTATGCATAGACATGCTTTGCAAATAATTTCATATATTGCATGATTTGTGAGCATTGAGTTCTTGCAAAATTGCATATCCTTGAGGGTTACCAAAAGACGCTGGAGTGCCCAAAAGACGTTGGGTAGGCAGTTGTGAGGGACCCAAAGAGGATAGGTTTTGAAAAAGAGGTTTTTGGCTTTGTTTGATCGTACATGATTTGGGCTAATAAGCTCGTGGGTGCTAAGCCGAGAGGTCTGGGGTGGCCTCCTAGCCTCTACCACTATTAGGTGGATGGGTATCACGCCCAAAAAGGGCATGTCCCTGCTTCGACTACATGTGGTACAGGGGGCTACTACTGGTGTCACGACACTGAGTCGAAGTGTCATATGCCCCGTGGAGGTATATGATCCTATGTCCCTAGGTACCTGGGGACCACACGGCGGTGAGGTCATGGGCATAGTTGGGCCCTATGGTTTCGTGGACTTACTTGCATTGCATATGGCATGATATGAGGTTGGTCGACCATACCATACTAGATATCCATGAGTTGGATTCAGTTGAGCATCTTATGCATATCATTATGTTTATGATATATGATACTTTTGACTTGGATTATGCTATTCTTTAAGTCATTAGTATTTCAATTCGACAGTGGTTGTTAATATCGATATTGAATGTGATTGCTCGAACATGCACATGTTTTGAAAGAGCATATGATTTTAAACATCGCATGCATTATAAAACTAGTAGTGATGGACTCCTACTGAGTATAGTATATACTCACCTAATCCCCAACATTTTTTAGACACAACGTAAACACTTAAGGACAAGGTATGCCTGTGACGGAAGACACCCAGACTAAGTGCAAGTAAGTAAACCCCTACCTTATCTTTCAATGTTACTTGATTGTAGTTACTCTCTATAGCTGAGGCTATGACTAACACTTTCTTGGGAATAGAGTCAATTTAAAACTATGCCATGGCTAGATAATTGGAAAATATGTTTTGAAACTCGGGGTTTTATAGAAAAGATTTTTTTCCAAAACGAAAAAGATTTTCATGCATTTCATATTTATAAAACAAGAGATCTCGCCTTTTTATCAAATTTGCATCATATAAAAACCCGGGTCGTCACAGCAGTTGTGAGGGCCAGGTAGTAGTGAGGGACCCAAAGAGGACAGGTTTTGAAAAATAGTTTTTTCACTTGTTTGATCTTATATGATTTGGGCTAGTAAGCTCGTGGGCACTATGCCGAGGGGTCTGGGTTGGCCACCCAGCCTCTACCACTACTAGGTGGAATGGGTACCACGCCTAAAAAAAGGCATGTCCCTACGTCGACTGCATGTGGTACAGGGGGCTACCACTGGTGTCATGGCACTGGGTCGATGTGTCATATGCCCCGTGGAGGCTATGATGCTGTGTCCTCAGGTACCCGGGGACCACACGGCAGCGAGGTCATGGGCCTAGTTTGGGTCCTATGGTTTCGTGGATTTACTTGCATTGCATATGGCATGACATGAGGTTGGTCTACCATACCATACCAGATATCCATGAGTTGGATTCAGTTGAGCATCTTATGCATATCATTATGTTTATGATATATGATACTTTCGACTTGGATTATGCTATTCTTTAAGTAGTTAGTATTTCAATTCGACAGTGGTTTTTAATATCGATATTGAACGTGATTGTTCGAACATGCACATGTTTTTAAGAGCATATGATTTTAAACATAGCATGCATTGCAAAACTAGTAGTGATAGACTCCTACTGAGTATAGTATATACTCACCCTATCCTTAACATTTTTCAGGATAGTTCCACTCACAAATAGAAGATATCTCAGGAGATATTAGTGCTACGAGCAAGTGAATAAACAAAGGAGACAACTATACATGTGAGTAAACTCTCTACCCTTTGGACATGTATTTGTATTTATTTACAGTTGGGCTGTGTGCTGTGACTGGATAGACCTGGGGAAAAAGACTTATGATTTCTAAAGTTTTTCAAAAACTACGTTGGTTGTTGTGAAAGCAAATGACACTTGGGGTTTCAAAATAAGTTTAAAACAAAAGATTTTCCACTGCATTGCATGGTTTTTATAAAATGGTTTTCAAATAGGGATGCATCCCGCCTTAGGAATTAGATATTGCATTTAAAAATGCATGAGAAAACTCGGGTCGTCGCAATTGCTTTCTTTTCTTTCTTGTTGCTTTGCTTTGTTCTTTGTTCTATGCTTTTTAGTTCTTCCTTGTTTTCCTTGATTGATTGCCTCTTGTTTTAAGCCTTGCATCCTTGTATTCAAGGACTACACATCTCTTGTAGTGATATCCAAGAGATTGTAGTTCTTGAATAAAGTTCTTATCCCTTAAATCCCATTTGATTTCATTGCTTTCCTTGCACCATTCCAACTCTATTTTCTCCTTGATTTTTCCTTAAGTAACATGCATGGTAGCTAAGATTAGGTTGTTGGATTTCATTTAAGACATTTGAAGGAAGATATTTGATTGTTTTGAAGTCCTGAAATGGCGTGCATATCCCTTGGATGGTGCACACCACACTTGTACTCTTTCCATTCAATAAAAGTTAATGTTTGGTTCATGTTCAATGCTCACTTTCCATGGGTTATTAGTTGATTTAATTCTTGCTTATCATGTTTATTGAGTCCATACTTCTTATGTAGCTGCATGCATTTTTTATTCAAATTTCCACACTTATCATTCTTGATTGATTTGCATTTAGATTTCACATGCACCACGATCATGTCCATGTGCATTAGTTAGTTTCACATGCATATTTTCATGTTTTATTCATGCATCTTCCACTTAGGTACCATGCACATCCTTCATTGCCCATTCACGCTTTAGATTTTCATGTTCATGCTTAGATTTCCATGCACTATTTTACGTTAGGTTCATGCACACCATGATTTCCATTTCCCATCCTTTGTTCCATGTGAAATTCTATCCCATGATTCATGCACACATCACCTTGCATCATGCACATTAGTTATTTGTTAATTCCTTAGTTTATGTTATTTAATTACTACTAGTTTAATTTCATGTTAACCTAGTTTTAGTAAGTTTCCATGTTGCATATGTAGGATGTTTTATATTTAAAAAGTTTCTTAGTTTAGGAAAGTCTTATTTTTAGAAAGTTTCCTTTTCATGCATGCTTTAATTTTCATTTTGATTTTATTCCTAGATTAGGTTAAAATCCATCTCTTTGGCTAGGTTAAATAATCTAAGCAATATCCAATCTACATACAAACCCAAGAGGTTGCTTGTGTGATTGACCTCTCTTGCATGAAATAGTACTTTGATTTGTGTGCTTATAAGTGATTTTAAAATACACACCAGTAGCTAGTATACTTATTGAATTAAAAATTCAAGGTATTATAAGATTGTAAAGATATATAATTAGATTTAACAAATAACCAATCATCTAGGAATATGATTCATTCTACCATTGGACATAGTAATATAGTAAGCATCACATTTAAATACTTTACACATGCATACCTTCCACCAGATCCTCATTCTAACCCATGGTCTTTTGTACAACATTACCATCTAGGGAAGGTATATATCATCATAATGCAAACCAAATAGTTGACTCCCTTAAGATTACCATCTTGAGCTATGTCAGGTAGCCTTTTCCTTCAAGATTTACCATCTTAGGTGGCTCCACCTTAGTTATGATCTCCCAGGAAGCCCTTTCCCTTAGGATTTACCATCTTAATAGGATCTAACATGATCGTAGTCTACAAGCAGCTCTTTTCCTTAGGGTTATTATCTTGGCAAGTCTTACTTGTCTCACAATGGACTAAATAGTCTTCTTGAAGGGAAACAATCACATGGATACTAATATACATGTAATAATACAGTTAATACCTCTAGAATTAGCATTCTAACATTGAAATTGCTTAATTTATGGCTATTTATGATTTATTTTACATTTTGTAGGATTAGGGTAGAATTGAGAAAAGTGCACATTTTTTGGCAACCTGAAACCCTATAAGAGAGCTATCTTACCATTTGAATAAATTCATGGACCCACATACCAAGAACCATGAAGTCAACAAGTTTAGAATGCTATATGGGTGTCATTATCAAATTTAGACCACTCAGAAACCCCATGCACATGACCGATCTTATCTCGCAAAAGATGTTGTCATTAATTAAACATAAGGTGGAAAATTTTCCACACATACACACATGCAAACCACCACCTTGGGAAGCTTTTAAGTGAAGCATGCATGCTATACACAGTCACATGTATGGAGTTTTTGTAGAAGGGAAAACACTCATAAATGGGGCCCGCATGCAAACATTACTCGCTCTCTCACTCAATCAAGAGAGGAACCCATCCATGGTTAACACATTTTTTCCTAAGGAAGGGGACTTGTCACGTCCTATCATGCATGTAATTCATGAGAAAAATTAAGAAAAACAAGGAGAGAAAATGTTGAAGTGAAGCTAAAATAAATAGGAAATCTACGGCTATTTTTCATCTAACCTTTTAATGAAGCAAAGGTCAAGATTCATCTTCAATTAGGACTATTGGAGTAAAATCCATTGGGAAATGCTTGTCATCACAAAATCAAAGGAATTCTAGGGTGGATGAATGGGAATGAAGCATGGAAGAGAGAGAGAGAGAGAGAGAGAGAGAGAGAGAGAGAGAGAGAGAGAGAGAGAGAGAGAGAGAGAGTAGTAGAGGATTGGTGGAGAAAATTACAGTGTCTGCCCATCATGGTGGAATGCATGTGAAGCATAAAATTCTATTGGAGGAGAGAAAAATGGTGGCTAAGGAGATATTTTAGGAAGAAAAAAATGTGTTTTTAGAAGAGGGAGTAAAGGAGTGATTTTAATGTGTTTTTTATAGAGGAAAAGACAAAGATGACCTTAACCATTTGACCTTGGGGTTGCATGGTCTAAAGGGAGGAAAGAACAATGAACATGAGGTGTGACCTTGTTGAGTGAAGGAAAGAAGAGGAAGAGAGAAACTAGAGGATAGAAGGCCCACTCGTGGAGCATAAGAGGAGGCTACATCCTTAGAATGTTGAGAAGAAGTGATAAGAAAAGGAAGGATAGGAGAGAAAATAAAGGGGATGGGAGTGATCTCTAGAAAGTTTTCAGGGTGGTTGGTTCACTATGTGAATAGACAGGAAACAAAGGGGATCCTTTACTATCTTATGGGAGTAGGTTTGGAGATAAAAGGAAGAGAAATGATGGACAGTGTATGCTAAGGGCACAAAATCATGGACAATGCATGCTTGAAATCTATGGAGAGGGAAGTCCACATCCTATCTTCAATTTTCTTTTCCATTCTCCCACCCTTGTCTTGCACAAACCACCTTCTTCTATCTATCCTTACACTTCACACATCCTTCCCCCATCTTTCTCACTTTACAACTACATGCACCATAAACCCATTGTCTATAGCTTTCCATGCATTCCATCTTACCTTGCATGCACCACTACTCATCATCCTCCTCTCTTCACCATTCTCATCTTTTCTCCTCTCATCACTTCAACATGTATCATCTTTCTTCTCATTCTTTTTATCATTTCCATGCATCACCCTTCCATCTTTCATTAATACATTCAAAGCCCATCCATTTCTCTAAGATTTTCATGCAACAACCCTCACTTCATCTCTTTCTATTACATGCATGACCGACTCATTCTTCAACTTCTCTCTTTATTGCACACATATTCCTCCATATATCAAATGCATGGGATGTTGAACTTTGAGTGAGTGGTGAGTGTTCCTTCGGGCTGGTGGCTATTGGGTGGTGTTCAAGCTACTAGTTGAGTGACACAACAAGTAGAAGGCATTGTGTAGTTAATGATTGAGCGAGGTATTGTAGTTTGGAGAGGATTAAGGCAATATTCATTGAGTGGCACAGCAAAGAAGTCAGCGTCATCTACTCCAATCCATAGGGCAGTTTTAATTTATTTTTTCCTTCTCTTACTTTCTTGCCTTCAAATTTTTGTAACATTGTCAAATTTAAGTTAATGAAAGTTTGTTTATTTTATTAGTTAGAATATATAAGTATGCTTTGGATGAATAATAATATTATTATATTTATTTTTCTTTATATTGTTCCTAGTTGTTGTTAGTTGCTAATGTAATATTAGGACTGAATGTTTTAGTATTAGTTTTGATTAGAATAGTATTTAGTAGTTGTGTTATATTAGTTGTAATGTAGTCTTTTAGCTTTGCTTAGAATATGACATTAGACATAATTTTTAGTATAAATTTTAGATTTAATATGTGTAGCTAGATTTCACCCTAGGGTGGGCTGAAACCACATTAGTTTTAGGCATATTCATGTTAAGTGTATGTTAGACTTAAAAATACCAAAATATTTATTTTAGGATTAGAAAGCTAATTTACATATTTAGTATTCTTTTCATAGGAAATATCATGTATATTCCATGTTTCTAATTCATTGTGGTTTTATTAACATGAGTAGTATAAATCTAATATGCTTGATTTTTTAATATATGTGATTTAGTGTGGTGGATTCTGAAACCCTGGGCATAGGATTTGATTATTTTCTTTTCTTTTAAAAATTATTAAATATATTTTCCATTTATCATTTAATATAAATTAAAATTAAAATTCTATAAATCCAAAAATTAATTCCTTTAATAAGTGTTTAATTTTGTATAAAAAGTACCCAATTAGTAGCCCATGTGTTACAAAATATAGTGTTATTCTAGGGTTTTATTTTGAAAATTTGTAACAAATTCATTCCTCATCTAATAATTCAAAAGTTTGATATTTTTTAGGTTTTGGAGCTAATCTAGAGTAACTATGTTAATGATCCTAATTTTCTAGATCAAAAGATTGAGATGAGAATTGATGATCAAGATCAAAAGATTGAACCAAAGCCTAAATGGCATCAAACCAAAGTGTAGTCAAGGTTTAAGATCATCCTAGGGCATGCAAAAAGCCGTGAAAAGGTGATTAAAATGGTCCATGCAATTTCACCACTTTGCATAAGAATTGGAGTCATGCATTAGGTTTCCTGGTCCAACTAGGAAACCTAAGGAAGCTAAGCCATTCAAGCTTTGAAGCCAAAGGACTGAGCCATTCAAGCCATTAAAGTAATCCATCAAGCCACATGTGACCCATGCCACATGGAGTCACACAATTGGAGGATCAATTCAAGCAATTATCTCATAATAAAAGTGTAATTTTCAAGGGATAATTGGAAGGCTTTAAGAGATATATGTAAAAGGTATTATGATCACTCATAAGTGGACCAATCAGAGAGAATTTCTACTTTTCAAATCCATTTCCTCCACCTAACCTAGGGTTCCATGTTTTTGGCTTAAGGAGAGAGCACCTTCCTAAAAAAATGGCACCTCCCTCTTGCTTAGATGTCAATTTAGGTGGTTTCCTTCAAATTAAAGCACATCAAACACTAGATCTTTTTTCCATCTTTGCTACCATTATTATTTATCTTTTATCTCTCTTTTCCATCAACCAACCATCACCTAATCAGAAGGAGAAGAACTCCATGCCACCTTCCTAAGAAGGTGACATCTCCCCCCTCTTTAAAGATGGCAACCTGCCATGATGACATCATTGCTTACCTAATTTATCCACCTCATCTCTCCACCCAACTTTCGTTATTAAAATCCTAGATTTACATATAATTTCCTATCATAGATTAAGCTTCATTCAATTGAAAACCCAGCCATCTATATATACTTCATCAACCTCCATGTTTTTTTTCCTAAGTAGGGAGGCTGGTTTCCAACCCCTTGAAAAGTGGGGTTTCATTCAAGAGAGATCTAAGACTCTTTTACTACTGTTATTTGAGGTGTTCAATGAAAATTTTTAAGATTTATTTTATTTTTCTTGCACTTCAATTCCAAGTTAGTTGCTTCCTTTAATTCCTTTCTTTGTTTCTTTGTCTTCTTGATTTACTTTTAGCACATAGAACTCACTTATCTTTCCTTGAATCTTGCTTTTACTCCGATTTTCTTACTTAATTCTTCAAGATCTAGGTTAATTTTTCTCTGGTAGTGACATCCAAGAAAAATATTAGGTTGAATCTCTTTTGTTTCCCTCTCATAGTTCTCATGTTCCCTACTTTGATCACCCTATTTTTCCCTTGTTTCTTTTCTTTGTTTGTTGCTTCTTTTCTCCATCTTTTACTTTGATTTCCTCACCTTGAATTCACATGCATGATATCTAAGTTTAGACTATGAGCATTAGAGTGTGTTTAGTTCTTGCTTTGAATCAAGTTCTAGGCCTTAGAAAAGTGCATAATTTCTAACCTCTTTATCTACGTACATGTGCACTATTGTTGGATGTAATTTCAAGTTAGTGAATGAATTTCATCCAAGAGCATGCTTCTATTTTAATTATATTAGGAAGTACTTCTAATTTTTATTGTTATATTCCATGAAAAGTGCTTGTTTAGTTTTTTTTCAATGCCTTGCTTGAATTGAGTTTCATATAGACGATGTTGCTGGAATTTTTCATCTTATGTTTCATGTGCAATGTCCAGTAGCCCATACACATTGTTTGTTTGAAATCTTAGGAACCTATTTAGCTTTTTAGTTAGTTTAGTAAGTGCTTGATTTTAGTTATTTAGCTTTTAAGTCATAATTTATGGCCATCTCTTACTCGTGAACCATGTGCACAACTCCATGAGTCATGTACATGGTAATTGGCTGAATTTCCTTTAGGTGAATTGTTGTTCTTTTGTTTCATGTTAGTATAGCATTACTTGTTTAGTTATTTGCATCTTAGTTAGTTTTAGAAATTTTCATTTTTAGAAAGTTTAAGTTTAGGAAGGTGTTAAATTAGAAAGTTTCTTTTTTTGTAAGTTTCCTCAAGTTGCTTAGTTTAATTCATTCTAGTTTTGGATTTGTTTCTTTTATTTGAATACATGTTAGTTAGGTAAGTTTCTAATTCCATTGCATAATGATATTTTTAGAAGTTTCCTTTAGTGTAGTTTCTAATTTCGTGCATATTTCATTTCTTTTGTCATTTACTTTCCTAGTTTAAATTCAAATTCAATTCAATCTCTCTCTTTGGCTAAAATTAAGCACTTTAAATAAAATCCATCCAACATACAAATTTGTAAGATTCCTCATGGGATCTACCTCTCTCGCGTGTTAATAACTATGTTGATTCGTGCACTTGAGAGTAATATTAAAGCAACACCATCCTTGTTGGATCAACCCATATTTGTACATTCTATATTACAATGGATATGTGTGCTTGCCATTATATTTAAAACACATTAAGCTTTTGGCACCATTATGAGGGACTTGTAATGGAATTTTAATTAAATCTAAGTTAAACCATTTTTCCACTAGTCATAGTTTAGGATTGAATGGATTTTTGGGTGCATTATTGCATTTTTTGCATAATTACTGTGATTTCTTGATACACATGATTATATTTATATTTTTGCAAAAATTTGGCAAAGGATTTGGATGATAATTTTCATTGAGATAGTTGCTTTTTTTGTGTGTGAATTGAAGTGGGACGCATTATAGCTTATTTAAATATTAATTCATTTAAAAAATGATTGTGATAATACGTGTCAAGGCAACATCATCCTAACTTGGAAGAGGAGATCGTTTGTACATGATTTCACACTTGTACAAGAAGATTTAATCTAGGACCATGTTGTAAGTTATCCTAACTCCTCACATTTCATAGATTAAGATTTGCATGTTAAAGTAGTTTTGTACGTACGTATTCATAGTAGTTTAATTTCATATAGTGTGTGTTTCATAATAATTGTTGCATTTTAATTAGGATTGTTGCATAGTTACACTTGCTTAGCAAGGTATAACATAAGCTTAGGTGTATCTAACAAAAATAGGTTGTCTAAGTTATAGTGTCATGTATGTTGAAACATAGACCTTTAAGGTGAAAGAGAGGAGGAGCTATTTAGGTTAGTATTAATCTAAAAGCTACTCCCTTATAGAAATTCAAGAATACAATTTTCAACTTGTTTGCCTTAAGAATGGATCGACTATGTGTCCCATTGAATGTACATCATTTTTGCATATGGGTTGCATAATCTAATTTAGGGTCCCCAGTCTATTTAGGAAAAAGGAAGAAGAACAAGAAAGTTCATTGTATAAAAAGTGAGTCCATTGCACACATCATTGGTGTATGCACAACCATCGATCTTTGAACCCAGATTTAGTATTCATAGATCCTGAGATTGAATAGACTGTTAAGGGAGGGTTATGAAATCATCTTAGTTTACATAACCTACAATAGAAATGATAAACGAAGTAGTAGCAGTCAAGCCACTTAGAGACCATTCTACTCTAGTTCAATTTAACTCATTGTCAAGCATAATGTTACTTGCCATTGCTACAGAACATTTTGAGTCAAAACTAGGAGTTATCCAACTTTTATCAACATTTAACAGTTGAGACAAAGAGGACCCTATAACCATATCAATGAATTTCTTGACATTTGTGTAATATTCAAGTACCACAACTCTTGGATGATTTAATTCGTTTCTCTTGTAAGGATAAAGTGAAGGCATGGATAAACTCTCTATAAATAGGTTCTATCACTTCTTGGGAGCAATTATCTAAAAAGTTCCTAAATAAAATTTTCCCTAAAATTCCCTCAGGAGAAAAATCATTAACTTTCAGCCAAAAGATGGTTGACATTTTTTACGAATGTTGGGAAAGGTGAAAGGACTAGTGGTGGGGCATTCATGACCAAAAGTGATGTTGAGGCCTAGAATTGATTTGAGGCTCTCTCTAAAAATATTCTACAATGGGATTATTCAACCAGCATGGAAAGAAGTTTGCAGCCTCAAAAAAAGGGTGGTATACATGAGATAGGAACCAATCCTAACTTTCATGCTAAAATGGATATATTGGCATACGAGGTGAATAAATTTGATAGTTTGATTGAAAGTTAGATTATTTCATGTTGGATTGTGGATCTTCCATGCAAACCTTAACCTAAGGTTTGTTCCATTTGTTCTAGTCCAACACATCCTATTGCATTGTTCCCATAAAACTCTACATTCCTTGAATATTTCTTGGCTCAAGTGAATGCATTAAATGCTTTCAAAATCCCAGCAATAACCCATATGTTGAGACCTACAATCTTAGATGGGCTAGGCATCCCAATTTTTCTTGGTTGAAGAACAACCACCAAGGGGGTTTGCCTATAATTCCCCCTCCATAGCCTTTTCCTTGTGCAACCATTCCACAACAGCATCCACCTCCTCAAAAGTTTCCACAACAACAAAGGAAATTGTCTATTATGGAGACCTTCAACTTATTTATGCAAAGCTGATTGTAGTTCCAGAATGGTACAATACAAACTTTGTAGGCCAATTCATAATCTACTTTGAAATAGGAATATCAAATGGGTCAGCTTACTATTGCTTGGAATGAGAAAGAAAAGGAAAATTTTCCTAGTTAGACCATACCAAACCCTAAGGGGCCGTTTGAGCTTGGCAACTCATCAAAAGAACAAATGTTTCATGAACACACCAAATCCATTGCTACCCTTGGGAATGTTAAGTAGATAGATAATCAAGTGAGCCAGACTAAGGAATCCTGAGTAAGCAAGGACAATGATAAGCATACAAAAACATAGGAAGGAAAAAAGAAGTGTCAACCATCTCCCACCCCCTTCGAACCTCTTTCTAAAGCAGCTTATATTAAAAATGCTCCTTATCCTCAACATGTAAACATGGAAAATAAGGGCCAAAAACTTTAATGAGATAATGGACATTTTTTAGGAAGTAATTATGAATATTCCATTACTCAATGCAATTAAAGAGATTTCTTCTTATGCCAAATTCTTAAAAGATCTTTGTTCACAGAAGCAAAGGCTTAATGTGTAAAAGAGATATTTTCTCGTCAAGCAAGTAAGCTCAATAATCCAACACAATGGCCCACCAAAATATAGAGATCCTTGATGCGCCACTATGTCATTTGTGATAGGAGAACATACAATTGATAGGGCATTGCTTGATTTAGGGGCAAGTTCTAACTTGTTGCTATACTCAATTTAAGTACAACTAGGTTTATGCAAGATGAAACTGACTATCACCAAGCTTCAATTGGCCAATAAATCAATTAAAATTTGTTGTGGTCTGGATGAGGATGTACTTGTGTAGGATGAAATTTTTTTATTTCCTATAGATTTTCTTGTCTCAGACACCCAACCTATAGTCAGTCTTGGTAGTCAAATCCATGTAATTTTAGGATAGCTCTTCTTGGCTACCTTTAACTCAATAATCAATTCTAGGAATGGAATCATAAAATTTTCTTCTAGCAACATGAAGATTAAACTTAATGTTTTAATTTTAAATAATATCTGGACTCTGTGGATTCCTTTGAAGTCAATATGATTAAGTCTTGTCCATGCTAGATTCCTAACATCCTTTAATTCTAAACCATTTGTAGCTTGTCTATCTCAATTCATAGTAAATCTTAATATAGACAATTCTATAAATGAAGTAAATGCATTACTTGATACTAAACCATTATTGGACACTTTCAAATGAAAAGGCAAAGTGGAACCTCTTATACTCACCATACTGCCTATGTTCTATCTATTTAGAAGCAACCTACGTTAGACCTAAAAACTTTACTTGAAAGTTTAAAATATGCATTTTTAGGTCCATTTGAGACCATACCTATGATTATCACTTCCAATCTTGATAACAAATAGGAGGGAGAGCTACTTGATGTTCCTAGAGAATATAAGAAAGCTATATGGTGGTCAATAGTGAATATAAAGGGTATAAGCCCAACCATTCATATGCATTGCATTCATCTTGAGGAAAATATAAAACCTTCAATGGAAATGCAAAGACAGCTAATCCTAATATGAAGTTATAAGAATAGAGGAGTTAAAGTTGTTAGATGTTGGCATAATATATCCCATCTTTGATAGTTCTTGGGTCAGCCAGTTCAAGTTGTACCCTAGAAATCTAGAGTAACAGTTGTTTGGAATGGAAACAATTAGTTAGTCCCTACTCAAATGACCACTAGGTCGATACTATATATCAACTACAAAAAATTGAACTCGATCACAGGGAAAGACCACTTTTCTCTTAGTTATTAACCAAATGCTTGAAAAGTTAGCCAGACATGTATATTATTACTTCTTTGATGAGTATTCCAGTTATAACTAGATTCCAATAACACTAAACGACCAAGAGAAGGCCACCTTCAGTTGTCCATTTAACCAGTTCCTTGAGGTGTTTATGAATGATTTTTCAATGTTTGGATCCTGATTTGACCAGTTCTTGGACCACCTAGCTTTAGTGTTAAGTGGGTGCCAACAAAAGAATCTAGTGCTTAACTGGAAAAAATGCCATTTCATGGTGAAAAGTAGAATAGTAATTAGGCACATCATATCATAAAATGGCATTGAGGTTGATAAAGTGAAAGTGGATCTCATATATAGTCTCCCCCCTCCTAAGACAGTTAAGGAGATTCACTGCTTTTTAGGGCATGATGTTTCTTGTTGTAGAATCATCAAAGATTTCATTACCCTTTTGTAATCTACTTGCAAAGGAGGAAAGCTTTGATTTTGATTATGACTATATGAGAGCATTAGAGCATCTTAAAACTGTTATTTGATGAGCAGATTGGAGTGGACCCTTTGAAATAATGTCTATCTCCTCCAATTACACGATCGGTGTTGTTCTAGGGCAGAGAATTGACAAATTACGCATGTCATATATTATGCTAGTAAGACCCTCAATGATGCCCAACTCAATTATTCCACTATAAAAAAAGAGTTGTTGGCTATTGTTTTTACTCTAGATAAATTTGGACATTATCTTTTAGGATTTAAAGTTCTTATCTATTTGGACCTTGCTGCCCTGAAGTATCTTCTTTCTAAGAAAGATGCTAAACCTTAATTAATCTGATGGATATTATTGCTGTAGGAATTTAGATTGAGTTTTGGATAAGAAAGGTTGTGAAAATGTCATCACAGACCATTTATCAAGGCTGATCATTAAGTTCACTAGTAAGTCTATGCCCATTATTGAGTCTTTTCCAAATGAAAAACTATTGTAGGTTTCTTAACTTCCTTGGTTTGTGGATATTAACTATCTTGTTACTAATCAAATGCCATCACATTGGTCACACTAAGATAAGTCCAAAATTTTAGTTGAGGTAAAGTACTTCTTCTAGGAAGATCCATACTTATTCAAGTACTATCCTAACCAGATAATTAGAGATATTTTCCTAATAGTAACCACTAAAGTATCATATCTTTTGTCATAGTCATGCATGTGGAGACCACTTTAATGCGAGAAAGACTGTAGCAAAGATTTTATACTGTGGCATTTATTGGCCCACTATTTTTAGGGATTCACATGCTTATTGCATTACACGTGACCGTTGTTAGAAGTTAGGAAGCACAGGATGTAGGAATATGATGCTCTTAAATCCTATATTAATTGTTGAGCTTTTTATTGTATGTGGCATTGGATTTATGTTCCATTTCCTAATGCTTTGGGAAATTTGTATATTATTGTGAGAGTAGAATATGTGTCTAAATGGGTAGAGGTTGTATCATGCAAAACAAATGATTACAAGGTGGTGTCTAGTTTTTAATAGATGATATTTTTGCATGATTTGGAATTCCACATACTATTATTAGCAATGGTGGAAAATATTTTGCAATGAGGTTTTCAAATGATTAATGAAAAGATATGGTGTTACTCATAGAGTTGCAATGCCCTATCATCCCTACACTAATGAATAAGTAAAGATATCCAATAGGAAAATAAGCACATATTAGAGAAGATGATAAATCATAGTTGAAAAGATTGGTCTTTGTGACTTAATGATACCCTATAGGCTTACAGTACTACTTTTAAGACTCCCATTGGAATGTCACCCTACTGTCTAGTTTATTGAAAGGCTTATCACTTTTCGATTGAGTTAGAGCACAAAGCATATTGGACAATTAAATAACTCAATTTTCATTTTAACAAAGTAGGTGCCCATAGGAAACTCCAACTCTAAGAGTTGGAGGAGATTATGAGAGTTGCATATGATACAACAAAATAATATAAGGATAACATGAAATGGTTCATGATAGGGATATTTTGAAGAAATTTTTTATGCCTATTTAGAAGGTCCTTTTATATAACTCTCACTTGAATCTCTTTCTAAAGAAATTTAGATCTCAATGGACTGGCCCTTTCATAGTCCATACTATTTATCCTTATGGGGTAATTGAGATTGAGAAAGATGGGGTCATTTCCAAGGTAAATGGTCAATGGTAGAAACCATTCCTAGAGCTTAGGAATCTTGATGTGGCGTAGGAAGTTCCCCTTAAGAATCTTATTTATCAAGATTAAATCCACTACATGTCTATTGTCTATTATTAGTGCAAATTTAGGGTCTAGTAGAGTCATTAGGAAGTCTTGCATTAGCATCCATCATTACACTTCATTTTGCATCAGAATGTTCACATCAGGAGATCCAAGCACCATCATTGGTGTAAAGGTACACTTCTTCCTACCTTTTCTCTTAGCTTTGTTATTTTATTTATCTATGGTATTTAATTCTAAACATTGGGGATAATATTTAATTTAAATATGCGGTAGGATATTTCAAAATTTGAAGTGTTCATTGTATGTTTTAGAGTCTTTTTATTAATTTTTGAGTAAAAATTGCATTTAAAAAAGTTTGGAAAAAAATTTAAATTTTGAGGCAAGTTCCGTAGCATGGATGATAATTTCAAAAATATAGTGTTATATATAGACTTTAGCTTATTAATAGATTTTTATACCATTAGTTTATTTTATTACACTTTTTCTAAGGTTTTGAATGAAAATTAAACTTGGAACACTTAGTGTAAATAGCCATCTATACATAGTTTAGGTTGAAGAGTATAACTTGGAGATCCTGAAGAAAATTAGTAAAGACTTATAACCCATGTGAAATTAGAGTCATTCTTTCTTTGTGAGTGTTATATATAGATTCTTATATTTTTCTTTAGTGGACAACTAATTCATAGTTGATCTCGTTATTCTTTTATTTGATAAACTATAGAGAAATATCATTTAAAGATTATACCATATATCTCTTGAATTTATAGACACATTTAAGTTATATGAAACGTAGAAAATGATCGAGGTCATCTATTTTACCCAAAGTCGTTAGTCTACCCTATGTTATTTTTTCACCAGTTAGCCATTTTGAGCCTTTATATTATAGCCTTTCCTTATGAGTCAATAAACCATTATCTATTCTTTATCTCTATATTATATCCGATTCCTAGTCAGTTTTGAAGATATGTAGAGATGGTTAGAGAAATATCTTGACGAAATAGTATGAACAACATGGTTTAGGAGATGAACATCAAAATTCTTCAAAGAAGAAAAATTCAAAAGTAAAAGAAGGCTATGTTCAAAGTCAAGTGAAAAAGTGAAGAAAGAGATAGCCAATGAAAAAGAAAATGTTCACTATCATGCGTGAAAAGAATATTGTGAATATGCAAGTAGAAGTGAATATGCAAGTAGAAGACCTTTACATATTTCTCAAAATACTTTCTTCACCCTTATACCAATTTCTTTAATAACCATGTCCTAAGCCTTTATTTCATCCTAGTAAAGGACTTAACTTTATTTTAGATTAATATGGCTTGGACGTGGTTATGAATGAGTAGGGATTTCAGTAGAGTAACATTTTTAATAGTTGATATCATTTCCAAGAGACCTCTTATCATATTTATTTATTTTGAGTTACTATCCTTTCATATGAAATATGTGATATAATTTGGCTTTGATACACATTATTCCTCTGCATATTGATGTGAGTTTTACCCACTTCTAAGTAACTTCTTTTTGAGTGCCAATTATATCTTGTGAGAGTTGAAGTCGAAGCGTACTTTTACATGGTGATTCTTATATCTTACATTGGGACCAAAATTGTGTATATAGTGACTATATTCACACACTCACATTATGAGGTTTGATTAGTAATATAATATCTTTAGCGTAAGAGTAAAATTTTGAACTACTGGGGTAACTTGGGGGTTTAAAGGATTTTTGTAAATGCTAAATGCAGACAACAGCACCTATAAAGGTGGTTTAGATTTTTATTTTATCTTTTATATTTTTGCTCCATGACGAGAAAAAATGTAAGTCTAAGGTATTTGATATACACATAAATATTATATTTAATACCCATAGAATTAGCATTTTTAACCATGAAATTGTATTTTGGAGGATCAAGGTAGAATTGAGAAAAGTGCACATTTCTCCAGCAACATGAAACCCTAATAGAGGCTTATCCCAATATTCAAGTAAAGCCATGGGACCACATTCCAAAAAAATGAACTCAAGAAGTTGAGAATGCTATGGGGGTGTCATTATCAAATGCAAGCCACTCAGAGACCCCATGCACATCACCAACCTTATCTGTACAAATGAGGTTGTCATTAATGAACGATAAAGTGGCCAAATTCTCATGTGTGTATTCATACAAACCACCACCTTGGGAAGCTTCTAATTGAAGATTTCATACTATACAATGAATCACATGTACACATTTTTGTAGAAGTGAAAGCATTTAGAAAATGGAACCTGCATGCAAAGATTACTCACTCAATCAATCAAAAGAGGGACCACCTTATATTTTACACATTTTCTCCCAAGGAAGGGAATGTGTCACTTCCTATCATGCATGTAATTCAAGAGAAAAAAATGGAGAAAAATAATGAGAGAAAACTTTGAAGTGAAGTTGAAATAAACAAAAAATATATGTCTCTCTTTCATCCAACCTTTTATTGACACAATGGTCAAGATTCATCTTCAGCTAGGGCTATCCTAGGAGCATACAATAGGAAGTATTTGTCATGAGAAAATCCAAGGAATTCTAGGATGAACAAATGGGAATGAAGTGTGTGTGTGTGTGTGTGTGTGTGTGTGAGAGAGAGAGAGAGAGAGAGAGAGAGAGAGAGAGAGAGAGAGAGAGAGAGAGAGAGAGAGAGAGAGAGAGAGAGAGAGTAGAAGAGGATTGGTGGAGAAAATTTAGGTTGTTGTGCACCATTTTTCAAGGAGATTCCAATAAGATTACAAGGCAGAGTGAAAATGTGTTTCTAGAGAAAATTATGGCAGTCTGCATATGGATCATGGAATGCTATTGGAGGAGCGGAAAATGGTAGGCTGAGGAGAGATTTTAGGAATACAAAAAAACATGTTTTCAAAAGAGGGAATAAAGGAGTGATTTTAACATGTTTTTAGTAGAGGAAAAGATAGAGATGATCTTGACCATTTGACCTTGGGCTTGCACGATCCATTGGGAGGAAAAAATAATGGAGGTGAGGTGTGATCTTTTTGAGTGAATGAAGGAAGAGGAAGAGAGAAACTAGAGGATAGACGTCTCATTAATGGAGCATAAGAGGACGTCACATCCTTAGAAGGATGGAAAGAAGTGATAAGAAGAGGGACGGATAGAGAAGAAAATAAAGGGGATGGGAGTGATATTTAGAAAGTTTTCAGGGTGAGTGGTAGGCTATGGGAACAGAGAGGAAACAAAGGGGATCCTTTACTATCTTAAGGGAGTAGGTTTGGAGATAAAATGGAGAGAAAGAAGACATCCAAGGCATTTCCCCATTCCCTTGTACTTGGATGTTGAAACCTTTTAGGGAGAAGTCTTGAGACATTGAGAGGTGAAAAAGCAAAGCTTGGGGCATGAAATCATGGAAGGTGTATGCTTGGAATCTATGGAGAGATAAGTCCACATCCTATCTTCCATTCTCTCACCTTTGCCTTGCATGCACCACCTTCTTCTATCTATCTTTCCATTTCACTCATCATTCATACATATTTCCCTCTTTACCATTACATGCACCACAAACCCATCTTCTATAGCTTTCCATGCATTTCATCTTGCCATCCACCCTTGCCTTGCATGCACCATTACTTGCCATTCTTCTCTCTTCACCATTCGCATCCTCTCTCCTCTCATCTCTTCAATGCTCATCATCTTTCATAGTGTGATCTTAGATGTTCAAGTTGTTGATATTATTTTTCTAATAGTGGATAATTAACACCAATCAGTCGCTGAAAATTTGTATTTATACCATTGGTTTTTGATCAGTCTAGAATAACATGCACACCTCTGGCATCACTAATCTGCATGCTTACAAATTGCTAGTTTTCCATATCACTAACTCAAGCCATTGATTAATAACCTAATCCACATTTTGGATGATTGGATCCATGGTTAATGTATTGTAGGTCTTAATTGGTGGTTAGACTCCTAATTCTTTGGCAATCCAATGGTCAAAATTCAATCTAATATATGAAAATAATAGCTTAGGGTTATAGATCTAATTTTTTACAATTGATTAATGATTAACAGCTATCAAAAACTCTAATCTAACCATTTGGGGGTAGATCGATGATCAACAACATGAAAATTCATAGATCTACTTCTATTAGGTATTGGATCTAACATTTTCAACCTAAAAGCAAAATGAATCTAAGATAAAAATGCATGACAAATCCCAGATCTAGCATGTGCATACAGGTGGTGTACATGCAAGAACAAGAATCAATGTAGTATTTTCATGAAAGGAAGGTCTATCCCATGAGGAATCTCATAGATTTGCAATGGATTGGATTCTATTTAAATAAACTAACTTTAGGCAAAGAAATAGAGATGTGATTAAACTAGGAAATTATAACAACTAAGAATTAGAAACCAGAATTAAAAGAAACATTCTAAAGTATAAAACTAAACAATGAAATTAGAAACTAACCTAAATAATATGCATTTAACTAAAGAAAACTAATTCAAAACAAGCGTGAATTAATCTAGGAAATATAAACTAAGAAAACTACTAAAGTGGAAACTTCCCTAAAGTAACACTTTCCTAAACAAAAATTAGAAACTTTCCAATTTCTGAAACCAATTTAGGAAAATTTCTAACCCTAAACTAACATGCAAAACCAGGTAACCAATGAGATCTAACTAACTTTAACAAGAAATTAGAAACTTGCATGTGAATGGAAACTACCATTAAAAAGACTTTCTAAATTTTAACACTTTCTAAATCTTAAAACTTCCTAAAGAAAGAACTTCCTAAAATTCAAAAAGAAAAACATTCCAAACCTAAAATAAGATTCAACCAATGAATTAACTACTTCCAAAACAAGATTATCCAACTAAACTAAGAAAAAACCAAAAAGAAAAGTGACCTAGTACCATGTGCATGATCCATGGATTGCATGCATGATTCGAGGTGCAAAAGTGACCAGAATTGATGAATTTAAAGTAAACTATCATGAAAATAAATTAATGGATCTAATTATAAACATAAAAATCTATATGAGTTCCTAAGGATTTCAACAAATAAGGTTTTATATGGCTAGAATTAAAGCACAAAGTTAAAGGGAGAAAAATTCCAGATTTCAACTACTTAAGAACATTCAACAAATCTTGCATTAGAAAGCTATTGAAAGCACAACTTTCATGCAAGAAAAATTTGATAAAAGAAACATTCTATTACAAGAATTCCCAATAAAATTTATTAAATCACCTCCAAATATACAAAAAGTTAGACGCATAATACATGTTCTATTACTGGAAATTGCATCTAATTCTTAGGCATGAAATCCTATCTAAAAAACACCAATAATGTAATATAATGCTCTCATACTAAATCATGCTGAAATGCAATGAAAACTAAGAAAGGAATTTAATAGAGAAGAAAGCTAAGTGGGTAAACTAAGGCAAGGAAATTAACCTAAAACAAAGGGAAATAAACAGAGCAAAACGTGAAATTAAAGAGGGGAAATCAAGGCCTAAGCTAGCTCTTCTCTTGGATGTCATTGCCAAAGAAGAGGTAACTTAAATATTGAGGGAATAACAAAGAAAAACAATTCAAATTGAGGTAAAAAATAAAGGGAAAGCTAGATGGAAAGAAGGGTGCCAAATTAGAAAGCAAAATAATGGAAACTAAAGCAATGAAAACTAAACCAAAGCAAGCAAACTACTAACCTGAATTGGAGAGTAAAATCCAAAGTAAAAAAGCATCTAAAAAATTCCAAAGTCCAGTAGCAAATAATACTAAAAGAAAGCTTGATTTCAAGGTGTCTCACCTACCTCTACTTGAAAAATTCGTATGAAACATGGGCTATATCTAGATGAATGAGTTTTTAACTTAGGAAGGGGAGATACCATGAGGAAAGTGGCCCTAGGGTTAGGGAATTAAATGAGGAAGGTTTGGTGGAAGGTGAATCATCAAGATGATATCATAAACAATACATAAGAGAGATATAAGAAGCATGGGCTTGCTGGTTTCTAATTATGAAAAGTGGGCAGGTGTCTTTTTACTAGAAGAAAAGTGGAGCTCTTTACCTTCTAATTTTGTGATGTTTGGTTGATGAAAAGTCAAAGAATAGGTAAGGAATAAGGTTTAGGAAAAATTAATAAAGATCTAGGATTTGAAGTTATTTGAATTAAAGTAGATCTAGGATTTTCTATTTAAGAAACCCTTAATAACCAAATAGGAAGGTAAGGGGCATCTTTTCATAACAAGGTGCCTCCCTTCTTTTAACCCTAGGAAAAGTGTGAAAAAAGAGTGGGAGATGGATTTGAAAAGTAGGGTTTCTCTCTTGATGGGTCTACCAATGCATAATCATCTTACCTTTTACATAATTCTCTCAAACCTTCAAATTAAACCTTGAAAATCAAAATTTAGAAAGTGGATCATTGCTTGAATTCTCCTCCAATAGTATGACTCCATGTGGCATTTGGCTTAATGGGATTATGTGGCTCACTTTGAGGGCTCATTTGGTTTGGCTTCATGGCTCACACTGTTGGCTTTAATGGGTTGAATTCCATTGCTTGTCACTTTCTCTCATAGCTTATATGGCTATGGTGGCTTGAATGGTTCCCATGCAAAGGTGGTGGAAATGCATGGCTTACTTCATGGGCCCATTTTAGTCATGTTTAACTCTTCTAATTGCTTGCATTATCTTACCTTTTTTTTATCTTGGACCTTGATCTACATTAAAATGTTGAAATTTAGGCCTTGACTCAATCTTTTCATCTTGATCTTCAATTCTTATATCAATAAATCTTGGCCTTTAGATTATCTCTCCAAGACCTAAAAAAGTCATAAAAAACCCAATTAAAATTTAAAAATATGATTATTCATATACTTAATCTAGATTAGCCTATGAACCTACAAAATATCACATTTTTTTTAATTATTAGCTTAAAAATGCATGTGTTATAAAATTTGTCCAAAAATCCTAATTTAGCACTATAAGTTATAACATATGGGCCACTAATTGGGTACTATTTATACAAAATTTAACACTTATGACACTTTCGAACCAGCATGTTACTAGTCCTGAGCAAAAAATTATGAAAACAAAATGCTTTCATTTTCGCAGGTACTTACAATTGCATTTAACATATGCAACAAGCCCTTAAACCCTTAGCTTTTCCTAGTGCATGAGTTAAGCCTCATGAGGGTTTGCAGTGATAACACCCACAAAATTCCATAAGGATAGGTTCCTTAATTTATCTCAGTGAATTCTCATTAATTAATAATCTACTTGATTTAACAACTTAATAAAGATGAATGTGAAAGTCCACAAATTACCCACATACCAAAGCCATTTTATTCCACTTTCATATTGAAGTGAAGTGTGTACAGTTACATAAGTTGAGACTTTTAAATAGATATGCTTATTACTCCATTAGAAAGATGTCCTAACCTCAAATTCTCATTGGTATACACTCAAAATTAAAGCTCTTAGAAAAGGGGTCAAACAAATTACTCTCTTTATGTCACTGATTCCAACAAAACTAATGGTTCACATACTATTGAAAGCGCTGGTGAGATAAAAGAATATAATCACTTAGAATAAATGGCATTACCAAGACCAACCATTATAAATAGCTTACCTTAATTCCTTTATATATATATATATATATATCCTCATCGAGCCTATGTTCCACCTTAAGATTAATAGGTCTTTAAATAGGATGGAACATAGGGTGGGATAGGTTCTGGAAAGAAGGGTATAAGGATTCAAAGTTTGAATCTGAGTAGAGGTCTTCAATTCAATATTTGTTTGGACAACTTTAATTTTGGTTGTACATTGAAGTGAATATCCTCTTTATTTTTCCTTTCTTATTATTTTCATAACTTTTTCTTTTTTTAATACTTTTTTCACTTATCCTTATATTTCTGAGAAGGAACACTTCTTTGACTTTTGACCTTTTTCTAATTTTTCTATCATCCCTACTCATGTTTGAAAGGTAGGCAATGGGTATTCTTATTAGGGTTTCTTGGGGTTAAGGTAAATTATGTCTTAAAAAAGAAAAGGCTTTTTTAAAAAGGCTCATTGGTCTAACTAGTGATATAATACCTAGGTAGGCTTTATGTCTCGGGATTAAATAAGTATGGCCTATATCACATCCTAGGCTTCTTTAAAACCTATCCAAGTTAATAAATATTTAGGTACCAAAGTTAATACTCTTATTTGGCTCTTGAATATCAGACCAAAACAAGGAATACTAGAATCTCTCAAAGTTGGTGTACGTTGAAGGAAATATACAATTATAACCCTAAAAAAGGTGATAGTCTCTAATACTCACATGGTTTGTAAGTCTTCACTAATATTCCTCAAATTCTCTTATTCATAACCATCTATTAATATAAACTTAGCATTGTGTTTAAGTGTATTTTGAGATTTAACTTTCATAAAAAAAACTTTAAGATACAAATAAAATGCAGAATTAGCCATATATATTTCTGTTAAGAAATTAAAGTAGTGGGAATACTAATCTTTGGACAATCCTATCCTCATCTTAGTAATGAACTTTGACCTTCACAAATTTTGAAAACTCAAAAAATATTGAATTTTTTTATTTCTTTTGTTTTCTTTTCAAAAGAAGACAAGAAAACTCAGAAATCTCATGTATATCTACACCCCCAACCTGAACTAAACATTGTGTCAAATGTTTTGAAATGTAGGACATCTATATGATAAATGAGCGATATAGAACAATGAGACTCTCTAACCCTAGGTTGCCTCCCAGTAAGTGTTAAGTTTAACATCTTTAGGCAGATGTTAAAAATTGAAATTACGATGTGTAAGACAAGCCTCCAGTGGATCAAAGGTACAAATGGTGGAAGGACTTCGGGACTTAAATCTTCAATCATGTTGCAAGAGTCATCAAGATCTAATTGTTGATGGTTGGCATAGAAAACATTGAGCTCAACTTTTATATTGCCATAGAATAATTGCAATATACCATTTCTACAATTTATGATTGCATTGGACATTGCCAAAAATAGATGTCCAAGAATTATCGAGATCTAACTATTGAGGTCTGACAAAGGTTGGGTATTCAATACTATAAAATCTATAAGAAAGTAAAATCAGTCCACTTGTATTAAAACATCTTCAACCAAAACATGTGGAATTTTAATTGATCTATCCACTAACTGCAAAATGGTGTTGGTTGGTTAAAGATCACCTAACCCTAGTTCCCATAGATAAAGTAAGGCAACAAATTAACACTAGCCCCTAGGTAAAATAATGCCCAATCTATGACATGGTCTCTAAACTTAGGTGGATCTGGTGTCAAATTAAAGGGCTCGCCTGCTTGGTGCTAAAGGCTTTCTTTTGTATAATTAAGTTTTCTCTTTCCTGTGCATAACTCTTTAAGAAACTTGGCATAAGTAGGAATATCCTTTATAGCATCAAGTAATGAAATATTTATTTGCACATGTTTAAACACTTCCATTATCTCATTGAAATTTGTTCCTTTATTAACCTTGTTGAGTAATTGAGGGTATGAGGCTTTGGGCACATAGGGTGCCTCCACTATAGGCTCAAATGGAGTAGGAGATTTCTATCTAATCTCTTTCTCTTGTGTTTATGCTTTTTCATTCTCCACTTCTTTTTTCCTTAGTCTGCCCTACTTTGTTATCAACCTGACAACCACTCCTAAAGGTTGTGATAGACTTGTCTTGCTCATGGGGTCTTCATGAACTAGACCCTAATTCTACTTGTCCCTTGAGGTTTGGAATAGGCTATTGGGAAAATTTCCTTTTTCCTTTTCACTTAATTTAGTAAACAACTAGCTTATTTGCATCTCTAACTTGGCAATAGCTTGAGAATTTTGTCTACTCTCATTTTGAAATTGATGTAAAGTCTTGTTGGTATTCCAATGTTGTTTTATGAGCAATTGAATATTATCCTCAATTGATGGTTGCTTTGGTTGTTGAGGATGCTCAAAACTAGGGGACTACTAAGAAGTTGAAATCCCAGGGAAGTTCGAAATAGGGGAATTCATAGATGTACCACCATGGTAAGTATTCTTAGACCATGACAAATTGGGATGCCTAGCCCATCCTAAATTATAGGTATCAGAATATTGGTTATTGATGCTAGGGTTGTAATATGCACCAATAGCATTTGCTTATTCTAAAAGGCATTTAGGGAACACTTTATTTAATGGACAATATGTAGTCAGATGGGCTAAAATAGAGCAAGCAGCACATACCTCTTATGGAGGCTTACGGGATAGAGTAGCAGCCATGAAAGTTTCAGACATAAATTCAAGTTTGTCCGTTCTTCCACCTAAAGGCTCTAGTTTGTTTAATTTTTCAACTATAGAATCAAGCTTATAAGACATTTTTAATGATACTCCAACTTCATATAGGCCTCCTTTCTTTTGAGGCTAGGAATTTCTCTCTCTCCTATGGGAATAATCTTATTGTTGTGAATTATTTGCTAAAGTTTGAAAAAATTCCTATGCCTCTATTTTAATTTTCATCACAAGGGCCCCTCTACTTGCTGCATTTACCACTTGTTTATTTTGAGGTGTTAGTACCTCCCAGAAATAATAAACCTATTGCCATTTTTCAAATCCGTGATGGGGGCACTTTTCCAGTAATTCATTCCATCTCTCCCAACATTGATAATATTGTTCATCATCTCTTTGTTGGAAGTTGATTATTTCCCTAAGGAGGGCATTGGTCTTATGGACAGGAAAACATTTGTTCAAGAATTTCTTAGACAACTAGTTCCATGTGGCAATGGAACCAACCTCTAAAGAATTAAGTCATAACTTGGCTTTATCATTTAACAAGAAAGGAATAATCTAAGTTTAATAGAATCCTCAGTGACTTTTCTATACTAGAATGTACCATAAATATCAAAGAATTCCTTGATATATAGGTATGGACCTCTCTCTTACAATCATAGAAGAGTAATTATATCACTCTTGGTTTAAGTTCAAAGTGGTCTGCATTGGTAGGTGACAATGTGATACATGATGGAGTATTTAATTGGAGTGGTGTATAAAAATCATACATAGCCTTATGATCAACTACTACTAATGGCTCAACAATGGGGTTAAGAACTTGGTTTATGCATTCATTCAATCTCAAGATCTAATGGTACTAATTTAGTGTGCTTGCATGAACTACAATGAAACCTAAGTAAATGATGCAATCTACACCTAAATGTGAATCCTAACTTTATGTCTATGCAATCAAATAATTCTTAATGTTAGAAAGCTTGTCATGATGATCTTTGTTAATCTGTGAGGTTGTAGCTTTTAACCTAAAGCAAGACGGCTCCTCCTTAGATTCATATTTGACTATTTCTTATCAATTAGGTCTTACCCAAGGTGATTCATACAATTCTCATGAAAGGAGTTTAGACCTCAATATATGTCAACAAAAGGCATGGGAAAAGCACTTGGACTTTGGATACCCACTATAACCACGAAGTTCAAGAGCCACTAGAGTGACAATAGATCTCTTTCGAAAACATTCCTATGAGTTCAAAACCTTAAGTCTCTTGCTACTTGATTTTAGATTTAAAGATTAATGGATGGGATCATAAGCATATAAGGAATTGGACTGATTTCCTATGTGGGCTAAGGATTTGGTGATGAAATCTAATCCTTGTCTTATGATCGTTCCTGTGGGGCTCTTACTAACATTAAGTTTCACCCACCATAGAGCAATAAACATGCAATACAATACAAGAAAACAAACTAATGCAACCTATAAGCCATCCAACTAAAGTTTAGATAGGGGCTCCTTAATGCAACAACCCTACTTAAAGATGCAACAAATAAGATGGTTGATCCTAAATCTATATGAATTATTCTACAACCAAATCTAAATTATACTAAATGCAATCTAAACTAGAAAAAGTAAATCAAAGTTATGGACACATATATTGGGGTTTTTATGAAGATCAAGTGTGGGCCTCCATACCACACACTTGCTCTATTTTAATACAATCCATTTAAAATTGAAATTGCAAGTTACAATGGGCCTCACTACAAGTTTCACCCAAAAAAATAAAGTCCAATTCTAGAAAAACAAGGAATTCCTATCTAGTTGATGACGCTCCACTTGCCAATTTTTCCTCACACGAAAATAAGAAAAATATGTCAATTTATGAGGAATTGGTAAGATATATAAATGCAATGAAAAAAATCTTAATATAATGCAACCTAAGACTACGACTAAAGATAAACAATTCAAACAAAAATCCAACCACAAATCCACTGCGATTCCTCGACAACGGTTCCGAAAACTTCAAGTAGCTTTATAATTACTCACAAGAGCATGAATCAATGTAGCATTTTTGTGTAAGCAAGCTTGATCCCTGCAAGGAATCTCACAGATTGTCAAAAGATTGGATTCAATTTAAATCAATTAACTTTAACTAAAGAGATGGAGATGTGATTAAACTAGGACATTAAAACCACTAAGAAGGAAACAAGAATTAAAAGAAATATTTAAACTCTAAAATTAAAAAATGATATTAGAAAGTAACCTAAGTTACATGCATTTAACTAAAGATAACTAATTCAAAACAAGCATTAATTAATCTAGGAAACTACTAAACTGAAAACTTCCCTAAATTAAGACTTTTGTAAAC
Organism: Warburgia ugandensis; assembly: GCA_035236585.1. Classification (NCBI taxonomy): domain Eukaryota; kingdom Viridiplantae; phylum Streptophyta; class Magnoliopsida; order Canellales; family Canellaceae; genus Warburgia; species Warburgia ugandensis. The sequence goes on along the minus strand of CP141130.1, from coordinate 33,617,834 downwards.
TAGAATTAGAAAGTTTAAAAAATAAAGGAGCTTTAAAAAACTAATTTAGGAAACTTTCTAACACTAAACTAACATGCAAAAACAAGTAACCAATGAGATTTAACTAACTTTAACAAGAAATTAGAAACATGCATGTGAATGGAAACTACCATTAAAAAGACTTTCTAAATTTTAACACTTTCTAAATCCTAAAACTTCCTAAAGATGGAGCTTCCTAAAATTCAAAAAATAAACTTTATAAACCTAAAATAAGATTAAAATAATGAATTAATTACTTCCAAAACAAGATTATACAATTAAACTAAGCAAAAACCAAAAAGGAAAGTGTCCTTGTACCATGCAAATGATGAATGGATTGTATGCATGGTTCTAAGGCCTAAAAGTGACCAGAATTAATATTTTAAAGTGAATTATCATACAAGCTAATTGATAATCTAATAAATAATATAAAAAGGTAAATGGGTTCCTAAGGATTTAAGCAAATAAGGTGGAATTTCGGCCCAAAGTTAAGGGGAGAAAAATTCTAGATTTCAACTACTTAAGAACATTCAACAAGTATAGTAATAAAAAGCTATGAAAACAACAACTTTCACGTAAGAAAACAACTAGATCTTAAGTTCTTTGATAAAATAAACATTCCATAACAAAATTTTCAAAAAAACTTTATTAAATCACCTGCAAATTACACAAAAAGGTAGACTCATAGTACATTTTCTATTGCTGGAAATTGTATCTAATTCTTAAGTATAAAGTCCTTTATAAACAATTCCAACAATGTAATATAATGCTTGCAAACAAAATTATGATGACATGCAAAGAAAACATAGAAAGAAATTTAAGAGAAAAGAAAGCTAAGTGAGTGAACTAAGGCAAGGAAATTAACCTAAAACTAAGGATAAACGAAAAGAGCAAAAAGTGAAATGGCCTAAGCTAGCGCTTCTCTTGGCTATCACTACCAGACAAGAGTCGACTTGAACATTGAGGTAATAACAAAGAAAATCAAGTGAAATTGAGGTAAAGAAGAAAGAGAAATCTAGATGTAAAGAAGGGTGCAAAACTAGAAAACAAAGCAATGGAAACTAAAGTAATGAAAATTAAACCAAAGAAAGCAAACTACTAACCTAAACCAGAAAGCAAATAATCAAGAAAATAACTAGAAATACAAAGGAAGAAAACCATGTAAGAAATCCCAAAGTCCAATAGCAAATACATCAAAATAAAGCTTGATTTTAAGGTGTCTCACCCACCTCTACTTAAAAAATTCGTATGAAACGTGTGCTATATATAGATGAGTGGGTTTCTAACTCAGGAAGGGGTGAAAGCATGAGGAAAATGGCCCTAGGATTAGGGTGTTGAATGAGGAACGTTTAATGGAATAAGAATTAGCAAGATGATATGATAAACATGACATGAGAGAGAGAGAGAGAGAGAGAGAGAGAGAGAGAGAGAGAGAGAGAGAGAGAGAGAGAGAGAGAGAGAGAGAGAGAGGAAGCATGGGCTGGCTGGTTTCTAATTTTGAAAAGGAGGTAGGTGTCTTTTTCCTAGAAGGACTGTGGAGCTCTTTCCTTTCTAATTTTATGATATTTTGTTGATGATTCATAATGAGGTGCCTCCCTCCTTTAACTTGAAACTTTGGGAAAAAGAGTGGCCGATGGAGTTGGAAAGTGGGGTTTCTCTCTTCATGGGTCCACCAATGCATAATCATCTTACCTTTTACATAATTCTCTCAAACCGTCTAATTAAACCTTGAAAATCCAAACTTAGAAAGTGGATCATTACTTGAATTCTCCTACAATTGTATGACTCCATGTGGCATTTGCCTTAATTGGCTTATATGGATTACTTTGAGGGCTCATTTGGCTTGGATTCATTGCTCACACCCTTGGCTTGAATTCCTTAGCTTGTCACCTTTTCTCATGGCTGATATGGTTAAGGTGGCTTGAATGGCTCCCATGCAAAGGTGGTGGAAATGTATGGCTTACTTCATGGGCCCATTTTAGTCACCTTTAGCTATTCTAATCACTTCTATTGATCCATCATCTAGCCTTTTTATAATCTTGGACTTTGATCTACTTCAAAAAATTGAAATTTAGGCCTGGACTCAATCTTTTGATCTTGATCTTCAATTCTTATCTTCATAAATCTCTGCCTTTGGATAATCTCTCTAAGACCTATGAAAGGTTAAAAAATAAAACTAATTAAATCCTAATTTTATGATCATTCATATACTTACATAAGATTAGCCTATGAACTTGTAAAATATCACATTTTTTAATTTTTAGGTAAAAAATGCATGTGTTATAAATTTTGACCAAAAATCCTAATTAAACACTATAAGTTATAACACATTGGCTACTAATTAAGTATTATTTATAAAAAATTGAACACATCACACCCCCAGCCAGCATTTTGCTAGTCACAAGCAAAACATGTAAAAAATCATGAAAATAAAATAGTTGTCATTTTTGTAGGTAGTCAATATTGCATTTAACATATGCAACATGCCCTTAAACCTACAAATTACCCTAGTGCACGAGTTAAGCCTCATGAGGGTTTGCAGTGAATACACCCACAAAATTTCATAATGCTAGGTTCCTTAATTTATCTCATAGAATTCTCATCCATTAATAATCTACTTGCTTTAACAACTCAATAAAGATGAATGAGAAAGTCCACAAATGACCCACATACCAAAGCCTTTTTATTCTAATTTCATCACAAAGTGTGGTGTGTGTGCAGCAACATAAGTCAGGACTTTTAAACAAATACGTTTATTGCTCCATGGGAAAGATGTCTTGAACTCAAATTCTCATTGGTATACACTTAGAATTAAGCTCAGAGAAAAGAGGTCAAACAAATTTCTCTCTTATGCGACTAATTCCAACAAAACTAATGGTTCACATACTATTGAAAGCATTGATGAGAGACAGGAATATAATCACTTAGAATAGATGTCATTACCAAGACCATTAGAAACGGCTTACTTTAATTCTTGTATATTTATATCCTCATCGAGGCTATGTTCTACCTTAAGATCAATTGGTCTTTAAATAGGATGGAACATAGGCTTAGGATAGGTTCTGAAAAGAAGGGTATAAGGATTCAAAGTTCAAATTTGAGTAGAGATCTTCAATTGAAGATTTGTTTGGACAACTTTACTTTTGGTTGTACTTTGAAGTGAATATCATCTCTATTTTTCCTTTGTTATTATTTTCATAACTTTTTCTTTTTCTAATACTTTTTCACTTTTCCTTATATTTCTGAGAAGGAACACTTTTCTTTATACTTTGGATATTTGTTACTTCTTTGACTTTCATCCTTTTTCTAGTTTTTCTATCATCCCTACTCATTTTTTAAAGGTAAGAAATGAGTATTCTTACTTGGGTTTCTTGGGGTTAAGGTAAATTAGGTTTTAAAAAAGAAAAGGCTTTCCAAAAAGGCTCAATGGTCTAACTAGTGGTATAATATCTGAGTAGGCTTTATGTCTCTGGATTAAACAAGGATGGCCTTTATCATATCCTAGGCTACGTTAAAACCTATATGAGTCAATATATATTTAGGTACCAAAGGTAATACTCCTTTTTGGTTCTTGGATATCTAACCAAAGCAATGAATACTAGAATCTCTCAATGTTGATGTACACTGATGGAAATGTGAAGTTACTTATAACCCTAAAAAAGATGATAGTCTCTAATACTCATAGGGTATATAGGTCTCCACTGATATTCCTCAGGGTCTCTAACTCAAAACCATCTATTAATCTAATCTTATGCATTGTATGTATGTGTATTCCAAGATTTAACTTTCATAAAATACTTCAAGACATGAATAAAATGTAGAATTAGCCATATGTATTCCTATTAAGAAATTAAATTAGTGGGAATACTTATCTTTAGACAATCCTATTCTCATCACAATAAAGGAACTTTGACCTTCACAAATTTTGAAAACTCAAAAATTTTTGAAAATATTTAATTTAATTTTTTCATAACAAGACAAGAAAACTCAGAAATCTCATGTATTTCTACACCCTCTAACTTGAACTAAATAGTATCCCCAATGTTTTGAAATGTAGGACATCTATATAATGAATGAGTGATCTAGAACAATCAAACTCTATAATTCTAGGTTGTCTCCTAGTAAGTTCTAAGTTTAACATATTCAACAAGACATTAAAAATTGAAATTATGATGTGTAAGATAAGCCTCCAGTGGATTGAAAGTAGACAATGGTCTAAGAACTTCTGGAATTAAAGCTTCAATCATGTTGCAAGAGTCATCATAATCTAATTTTGTATGGTTGGTATTGAAAACATTGAGCTCAACTTTCATATTTCCAAAGAATAATTGCAGTATATCATTTTTAAATTTTATGATTGTGTTGGACATTGCCAAAAATCGATGTCCAAGAATTTGGGATCTAACTACTAGGGTCTTCAGGTAAAATTGGTGCACCTGTACTAAAACATCTTCAACCATACTGCGTAGAATCTTAATTGATCAATTTGCTAATTGCAAAGTGGTGTTGGTTGGTTTAAGATCACTAAGCCCTAGTTGCTCATAGATAGAGTAGGTAACAAATTAAGATTACCCCCTAGTTCAAGTAAAGACATATCTATGACATGGTTTCCAATGACACAAGAGATATTAGAACACCTTGGATCTCTAAACTTAGATGGGGTTTGGTGTTGGATTAAAGGGCTCACCTATTTCGTGCTAAAGGATTTCTTTTGTGCATTGAGTTTTCTCTTTGTTTGCATAGCTCTTTAAGAACTTGGCATAAGTAGGAGTACCATTTAAAGCATTGAGTAATGGAATATTTATTTACACATGTTTAAACACTTCCATTATCTCATTAAAATTTGTTCCTTTTTTTCCTATTAAGTAATTGAGGGTCTGAGGCTTTGGGCACATAGGGTGCCTCCACTATATGCTCAAATGGAGTAGGAGATTTCTATTTAATCTCTTTCTTCTATTTTTTTGCCTTTTCATTCTCCTCTTCTTTTTTCTTAGTCTACCCTTCTTTTTTATTAACCTAATAACCACTCCTAAGGGTTGTGATAGACTTGGTTTGCTCATGGTGTGACGACCCGGGTTTTCCCATGCATTTTTAAATGCAATATCTAATTCCTAAGGCGGGATGCATCCCTATTTGAAAACCATTTTATAAAAGCCATGCAATGCAGTGGAAAACCTTTAGTTTTAAACCCATTTTTGAAAACCCCGAGTGTCATTTGCCTTCATAACAACCAAAATAGTTTTTGAAAAACTTCTGAAATCATAAATGTTTTTCCCCAAGTCTATCCAGTCACAGCACACAGCCCAACTGTAAATAAATACAAATACATGTCCAAAGGGTAGAGAGTTTACTCACATGTATAGTTGTCTCCTTTGTTTATTCACTTGCTCATAGCACTAATATCTCTTGAGACGTCTTCTATTTGTGAGTGGAACTATCCTGAAAAATGTTAAGCATAGGGTGAGTTCAATGCATGCTATGTTTAAAATCATATGCTCTTAAAAACATGTGCATGTTCGAACAATCACGTTCAATATCGATATTAAAAACCACTATCGAATTGAAATACTAACGACTTAAAGATTAGCATAGTCCAAGTCGAAAGTATCATATATCATAAACATAATGATATGCATAAAATGCTCAACTGAATCTAACTCATGGATATCTGGTATGGTATGGTCGACCAACCTCATGTCATGCCATATGCAATGCAAGTAAATCCACGAAACCATAGGGCCCAAACTATGCCCACGACCTTGCAGCCGTGTGGTCCCTAGGTACCTGAGGACACAGCGTCATAGCCTCCACGGGGCATATGACACATCGACCTAGTGTCGTGACACCAGTGGTAGCCCCCTGTACCACATGCAGTCGATGTAGGGACATACCCTTTTTAGGCATGGTACCCACTCCACCTAGTAGTGGTAGAGGCTGGGTGGCCAATCCAGACCCCTCGGCATAGCGCCTACGAGCTTACTAGCCCAAATCATATAAGATCAAACAAGCGAAAAAAACCTCTTTTTCAAAATCTGTCTTCTTTGGGTCCCTCACAACTGCCTGGTCCTCACAACTGCCTACCCAACATCTTTTGGGCACTCCAACATCTTTGGGTAACCCTCAAGGACATGCAATTTTTTCAAGAACTCAATGCTTACAAATCATACGATATATGCAATTGTTTGCAAAACACGTCTATGCATAATGTATTTGTCATATGCATGCTAAATTTGTTTATAAACTAAACAAGTCATAAAATAAGTCATGCTAAACAAATCATATAACTTATTCTTTAAAACATGCAGCCTCAAAACAATCATGGCTCTTTTTAAAAGTCTAATAGCGATAGAGCACCTACCTCAAAGTCTCCTGGAGTCGTATCCTTGATCTCTTCAACCCGTTCCTGGGTCTCATTTATAAACTCCTGGGTACGAATGGATACAAGGAGTCCTTATTAATTTCAATCCATTTAGACATTAGATCACTAGCTCTGCCTATTGGGTCCCTGGACCTAGCCTAATTCATTGTCAGGCTAGATCCTATGATCTGGATCTACTATTCAGTAGTTAAACTCTGTAATTTGTCCTTTGGTCTAAACTTTAAAGTCTCATTAGGTCCGCGTGCCCCAGTTCCCAGGACACCCTTGTATCCTGGTTGAACTACAACCCCCTTACATGCGTGCACGCCCAAAGGCTGTGCCAGGGACCTCATTTTGCACGCATACATGCATGCTTAAGTGACGCGCTATGATGCGCATCATTGCACGGACGCACCTTGTAGCATGGCGCGACTCAACTCTCAGGGCACCCCGTGCACCCTGGTCGAGCCAGGACCAATGCCCCATGTTGCGTGCGCACCCAAAGGCCGTACCTGGGACAGTGTGCGCACACGCACATGCATGCCCAAGTAGCACGCTTCAGCACGCGTCCCAGTCAACGTCCTGCAAATGCATCTTCGATGCAGGCGGGCAGCGTCTTGGTGCTCAGGACACCCCGTGCATCTTGGACGAGTCAAAAGCTTGCCGCACGCTTGCGTGCACGCAATGCTGGCCCCCAGGGGATGCGTCACTCGTGTGCATCACATGGTGCATCCCGTGACAACTGGTTTTGGACGGATTTCAGAGGAAACTTGTCTTCTCTAGTTTCCACAGTGTCTCCCTAGACGAAAAACACCCAGATCCAGCGTGGATCTGGGCAAGGAAAAAGCAAAACCAAATAGGAAGGGGTGGGGGGGGGGGGGGGGGGTTTACCTGGGTGGTCTGGGAGAGTACCCATCACTGATGGGTGCGCCTATTCTTCACCCTGAAGCTCTTGCTTGCCAAAAACCGTGAAGAAGGGTAAAAACCCCAATGCCCAGATCGGAATAGAGAAGAGAGGGGAAATGGGGAGAGGGGAACAGAATGGCCGGCCTGACTAGGGCCTGGCCATTGCCAGAAAAATGCAGAGAGATGGGTTGAGACGGGTTTCCAATTTTGTCGGAAACCCCAGTCTCAAACAACTAGAAAAGACGCAATTTTGAAGAGGTGGGAGATGGGGTTTTTATAGAGGGGAGAAGGCGGTGCCCCTCAATGGCGGTGCCGCCATTTCCCCTTGTGTATTCTAGAGAAATCAGGAAAAACGGGTTTCTGGAGGGGTCTAGAGGTTGAAGACGACAGGAGGTGCCGTTATCAAAACGGCCCCCTGCGTTTTTCGTCCTTTTTTGTTTTTCTATTTAATTTCCAGAAATACCCTTATCTTTAAACGGCTGTAACTTCTTCATACGAACTCCGTTTTTGGTGATTTTTGAGGCGTTGGATTCCATTTTTCTAGTAAAATCTAATGGTACCAAGTTTCCTCACAAATTCCTTAATTTACTATTTTAAATAAAGTGAAATATTTAACTCAGTTTATTTCCTATAGAATGTTCAATTTTCGTTAAAAATAGTGTAAATTGCTCGGGCATTACACATGGGGTCTTCATGAGCTAGACCCTAATTCTAGTTATCCCTTAGGGTTTGGGTGAGACTGGCTTATTTGCATCTTTAACTTGGCTATAGCTTGAGGATTTTGGTGACTCTCATTTTGGAATTGATGTAAAGCCATGTTAGTATCATGATTTTATTTTATGAGAAATTGAATATTATCCTCTATTGATGGGGTTTTTGGTTGTTGATGATGCTGAAAACTAGGTGGCTACTAGGAAGCTAAAATCTTAGGGAAGTTCTGAACGGAGGGACTCACAGATGTACCTCCTAAGTAATTATTTTTAGACCATGACAAATTGGGATGCCTAGCCTATGTTGCATTATAGTTCTTAGAATATTGGTTATTGATGGTAGGGTTGCAATATGCACCAAGAGTATTTGCTTATTCTGAAAGGTATTCAAGGAAAACTTTATTTGATGGAGAATTTGTAGTCAGATGGGCTAGGCTAGAACAAGTAGCACATACCTCTTGTGGAGGTTTATAGGATAGAGTAGCAGTAATGAAAGTTGCAAACATATATTCAAGTTTGTCCTTTCTTCCATCTAAAGGCTCTAGTTAGTTTAATTTTTTTAACTATAGAATCAAGGTTATAAGACAAGTGTGATAGTACTCTAACTTCACATAGGCCTCCTTTCTTTTGTGGCTAAGCATTTCTCTCTCTCCTTTGAGAATAATCCCATTGTTGTGCCTTGTCTATTAATGTTTGGAAAAATTCTTATGCCCCTAGTTCACTTTCACCATAAGGGCCCCTCCACTTGCTGCATCTACTAGTTGTTTATTTTGAGGTGTCAATGCCTCATAGAAATACTGAACCTGCTTCCATTTTTCAAATCCATGATGGGGGCACTTTTCCAGTAATTCATTCCATCTCTCCCTACATTCATAATATTGTTCATCATCTCTTTGTTGGAAGTTGATGATTTCCCTACAAAGGGCATTTGTCTTATGGACAAGAAAAAATGTGTTCAAGAATTTCTTAGACAACTGGTCCCATGTAGCAGTGGAACCAACCTCTAAAGAATTAAGCCATAATTTGGCTTTATCATTTAACGAGAAAGGGAATAACTTAAGTCTAATAGAATCCTTAGTGACATTTCTATACTTAAATGTGACACAAATATTAAGAAATTCTTTGATATGTAGGTATGGGTCCTCTCTCTCACAACCATAGAAACATGGGAGTAATTGTATCACTCCAAGTTTAAGTTCAAAATGGTCTACATTGGTAGTTGCAATTTGATGCATGATGGAGTATTTAATTGGAGTCGTGTATAAAAATCACGTATAGCCATATGCTTAACTACTACTAATGGTTCATCCATGAGATTAGCAACTTGGTTTCTTATCCCTTGTCTATGTGTTCATTCAATCCCAAGATCTAATGGTACTAATTTAGGGTGTTGATATCAATGTCCTTGCATGCACTACAATGAAAACTAAGTAAATGTTGTAACCTAAACCTAGATGTGACTCCTAACTCTATGTGTTATGCAATCAAACAATTCTTAATGTTAGCAAGCCTATCTTGAAGATCTTTGTTTATCTGTGAGGTTGTAGCTTTTTAACCTAAACCTAGGACACTCCTCCTTAGATTTGGATTTGACTATTGCTTACCAATTAGGTCTTGCCCAAGGTGGTTAATACAATTCTTATGTAAGGAGGAGTATAGACCTCAACACCCATCAACAAAAGGTGTGGGAAAATCACTTGATTTTCGATACCCACTATAACCACAAAGTTTAAGAGCCATTGGAGTGACAATAGATCCTTTCAAAATGGTTCCTATGAGTTCAAAACCCTAAGTCTTTTGCCATTTGATTTTAGATTTAAAGATTAATAGTTGGGATCACAAGCGTACAAGGAATTTAATTGATTTCCTAGGTGGCGAAGGATCTGGTGATGAAATTTAGTCCTTATCTTATGAGCATTGCTGTAGGGCCCTTACTAACATTATGTTCCATCTACCATAAAGCAATAAACACACATTGCAATACAAGAAAGCAAACTAATGCAACCTATATGCTATCCAACCAAAGCTTAGATAGGTGCTCTCTAATAGAACAACCCTAATTAAAGATGCAACAAATAAGATGAGTGATCCTAAAACTATATGAATTATTCTACCAACCAAATGCAAATTATACTAAATACAATCTAAACTAGGAAAAGTAAATCAAAGTGACGGATACTTACTATGGGGTTTTTGATGAATATCAAGTGTGGGCCTCCATACACACTTGCTTTGTTTTAATACAACCCATTTAAAATTGAAATTGAAATAGAAATAGAAATTGCAAGTTACAATGGGCCTCACTACAAGTTTCACTAAAAAAACTTCCTATTTGAGGAAGGCAAGGAAATCCTATCTAGTTGATGAAGCTCCACTTGCCAATTTTCCCTTGCACAAAAACAAGAAAGATAGGTCAATTTATGAGGAATTAGCAAGATATTCAAATGCAATAAAAAAATCACAATCTAATGCAACTTAAGACTACAACTAAAGATAAATAATTCAAATTAAAATCCAAATATAAATCCATTGTGACTCCTTGACAACAATGCCAAAAACGTGGTGTAGCTTTAAAATTACTCTCAAGTGCACAAATCAATGTAATATTTTTACGTAAGTGAGGTTTATCCCACAAGGAATCTCAAATATTTGTAATGGATTGGATTCAATTTAAATCAATTAACTTTATCCAAAGAGATAAAGATGTGATTAAACAAGGAAATTAAAACAACTAAAAAGGAAACATTCATGGAATTAGCAAGTAGAATTAAAAGGAAACTTTCTAAAATGAAAACTTCTCAAAATATAGACTTTCCTAAACTAGAATTAAAAACTTTCAAAAAAATACAACATTGTAAAATTGATTTAGGAAACTTTCTAAAACTAAACTAACATGCAAAAACAAATAACCAATGACATCTAACTAAGTTTAACAAGAAATTAGAAACATGCATGTGAATGGAAACCACCATTAAAAGGACTTTCTAAATTAACTCTTTCTAACACCTAAAACCTCTTAAAGATGGAACTTCCTATAATTCAAAAAGGAAAAAATTTCCAAACCTAAAATAAGATGCAAAGAATGAGTTAAATACTTCCAAAACATGATTATGCAACTAAACTAAGAAAAAACCAAAAAGGAAAGTGAACTAGTCCCGTGCGCATGATCCATGTATTGTACATATGGTTCAAGGTGATTGACGAATTTAAAGTGAACCATGATGAAAACTAATTAATGGATCTAATAAATAACATAAAAATATAAAATTTTGCCTAAGTATTTTAGAAAATAAGGTGCTTAGATGGGTGGAATTAAAGCGCAAAGTTAACGGGAGAAAATTTTCAAATTTCAACTACTTAAGAACATTCAACAAATCTAGTATTAGAAAGCTATTGAAATCACAACTTTTAAGCAAGGAAACAACCCATATCTCAAATAATTTGATAAAAGAAACATTCCATAACAAGAATTCCCACAAAATTTTATTAAATCACCTTCAACTTACACAAAAAATTTGACACATAATACATGTTCTATTGCTGAAAATTTTGTCTAATTCTTAAGCATTAAATCCTATCTAAGTGACATAAAAAATGTAATCTAATGCTCACAAAATAAAGTATGATGACATGCAAAGAAAATTTAGAAAGGAATTCAAGAGAAAAGAAAGCTAAGAGGGTGAACTAAGGCAAGGAAATTAACCTAAAACTAAGGATAAACAAAAGGAGCAAAACATGAAATTCAAGATGGGATTTCAAGGCCTAAGCTAGCTCTTCTCTTGGCTGTCACTAACAAAGAAGAGTTAACTTAAATATTAAGGGAATAATAAATAAATTCAAGTGAAATTGAGGTAAAGAATAAAGAGAAAGCTAAATGGAAAGAAGTGTGCAAAACTAGAAAGCAAAACAATGAAAACTAGACCAAAGCAAGAAAACTACTAACCTGAATTGAAGACCAAATAACAAAGACAATAATTAGAAATTCAAAGGAAGAAAAGCATCCAAGAAATCCCCCAAGTCCAGCAGCAAATTGCACCCAAAGAAAGCTTGATTTCAGGGTGTCTCTCCCACCTCTACTTGAAAAATTTGTATGAAACATGGACTACATATTTCTAACATAGGAAGAGGTGAAACTATGAGGAATGGGGCCTAGGTTTAGGGTATTGAATGAGGATAGTTTGGTGGAAGATAAATTAGCAAGATGATGTCATAAAGATGACATAAGACAGAGATAAGAATTATGGATTGGCTGATGTCTAATTATGAAAAGGCCGTAGGTGTCTTTTTCCAAGAAGGAAAGTGGAGCTCTTTTCCTTTTAATTTTGTGATATTTGGTTGATAGAAAGTCAAAGAATATGAAAGGAATAAGGTTTAAGAAAAATAAATAAAGATCTAGAATTTTAAAGTTATTTGAATTGAAGTATATATAAGGTTTTCTATTTAAGAAACCCTTGATCACTAAATAGGAAAGTGGGGGCCGGGGGGGGGGGGCGCGAGCGCATCTTTTTCATAATGAGGTGCCTCCCTCCCTTAAACTGTAACCCTAGGAAAAAGGGTGGGAGATGGAGTTGTAAAGTAGGGTTTCTCTCTTAATTGGTTGACCAATGCATAATCATCTTACATTTTACATAATTCCCTCAAACCTTCAAATTAAACCTTGAAAATCCAAATTTAAAAAGTGGATCATTGCTTGAATTCTCCTCCAATTGTATGGTACCATGTGGAATTTGGTTTAACTGGTTATGTGGCTCACTTTGAGTGCTCATTTGGCTTGGCTTCATGGCTCACACCCTCGGCCAGAATGGTATGGCTTGAATTACTTAGCTTGTCACCTTATCTCATGGTTTATATGGCTAAGGTGGCTTGAATAGCTCCATGCAAAGGTGGTGGAAATGCATGGCTTACTTCATGGGCCCATTTTAGTCACCTTTAGCTCTTTTAATTGCTTCCATTGATCCATCGACTTGCCTTATTATGATCTTGGACCTTGATCTACATTGAAAAGTTAAAATTTAGGCCTTGACACAATCTTTGGATATTGATCTTCAACTCTTATCTCAATAAATCTTAGCTTTTGGATCATTTTTACATGACCTACAAAAGGTAAAACAACCTAATTAAATCCTAAAAATATGATCATTCATATACTTACTCTGGATTAGCCTTTGAAACTAAAAAATATCACATTTTTAAATTATGAGGTCAGATATGCATGTATTACAAATTTTGACCAAAAACCATAATTTAACTCTATAAGTTATAACACATGAGCTACTAATTGAATATTATCTATACCAAATTGAACACTTATCAATAGGAATGAAAATTGAGGGAAAATAGTAAATATTCTTCAGAATTCCTACATGTAATGAAATTTTGCTAGTTAGGATGTTGCAAGTGAGTGGGGAGGTGTTTGAAGAAATCAAACACCAAACTATTATTGTTACTCTACATTTTGGTTTTTGCTAAAATCATATACCAAAAGCTTCACTGATTGCCAACTGTGTATGAGGATTTTCTTCATGTGCATCGAGGAAGACAATGGTAATGTTGGGTCATTGATCCAACATGGTCTCCTCTATTGTTCTTTCTAATATTTGATGGTTTGCAAAGTCATCATTTTCTTTTCTCTTGATCGAGTCATCAATGAACGTGGTTTGATAGTGAGGTGGAGCAAATCCAGAGCTTGGAGTTCTGTTAACATTGTTAGCTTATTGTTGGCATCATCATTGATTTATTATTGTTATAAAGAGATTGATTAAGAGAGAGAAGTAGTGGGGAGTAGATTGTGCTCTCCGTCATCAGCTAAACTTAACATTCAGTAGTGATCGACTTGAGGGAAAAAGAGAGAGAGAAGCAGATAGCTCATTCTATGCAGTCAATCAACTTGGAGAAAAGAGAGAGAGAGAGAGAGAGAGAGAGAGAGAGAGAGAGAGAGAGAGAGAGAGAGAGAGAGAGAGAGAGAGAGAGAGAGAAGCAGATAGCTTATTCTGTACAGTCAGTTGTCTCGTCTTTTTCCCTCTAGTGCATGGGAGTTGAGGTCCATATGGTGACTCAACTCCCACATGTTCAACTCACGGCTTGTTAGTCATCATGCAGGGTCACTCATTCTCACTATTGTTGGAAAACTGTTGTAGATTGACCTGTCATTGTCTTATTTTAATGTTTTTAGACAATTTTGAATTTCTTTTCTAATTACTTGAACTTTGATAAATTTTCTAATTTTCAGAGAAATTGGTTGCAATTTTTCATAAAACTTGAATTGAAATTCAAGTCATTTAATTCACAACATAACATTGGATTTGATAGGTTTTGAAATTTTAGAATTTACCTGAATTTGAGTTCAATCAATTTCAAAACTCATTTTGGGCCCACTTATTCAATTCAACCTTAGTTGTCCTATTTCACAAATTTGAAAAGATTTGGAATTCAATTGTCTTTATCCCAATCCAAGAACGTGGGTGTCATAAAACTTCTATCCTTAAAAGAAATTTTATCCTCAAAATTTAAATTAGTACCTGAGTTTTCAAACAATTTTGAGTACTTCTACTTGATCTCTGTTTCTAACTCTCAAGTGGCTTCTTTCGCCCTATGATGTTGCCACACAACTTTTGCAAATGGTATCACTTTTTGACACAAAGCTTGTTCTCTTCAGTCTACACCTGTATTAGCTTCACCTCATATGAAAAATCTTCATGGACAACAAGGTCTATCCAATGAAGAACATGAGAGGGATTCGGCTCATACTTTTGCGGCATTGACATGTGAAAAATGTTATGAACCTACAACTGCCATGGATGTAAGGCCAATTGATAAGCCACTTCTCCAACCCATTCCAAAATCTCAAAATATTTGATGAATCAATGAGATATCTTCCTACTTTTGCCAAAATGTATCACACCTTGCCTCAGTCGAACTTTTAGGAACATATGATCTCTTATCTCGAAATCTAACAGTTGTCTCCTATAGTATGCCTAGCTCTTGCTTCAACTTTGAGTTGTTAACAACCATTGTCTAATTTGTTCGACTTTCTATGTGGTCTCTCTAACCAACTCAGGGCCTATCAATGGCTCTGCCCAACAAACTAGGGACAGACATACCATACAACGCCTTGAATGATGCCATCCCAATGCTAGACGAGAAACATTTATTGCATGAGGATTTAACTAATGGTAAGTGTTTGACCCTTTTTTCATGAAAATCCAACACACATGCCCTTAGCATGTCTTCAAGAACCTAAATCACCCTCTTAGACTACCCACATGTCTAGGGATGAAATGCTAAGTTAAAACTCAACTTTGTACCCCTTGTTTCCTGTAAACCTTTTCAAAACCTTGAAGTGAACCTTGGATCTCTATCCGACACAATGAGTATAGGGACTCCATGCAACTGCACAATCTCACTTGCATACAATCGACTCAGTATCATGAGTGAGTTCTTAACCTTTAATGGTAAGAAGTGCACTAACTTAGTCAACATGTCGACAATCACCCACATGTTGTTCCAACATGGTAGGGCATGTGAAAAACCTACCACAACATCTACGTATTGTGCTTCCACTTCCATTTTTTTCTATTAGTAGAGGCTATAGTGGTCCTACAGAGCTATGATGTTTTGCCTTAACTTGCTAACATGTTAAACATTGAGCAACAAACTCGGTGAAATTCATCTTCATCTGTTTCCACCAAAATTGCCTCTTGAGGTCATGTTACATCTTTTTGCTACCAAGATTTATCAAAAATTAAGATTGATGTGCCACTCTAAAACAACTCTTTCCTGGCCTCATCAACTGACGATACCAGAAGTCTACCAAAATATCGTAACCTACAAGAAGAATCCACAGTCTAGTACTCAACACTCTCTCGATTTTCTAGTTTGGCCTAAATACTCTTGACCTTATCATCATCTTACTAAGCCCTACAAAATCTACTATTGTATTGAAGGTTGAGCCATCACCTAACACAAAAATGCACAACTCTGAAAAGAGATAACCTGCAAAACATACTTGATAAATGAATCACAAGCCATCCATCGAAAACCCTAAAGTCCTATAATCAAACATCCAAACTTCTTGTTTAGTGCATCAGCAACAACATTTGTATTTCCAAGGTAGTACTAAAGTGTGAAGTCAAAATTCTCCAACTACTCAACCCTTCTTATCTATCTTAGATTTAGATTCTTTTTAGTGAAGATATACTTCATACTTTCATGGTTTGTGAAGATATTGAACTTTTCACCATACAAATAATGCTTCTAGGGCTTCTCTGTAAACACCAGTTCTACATGCTCTAAGTCATGAGTGAGATATTTTCTTTTCATTCATCTTCAACTAATGAGAGAGATATGCCACCACTCTCCTTTCCTACATCAGGATGCAATTAAATCCTAAATACAAAGCATCAAAATACATGGCATAACCCATAACTCACTTAGGAATCATAAGAACATGTTCCATTGTTAACCATCTCTTGTGCTTATAGAATGCTTGCTCACATGAGTCATCTCAGTCAAACACCACACCCTTTTTATTAGCCATGTCATTGAGCTAGAATGTGAGAAAAATCTTTCACAAACTACCTATAATAGCTAGCCAATCCAAGGAAACACCTTATCTCGGTCACATTCTGTAGTCTTTCCCAACCTAACACCACTTCAATCATTGATGGGTCAACTAAAATCCCATCACTAAAGACCACATGACCAAGGAAATTCATCTTTGTTGCCCAAAACTTAGACTTGCTGAGTTTTGCATATAGCTAACATTCTCTCAAAAACTATAATGCAATAGATAAATGCTGCCCATGCACCTCCTTGGACCTGAAGTACATCAATGTGTTTTCCACAAACACGACTATAAATTGATCTAAGTATGGAAGGAAGATTCAATTCATTAGGATCGCGGACATAGCTATGGCTTTTGTCAACCCAAAAGGCATCACTACAAACTCGAAGTGACCATATTGAGTAATGAATACCATCTTTAGAATATCCTCAGTAACATGTATATCCCCTCAATTGATCAAACAAATCATCAATCCTCAGTAACAGATATTTGTTCTTGATTTTTACCCTATTCAATTGCTGGTAATCGACAGAGTCTCAATGTGCCATCTTTCTTCCTTGTGAACAACACTGGCACTCCCCATGGCAAAGTCTTAGCAAATGAAATCCTTTTCTTGCAACTCCTCCAACTATGCCTTCAACTCTTTGAATTCCACTTGTGCCATTCGATGTGGAGCAATTGAAAATTCAACTTCACTCTTAGAGGTAAACCCAGTAATTCCTTAGGAAAAACATTTATGAATTACCTCATTACTGGCATTGTATCAATACCAATTTCATCATCATTGTGACCCACCAAGGCAGCCATCCAAACGTTATTATCTTTCTGACATCTTTAGGCAATATGAACTTGTGGGCATTCATCATAAAAAATGAATCCCATTCAATAAGACAAATGTCACTCTCTTTTAACAATAATCGATGGTGGCACTATACTCATATAGAAAATCCATCCCCATGATCATATAAAAAAGGTTGATCTCCATAACCACCAAATCTAGCATTAGACTATGAACTACCACTTCAACTTCGCACCCTTGGAAAACCCTACTTAAGGTAAAACTCAATCCCACTAGTAACTCAACCTATGATGTTCAATCAAGTGGTTTAGTGTCCAAATTCAAGTCATAGAAAAGTGAAGAAGAAATGAAGGAATGTGTTGCACCAGAATTGAACAACACTCAAACCAAAGTATGTAACAGTAAAAATGTACCTTCAATGACAGTACAGTCTGGGTCAATGTCTAATTGTCCAAGTGAATAGACTCCCCCTATGTCCTCAACTCTGAAGCCCATGTTGCAGGCTATGTACCTTTGTGCATTGATCTCTACATTGTTGGTTGTCCCTGAACATGTGATATTATGCCACTCTAGGCCCTACCCTATAATTAGTTCTATGTGTGGTCCTGAGAAGCTCTTAGCCTGGGACAATCCCTCCTAAAATGCCCTTCCTAGTCACAACTAAAACAAGTTTTACTAGCCACTCTAGAAAGTGAAAATGAGTCTAAGCACCTTGCCCTCATTGAGGACACCCTTTTCCCCTCTTACCCTTGCCACCTTAGGAATGAGACTTCTTAAAGTTTCTCTTCATAAATCCTTGAGCACTCTTTTTACTATCCTAGCCATGCTCAACCAATTGGGCTCTATCCATGGCCTTGACATAATCCTCTAGCTTGAAGGGTATCAACTCTGCTGAATAGAATTCCTTAGCACCTAATTGAAATAATAAGCCTTATACCTAAGAGTGGAGATCATTAATGGAGCAGGCTAAGATAGTTAATGGAATCTAGTAGTGTATTGCGCCACGATCATGTCATGCTACGTTAGCCTTAGAAATTTTGCCACTTTGGCATTTGGTTGAGATATAGGAAAGTACTTTAGTAGAAAGGGCTCCCCAAAGAGTTCCTAAATCCACTCCTCATTGGGTCTAACACCCTTTGCTACTCTCCACCAATGGATAGATTGTCCTGCGAATTGAAAGTAGCCATCCTCACCATCAAATCTTTGGTGACATTTTACACCTCAAAGATCCTTTAGATCTATTCTAGTCAATCTTTTACCACCATGTGATCTGATATCCCATCAAACTTGGGTGGCCCCAACTTCTTGAACTCACATAAAGTAAGTGTTTCCCTACTTACACCCTTTATGGGGGCTTGTAGGATTGGTGGAACTAGGGTTTGAAATCCTACACCCCGGTTTATGGCCTCAGCTATTGCCTAACCAATCTATCCAATGGCCTCCTAGATTGGATCGTGTGCATGCAACTCAATCCTCTAAAACTTGAGCCACCACTCCTAATCTCAACAATGGTTGCTCCTTTCAAAAACATCAAATAGACAGTGATCAATTATCAATCATGGTGCTTCAAAAAGACACATAACAAAACATTTTCTTAATAAATGGTGATTCAAAGCTGACAAGACAAGTTTTTCCCAATTAACCAAGCTACTTTCAAAAATATCAAATAGACAGTGATCAATTATCAATCATGGTGCTTCAAAAAGACACATAACAAAACATTTTCTTAATAAATGGTGATTTAAAGGTGACAAGACAAGTTTTCCCCAATTAACCAAGCTCCTTTCTTTGATACCAAGATTTGCCTCAACCCCACACCCCAAAGGCTATGATTAAAGAACCTAACCATCTTGATTAGCTCAAGTGAGGCCTATGTGGCTCTTTATTTTTTTATGGAGCAGAAGTCAGGATGGAGCTAGATGCTTTTGTCCTATGCAAGGCACGATTTTTAGAAGGCAAAATTAATTCCTCATTTCAACCAAAAATCTGGTAGAATCTCTTTTGTTTCTTAGACTTATGCATTTAATGCATGCTATGCAATTCACCAAATAAACAATTGAAAAATATAATTTGAGATTTAGTTTCCCTACCATTGTATTCAAATGTAAATATTTCTTAACTCTTTATCTCAAAATCAAGAGTGGAAATTGCATCCATGTAATATATAAAGAATTTAACACATTACTCCATAGAATCATATACATGGGCATTCTTATAAAAAAGCATAATTATACATCAAATTCATTGACATAAAAGTATGAATGTACAGTAATAGCAATAACAACACCCAATCAAGTGTCAGTCACCACTCACAAGCATTTGTCCTTCATCCGCCTGACTCGAACATGAAAAATGATAATATGAGCTATGAAGCCCAATAAGGAAAAAGAACTAAACCCCATAGGTATATCCCACAGTTCTTGTCAAGCTTAGCTCAATCCTAATTCCTTGTTCAAATCAGGAAACATATGTTTAATATTATAAGAAATCACAATAAACTGTAAATATATATCATCATATTTAATAAATAGCCAATCATCCAAGAATATCATTCATTGTACCATTTTCCATACTAAGATAGTGGGCATCACATTTAAATACCTTAAACATGCATACTTTTGACAAAATCATCAATCTAACCAAGGGTCATTCTTGCAATGTTACCATCCACTATGGTTGTAGATCATCATACTACCAACCAAGTAGTCATCTCCATAAAGGTAACCATCTTAGGTGGCTCTACGATGGTTATAGTCCATCTGGGAACCCTTTCCCTTAGGATTTTATCATCTTGGGGGCTTCCACCTTGGTTATGGTCCACCTGGTAGCCCTTTCCCTTAGGATATACCATCTTAGGTGACTCTACCATGATCATAGTCTACCAAGAACCCCTTTCCCTTAGGGTTACAATGTTAGGAGGTTCCACTTGTCTCATAGCAGATTAAGCAGTCTCCTTGAAGGAAAACAATCACATGAATGCCCTATATAAACCAATAAATAATAGCATCATTCCTTAGAATGAAGTTCCATTTCTCATGAACAACATCTAATTAATACATAACTCAAGCCAATTGATCTACCATCTTGAGTAGCTCCACCTTGCTTATGGTCAACCTAGCAGCTTTTTCCCTCAAGATTACCATCTTAGGAAACTCCACCATCGTTATGGTTGACCAAGCGGCCCTTTTCCTTAGGATTACCATCTTGGGCGGCCCCACCATGGTTATGGTCAACTAGACAACCCTTTCCCTCAGGTTTACTATCTCAAGAGTTTTTGACTTATCTCACAATAAACTAAGTAATCTCCTTGCAATTCATAATTTATGTCATTTTCATAATAACTACATGAAGATATACATATATTGAATATCCAAGAATTAATAATGGTTTTACATCATATATAATAGCTGAATCATTCATGCCATCTACACAAAATCTCTATTCTTACACCTCTTCTATGAAATCTCTAAGATGACTGAGTTCCTTTATAACTCAGTCTATAACCACAATTTCAATGAAGTTAGGTTAATAAGAATTTCGTAGATCACATAATTTAATCAAACATATGTATGCCCTATGTCACCAAAATTTCTCCATCATTCAACTTTAAACTCATCAATTTAGATTTGTACATGTATCCACATATAAAACCATCATAATGTTGTAGATTTACTGATACTCAAATTTAGAAAAAATTAGACAAAATCCCCAATATCCAAACCTTCATAATTCAAAATTTACAAAATCAAAGAGAATTAATGGATAGAGAAGGGGAATTAGGGTTCTTATACTCGTTAGTGAAAACAAAGATTGTAGATGATGGGGAAGTTGAGTTCTTCGTGGGGATAAAATGAAGGTTTGGAGCATATCAAAAGCCTCACGCATCATGAATCTAATTTAGAAACTACAAATGTAATACATTTACTTAACTATTAAAAAAATCTAATTAACTTATGAGTGAAAATTCAAGAAATCAAGCATATAACATCACTGATCCATGGTTTAGAGCATCAAGATCAACTGAGATCAAGATCAATTATAGATTGGTCCTCTATCACTAATCAATTAATAGAACAACACAATCTTAACCATTCAAGTTATTAATTTGATTTTTTGGCATGGATCAATGATTGAAACCCTAATTAGTTGCAGGAAATTTAGATATACACCATTGGTTTCTAACCAACAGTCTAGATCAATGAGTGCATTTTTGGTATCATAGATCCACGTAGTTGTAGACTATTAGTTTTGTGGATTAGTAGCTCTAACCAATGATTAATGACCTGATCCATGTTTTGGACGATTGGATCTATGTTTAATGCATTGCAAGTCACAATTGGTGGTCATATTCCCTTTTTTCCAGCCATTCAATGGTCAAAATTCAATCTAATAAAAAAAATAATAACTTAGGATTCTAGAAATGAGTTTTTTGACCATCGACCTATGGTTAATAGTTATGAAAAGCTCAAATGTAACTATTTGGGGTAGATCTACAATCAACAACATGAAAATCCATCGATCTACTTCTATTAGGTAGTAGATCTAATGATTTCAACCCAAAATCAAAATGAATCATTGATAAAAACTCATGAAAAATCCTAGATCTAGCATGCACATATTATAGTAATGGAAATCAAAGAAAGATAGTAGAGATTCATGACGATTCCTACATGCATGTGCTTTACCTCTCAAGAAATGACTGGAGATGGGGTGGGGGTTGAAGAAATTGAACACTAGATTGTTAGAGTCACTTTGCCTTTTAGTTTTTCTAAAAATTGACACCAAAAGCTTCGTTGGTCGTAAACTGCAATTGGAGGTTTTGCTTCATGTGTGTTGAGCAAGAAAATGATGGCATTGAGTCATTAATCCAACATCGTCTCCTACAATATTCTCTCTAATAACCAATTGTTTACATACTCATCATTCTCCTTTCTCATCATCAAGTCGTCAATGAATGTCGTTTGATAGTGAGGTGGGGCAGATATGATCGAAAGGAGTTCTCTGTCATGGTGTTTGTCTTACTATCAATGTTAGCATCAAATTTTTGTCGCCAGAGAGAGAGGCGATGGGGAGTCAATTGTTCTCTTTGTCACTAGATAAATCTGATGTCATGCAGTGATTAGTGAGGGGAAAAGGAAACAAAGAATTAATTACCTTGTTCTGTATAGCCAACTGTCTCCTCTTTTTGTTGCTAGTGCATGGGAGTTGATCTCCATGTGGTACTGGATATCCAAGTGTTGATCTCCATCCTTATTAGTCATCATGTGGGTTCACTTAAGTAAATAGGGGTTTCCTTATCAATTTTGACCATGATGGCCCATTTGTAAAATTTTGGGGTTTAAAGTACTTGGTCTCTGTTTCACATGTTCTTGATGTTGTTGGAAAGTTCTAATAGATCACAATCCAATAATTGACCTTTTATTGTCTAATTTTAATATTTTAATATAAATTTTAATCTATTTTACAATTACGTGAATATTGATCAAGTCCCATGATCATCAAGATCAAGTTTGTTAAGATCATGTATTTTGATCATAAAGATCAAGTCATCTGGTCATTAAAATCAAACTCCATTAAGATTAAATCAAGATCAAAATCAAGCCAAGTCAAGTCATCCGCTGAGAATCCCTCAGCAAAGAAGCACTAGGACATCTCTGAAAATCCTCCAAGAACCCCTAGGCAAAGAAGCACTAGCCCACCTCTAGAAAATTCCTCCAAGAATCCCTAGGTGAAGAAGCACAGGCTACCTTGACCAAATTTGCTAGGAAACCCTAAGCGCAGAAACAATAGGCAACCTTTCGCAAAGTCCTTTGAGAATCCCTACTTGAAGAAGTACCAAGCCTCCTTCATCGAAATTCACTAAGAATCCTTAGTTGAAAAAGCACTAGGCTACCTTTGTCAAAATCATTTAAGAATCCCTAGGTGAAGAAGTACTAGGCCACCTTCAACAAAATCCTCTAAGAATTTGTAAGCGAAGAAACATTAGACCACCTTGACCAAATTTTCCAAGAACTCCTATGCAAAACAGCATTAGGCATCTCTAGCAAAAATTTTCGAAGATCCCCAGGAAACGAATAATATAATCCCTAGGCAAAGAAGAAGAAGAAGAAGAAGAAGAGAGAGAGAGAGAGAGAGAGAGAGAGAGAGAGAGAGAGAGAGGAAGCGAAACTAGCTGATATTATATTATTATTTCAAAATAGTTGATATAATTATATTATTATTTTTCTTAATTTTAATATTTCTATTTTTTTAATAATTCTATTTCTTCTTTTAAAATGTTATAATTTCTTGTTAGAGACATCATTATGCACTATCATGACTTATTCTGACCAACTCTTGTTCCAACTTTCATGAATGGGGCCCATAAGATAAAATTACAAAAATACCCCTAGGTGCAGTTATCAAATTTTCACCCCCCATCATGATATTTGAACTTTCTCATTTGGACTCTAATTTCAACATTTTTAGTATCATTAGAAAGATTTTTTTTAATACATTTTGAATTTTAGGTTTTGAGGGTGGAGTGTTTTTCAAAACTTCATTTCCACGAAACACAAAACATAAAATTCCAAATTCACATTTCAATATAAAAAAATAGTCAAGAATTATATAGAAGGGAAGCCTCGATGCATGAAGCACTCGCCTATGTGGGCTCTAGGGAAGGGGCAGACCACAAGGGCCCAAAGTACATAGCCTTACCTTGCATTTTGCAAGAGGCTGTTTCCATGCCTTGAACCCGTGACCTCAAGGTCACACGATGACAACTTTTACCGTTGCGCCAAGGCTCCCCTTTAGTCAAGAATTACATGAGATGGAATTTAGAAAATGAGATTATTACATTCTTTCAAAGAATTTTATCCCCAAAATTCTTCAATGCTTAATCATCAAATAGGTCAAGATATTTCTTTCTCATCTTGTCGTCTGGCTCCCACATTGATTCTTCAATTGAGTGGTGTTGCCAAAGAACCTTGACTAGAGAAACCTTCTTGTTTCTCAAAACTTGCTCTTTTATGTACAGGATTTGAACAACCTTTTCTTCCAATGTCAAATCAAACTGCAAGATTTGCTTGAGCACATAAGAAAGGTCAGGTACATACTTCCTTAACATCGAAACATGAAACATGATATATTAGAAATATTACATATGATACCACTATATTTAGCAGTTCTAACCATTAATTTAACTTAAGTATCAATAATTAGGGTTTATTTCATATTTTATATGATTAGAGTACAATTGTGAAAAATGCATATTTTTGGCAACTAAAACCCTAAAAGTGAGCAAGTCCACTATTCAGCCATCATCATTGAGACCCACACATGCCATCAACAAAGAAGTCTAAAGGTCCAAATTGCTATGGGGGTGTCCTTAACAAAGTCAGAACAGTCAGAAACCCAAAGTTGGTGACCAACCTTATCCACTCAAAGGAGGGTTCCTTTATCAAAAGAGAAGGCAGAAGAATTCCCTATGCATGCATTCATGCAATCCACCACCTTGAGAACTTTCTAAGTGAAGCTCAAATCATATATAATGAAGTACAAGTATGGTTTATATGCCAAAGAGAATTACTTAGAGAGTAGGGCTTGATTGAAGAGAAGTTTCACTAGTTCATTCATTTACTTAACTCCAGACATGACCACACATGAAGTACATGAATTTTCCATTCAAGCTAGTGCACCAACTTCCAGTACACATGTTGTGCATTTGGGAAATAAGGAATAAAAAGAGTGCAAAATCATGGTGAAGAGAGAGAGACAACTAATAGGAAATTTATGGCTAACATTCATCCAGGCTTTTAAAGCATTCAATGGCCAAGATCTAACCTTGCTCATGGATATCTTAAAGCACACAATAAGACCTCACTTAAATAAGGATAGACCATTAAGGATAAGTCATGCAAAGAATACTGGAACTAAATTCCATTTGTAGAGATTTTTCCACGGGCTACCTACCCACCTTTATCTTAAAAAAAAAAACGTGTTTCTACAAGTAAAAAAATGTGATTTACCATTGAATTCTATTGGTTGGAGAAAAAATGGCGGGATGGGAGAGAATTAAGAAGGAAAAATAGATTTAGAGAAGAAAATATTAACAAAATCAAAGCCATCCTATCTAAGGTGTACTTAATCCAATAGATGAAAGAAAAGAAGCTCCAAACATGTTCTTTTGGATAAGGAAACTTGCAAGAAATCTTATCCACTCAATCTAAGGTGAAGCATGATCCAATGATAAGGAATGAAGAGGAGAAAACCATGAATCCCTAGCCACCATACTACACATCCATGCAAAGAAGTCTCAACGTGTTTTACATATGCAGTATGGGTGATGTGTCATTTTCAAAGGAGATTCCAAGTGAATTTTCAAAGAGGAAGCTTGAAGGAAAATTCCTAAGGAGCCACATAATAATAACATATGCTCATCTCCTAAGTTCAAGGCCATCTCCATCATTCAAGGAAGAAGGAAACTCATCCAACCATCCATCCATACATCTTTAACCTTTCCCAACTCCATGTGATTCTCCCTTATCTCTGTCCATCCTCCTTTATCTCTACTATTTCTCCTTATCTCTTTCCATCTCATTCCTTTATTTCTATCATTTCCTTCCTTTCATTCTATCCGCATCTAAATCCCATGCCCAATCTCATTCCAATTCCAACCTCAAAAATTTAATGCAATCCATCTCATTCATTTCTTAGGGCTTCCTCTTTAAAAGAAGGAAGGAAGAAGGAGAATGGAATTTCTTATGCTTCCTTAGAATTCAAAGCTTATATCCAGAAGAAATAGAGGGAGAGAGATCACTCTAGCCTTATTCCCTTAGAGCTCCACACCTACATCCTTTGGAAATAAGATAAGAGCAACCATGATCTCATATCCCATTCCTGTTGAAGAGGGAAGCATGAAGCTAAGTAGTAGAAGGAATGGTGCTCACCTTCGTAGTGGCAACCATTTTTGCAATCATCTAGGTAGCACCTCTCCTTAGTAGCTCCTCTCCTCTTCAAGGTTGGACACATCCATCTTCCTTTCTCCCATCCAATCTCTGATCTCAAAGCACCATTCTTTCCTTTCTTCCATGCACCATTCTTTCCTTTCTTCCATGCCCCTCCCTTCTCTTTCTTCCACACATCCCACCATCCATTCTTCTAGACACACCACTAGATGCCCATCTTCCTTAGACATTCCCTCTCTAGCACTCTCTTACATACATATTTACATGACCTCCTTTATCATTTATCATTCCTTTGTTTTATGTATACTCCTCTACTAATTATCTTCTTAGAGTTTTAGTGAGGAGAAAACTCTACCAATGCTAGTCCCAAGCCCAGATGAAAAAGGAGGAGGGTCTTGCGTCAGGTGCTAGCAAGCAAGGGAGAAGTTGAAGATGATTTTGTTATTTCTTTCTTACAAATGAATATGCATTTGTATATTAGTTTGTGAGAAAGGAATGAAAATCATCTCCAGCTTCTTAAAATATGGCAACCCTTGTGTCAAGTAGTTAGCTGGCAAGGGTGAAGCTGAAGATGATTTTGTTACTTCTTTTCTGCTTACAAATGAATATGCATTTGTATATTAGTTTGCAAGGAAGAAATGAAAATCATCTTCACAGTTTTAAAACCATGGCAACCCAAACATGACATGAATTGAAAATTGACATTCCCTCAAGCTAGGGTGTTCCTCATAAGCGACGTGCTGCATCGAATCTTGGGTGCGATGAAAAATAGGCAAGGGTTGCTAGGGCATTCTCCCAAAAGCAACGCATTATATCGGATCCTGAGTGTAGTAAAAATGGACAAGGGCTACTAGAGCTTCCCCTCTGAAGCGACGCACTGCATTAGAATCCAGGTGTAGTGAAAAGTGAAAATGGGTTCATGCCATGGAGGTCGAGAAAGGCGATAGTAAATAAGATATCTCTAGAACATAAGATTCGTATCGCCACATGGAATATAGGGACATTGACAAGTAAGAGTTTGGAGTTAGTAGACGCGATGAAATGCAGGACAATCAACATCGCTTGTATCCAAGAAACCAAGTGGAAAGGGGCTAAAGCTAGAGAAATAGATGGGTATAAATTATGGTACATAGGAAAGGAAAATAATAGAAATGGCATAGAAATAATAGTGGATAAGAAATTAAAGGATAAAGTTGTAGACATTAAAATAATCAGTGATAGAATTATAATAATAAAACTTGTTCTAGGAGAGCAGACTATAAATGTTCTAAGTGCATACGCACTGCAAGTAGGGTTACAAGATATAATCAAGAGACAGTTTTGGGAAAATATATTCCCAACCCTAAGGGGATATTTATAAGAGCAGACTTAAATGGTCATGTTGGAAAAGATAAGGAAGGATATGATAGAATACACGGAAGGTATGGTATAGATGAACGAAATGAGATGGGGGAGAATATCCTCTATTTTGCATTGTCATATAAACTATCCATTGCAAATACACTCTTTAAGAAGAGGGATGAACACTTAATAACCTTTAGAAGTGGACTTCATAAAAGCCAAATAGACTTTTTTCTACTTAGGAATAATGAACGATCTATATGTAAGGATTGTAAGGTGATACCCGGTGAGAGTTTAACCTCACAACATAAGTTAATGGTTATGGATATCCATATCAAAAGATAGAAGAAAGGAAATGAACTTAATAGGTATCCAAAAATTAAGTGGTGGAACTTAAAAGGAGAGAAATTAACCTCATTCACAAATAAGTTGATGGTAGAAGGAATCTGGAACTATGAAACAGAGGTAAATACCATGTGGATTAATATTGTTGAGTCCATTAAGAAAGTGGCAAAAGATGTCTTCAGAGTATCTAAAGGTAAAAGGCAATTAGTAAAGGAAACATGGTGGTGGAGTGAAACAGTGCAAAAAGTAATTAAAGAAAAACGGTTGTGTTTTAAAGCATGGCAGAACACTAGAAATAATGAAAACTATGAACAATGTAAGAATGCTAAAAAGGTTGCTAATAGAATAGTAAGTGAGGCTAAACTTGAAGCATATGATGAGCTCTGTAATAGACTAGGAACAAGAGAAGGTGAGAAAGATGTGTTTAAACTTGCAAAAGTAAGAGAATAGAAGGGTAAGGACTTAGATCATGTTAGGTGCATTAGAAGTGATGATCAAAGAGTATTAGTCAAAAATGATGAGATCAAATAAAGGTGGGAAACATACTTTCAAAAATTGTTAAATGACAATGGCTCTAATAATATAGGGATTGAAAATACTATAAATCTAAATAACACTAGATATTATAGATATGAAGGTAGGATTAGAGTATCTAAAGTAAAAGAGGCCTTGAAAAAGATGAAATCAGGAAAGGCCATGGGGCCTGATGGTGTACCAATAGAGGTTTGGAAGCATATGGAAGATATTGGGGTAGTTTAGTTGACCAAGTTGTTTAACAAGATTATAAAATCAAAGAAAATGCCTGATGAGTGGAGGAAAAGCTCTATTGTACCAATTTATAAGAATAAAGAAGACATACAGAACTGCACTAATTATCGAGGGATCAAACTTATGAGCCACACTATGAAACTTTTTGAAAGAGTGATTGAGAAGAGGCTACGACATGAAATAAGTGTATCGGAGAATCAGTTTCGCTTCATGCTTGGGAGGTCTACCATGGAAGTTATTTTCTTACTAAGACAATTAGTAGAGAAATATAGGGAGAGGAGGAAACACCTCCACATGGTCTTTATCAACTTAGAGAAAGCTTATGATAGAATCCCTGGAGAGTTAATATGGAGGGTGTTGGGTGATAAAGGGGTTTCTCAGGGGTATATAGACATAATTAAAGATATGTATGAGGGAGCAGTAACAAATGTTAAAACCACTAGTGGCGTGACTGGTGATTTTCCTGTCACCGTAGGATTGCACCATGGATCGGCATTGAGCCCATACCTTTTCACATTAGTTATAGATGAGTTATGGATAGAAGCATTAGAGTCTGAAGGATTTAAAATTAGCCAAACTAAGACAGAATATGTGGAATGTAATTTTAGCAAGTAGAGTAGGAGTGGAACACTAGTCAAGATTGATAACCAAGAAGTCTCCGTAAAAGATCACTTTCGGTACTTAGGATCAATGATTCATGAGAGTGGAGAGATTGGGAGGGAGGTTACCCAGAGAATCCAAGTGGGTTGGAACAAATGGACATGTGCATATGGAGTTTTGTGTGATTGGCGGGTGCCACTCAAACTAAAAGAAAAATTCTATAGGCTGGCCATGCTCTATGGATTAAAGTGTTGGGCAGTTAAGGAACATCATACTCATAGGATGAGCATCGCAGAAATGAGGATGTTGAGACGGATGAGTGGTAAGACAATAAAGGATAGAATTAGAAATGAAAATATTAGAGAAAATTTAGGGGTAGCACCAATAGGTAACAATATGAGGGAGATTAGACTTAGATGGTTTGGACATGTTCAAAGGAGACCAACAATGGCACCAGTTAGAAGGAGTGAGGCAATACAAGTAGAAGGTTCTAAAAGGGCAAGGGGAAGGCCCAAAAGAACGTGGATAGAAGTGGTGAGGAAAGATTTAAAAACTTTGGGACTAAATAAAGTCATGGTACTTAATAGAGTGGAATGGAGGAATAAGATTCACGTGGCCAACCTAATTGGGATAAGGTCTTGATGATGAGTTTTAGTGAGGAGAAACATATACATACACTTCTTTTTAAGATTCTTTTTTATCATTTTTAGTGGGGTTGGGAATCCATTTGGAATGTAAACTTTTTGCACCTCTTTCTTTGGCATCCAAGGTCTCTCCTTCCTAAAGGTGGTGTGGGTATGGTTGATAAGTCATTGGATTGTGGCATGTCAGCTATTTCCTCTCAACTTGTTAGCTTACGAGGCAGTGCTTCAATGGGTTGAAGAAATTGAACTAATGATGATTGTTGGTATTAATTAGTGTATGTTGGGTGAAGCAAGTGGGCAAAGTTCCTTGTTGAGTGACACAATGAAGTAGTCCTATAGCATACAGCATACACTCCAACCATTTAAGAGAGTTATTATTTCATTTGCTTTCTTTTTCTTTATGACTATGTACTCACTTCATTGTAAACATTTAATTTTAATGAAATTTCTTTATTTAATTTAGTTAGTTACTTCCTTAATCTTTACTTTCATTCTTTACTTTTTTGTTCTAGTTTAAGTTTGTTAATAGTATTAGATTTATTTACTTGTTTAAATCTATTGGCTAGGCTAAAGTACATTAACTTAAGATTTTAATTGAAATTCTAAGATTCAAAAAGTCCCTATGGGATAGATCTATATTTGCATTGGTTATTATACAAAAGACCTGTGCACTTGTAGAAAGTTAAATTTAAAACACATTATATGCCTTGGCAAGCTAAGGAGGCAAGGCCAACCTGTAACTAATCCAATTCTACCAAGATCTCAAAAGGACCTACAAGTCTTGGACTTATTTATCCTTTGACACCAAATATCGTGACACCTTTCAAAGGTGAGATCTTAAGAAATATGTGATCTTCTTCATTAAACTCCAACCATCTACCCCTTTAGTCAATGTATCTTTTCTATTGACTATGTGCAATGAGTAGTTACTTTTTAATGAGTTTTACCTTGTCTAAACACTGCTCAACCAACTATCATCTCTCAATTTGCCACTCTCCAATGTTGTTTTTACAAGTTGGTGAATGACATGGTCACCCATACAATGCCTCATACGAAGCCATCCTAATGCTCACGTGAAAGCTGTTGTTGTAAGCAAACTCTACAAGAGGGAGGTTCTCTTCCCAATTCTCTTTCTAATCAATAGCACTAGCTCTCGACATATCTTCCAAGGTTTGAATGGTCCTTTCTGACTGCCCATTAGTCTATGGGTAAAATGTTGTGCTATACCTAAGGGATGAACTAAAGGATCCCTATACGTTCTTCTAGAACTGTGAAGTGAATTTACTATCCCTGTTAGTTATGATTGTTAGTGGCACAATGAAGACTCATAATCTGTTTTACATACAATCGTGCAAAACTATTCACTGATTATTTTGTCAGATTGGGAGGAAATGCACAAAGTTAGTTAAATGATCCACAATCACCTAAATCATGTGATTCCTTTTTAATAGCCTGAAAAGACCGGCAATGAAGTCCATGGTAATGTGTTCCCTCTTCTACTCTAGAAGATCAAGGGATTGCAACAACCTTGCTAGCCTCTAATGTTCGACATTCAGCTACTAACAAGTTAGACACCATGCAACATAATTGTCTATGTCCCTCTTAATTCCGTTGCACCAAAAGTTCCTCTTCTACCATCTGGTGGATGGTGTACATGGAATGATGTGCCTCATGCAGCAAATCCTGTCTCAACTATATGACTACTTGAACTACAAGTCTCCCCTAAAAACATACACCTGCATCTGTCCCCTTGGTAAACCAGACTTCCCACTCAATGCCTATATCTCCTCAACATCCTTCTATGCCTATAAAACTCTCTCCACAAGCAATGGTTGAATTGATAAATTGGCCATCAATCCATGCTTCTTCCTGCTCAAAGCATCGACCGCCTTATTGGCCCTTGCCTAATGATAGTGGATGGAAAAGTCATAATCCTTGAGATATTACATCCACTTCCTTTGCCTCATGTTGAGGTCACTTTTTGTGAGAAGATGTATTTCAGTCTCTTATGGTCAGCAAAAACCTAACTCATAGAGGTAATAACTCTAGATCTTCAATGTGAAGACCACTGCTACCAACTCCAAGTCATGAGTGGGGTAGTTCACCTCATGCGACTTCAGTTGTTGTGATGCATAGGCAATTACCTTGCTATGCTACATCAAAATGCAAACCAAACCTTTTTCATGGGTGTAACTATAAAATATGAAACCTTTGCTCCTTAAGGCCAAAGCCAAAATAGGTGAAGTAGTGAGTCTCCTTTTCAATTCCATGAAACTCCTCTAACATGCATCATTGCACACAAATCTCTCACCCTTCCTGTTCAGAGTAGTCAAAGACAAAGCAAGAAGTAAACACCCTTTACTAAACCTATACCCGGTAAGGCCAAGGAAGCTGCAAATCTCTATTACTATCTTCAATCTATCCCATCTCATCAATGTTTCTACTTTTGTTAGGTTCATTGACACACCATCTTTACAAATGACATGGCCCAAAAGCTTACTTGCCCAAGCTAGAATTTTCATTTATTGAATTTTGGAAACAAACAATGGTTCTAAATAGTGTTTAACACAATATCTAGATGCTCCTTGTGTTCCTCTCATCTTGTGGAGTAAAACAAGATATCATCCATGAACACGATAACAAATTTGTCCATATATGTCCATGAAAGCTGCTGGTGCATTTGTCAATTCAAATAGCATTACTAAAAATTTGTAGTACTCATATCTAGTTTGAAATACTATCTTGGATACATTTTAATCTCCAATCCTCAACTGAATTGATGGTACCCCAACCTCAAGTCAGTTTTAGAGAATACTTGTGCCTACTATAGCTAATCAAAGAGGTTGTCAATTTAGGGTAGAGGATACCGGTTCTTTATTGTGGCTCCGTTCAACATTCAATAGTCAATGCATAATCTCATGGACCCATCCTTCTTAAGATAGAGAATACACAAGGTCTGATGAATTCTCTATCCAAAATCTCCTGGAATTAAACCTTCAACTCCTACAATTCAACTAAAGCCATCATATATAATTCCTTGGAGATATCAACCATACCTAGTACAAGCTTGATGGTGATCAATCTCTCTCCTTGACCGTATTTTAGGTAGTTTCTTAGAAAAAACATTTGAAAACTCCTAAACTACTGCCAACTCTTCTATATTAAGTTTCTCCACATCTAAAGCCACAATAGTAGCTAGAAATGCCTAACATCCTTTTGACATGTGTCTTACTGCCTTCATGGCTGAGATGACAAATGTGCCCTTAAGACCCTTTCTTCTGTAGTAAGAAATAGCCACTTCACTAGGTTGGTTGAACATGACTTTCTTCTTATGGCAATCCACCATTTCTTATTTGATGCTTCCCAATCCATGCATAGAATGATGTCAAAGTCTAATCATATCCAAGATAGTTAGGTTGGCATCCATCTATTTCCTAGAAATGAAAATAAGAACCTCAAGTAGAAACTTCTGTACACACATCAATTCTCCAATTAGAGCCATACATCCAAACAAAAACCCAAATCTTGCACAGGCCAATGTAAATCATTAACAAATTCATGTGAAATAAAAGAGTGTGATGCACCTAAATCAAATAAGACCCTAATATGTTGTTTAAGACAAGAAGGGTACCTTCAATTACAGTGTCTGAGGCAGGTGCTTACCTTGATGTGAGTGTAAACACTCACCCTTAACTTCTAAGGAATTGTTCATTCCTAACCCTTGAGTTTGTTTGTTGTTGTATTTTGCAGTAATCTTTCATATAGGTCCTTGCTCACCATATTTGAAACATCTCTATTATGCTAGAAAGCATGGTTGACCAGTGTATAACTTCCTGCAATGAGGACACTTTCAGGGGCTTTCTTCCTATTTGTCTCAAAAAATCATCACTTTTGCTACTTATGAGGCCTTTATGAAGAAATGAACCTCTTCCTTTTCTCGTGGGATCTACCAGTGCCGCCACTGTCAAATCTTCCCTTCTCATTTTCTATCTTATCAGTTTGCTTTGTTTGATATTCATTCTAAGCAATGGAAGACATCTCCACTACTCTAGCCATGGTAGTGGGCTGAGTCATGCAAACCTTACTCCTCAATCTATAAATCAGTCTATTAGTAAACATCTGTGCTGCTCTATCATCTATGGTGCGCACATCTAGTACTGATTTCTACAATCATGTAAACTTGTTCTCATATTTGAGAACAGTCATGTTTCCATGTTTCAACTCAATAAAATCCTTCTCTTTCCTTACTTGCATATGGGGGTGGGGGTGGGGTGGGGAATACTTATCATTGAAGACAATCTTGAATTCCTCCTAAGAAATGTCACTTTGATTTGCAAAGTCCTCTTTGTAGATGGCCACCAAAGGGAAACCTCTCTTATCACAACGAAGGATGGTAGCTTCACCTTCCTATTGTCTGGAATCTTCATAGCCTTAAAGACTTTCTCCATCTCATGAATCCATTATTCTACTACATTTGGATTGTTGCTACCAATATATGTTAGTTCAGTCTTCTTGAACCTCTCCAAAAGTGTGTTAATTGTGCTCAAGTTTTCACCTGAGCTATCTAGTGCCTGGAGATTCTCATGTATGTATCTGATCCTAAAGGTGTTGTGTGATGCCCTACATCAACATGTTCATCTTTTCTCCCATCATATCGCTTGGATTCTGTACTACTAAGTTCCCCTACTCCGATGTATTAAGGGATGGGCTAGCAAATCTTCATGTCACTCTACGTCCATTGGGTGGCATTTGTTCACCATCATGGGACAATCTCTTGAGTTACTCTCTAACTCACACTGACATTTGACTTCTTTGACTTTTCATGACTTTTCTCAATGTGATTGATTAAGGATGGATTGAATCTAGGCTCTGATACCAACAGTAATGACCCATGTTTTAAGAATACTTTTCAAAATATGGGGCTCTATTTTGAAATTTTCTTTGAAAACAAACAATGAAAAATTTTTTTTTCTTTGAAAAGAATTTTCTAAAAACCCCGAGTGTCATTTTCATTTACAAAACAATTATTAAATGGTGAAATGAGCTTTTCACTTCTATTGAAAATTAGATAGAGTTTTCTCTTTTTTTTTTTTACTTTATGCATTTAATGCACGTGATGTGAACTACCTACTAAACAATTTCAAAGCAATTTTATCATTTCAAAAAGTAATTTCTACAATTCTTAGAACTTCCAATCACAACAATACAGCGATTACATACCAATCACAAATACTTACATGTCCACAACTTCAAAATACATATGATCATAGTCTTGAGTCTAACCCATGGAGTAAATTCTAACCTTACTAAAGCTTACCGTTATTCCTATAGTTGTTAATTCAATAATCCTGTGCTTTACCTTTTATCTCAAGCTGTTTTGCTTCCAATTCCAATTCTTCAAATATGAGATATTGTAAACAAATACAATATCTCAGCAAGGTTGTGCTTGTGTAGATGGAAAAAGAGAATTTATAAGTAAAAATCATAATTTATAGTATAAGAAATAATTTCTATAATGCATCTATATTAAAGCAAATCCATGCTATTTCAAATCAGTTATAAACAAAGTAAGATCCATCTATAGAGTCATAAACTCATAAATCACACATCTAAATCTAGCATGAAATCAAATCATGTACATTGTAGTACAAAACCATACTGCATTTATATTAAAGCATCACATTCAAAACGCAGTCAACAATTTCAACATATAAAAGGATGCTCAGTTCACAAAACTTTCATAGTTTCCAAAGGTGTTGAGAAAGTTCAAATAACAAAATCATCTAAGCAAATCACATAGTATCAAGTCACAGGTCATTTGAGCAAATTAAATACAATCATATCATAGTCTTGCAACATCCTGTCATATTCCATAAAGGCCAGTATGGCCAATGCCCTTGTGAGGATGACTGGAATATCATCATAAAAAGGTACAACTATGCAAGTAGTGTAACCAACATACATTTATGTTTGCTTGTGGTATCCACTCAAACTACATTGCTCCTCATTGGGGACATAAATCACATAGTGACATGCTTTCCCAAAATGCACCCACAAAATTAGCCATTGTTGGGTTGGTATCTAATTTGGAAGAGACAGGCCAATCTACAACTCCTAGCACAGTGACCAGTAGGAAAATATGCCCATCAAACACAATACATCCTCAATAATTAATAAAAATCATAGGTTCCTCTATACCAAAATGCATCAAAACTATGACTACCTAGAAGCTTACCACCTAAAAGCTTGTCATCTAAAAGCCTACCAGTGTTTATTGAACTCTCGCTCTTCCCCTCATAGGTCAGCCTCATTAATCAATTTAAATTAGTATAATACTTGCATATTTTTCAAATCATGATTTCTTTCCAAATTCAATTTAAGCATTAGAATATGATATATGGTTCAAAACATGATTATGCATCAAATTTTCAATATGAGTATAGAACTCAAAATCCTATTTCCAAAACACTTCTTTTTAATTTCAAAATAGACATCATGATTTGAATGTTAATTTCATAAATAGTTCCACCTCACAAAGAAAATCTTAGATCGTACAATAAATTTGTAGATAATTCAATTTTTTAAATAAATCATCATAATTATTAAATCATTTTATCGAAGACTTAGCAATCTTAAATCTACCTACCTCTAATCAAATGGTTAAGCTTTTTTGAGATTAATAAATATCCAATCCATACATTGATTGATGATTAATCATCAATCTGAGACAACTAGAATATAAATGACTAAGTTTCATCATAAATTCACAATCTAGATCTTTTAGGGTCATCTAAGCATCAAAATCAATCACATCTCACTTTTCCATCTCTGATTATCATAGAACTATGCAATCACAATAGTTTAGGTTGTTACTTGAGTTTTTCCAGATGTAGTTCAATGGTCAGATCTCCAACTGTCAATGGAACCATAGATTTGCACCAATGATTGTCAATCAATGGATCAAATCAACGCGCATATGTTTGACATCATGGATCCGCGAAATGGATGATTGGATTTACGAATCAATGTACTTAACTATAGATCAAAGCCTTTATCCTAGTTGATGGCTTGATATGTGGTTCACATACTTCTATCCTTAGAATGTGGTTGGATTTCTGTTTTTCTAGCCATCTTGATGGTGATAAATGAGCATAATAGGTAAATCCAAGCTGTTGGGATTAAGATCTAGTTTTTCAACTATAGATCAATGAGTAATAGTTGTTGGAAACCTAGCTGTAGTGTTTTATGCCATAAATCCATATGCATCATAGGAAAAACATAGCTCTAGAATTTTTTGTCTTAAATACATACATATCATAGGGGAAAACAATGGAAATCCCTAGATCTGCATATGCAAAACTATTGGAAGAGGAATTTAAGAGAAACGATAAAAATTCCTACTTGTATCATGTTTCCCTACAAGGAATGTCATCAAAGAAGATGGGTTTCCAATAGATCATAGCGACAAACTCACACAATGGGCATTTGCTACTACCACCCTTAAATTTAAACCAAAAAACCTTGTCTGATTGTCAAATAACCAAGGGCTCTTATTTCACTCACATTGAGGATGAAGATGAATGATTCAGATCATCAATCCTTGCGTCTTCATCCCCGTCCCTCTCATTTTCCAATGCATCTTCTTCATTTCTCTTCTTTGGTGAAAATGGAAGTGAGTAGATGGTTGTGGAAGAAAGAGGAAGATGGTAAGGGAGGCTTCCTTGGTTTCTCTCTCTCTCTCTCTCTCTCTCTCTCTCTCTCTCTCTCTCTCTCTCTCTCTCTCTCTCTCTCTCTCTCTCTCTCTCTCTCTCTCTCTCTCTCTCTCTCTCTCTCTCTCTCTCTCTCTCTCTCTCTCTCTCTCTCTCTCTCTCTCTCTCTCTCTCTCTCTCTCTCTCTCTCTCTCTCTTCTTCTTCTTCTTCTTCTTCTTCTTTCTACTTCTCAGCTTTCCTTCATTTTTCAAATCAACCGATATTATTATTTTCTTAGTTTTAATAATTGCATTTATTTTTAATCATTTTATTTCTTCTTTTACAATGGTATAATTTTTGGTTAGAGACATCATCACGTGCTATCATGATTCATTCAAACCAACTTCTGTTTCAAGTTTCACGAATAATGCCCATAAGATGAAATTATAAAAATACCCCTAAGTGTCATTATCAAATTTTTACCCTCGACCATGATTTCAAACTTTCTCATTCGAACTCTTATTTCAATGTTCTTAATATTGTTGGAAAGCTTTTTGCAAATATATTTTGATTTTTAGGTTTCAAGGGTCAATTAGTGTTTTTCAAAAGTTCATTTTCATGAAACTCAAAACACATAATTCCAAATTCAAATTGTATTTAACAATTAGTCAAGAATTACACGAGATAAAATCTAGAAATTGCGGCTATTATAGGGTAAGAAGCTGGGGACCAAGAGTCATGACTTTCAATGAGTAATGGATGCACAAAATACTTGTCCATTTTATCTTAGCCCAATGGCCATTAACATGCCTTTACCTAAAGAGGGGCATATATAGACACCATATTTTGACTCCACCCTAACCACCACAAGTAAAAAAAAAAGTTACCCCAATGATGATCTGCATTTTCTCTTGGACACTCCATTTATTTAGAATTCTAAAGAAAATTTGGTCAAAAGGCCCTGCAACATCAAGAGCATAAAAAATATTGAGCAAAGAAGAAAAAGCATGCAATGGCATTTGTTCTTACAAACACATGATCCATTTTGCAAGATGCAACATGTGAACAAGTGTCCCCTCTAGAATAGTCCAAGTTAAATCCATATGACACTAAAACTAGGCATGCAATAACATGAACTAAAGAAAGGGACATAGGCTCCCTTCTAGAAGATGATGAAAGCATCCAAAGGGATGACACATCTACGTCGTTGCAAGAAGGTAATGACATGTACATGTAGCTGTAAAAATGTAACAACATGTCCTTGCAACTGCATGACTCAAGGCCATTGCACAACTTAAAGTCATGTGACCACATGATCCAGATAGCCAACAAAGAAAATTTAGATGTTGTAATCTAATTGGCTAGAACTATCCTTTGGAAGCCTATATAAATGGGTGCCCTCTAAGAGCAAAGACAAGCAACACTTAGGCAAATGTTGTTTTATTATTGAAAATCTCCTATGAGTAACATAGAAAAGGCTAAGAACTTTGTTTTGAAGAATATAGCTTCCCACATTGCCTTAAGGGGAGTTCTAATTCAATCTTTTGTAAGGAGGAGTCTCTCTTTGAGCATACTTTAGAGTTTAGGATTTTTGTACATTGGTTCTTTTTGGCTTTTTAGTCTCCATTTCTTTGCATAGCCAATTATAACTTCTTTCCTTGTCTATTTCCAATTTTCTACAATTATAATAGTTTTGCATATAAAATAAGCTTAATTTCTTACTTTTTGTTTTCTAGAATAATTTTTTTGCTATGTGGAATAACTTCTCATAGAATAGATCATCCTCCTAAGTTAAGAGGAAGAAGAGGAGCCAAGCTCCTTCCTTCACCTACGAGCCCTCTTTTAGGAGATCTCCCTATTCTTATAGTAGGAGGAGGTCTTTTTAACATAAAGTAAGAGAGGATAATTTACTTTAATATCTAGTTCATTTGCATAAGCCTATACAAAAGTAGTCCCCTACCGTCATGGTAGGAGGGATATCTTATAGGGCAACATGCTCCATCGTAGATATTAATTAGGTAAGTTGGCCAAATGAGAAAGGTCTCCCCACTTCTACAATGGGAAAGGCCTTTTGTAGGGCAACATTACTCAAATATCCTTATTATTTAAGTTTATTCCATCACTTAAGTAGGCATTGAAAGATTTCTTGTAATCCTCCTATTATAAGATGCAAGAAGTGGATTGGTTTAAGGACTTGGTGGTGTGGGTGTATAACACATTTCAACTCCATCACCAAGCAATGAACCATAAAGGATGAACCTAAAGAGGGAGAGGCTAGTGGCTAGTGGCATCCTAACTTAATAGAGTGGGAACCGCTAGGTTCTGGGTTCCATAATAAGTTTGAAAGATATCTTCATATATCAACAATCAACTAGCTCATGTCGTAAAATTGAGTCAGAAACCAAATCATGTTGTAAAACTGATTCAACTAAGTTTTGATACAAAGTCAAAACTAAGGCATACAAAAAATATGAAGGCCACATATCCATATCTAGTTACACATAGTTAACTTCTTTGTCATATATATATATGTATTCAATATTCAAAGGAATGTAATTGATAAGTGTCTAATTTTTCATGAAAACTACTCAATTAGTTACCCATGTGTTATAACTTATAGGGAGAAATTAGGGTTTTTGACTAAAATTTGTAATACATGCATTTTAGACCTAATGGTTCAAAAATTTGACATTTTGTAGGTCTAAAGGCTAATTTGATTTAAATATGTGATTAATCATATTTTTTTAGAATTTAATTATAGTTTTTAACTTTTGTCAGAAGCGAGATGGCGATTCAATAGCCGAGATCAATTGGGATGAAAATGGAAGATCAAGATCGAAAGATTGAGTCAAAGCCTAAAAGTCATTGATCCATCCAACATGAGATTAGGGTTAAGATCATCTTTTGGATAAGTAATGGATGTAATTAAAGGAGCCAAAGATGGCCAAAGTGGGCACATGCATAAGCCATGCAAAGTCCACCACCTTTGAATGAGTTTCACTTAAGCCACTTAGCCATATTCAAACCATGAATAAGAGGACAAGCTAAGG
This sequence comes from Warburgia ugandensis, assembly GCA_035236585.1. Taxonomy (NCBI): domain Eukaryota; kingdom Viridiplantae; phylum Streptophyta; class Magnoliopsida; order Canellales; family Canellaceae; genus Warburgia; species Warburgia ugandensis. The sequence continues at coordinate 33,577,095 of CP141130.1, read as the reverse complement.
AGCCTAGTCAATCACCAAAGCTAAGGAAATGAGCCATCAAGCTGAGCCAAGAGAGTGATCTAGTCTAGCCATGAAGACAAGCCAATCGAGCCTTCAAAGTTAGCCATCAAGCCACACGAGCTAAGCTAAATGGAAGGCCATGATCGGTGGACAATTTGAAGAATTATCCTTGGGATTTATGGAGATGTTTTAAAGAGAATATTCAGGGAAAATTCGCTAGGATAAGGTGGCATGGGGACCAATAGGAGAGACCATTCTATTTTTCATGTTTTTCTCACTTTTTCCTCATTTTCCACCTCTCCCCTAAGAGGCACCATGAATTTCACTTTCCATTTAAGAGACCTACCTTTCTAAGACTCCTTCACCTTTCTAAACTCCCATTCAAACTATCCAACCAATCCCAAATTCTTAGAAAATCACTTAGCCAATCAAATTCCCCCTTCTCACCTCACTTTCCTAAAGTTTCCTAGCTCTCTCTTTTCTCCCACCTTCTTATCTCTTTCCTATCTTATCCCATCCACATACTTTCCATATGTGAAGAGATTCAACAATTTTTGAAGTGGGGAGACACCTCCCCCTAAAAAAAATGGCGCCTTCCCACCACAACACATTCAAAATGTAGCCACCTATCTTACACTCTATCCCACTTAAAAACCCTAGATAGCTCATCATCCTAGCCATCCAAATTACTTGTTTTCATCCCCACCATACATATAACTTATGTCACCCTAGAAAATATAGGAGAAAAATATAAAAGACATCAAAAACCAAATCAAAGAGGAAACTCTCCTTAGGGAGGAAAAAGACACCTCCCACAGTTTTGATCGAGCGTCCTCTTCCTCCATCACTCTTCCTTCTCTCCTTTGCCTTGAACCTCCTACTCCTTTGGGTGGCTGCTGCTCCTTCCAAGGTAGATTGCTACTCCTTCCAAGAATTCCACAGCCTAGGGTTGGATTTTCCTTTGAAAGGTTTGTTGAGTTTCTTTGATCCTTCTTTCTTTGCTTTCATTGTTGCCTATTTACTTTTGATTTCATGCTTAGTTGTAGCTTTATCTATTTAGTTCATTGCTTGTTAGCCTTGAGTTTAGTTTTATAATCCATTGACCTAAAAGTTATAACTCTTTGGTAGTGACAACCAAAAGAGTATAACTACTTGATCAAAGTCTTTTTCCTTGAACTCTTGTTCTTTCCTTGTTACTTGATTGTTGTTTTGTTTGTTCTTGTTAGTTGTTTACCTTATTGAAGTATCTTAGATCCTTGATTCTAATAACTATATCTCTCTTGGAGTGACAACCTAGAGCGTGTAATTTTTAGCTCAAATCATTGCCATCTTTCTCCTTGAAAACTTGTTCCATATCTTGCTTTCTATCCCATTTTTTCTCTATTGTTTTCCCTTGGATCTCTTTTGGATATATGCATGCTAGCTTATGTTTGAGAGTGAGATGATCTTGATGAAGTTAGATTAGAGATTTTGGATGTACTTTTGGTTTAAAACATGGTGCGAGCATTCCATGAATGACGCGCACCACTCTTGTACTTCAATTCAATTAATTCAAAGTGAAGTTTGGTTTATGTTTGATGTTTAAGTTTTATGGATGATTAGATGCTGGATTTCTTGCTTAAATTATCTCTTGAATCCATGTTTCTTACATAGTGAATGCATCTTCCATTCAAAGATTTCATAGTCACCATTCTAGATGGATTTAACAATCAATTCTCACATGAATCACACTCAAGATTCATGCACACAACCCATTATGTCATGTACATAGTTTTGTGGTGTGATCCCTTTAGATAGTTGCTTGTTTTAGTTAGAGTTTCTTGCTGTAGTTAAAATAGTTTCATACATTTCATATTACTTTAGTTCATCCCTTGGTTCATAAACCCTTTTCCTGCTTCATACACGCATTTTTTCCATAGTTATTTTCACACATCATTCTCATATTTTCATACATATCATGTTTTGCTTATTTGTTTAGTTCATGTTAGTCCTTCATGCTTTAGGATTAGTTGCATACTAAGATAGTTTCCATCGTGTCAAATTTTTGTTTTAGATAATTTTAGTTTTATGAAGTTTTCATTTGGGAGAGTTTTTAAGTTTAGCATTTTACTTTTAGTACAATTCTATCTTCCATATCTTGCAATTGTTTTTAGTTTTTTATTACTCATTTAGGTTAAAAGATCTTCTTAATTTTGGCTAGGTTAGATAGTTTAAAGTAGGGACTACTAGTATTACAATCGTTCGATTCCATGTGGGATCGACCTCCTCGCGTGAGAATACTACAACAGGTTCGTGCTCTTGCAAGTTTAGCTTAAAATCACAACAGCAAATAACAACCTAATTTACTTTGTTATGTAATGAAGGAATGTAGTTATAATCAGTGATAGAGTGAAATATAAATATAAAAGGGAAATTATATATCCCACCCCATATTCACTTTTCTCCCACCCTTGCTGGGTTTTTTGGGTATTTGTAACTATGAAGTGTTGACTTTTATGGCAAAAAAAACAATAAAAGTAGTTGTACATTCCCAAAAAAACTGAAAGGGGGAAGGAATAAGGAGAACATCGAGAGTGGGAATGTCATTTCTCTATATAAAAACCCATTTCTCCTAGAAAAAATCAGCCCTCATGTTTCCATTATGTTATCATGCACAATGTAAATTTTGACTCAGACAATGACAATACTTTTAGTGGAATGTTATTGGCAGAAAGGTTTCCTTTAGTCGTAAGAACTAAAAGGGTAAAATGATAAAATCAATTTAATTATGGTATATACCAGTCTAAAATAAGCTTTTTTCTCTCTTCTTTTGCTCTTTTTAATTATGGAACAAGACGCTTTACTTCTCTTCTTTGACCTTTTTCCACTCTTGAGAGAACAGCTGAAATATCCATTTCTTGCTCCTATTCTTCTTCCTCTTCTTCGTCATCATCTTTCTCCACCATTGCAGAGAAAACGGAGTTGAGTGTAATGGTTTCTTCTTTATCCTGTTTGCTTAAGTGAATTTCTTTTCCCTTAAAAATCAATGTCCGTCCATTTCCTATCAAGTAAACATACAGGCACTTAAGGTTACAAAAGTGAAGTAATAATTATCAACACTACCCACAAATACTTCCCCATCCATTTGCTATATTTCCCTCAACGGCAATATCCTCTTTTGTTGGATTCTCACATACTGTATTTCTGGAAGTGCCAGCCACACTTCTTTATTAGAAGCAGAAAAATGGAAGCGCTTCATTTGAGAGGAACAGGCACCATCATTAATTTAAGTCATCAAAACAATCAAATCAATCCCATTGTCCAAGACGAAAAACTACCATCATTAACTTGGTAAAATTAGTTTCTGAACAGGAAAAAGATAAATCGGCGATGGGTTTTCTCCCAATATGTGACTGATAATCTGAAGAAGAGGGGGGGAAATGAAAAAGAACACACGCTTATCAATTTCCCAAGGAAAAATGATCGGTTCCTCTATGAGAATCAAGTGGTTCATACATGCATGAAGAAACGGAAAAATGACCGGCTACGGCCGGTAGGGGGGCCTAAAGAAAACTGCAGGGACTGCACAACCCTTCTAGTTTTCAAGCACTCTGAGAGGATAGACAACCTTTGGAGATGAGTCTGAATATTTTCCTCCTCCCTGCATTTCGTTCCATCTCTGTCAAGCATTCAAACCCTTCTAATTCTCCTTCCCCTCACATTCCAACGGCTTCTTTCCAAACTTCCAACTTGAAGAACAGTCTTCTGTCAAGTCTAGCTTCTCTAGCCGTTGCCCTTGCTCTGAATTCTCCTTTGCCTTCCCTTGCGATCCCTTCTCTGAATTCTCAAACCTCTCTACTGCCTCCCACAACTCCATTCTCACAATCGCAGAACTTAAAAACCGGATTGGAAAATGGGTACTCATCAAATCTCTCATGGATTCTCCAATTTTTCATTTTTTTGTTCTTTTGGAGAACTTTTTTGTCGGAGTTCTTTTCCCTACGTTTTCTGGAGTTGCAAAGTGAGGCTGAAATGGGGCCTTGTTGCAGGAAAATTAGGCCGTGTCCTTCTACAAATCCAGGTTGTATATCATCGAATCCAAAGTCATCTTCGTTTGGATTTCCATGGATGATTCCTGATAAAGATATAGAGAATGCAGTTCAGGTGAAGGAGTTTAGTGCGTGTTTGGGAAACTGGATATAATTGTTTTTATTGTATTCTAGAATATTTCCCAGTAGAAAAGTGTTAAGTTTCTACTGTTAAATACAATTACATCCAGTTTTACAAACACGCGCGTATGTATCCTATGTAGTTCGAGACAGTTTTGGTTTATAGGTTTTCAACTGAAGCTGTTTGTATCTGAATCTTATGCAGCAATTGCAGGATGCCATCTTGGAGACCCAGAAAAATGCAAAAATTCAGGTCATTGAAGACACTCCAAATGGTAAAATTAGATGACACGATTATGCCTTAGAAGCTGGTTACTTTGTTTAGCTTTGCTTAATTTAGAAGAGCTTTGCTAGAGAAGCTCTGTGGGGTTTAATTGTCTGAAGCAACTTAAGCCGTTCAGCCCCCGCTGTACAAGGATATGGTGATGAGGATGGATAATGTGGGTGTGGCCCCAGACAGAAAAGGCAACAATGGGATGGCCTTAGCCATCTGATCACGGCGTCCAAATAGACAATGACGATAATCAAAGGAAAATGTTCAGCAAGTTGTACCCTGATTAAATGATAGGATCATCCCATTGGCATAGACTCAACATTTTGTGGCTCAGTGCACCTACTCATTCCCCATGTGCATATAGGCTTCACATATAGAAACCTCACAGAATAATAACTCCGTTTATATCACTGAATTGTCACTGCTAATACGAGGGGACCTTTTCCAGGAAATATTGTAATAATGTATTTTACTTTAAATGGATAGTCCCCTACATAACTACATCAATTCTAGGATTTCTTCTATCGCATATTCCTCGTTAGAGTAACAGAGGTTATGATAGGAAGTTGGAAGTGTTCTGCAGTTGGTAATAGCCTATGTGGTGTAACTGTTTGAATTTTTATGGACGGGTTAATTAGCTATATTAAGTACCATGGCTTCATTTAGTCCCTAAGTTTTTAAATGTTTCCTCACCACTTCTATCCATATTCTTTTGGGCCTTCCCCTTGCTCTTTTAGAAACTTGTACTTGTACTGCCTCACTCCTTCTTACCGGTGCTTTTTTTCGATCTCCTTTGAATATGTCCAAACCATCTAAAGTCTAATCTCCCTCATCTTGTTACCTATTGGTGCTACCTCTAAATTTTCTCTAATATTTTCATTCCTAATTCTGTCCTTTCTTGTCTTAGCACTCATCCATCTCAACATCCACATTTTTGCGACGCTCATCCTATAAGCATGATGTTCCTTAACTGCCCAATACTCTGATCCATAGAGCATGGCTGGCCTTATAGCCATTCTATATAATTTTCCTTTTTAGTTTGAGTGGCACCCACCGATCACACAAAACACCAGATGCATATCTCCATTTGTTCCAACCCGCTTGGATTCTCTGGGTAACCTTCCTCTCAATCTCTCCACTCTCATGAATCATTGATCCTAAGTACTGAAAGTGGCCTTTTAGAGGGACTTCTTGGTTATCAATCTTGACTGGTGTTCCACTCCTATTCTCCTTGCTAAAATTGCATTCCATATATTGTCTTAGTTTTGGTTAATTTTAAATCCTTTAGATTCTAATGCTTCTCTCCATAACTCTAGTTTTATGTTTACACCCTCCCTTGTCTCATCAAGTAAGATTATATTATCTGCAAATAGCATGCACCGGGGAATCTCCTCCTGCAGATGTTTTGTTAACTCATCCATAACCAACGTGAAAAGGTATGGGTTCAATGCCAATCCTTGGTGCAATCCTACATTGACAGGAAAATCACTAGTCTCGCCACTAGTGGTCTTAACATTTGTTACTGCTCCCTCATACATATATTTAATTATGTCTATGTGCCTTTACAAAACCCCTTTCTCGCCAAAAACCTTCCATATTAATTCTCTAGGGACTCTATCATAAGCTTTCTCTAAGTCAATAAAGACCATGTGGAGGTCTTTCCTCCTCTCCTTATGTTTCTCTACTAATTATCTTAGTAAGAAAATAGCTTCTATGGTGGACCTCTCAGGCATGAAACCAAACTGATTCTCTGATACGCTTGTTTCATGTTGTAGCCTCTTCTCAATTACTCTTTCAAAAAGTTTTATAATGTGGCTCATAAGTTTGATCCCTTCATTATTAGTGCAGCTTTGTATGTCTCCTTTATTCTTATAAATTGATACAATAGAGCTTTTCCTCCACTCATCAGACATTTTCTTTGATTTTATAATCTTGTTAAACAACTTGGTCAACCAAACTACCCAAATATCTCCCATATGTTTCCAAACCTCTATTGGTATACCATCAGGCCCCATGGCCTTTCTTGATTTCATCTTTTTCAAGATCTCTTTCACTTTAGGTATTTTAATCCTATATTCATATCTATAATATCCAATGTTATTTAGATTTATAGTATTTTCAATTCCTATATTCTTAGAGCCATCGTCATTTAACAATTTTTGAAAGTACCTTTCCTACCTTTGTTTGATCTCGTCATCTTTGGCTAATACCCTTTGATCATCACTTCTAATGCACCTAATATGATCTAAGTCCTTACCCTTCTGTTCTCTTACTTTTACAAGTTTAAACGCATCTTTCTAACCTTCTCTTGTTCCTAGTCTATAATAGAGCTCATCATATGCCTTAAGTTTAGCCTCACTTACTATTCTCTTACCAACCTTTTTAGCATTATTATATTATTCATAGTTTTTATTATTTCTAGTCTTCTACCATGCTTTAAAACACAACCATTTTTCTATAATAACTTTTTGCACTATTTCACTCCACCACCATGTTTTCTTTACTAATTGCCTTTTACCTTTAGATACCCCTAAGACATCTTTTGCCACTTTCTTAATGGACTCAGCAATATTAATCCACGTAGTATTTACTTTTGTTTTATAGTTGCAATTTCCTTCTACCATCAACTTATTTATGAATGAGGTTATTTTCTCTTCTTTTAACTTTCACCACTTAGTTTTTGGATACCTATTAAGTTAATTTCTTTTCTTCCATCTTTTGATATGGATCTCCATAACTATTAACCTATGTTGTGAGGTTAAACTCTCACCAGGTATTACCTTACAATCCTTACACATTGATCGTTCATTATTCATAAGTGGAAAAAGGTCTATTTGGCTTGTATGAAGTCCACTTTTAAAGGTTATTTAGTGTTCATCCCTCTTCTTAAAGAGTGTATTTGCAATGGCTAGGTTATATGACAAAGCAAAATCAAGGATTGTTTCCCCATCTCATTTCATTCACCTATACCATACCCTTTGTATATTCTATTATATCGTTCCTTTTCTTTTCTTACATGGCCATTTAAGTTTGCTCCTATAAATATTCCCTCAGTGCTGGGAATTTCTTGCATGACTCCCTCCATCTCTTCTCAAAACTGTCTCTTGATTATATCTTCTAACCCTACTTGTGATGCGTATGCACTTGTAACATTTATAATATGCTCTTTTAGAATAAGTTTTATAATTATAATTCTATCACTAATTCTTTTAACGTCCACAACTTTATCCTTTAATTCCTTATCCACTATTATTCCTGCACCATTTCTGTTATTATCCTTTCCTACATACCATAGTTTATACCCGATCGATTTCTCTAGCTTTAGCCCGTTTCCACTTGATTTCTTGGATACAAGCGATGTTGAATCTCCTACGTTTCATCATGTCTACTAACTCCAAACACTTGTCAATGTCCCTATATTTCATGTGGCGATACGAATCTTATGCTCTAGAGATATCTTATTTACTAGCGCCATTCTCGACCTCCATGGCATGAACGCATGTCCACTTTTCATTGCACCTGGGTTCTGATGCTGCGTATCGCTTTCGAGGGGACGTACTAGTAGCCCTTGCTCATTTTTCACTACACTTGAGATTCGATGTAGTGCATCGCTTCTGGTAGAACGCCCTAGCAACCCTTGCCTATTTTTCACTACACCCAATATCTGATGTATCACATAGCTTATGGGGAATGCCCTAGCTTGAGGGAATGTTAGTTTTCGATTCATGTCATATTAGGGTTGCCATACTTTTAAGAAGCTAGAAGTGATTTTCATTTCTTCCTTACAAACTAATATATAAATGCATATTCATTTGCAAGTATAAAAGAAATAACAAAATCATCTTTAGCTTCTCCCTTGCCGGCTGGCACCTGATGCAAGGGTTGCCATATTTTAAGAAGCTGGAGATGATTTTCATTTCTTCCTCACAAACTAATATACAAATGCATATTCATTTGTAAGAAAGAAATAGCAAAATCATCTTCAACTTCTCCCTTGCCGGTTGACACTTGATGCAAGGCCCTCCTTTTTCATTCGGGATTGGGACTGGCATTGGTAGTGCTGAATAAGTTCTAAGATATAATAGAAAAAAGAGCATAACTACATAAGAAGGTACGGCCAATATTGACTTCTCCAATTGGGCTATTAACTAATATAGGTGCTAATTATAATAATCTAGAGCCACAATAGAAATGAAACAAATTCTTCTTAGCAAACACAAGTGTTTTCTTCCCAATAGAAAACACAAACACAAGTCTAGATAGAGGATCTATAACTAACTTTACTATCTCGTGTTCTTTTTTCTCCTCCTCCTCTTCTGCTTCTTCTTCTTCACTCTTACACGTTGTCTTCTCACTACTATTTTTGGATGAACCATCAGGAATTTATGCCCTTATCTCTATTTGCCTTGCATCTGTTTCAAAATCTTGAAGGAGATTTATTTCATCTACATGAATGTTTTTGAAAATAGGTTCTAAGCCTAGATTTCCAATGAGATAGATAGAGATGATGTTGTAGGTCCTTTTAAGTACATCATAGCAACATTAGTACCGTTATTCTACCTAATCAGGTATTCAACCATTATTTCTCCACAATCCTATAATGGATAGTCGTCGAGTTTCATTTTCCTGAGTATTACTAGTTGACAAATTTAACCAAATCGTATAGGATTTGTATGAAATATATAACATAATAGAGATAGACAAATATGTGTATCATCATCATCATCATCATCATCATCATCATCATCATCATCATCATCATCATCAAGACCTTATCCCGATTAGGGGTCGGTCACATGAATCTTGTTCCTCCATGCACCTCTATTAATTGTTATGGCTTCATTTAGTCTCGAAGTTTTTAACTCTTTTCTAACCACTTTTATCCATGTTCTTTTGGGCCTTCCCCTTGCCCTTTTAGAACCTTTGACTTGGATTACCTCACTCCTAACTAATGCTGTTTTTTGTCTCTGTTGGATATGTCCAAATCATTTAAGTCTAGTCTACCTCATCTTGTTACCTAATGGTACTACTCCTAAGTTTTCTCTAATGTTTTCAGTTCTAATTCTATCTTTTCTTGTCTTGCCACTCATCTATCTCAACACCTGCATATTGGCGATGCTCATCCTATGTACATGTTTTCCTTAACTGTCCAACACTTTGATCCATAGAGCATGGCTGGTCTTACAGCCATCCTATAGAATTTTCCTTTTAGTTTGAGTGGCACTTTCAAATCACACAAAACTCTAAAGGCGCATCTCCATTTGTTCCAACCCGCTTGGATTCTTTTGGCAACCTCCCTCTTAATCTCTCTGCTCTCTTGAATTATTTATCCCAAGTATTAGAAGTGTTCTTTTTGAGGGACTTCTTAGTTATCAATCTTTATTGGTGCTCTAGTCCTACTCCTCTCATTGCTAAAATTGAATTCCATATATTCTATCTTAGTTTGGCTAATTTTATATCTTTTAGATTCTAATGCAAATCTCCATAACTCTAGCTTTGTGTTTACGTCCTCCCTTGTCTTATCAATCAAAACTATATCATTTGCAAATAACGTGCATCGTGGAATCTCCTCGTGTAGATGCTTTGGTAAGTCATCCATAATCAAGGTGTAAAGATACGAGCTCAATGCCGATCCTTGCTGTAATCTTATAGTGATAGGAAAATCATTGGTTTCTCCGCTAGTTGTGCTAATTTTTATTACCACTCCCTCATACATATCCTTAATTATGTCTATATACCCCCATGAAATCCCTTTCTTGCCCAAAGCCCACCTTATTAACTCTTTGGAAACCCTATCATAAACTTTTTCTAAATAAATAAAGACCATGTAGAGGTCCTTTTTCATCTCCCTATATTGGAGCTTTGTGCACTAGGGTTGCCCTTTTTAATTGTCTAAGCAAGAAAATAGCGTCCATGGTAGACCTCCCAGGCATGAAACCAAACTAGTTTTTGGATATACTTGTCTTATGCCGTAGCCTCGTCTCAATCACTGTTTTAAAAAGTTTCATAGTATGGTTCATAAATTTGATCCCCCAATAATTAGTACAACTCTATATGCCTCCTTTATTCTTATAAATTGGTACAATAGAACTCTTCTTCCATTCATCCGACATTTTCTTTGATTTTATATTCTTGCTAAATGACTTTGTCAACGAAACTAATTAGGCTCCAAGGCCTCTCTTGATTTCATCTTTTTCAATGCCTCTTTCGATTCAAGTATTCTAATCCTATGGTCATATCAATAATGTCTATGTTATTTGGGTTTTTGATACTTTCAATTCCTATATTCTCACGGTAATTGTCATTTAGCAATTTTTAGAAGTACCTTTCCCATCTTTGTTTGATCTTGTCATCTTCGACTAGTACTCTTTGGTCATCACTTCAAATACACGTAATGTGTTCAAAGCCCTTTTTTTATTCTCTTACTTTTGTGAGTTTAAACACATCTTTCTGGCCTTCTCAGGATCCTACTCTATTACAGAGATTATCATATGCCTTAAGTTTAGCCTCACTACTCTCTTAGCAACCTTTTAGCATTCTTATATTTCTTAAAGTTTTTGTTACTTTTAGTCTTTTGCCATGCTTTAAAACACACTCATTTCTCTTTAATAACTTTTTGCATTTTTTCATTCCACCACCAAGTTTCATTTGTTAGTTGCCTTTTACCTTTAAATACTCCTAGGACATCTTTTGCCACTTTCTTAATTGACGTGGCCATATTAGTCCACTTGGTGTTTACTTATGTGTTATTGTTCCAGTTTCCTTCTACTATCAACTTGTTTGTAAATAATGCTCCTCTCCTTTTAAGTTCTACAACTTAGTTTTTGGACACTTATTAAATTCATTTCCTTTCTTCCATAGATGTGAGGTTAGAGTCTCATCAGGTATCCTTACACATTGATCTTTTGGTATAGTAAGTAGAAAAAAGTCTATTTGGCTTTTATTTGGTCCACTTTTAAAGGTTATTAAGTGTTCATCCCTCTTCTAAAAGTGTGTTTATTATAGCTAGGTGATATGCTAAGGCAAAATCAAGTATAGTTTCCTCCATCTCATTTCTTTCTCCAATACCATAGCCTCCATGTACCCTATCATATCCTTCTTTTTCTTTTCCTATGTGGCCATTAAAATCTCCTTCCATAAATATCCCCTCTATGTTGGAAATGTGTTGCATGTCTCCCTCCATATTTTCCTATAACTGCCTTTTGATTCTATCTTCTAACCCAACTTGTGGTGCGTATTGCCATGGGGTTGCAGTTTCACCTTTGCTAAACCCGTGCGACACTTGTGCACAACTCCCTTGCTAGGCACAAGTCAGCCTTCAACCCCTACTCTCACTTGCTGGGCTACACTCACTTACCCATAAAAGCAATGAGAGGAACTCAGAAAGGAGACTCTCTAAATGTATTGAGCTCAACTAAACTAAGCTAAGCTGATTACAAGTGAGGAGCTAACCCTTATATATATTTGCTCTCCCCCCATCCACCTCCTCAATGGATGGTTGGGATCATTAAATGTGTTAGCCATCTAATAGTTGAGGACTACTCTAGAACTCTCCATAGAAGTTTCTACAAATATCTAAGCTTTCCTCTTTCTAGATTTTTACAAGGACTCTTCCAGAAACCAAGCCTTCTAGAATCAGGCCTTGATCTATAGACCTTCAACAATGGGCCTAAGTCCCTTAGGCCATGTCCATGAGCTCACCAAGCCTCCCTTGGAGTCAGCGGGCCTTGGTCACGGCCCTTGCAGCGCATGTCCGTGACAGTATGCACTTATAACATTTATGATCTTCTCTTCTATAACAACTTTTACTAGTATAATTCTATCACTGGTTCTTTTAACATCTACAACTTTATCCTTTAATTCTTTATCTAGCATTATCTCTATGTCATTTCTATTATTTTCCTTTCTTTATGTACCAGAGCTTATACCCATCTACTTCTCTAGTTTAGCCCTTTCCACTTGGTTTCTTGGAGATAAGCAATGTTGACTCTCTTGTGTTTCATTGTATCCACTAAATCTAAACGCTTACATGTCAATGTGCTTATATTCCATGTAGAAATACGAATCTTGTTCTCCTAACCTAGCATATTTACTTGTGCACTTCTCAAATGGTATGGGAACCCATGCATACTTTCAACTACACCTGAGTTATGATGCAACGTGTCGCTTCCGAGGGAATGCTTTAGCAGCCCTTGTCCATTTTTCATTGCATCCGAGATTTGACGCAACACGTCACTTACAGGGAATGCCCTAGCCCCAAGGAATGTCAAAAATCTATTCATGCATGGGATTTGCCATGGGTTTTACTTGCTGGATGACACTTGACCCAAAACCCTCCTCCTTTTTGCGGGCTTGGGACCAAAAGCAGGGGACTTAGATGAGCAAATATGAGTATATAAATTATAAATTACAACATAAGTCACCTAAAGGAAATCCTACTAAAAGAGTGAAGTTCAAGATAGACCCTTAAAATTTTAATAGTATGTGGTACATGCTTACATATCTAATAGTTAAATTAAACCCAAAAGGTTTATATTCACTTTAATCATCATTATTATCACCTGTTTTGTAGTACCTATTGCCTTTGTGGGGTTCTAGTTGATAAGAGAAGAGGAAGTCATATACCCCACCACCAGTACTAGTTGAATCAATTCCTTATTATTGTTGATAATAAGAATTGTCTCCATAAGTCTCGTAGTTATATGTTCTATGAAAATCAAAGCCTTCTTGTCCAAAGAGACATGCATCATCAACAACATGAGAAGCTCCTTGATTATCTTTAGTATCGTTACAGTAAGGCCTAAGATTATACACTGTGTTATAATTTCTTTTACTAGGTTGTTATCTCGTTCATAAGATCCATAATATGCTCCATACTAATAAACAGTTGACTAGTTTCGGCTTCATATCTACCATCACATGGATTTGGTTATGAACCACTGGCTGTGGTGGTAGTGGAAATAGAGGAACTAGGTTGAGCATGTTGAGGTTCTTGTACTTGTTGTGGGCCCTGCATTCGTGTATTGCATCATTTAGCTATTCTCATCAATATTTTCAAGAAGTGGTGCTTCTGTCTCTTCAATTCACAAGTAAAGCGGATCCAATGCGTCAAATAAATAATATACATTTATTAGCTGAACTATCATCATCTCCAGGTCTTCTCTTCAACTCTATACATGATAAAAATGATGTAAACCTACAGCTCTTGCAAAAGGCTACTAAATTTGCATTATTGGGGATGCCATTATAAAAAACATATACACCTATACACAAAAATGAAAAGAAAAAGATAATCTCTAATTGGTTATATTGAGAAATTTCAAATATCAAGAATACTGGCGATATGTTAGATCATCATCATCATGAACTTATCCCGATTAGGTGTCGGTCACATGAATCTTGTTTTTCCATTCCTCTCTATTAAGTGTCATAGCTTCATTTAGTCCCAAAGTTTTTAAATCTTTTCTCACCACTTTTATCCATGTTCTTTTGGGCTTTCCCTATGCCTTGTTAGAACCTCCACTTGGATTGCCTCACTCCTTTTAACTGGTGCCCTTTTTGGTCTACGTTGGACATGTTCAAACCATCTAAGTCTAATCTCCCTCATCTTGTTACCTATTGGTGCTACTTCTACTTCTAAGTTTCCTCTAATGTTTTCATTTCTAATTGTATCTTTTCTTGTCTTGCCGCTTATCTATCTCAACATCCGCATTTCGGCGACACTCATCCTATGTATATATTGTTCCTTAACTGCCCAACACTCTGATCCATAGAGCATGGTTGGCCTTACTGCCATCCTATAGAATTTTTCTTTCAATTTGAGTAGCACCCTCCTATCACACAAAATTACAGAGGTGCATCTCCATTTGTTCCAGCCTGCTTGGATTCTCTAGATAACCTCCCTCTCAATATCTTCACCCTCATGAATTATTGATCCCAATTATCAAAAGTGTTCTTTTATGGGGACTTCTTGATTATCAATCTTTACTGGTGCTCTACTCCCACTTCGCTCCTTGTTAAAATTGCATTCCATATACTCTGTCTTAGTTTGACTAATTTTAAATCCTTTAGATTCTAATGCATCTCTTCTTAACTTTAGCCTTGTGTTTACATCCTCCCTTGTCTCATTAATCAAAACTATATCATTTGCAAATAACTTGCACCATGATATACATGATATATCACTGTTTCCGTTATGATTTTATTGTGATTATTTTTCAGTGGATAAAAATCAGCACAATATCATATTCCCTAATTGATATATCTATTGTAATGCCGCTATGTTTTTCCATGGTTAAGAGATCAGTTCACTAGGTCGTCCTCCTTCCTTCACTGTTTCATGGGATGTGACAAACCATGACTTACAAGTTTCTAATATAGTAAACATAGTCAGGCATATCAACTACCTGATCAACATTAGATATGTGCTTCTTTTAGATAGTGAAAGTTTAGAAGAAAAAGAATGTATTCTTCTATCTTTTTTATTAGAGAAAAAATTACACTAATATATATAGGGAAGCATGGCAATAGACCTGACATTGAATCCCACGGATTAGGCTAAAGCAAATCCCTTAACATAAGGGTCAAACTAGGAATAAAAGGAAAGGAGATTTTCATATTCAAATCTTATCCTAATCTCCATTATTTATGGAAACAAATTAAGATAAGATCAAACCTAATCCCTAGAAACTAGGAACTAATTTTGAAAGAGTTTCCTAACATATCTGACACTCCCCCTCAAGTTGGAGCATAGATGTCTATCATGCCCAACTTGCTGATGAAGAACTCATAATTAGGTTTGAAAAGTCTCTTTGTAAGAATATCAGCTATTTGTTGTGAAGTTGGAACAAATGGCAAGCAAATATCTCCTGCTTCAATTTTCTCCTTTATAAAATGCCTGTCAACCTCAACATGCTTTGTTCTGTCGTGTTGAACCGGATTGTGTGCAATGCTAATAGCCGCCTTGTTGTCACAATACAACTTCCTTGGCATGGTCACAGTTCGCTTTAGCTCTTCTAAAACTCGTTTCAGCCATATCATCTCAAAAACTTCGTGAGCCATTGATCTGTATTATGCTTCTGCACTACTCCTGACAACAATACTTTGTTTCTTACTTCTCCATGTCACTAAGTTTCCCTACACAAAGGTACAATAACCCGATGTTGATTTCCTATTAGTTACTGAACCTGCCCAATCTACATATGTGTACACCTCAATACACAATTGTTCCTTTTTCTTGAAAAACAAACCTTTTCCTAGAGAACTCTTCAAGTACCTCAGAATTCAATAAACAGCTTCAAGGTGTTCTTCATGAGGGGAATGCATGAACTGACTCACAAGGCCTACTACAAAAGCAATATCAGGATGTATGTGGGACAAGTAAATAAGCTTACCAACCAACCTCTGGCATCGAGATGTGTCCATGGGATCACCTTTACTATCTCCAAGTCTTTGGTTGGATCAATTGGAGTTTCTGCAGGACGGCAACCACTCATTCCCGTTTCCTTGAGAAGATCAAGGATGTATTTCCTTTGTGAGACAACAATCCCTTTCTTTGATTGAGTAACCTCCATTCCAAGAAAATATCTCAGTGGTCCCAAGTCCTTAATTTCAAACTCAGATGTAAGACACCTTTTCAACTATTCCATTTTAGTAGTATCATCCCAATTAGGATAATATCATCCACATACAGAATGAGAATAGCTATTCTCCCATCAGTTGAGTGTTTTGTGAACATGGTATGATCAGTTTGTCCCTGAACATATTTCTGACCCTTAACAAACTGAGTAAATCTCTCAAACTAGGCTCTTAGTGATTGTTTCAATCCATATAAGGATTTCTTTAGTTTGCATACTTTCGAGCCAAACTTCCTATCAAAACCCAGTGTTGGGTCCATGTAGACTTTCTCCTCCAAGTCCCTATTAAGGAATGCATTCTTCACATCCAGCTGCTATAGGGGCTAGTCTAGATTGGCTGCAATTGACAAAAGTACTCTAACAGTGTTCAGTTTGGCAACAGTGGCAAAGGTTTCAAAGTAATCAATATTGAATGTTTGAGTGAAGCCTTTGGCCACCAAACGAGCCTTGTATCTCTCAAGCTATCCATCTGACTTGTGTTTGGTTGTGAACACCCATTTGCATCCAACCGTTCTCTTCTCTCTTGGCAAATCCACAACCTCCCATGTTTTATTTTTCTCAATGGCCTTCATCTTTTCAAGAATAGCCTCCTTCCACTCAGGAATCTGTAAAGCATCTTGTACAGTCATTGGTAGTTCCATAGAAGACAATTGTGAAGTAAAGGCAAAGAAAGTAGGGGACAAATTTTTGTAAGAGACAAAATTGGACATGGGATGTTTAGTACAAGCTCTAACACCCTTTCGATTAGCAATAGGAATACTAAGATCAAAAAAGCTGGACTCAAAATGAATAGACTTGGAATTAGGTGAATTTGTTTGAATAGGTTCAGAGGAAGAATTACCTTATGACTCAGTAGAGTTTAGATCAGCCTTTGGTTCAGACTTGTGACTTTGCTGAGGAGCATTGGTCTCATTGTCTTGAATTTGGTTCCTTCTTGAGTAGACCAGTTCTTTAGTACCTATTTTTTCATTGCTAGTTTTGTCAAGGTTATGATATGGCTCTATTGGATTCGAACCTGGGTTTTCATCAATTAAAACACAAGGTTCTAAAGGTTTAAAAACATTGGGTCCATCACGAATCAGTGTGGCAGCATTTTCTCTTTGAAAAATATCTAAGTAATCCGAATCTTCTATAGGTGTCTCCCCTTGAAGATGAGTTTCAAAAAATGGTGAAGACTCAAAAAGTGACATCCATACTGACAAACATATATTTTGGAAGTAGGATCAAAACACTTATACCTCTTCTGAGTTGGAGCATAGCCGACAAAAAGACACTTTCTTGCTCTAGGATCTAGTTTGCCACGGTTGTGAGCATGAACATGTACAAAGGCAGTACATCCAAATACTTTCAATGGTAAGTTCGAGGACAACTTGGATATGGGAAATTTTTTTTGAAAGACACTTAGGGGAGTTTGAAATTTTAAAATCTTTGTAGGCATTCGATTTATATGATATGTTGCTGTAAGTATAGCTTGACCCCAAAGATACTTATGAACTTTATGTGTGAGCAATAGTACCCTAGCAACTTTCCAAAGATGCTTGGTTTTTGCTTAGCTATCCCATTTTGTTGGGGTGTGTCAGTCCAAGAACTTTGATGTAGTACACCTTTTTCCAAGAAAAAATTACCTAGGATCTTATTGAAATATTCCTTGCCATTGTCACTTCGAAAAATCGTTATTTTCTCTTGAAATTGTGTTTCCACCAAGGACATTTTTTTTTTTGAAAACTTCTTTAGCTTTAGATTTTTCTTTTAAAAGGTATACCCAACTTATCCTTGTGTGATCATCAATAAAACTGACAAACCTTTTTTTTTCCGAAAGTGTTGAAACCTTATATGGTCCCCATATATCACTATGGATTAACATAAAAGGTTTGATGCTTGATATGATCTTGGAGGAAAAAAGGCACGGTGGTGCTTAGCTAACTCATAAATTTCACATTGAAATGAAGATGGACTTTTATTTTTAAGCAAACTAGGAAACAAGTGTTTTAAATAATGAAAACTTGAATATCCTAATCTATAATGCCATAACATAACATTACATTCACTACAATTAGAAACAAAACAAGTACTTTGAGCTTGTCTTCTTGAGTCAGTTCCATCTTCAAGGAAACAACGACCTCCACTTTCTCTAGCACTGCCAATCATCCTCCTTGAGGCTAGTTCCTGAAACTCACACCGAGAGGGATGAAAATTAGCTTGACACTTGATATCATTGGTTAACTTGCTAATTGACAAAAGGTTGCAAGAAAGGTTAGGCATATGAAGAATATTATGCAAAGTTAAGGAAGGTGATATAACAATTGATCCTGTCCTAGCAATTGCTGAGAGAGATCCATCTACTATCTTGATTCTTTTGTTCCCTGCACATAGATGGTAAGTTGAGAAAAGATTGGAGTAACTTGTCATATGATCAGTTGCTCCTGAATCTATGATCCAAGAGTTGCTTCGGCTGGGATTGACACTAAAAAGGGCAGTAACGAAGTTACTTTTCTAGGCCAAAGAACAAGAGGGGTTAACATTAAATTGTAGAGATTGGAAGAGTTTGTATAGGTGCTCTAGCTGTTTCTTTGTGAAAGGAGATGTTTCTAAATTGACTTGCTGCCCCTAGTTCTCTTCATGTGAAGTTTGGAATGCCCGGTTGTCGTTTCCAGGTTTCTTCTTCCAATTTGGAGGCTTTCAATGGAGTTTCCAATAAGTTTCCTTTGTATGCCATGACTTCTTGCAGTGTTCCAATAGGGTTTCTTCCTTCTTTCACCATCAGGTTCAACACTTCTAAAAATAATGGCAAAATTATCATTTTCCATCGTAGATTTGTGTTCCTGGTTGGTTAACATAACCTTCCTCCTGGTTTCTTCTCTTCTAATCTCAAAAAAGGTTTCTTGGAGGGATGACAGAGGTTTCTTTCCATAGATCTGACCCCTAACTTCATCCAAATCACGATTGAGGCCAGCCAAGAATAGATATACATGATCATTCTCCTCCTTTATAATTTTTACACTATCAGTAGGGCAGTCACATTCGTCATTATAGCACTGGTCTAATTCTTGCCATGATGAAATCATCTCATTATAGTATGCTGTGACTTCTCTTTTTCCTTGTTTTGATTGCCATAGTTTTGTTTTTAGATCAAAGATTTGAGATGAGTTTTCTAAGTCATAATAGGTCTCCCTTACAACCTCCCACACATCTTTTGCAGCAGGGAGAAAAGATAGGGTTTAACTATGGTCTGCTTCATTGAGTTGATAAGCCAAGCCATGATTAGTGAGTTTTCTGGCCTCCATGCACTCATATTCGGATCTCCAACCTCTGGTTGCTTCATTTCTTTTGTCAAATGCCCAAGTTTTCCCCTGCCATCAATCGCCAGCTTCACGGATTGGGCCCATTCCAAGTAGTTTTTCCCATTTAACTTGTGAGAAGTTAACTGGAATAAAGTATTTGTGGAAAAGTGGTCTGTAACACTATTTGACATGGCTGTCCCTGACGAGAAACTTCCAGCAATTGTTTCCGATGAATCAAAGGTTCTTCTAGCCCCAGTCTTGGCTGTTTTAGCCATTTAAAAGCATATCAAGTGCCTAAGCTCTGATAACATGAAAGTTTAGAAGAAAAAGAATGTATTCTTCTATCTTTTTTATTAGAGGAAAAATTACACTAATATATATAGGGAAGCATGGCAACAGATCTGCCATTGAATCCCACAGATTAGGCTAAAGAAAATCCCTTAACATAAGGGTCAAACTAGGAATAAAAGGAAAGGAGATTTTCAGATTCAAATCTAATCCTAATCTCTATTATTTATGGAAACAAACTAAGATAAGATCAAAACTAATCCTCAGAAACTAATTTTGAGAGAAAGTTTCCTAACATATCCGACAAATAGAAAGATTTAATTTTAATGTATGTCCCCTTGATATAGTAAAGAATCTGCTTGGCTAGTTGCAAGTCCTCTCTTCTTGAGATCATGGAAAAATAGTCAAGATATAATGGATACATCAACCTATATATCATGAAAAAGAGCTAGGCAATACGATTTAAAGAAAATCATGATGAAATTGGTATGTAAATACTGATATATCGTGTAACTCAAGAATATTGGGGAAAATATCGGATATATCTCTGGATTAGAGATTCTCTTCTTCTTATCTTTTCTGTAGAATTGTGTCCCCTTGATGTACTAAAGAATCTGCTTGCTTGCTTGCAAGTCATCTGGCGCAGATGTAATGAATCTATTGACCGATTATATAGCAAACACTTGGGCCATAGGATTTTATGCTAGTTTTACTGGCTAAAGAAAATCACAATAAACTCGATATCAAAATACAGAATATCGAGCAAAATATTGGACATATAGCTAGATTAGAGATTCTCTTTTTCTTGTTGTTTTCGTGTATAACTATATGTGTTTTTTATAATGACACCCCTAATAATGCAAATTATGCATCCTTTTGCAAGATCTGCAGCTTTACCTCATTTCACTCATATCTTGGGTTGACGAGAAGGCCTGGATATGATTACTATTATAGCAAATGAATCTATATTATGTATTTAATGCGTTAGATCAATTTGAGTTGTGAATTGAATAGAGAGGAAGCACTAGCACTTAAAAATATTGATGAAGAATGGTTGGTTGTAGTGCAAGGAATGCAGGGTCCACATTAAGTGCGGGAACCTTAATATGCTCACCCTAGTTCCTCCTCTCCTATGCTACCACTCTAGACAGTGGTACATCACTGGATCCACATGGTGGTGTATATGCCGAAATTAGTGAACATGTTTATTGTTATGGAGCAGATTATTGATATGATGGATTGCATGAAAGAAATACTGGTCCTATTGCAAGGCTTTATAGCACAATGTGTAATCTTGTGTCTTACTGTAATGATACGGTAGATAATCAAGGAGCTTCTCACGTTGTTGATGATGCATGTCTCTATGGAGAGGGAGGCTCTGATTTTCATAGAAGATATGATTACAAGATTTATGAAGATAATCCTCATTATCAACCATTACAAGTTGTTGATGCAACTGGCATTGGTGGTGGGGTATACTTCCTCTTATCAACCCAAACCCCACAAGGGCTATCGGTACTATAGAAGAGATAATAACAATCATTATGATGATTAAAGTGGATATGAAAATCCCCGTGCTTCCTTTTGGGTTTAATTTAACTATTAGATATGTAAGCATGTAGTACTTGTTATTTTTTTCAGTGTTTAGCTTGAACTTGACTTTTTAGTTAGTTTTCATACGAGTGATTGTTTTGTAATTTATAATTTTTGTGCCCATATTTGTTCATCTCTATTATGTTATATATTTCATTTGAGTCCTGAATGATTTAGTTTTTATCCTGATTAAATTATAATTTAGTAATGTACAGGAAAATGGAGCTTAGGGACTATCAGTTTGGGATTGTAACAAAATCATAGCTAAATACCTTGACTATGTCGAGTGAAAAGACCACCTCTAAAAATGAAAAAGAAGAAGAAAAAGAATGTGGGAAGTAAAATTAGTTATAGGCCCTCTATCTAGACTTCTTTTTGTGCTTTTTTTGAAGGAGATCACCTGCATTTGTTAAGAAGTCTTTGTTTTCATTTCTGTTCCGGTTCTGGATTGTTATGATACCTATATTAATTACTAGCCTCTACTGGAAATAAGTCAATGTTAGCCTTACCTTTTCTTTAGCAACTATGCTCGTTTTCTATTATATCTTGATAACTTATTTTGTGTGTGTGTGTGTGTCCATCCACTCCACAAAGCAACAAAATACTAATACTTCATGCCAAGAAATAGCACATGAAGCTTTTTAGGTAAAGATAGATACATGAAAAATCATGTAAAACAAATATCAACTACAAGCCTCCAATATAATATTAAAATATCAAATATCATCCCATTTTAGGACTGTGTGATTTCATAAAGGAAAATTGATGCTGATATACCTATTACTACCGATATAAGCCCCCGACCTAGCTGATATAAAGCTTTTGGTTTCAGATGCTGCAGTGACTGATACCATTATTTTGTTCCTTAGTTGATATCATGACATTCTGACTGTAGAACAATGTATGGACATGTGATAGTATTTCCATTATATTTCAATGGCAACTTGTAATGTTACAAAGTTCAATTACAATCAATCTTCAGATGCAGAATGATACTAGTTCTGTATCTGTATGCTTTTCTTATTCTATGTTACATTCTCCAGCTTTTGAGGAGCTGGAACCTCCAATTCTCTTCTTCTAATCTTTCTTCCCCCCTTTCTTTTCTTTCCTCCTTATATTCCCTCCTCTCCATATGTAACTGCCTTTTCTTTCTCTCTAAACCGGTGTAACTGCCCTTAACAGAAGTAAACTAATGTAACTGAATGCTGTTTACACTTTGTCCTTTCCTCTTCTTGTAATCCTCTCCCCCCCCCCCCCGCAACAGTGTCACCTTGTCCTCAAGGTGGAAATCAGGAAATTGCTTGTGAATGTCTTCCAATGGTTCCCAAGTGTTGTCATGATCTGGAAGATTTTTCCTTTTGATGAGGACTTCAAATTGTCCCTTAGGAGATTGTCAAATGTCTCTGATGGCTGCTGGATATGCTTGAATTTCTAGCCCTTCCGATAGGGCCTGTGGTAGTGGTTGAGGTGTCAATGCTGGTTCACCAGCTGGCTTGAGCTGAGAAACATGAAAAATTGGATGTAATTTAGCCTGTGGTGGTAGATCCAGCTTATAAGCTACTTGTCCAATCCTTTCTAGAACAACATAAGGTCCGTAATAGCGGGGACATAGTTTCTCATTGAGCCTTGTTGAGAGTGATTTGAAGCGATATGGTTGCAATTTCAAATAAACATAGTCTCCTGGTTGGAAAGTGAGAGGACGGCGGTGTGCATCTGCTTGTCTTTTCATCTTCATTTGTGCTGCTTCCAAATTCTTCTTCAGCTCATTTAAAAGTGAATCACGGCTAGCCAGCTGTTGATTAACTTCCTCCACCATTGATTCTCCTCCCGTAAAGGTTAGCAACATGCGTGGGTCTCTTCCATATAAAGCTTTGAAAGGCGTTATTCCTGCTGAACTTTGATAAGTAGTATTGTACCAATATTCTGCCTAGCCGATCCACTTAGGCCAAGATTTCGGCTTGTTATCAGCAAAACATCGTAAATATGTTTCCAAGCATTGATTTGTCTGCCTATCAGTTTGAGGATGATAGGCTGAACTCATCTTGAGGGATGTACCTGCCTGCTTAAACAGTTCAACCCAGAAATGATTGACAAAGACCCTATCTCTGTCTAATACAATGGACTGTGGATAACCATGTAGTCTAACAACTTCTTTGGTAAAGATGTGTGCTACTTCCCTTTGCCGTGTATGGGTGATTGAGGAGAATGAAGTGGTTGTACTTGGTTAATCGATCAACCACTACTAATATTGTGTCGAAGCCATGTGCCTTAGGTAAGCCACTAACGAAATCCATGGATAACTCACTCCAAACCACCTTATGAATAGGAAGAGGCTGAAGAGGACCTGCTGGTTTAGTAGTTGTGTACTTGTTTCTTTGGCAAACCTCACAAGTGGATATCAAATTCTGAATATCCTGTTGCATTCTCTCCCAATGAAGCACTTGGGATATGCGTTTATAAGTGCGAGTGACCCATGAATGTCCTCCTCCTAGTGTAGAATGGAATTCTTGTAAGAAGGTTGGAATGCGAGGGGAAGATCTTGGAATAACCAGTTTTCCATTAAATAATAAAAGACCCTGTTTGAGTGTGTAGCCCAGTCGACTCTCTGGATTCACCAACAGGTCTTGAATAATACAACGAAGGTGAGGATCTTGTGTAGCCCGGTCGACTCTCTGGATTCACCAACAGGTCTTGAATAATACAACGAAGGTGAGGATCTTCTTGTATTTCAGCTATTAAGGAATCCAAATCGTCACATCTAACCACAGATAGAGCAAGGTGATGTAATAGAAGGTCGCCCTCATCTACAAACTGTGAACCCCTATCTGTTGGTTCCTCATCCCTTGTTTTATAGTTATTATGGTTGAGGGTGGGATACTCCTGACGCCTAGACAAAGCATCAGCCCCTCTGTTATCAGATCCTGGCTTATACTGAATGATGAAGTCATACCCAATGAGTTGGTTTAACGACTTTTGTTGTTCTTCACTCAGCATATGTTGTTCCAAGAAGAATTTGAGACTTTTCTAGTCCGTATGAATAATGAAACGCCTTCCCATAAGATAGTGTCTCCACTTTTGTACAGCAAGAACTATGGCCATCGGTTCCCTTTCATAAACTAATTTAGATTGTGATTGAAAGGAGAGGGATTGACTGAAGAAAGCAACTGGTGTACCCTCTTGCATGAGGACAGCACCAATTCCTTTTCCTGATGCATCAGTTTCCAGCACAAAGGTTTTTGAAAAATCTGGTATGGCTAATACGGGAACTGATGTCATGGCTTTTTTCAATGTCTCAAACGCCTCCTGACCTTCTTTAGTCCATATAAATCCATCTTTCTTAAGTAGTTTGGTTAAAGGAGCAGCAATGATTCCATAACTTCTGACAAATCTTCTGTAATAGCTAGTAAGACCCAAAAAAAACACAAAGTGCCTTGGCGTCTCTTGGAATGGGCCATGATAACATACAGTCTATCTTAGAATTATCAGCTTCTACTTCTTTCTCAGATATAATGTCCCAATTACTCCAAAGAAGGTTGTGCAAATGAACACTTCTTTTTATTGGCAATAAGCTAATGTTCTTCAAGTAATTTCAGGACAATGGCAATATGCTCCAAGTGAAGAGAAAGATTACTGCTGTATATTAGAATGTCATCAAAGAAGACAAGGAACTCTGCCAATGCCGGTCCCAAGCCCGGATAAAAAAGGAGGGCGGTCTTGCATCAGGTGCCAGCCGGCAAGGGGGAAGTTGAAGATGATTATATTATTTCTTTCTTATAAATGAATATGCATTTGTATATTAGTTTGTGAAGAAGAAATGAAAATCATCTCTAACTTCTTAAAATATAGTCATCCTTGCATCAGGTAGCCAACCGGCAAGGGGGAAGTTGAAGATGATTCTATTATTTCTTTCTTACAAATGAATATGCATTTGTATATTAGTTTGTGAAGAAGAAATGAAAATCATCTCTAACTTCTTAAAATATGGCCACCCTTGCGTCAGGTAGCCAGTCGGCAAGGCTGAAGCTGAAGCTGAAGATGATTTTAATGAAAATCATCTTCAGCTTTTTAAAACTATGGCAACCCCAACATGACATGAATCGAAAACTGACATTCGCTCAAGCTAAGGCGTTCCCCATAAGCGACGTGCTGCATTGGATCTCGGGTGCAGTGAAAAATAGGCAAGGGTTGCTAGGGCATTCTCCCAGAACGACACACTACATCGGATCCCGAGTGTAGTGAAAAATGGGCAAGGGCTGCAAGAGCATCCCCTCGGAAGCGACGCGCTGCATCAGAACCCAGGTGTAGTGAAAAGTGGACATGGGTTCATACCATGGAGGTTGGGAAAGACAATAGTAAATAGGATATCTCTAGAACATAAGATTCGCATCGCTACATGGAATATAGGGACACTGACAGGTAAGAGTTTGGAGTTAGTAGACATGATGAAACGTAGGAGAGTCAACATTGCTTGTATCAAAGAAACCAAGTGGAAAGGGGCTAAAGCTAGAGAAATAGATGGGTATATATTATGGTACGCAGGAAAAGAAAATAACAGAAATGGGGTAGGAATAATAGTGGATAAGGAATTAAAGGTTGTGGGCGTTAAAAGAATCAGTGATAGAATTATAATAATAAAAATTATTCTAGGAGAGCAGGTTATAAATAGTATAAGTGCATATGCATCACAAGTAGGGTTACAAGATATAATCAAGAGACAGTTTTGGGAAAATATGGAGGGAGTCACGCAAGAAATTCTCAACATTGAGGGGATATTTATAGGAGCAAACTTAAATGGCCATGTAGGAAAAGATAAGGAAGGATATGATAGAATACACAGAGGGTATGGTATAGGTGAACGAAACGAGATGAGGGAGAATATCCTTGATTTTGCTTTGTCATATAACCTATCCATTGCAAATACACTCTTTAAGAAGAGGGATGAACACTTAATAACCTTTAAAAATGGACTTTATAAAGGCCAAATAGACTTTTTTCTACTTAGGAATAATGAACGATCTATATGTAAGGATTGTAAGGTGATACCCGATGAGAGTTTAACCTCACAACATAGGTTAATGGTTATGGATATTCATATCAAAAGATGAAGTAAACGAACTGAACTTAATACACATCCAAAAACTAAGTGGTGGAACTTAAAAGGAGAGAAAATAACTTCATTCAAAAATAAGTTGATGGTAGAAGGAAATTGGAACTATGAAACAAAAGAAAATACCATGTTGACTAATATGGCTGAGTCCATTAAGAAAGTGGCAAAAGATGTCTTAGGAGTATCTAAAGGTAAAAGGCTATTAACAAAAGAAACATGGTGGTGGAATGAAACAGTGCAAAAAGCTATTAAAGAAAAACGAGTGCATTTTAAAGCATGACAGAAGATTAGAAATAATGAAAACTATGAACAATATAAGAATGCTAAAAACGTTGCTAAGAGAATAGTGAGGCTAAACTTAAAGCATATGATGAGCTCTATAATAGACTAGGAATAAGAAAAGGTGAGAAAGATGTGTTTAAACTTGCAAAAGTAAGAGAACAGAAGGGTAAGGACTTAGAGCATGTTAGGTGCATTAGAATCGATGATCAAAGGATATTAGTCAAAGATGATGAGATCAAACAAAGGTGGAAATTATACTTTCAAAAATTGTTAAATGACAATGGCCCTAAGAATATAGGAATTGAAAATACTATAAATCTAAATAACATTGGATATTATAGATATGAACGTAGGATTAGAATACCTGAAGTAAAAGAGGCCTTGAGAAAGATGAAATCAGGAAAGGCCATGGAGCCTGATGGTATACCAATAGAGGTTTGGAAGCATATGGAAGATATTGGGGTAGTTTGGTTGACCAAGTTATTTAACAAGATTATAAAATCAAAGAAAATGCTTAATGAGTAGAGGAAAAGCTCTATTGTACCAATCTATAAGAATAAAGGAGACATTCAGAGCTGCACTAATTATCGAGGGATCAAACTTATGAGCCACACCATGAAACTTTTTGAAAGAGTGATAGAGAAGAGGCTACGACATGAAACAAGTATATCGGAGAATCAGTTTGATTTCATGCCTAGGAGGTCTACCATGGAAGTTATTTTCTTACTAAGACAATTAGTAGAGAAATATAGAGAGAGAGGGGAAAAGACCTCCACATGGTCCTTATCGACCTAGAGAAAGCTTATGATAGAGTCTCTAGAGAGTTAATATGGAGGGTATTGGGTGGTAAATGGATTTCTCAGGGGTATATAGACATAATTAAAGACATGTATAAGGGAGCGGTAACAAATGGTAAGACTACTAGTGGCATGACTGGTGATTTTCCTGTCACTGTCGGATTGCACCAGGGATTGGCATTGAGTCCATACCTTTTCACATTAGTTATGGATGAGTTAACAAAACATTTGCATGAGGAGATTCCCTGGTGCATGCTGTTTGCAAACGATATAGTCCTACTTAATGAGACAAGCGAGGGTGTAAACATAAAGCTAGAGTTATGGAGAGAAGCACTAGAATCTGAAGGATTTAAAATTAGCCGAACTAAGACAGAATATATGGAATGTAATTTTAGCAAGGAGAGTAGGAGTGGAACACCGGTCAAGATTGATAACCAAGAGGTCCCCGTGAAAGACCACTTTCAATACTTGGGATCATTGATCTATGAGAGTGGAGAGATTGAGAGGGAGGTTACCCAGAGAATCCAAGCGGGTTGGAACAAATGGAGATATGCATAGGGTGTTTTATGTGATCGGCGGGTGCTACTCAAACTAAAGGGAAAATTCTATAGGATGGCTATAAGGCCGGCCATGCTCTATGGATTAGAGTGTTGGGCAGTTAAGGAACATCATACTCATAGGATGAGTATCGCAGAAATGAGGATGTTGAGATGGATGAGTGGTAGGACTAGAAAGGATAGAATTAGAAATGAAAATATTAAGGAAAATTTAGGGGTAGCACCAATAGGTAACAAGATGAGGGAGATTAGACTTAGATGGTTTGGACATGTTCAAAGGAGACCAACAACGGCACCAGTTAGAAGGAGTAAGGCAATACAAGTAGAAGGTTCTAAAAGGGTAAGGGGAAGGCCCAAAAGAACGTGGATAGAAGTGGTGAGGAAAGATTTAAAAACTTTGAGACTAAATGAAGCCATGGTATTTTAATAGAGTGGAATGGAGGAATAAGATTCATGTGGCCGACCCCTAATTGGGATAAGGTCTTGATGATGATGATGATCAAAGAAGACAAGGACAAACTTGCGTAGATGGGGTCGAAATACCTCATTCATGAGCATCTG
Organism: Warburgia ugandensis; assembly: GCA_035236585.1. Lineage (NCBI taxonomy): Eukaryota > Viridiplantae > Streptophyta > Magnoliopsida > Canellales > Canellaceae > Warburgia > Warburgia ugandensis. Next base: position 33,548,571 of record CP141130.1, on the reverse strand, counting down.
AAAAGTGGCTGGTGCATTGGTTAACCCGAAAGGCATAACCAAGAATTTGTAGTGCCTTTCATGAGTTTGAAAAGCTGTTTTAGCTATGTCCTCCTCCTTGATTCAAATTTGATAATAGCTTGATTTCAAGTCTAGCTTTGAGAATATGGTAGCTCCCCCTAATTTGTCCAGCAGTTCATCTATTGTTGGAATTGGGAACTTGTCAGGTACTGTCACCTTATTTAAAGCTCTATAATCCACACAAAATCTCCAACCCCCATCCTTCTTCTTGACTAGTAGCACAGGACTAGAAAAAAGGCTTTTACTAGGTCGAATGATGCTTGATTTCTACAATTCCTTTATGATCTTCTCAATTTCATCTTTCTGTGAATGCGGATATCTATATGGCCTGCTGTGAGGAGGTTGAGTTCCTTCAACCAGCCTAATGGCATGATCATGAAAACGAGCAACTGGCAGTCCTAGAGGTTGATCAAATATATGTGAAAATTGCTGTAAGAGAGGGTCTATGGCTACTTGGCTCTCCTTTGGAGGCTGGCATTTACCCCCTTCCATACCCTTATATTCAATCATACAACCAAATTTTGCTCTAGGAATGACTCGAAGAATAGATCAAAAGGGTGGAAGTCTTGGACCACCATTATACCTGGTAGACTTAATCGTATTTCCCTGCAAATGCCTTCTCCTTGGATGCAGTGGCCGTCCCCAACTTGCACTCCAAATCAGCGCTACCTGTCTACTACTAATGGTAGTTCCTTGACTAACTGGGTGGAGATGAAGTTGTGGGAAGCCCCACTGTCTATCAGCACTATCACCTCCCTTCCATCGATCTTGCCCTTTATTTTCATTGTCCCACTGAATGTAAACCCCGAAATCTAGTTCAAAGATAATTGCAAATCTTGATTTTCTCCTTCTCGGTTTTTATCCATCTCTGCCGAAGAAAAGGAAAGGGTTTCCATATCATCTTCATCGTCAGCGGCTAGTAGGAGTACTTGCAATAGTCAATTTTTACACTAGTGCCCCGGGTGGTACTTTTCATCACATCTATAGCATAATCCTTGTGATCACCGTTGTTGTAGCTAAGCATCGGTGAGCTTCCTTATAGGTTCCCTTTTTCCGACAGGCTGTTCGACGGTCTACTTTTCCCTATCGTTTTTCGGCAGAAAAACCCTATTCCTATCAGTGCTGAGGAAGACGATGAGCAATTGACGAAAATGCCCTTGTGAACCCCCTTCCGTCGAGATGTTCTTCGAATGGGCCTAGATGGGCCCCAAGGTTCTTGGCCCAACCTCATTTCTTCCTAGACGGGGGCCTTATCCGTTCTAAGGCCCTGTTCTTTTCTTTGATTTTGTGCTAACTCCATGAGCCTAGATAGAGAGTCAGGCCTGAAGAGCTTTATCTCGACCTTAATCTCTTCCCAGAGCCCATTCAAGAAAGCCCCCTTCAGCAGCTCGTCGGAGAGATCCCCCAGATGGCCAGAGAGTAGCTCAAACTATCGGAGATACTTGGAGACGCTGCCGTTCTACTTCAAAGCCAGGAGGGCTTCATAGTCATTGTCTACTTGGGATGATCAGAAACGGCGCAGCAGGGCTGATCGGAAAGATCCCCATGATCGAAAAGGAGCGCGGGATTCTGCCCACAAGAACCAGTGGAAGGCATCTCCCTCTAAACAAACAGAAGCTGCCGGAATCTTCTCAGCCTCAGTGATTCCCTTGACCTGGAAATAGCGATCCGCTTAGCACAGCCACCCGTAGGGTTCGTGCCTATTGAACATTGGTAAATCCAGTCTCCTACCTTGCCATTCTTGGCAGTGAGGGTTTCCCGAAGTGACTTCGTATGGGGTTGTCAAAGGGTTCCCCCATTTCTTGATTCCGATGAACACTCTGACCTTCGTCCGGCAACTCCCAATTCTTGATCCACTCCCGAATTTCTACTAGATACTCCCCAAGAGCACCGACATTAGTTTGTAATCTTCCAAGATGTTCCCTTACATCTCCTATCTCCCCTCTGACTCCTTCCATCTCCTTCTCCATGCTCTCTGTTCTTTCCATCCTGGTTCTAACCATTCCCTGGGTTTAAACCGGCTCTGATACCACTTGATAGTATTTCCAGTATATTTCAATGGCAACTTGTAATGTTACAAAGTTCAATTACAATCAATCTTCAGATGCAGAATGATACTAGTTCTGTATCTGTATGCTTTTCTTATTCTATGTTACATTCTCCAGCTTTCGAGGAGCTGGAACCTCCAATTCTCTTCTTCTAATCTTTCTTCCCCCCTTTCTTTTCTTTCCTCCTTCCTCTTATATTCCCTCCTCTCCATACGTAACTGCCTTTTCTTTCTTTCTAAACTGATGTAACCGCCCTTAATAGAAGTAAACTAATGTAACTGAATGCTGTTTACACTTTGTCCTTTCCTCTTCTTGTATAATACTTGCCAAATCTGCCTTCCTTAGGTTCAGTTGATGTAAGAACATGAAGTGCAAATTTTGAAGTGCAACCTCATGCTTATTCTGTAGGTTCTTTCATTGGATGGCTATCCTTTCAACGGGTTTATTATTTAAATACTCGACTATTTTTTGGCTTGTTTTCTTCTTGTGCTGTTTCAGAAGGCCAGTAGCATGTTGTCATGGTCTGTCATTTTATGGGTTCTTCTTTCCACGTCTATGCTTAAGAAAATTTGTTTTATCTCTGGTCTTTTGTTTCATTAATCTTCCCAACTGATAACTGCAATTTCCACAGTTTAAATTCAAATAATGATTATCATTTATATGACAGAATAAAAATGATACTAAATTTTATTGTTCACGCAACAAATGTTTTAAGAAGTTTCTGTTGTATACCTCTGTTACATTTTGTTATCAAAATGCTTCAAAAAATTAACCAGATTTAGGCCTTTGAGCATATTAGAACCCATAATAAACACAACTAGGTCTCCCATCAACAATTTGAAACCAATAAACACTTCTTTCACCTTAGCCATATAAAAGGTCACCCTTATGTCAGCAGATCGACTCTCCAAAATAAACCGATTCTAGAACTATGCTGATATTTTATTTTATCAAAGGACTTGAGCATCTTCACCATTTCGAAAACCCATCAAAACTTACAAGAGCTGGAAGAGCATCTCCAATGGTCCTAGTAAGTCACAGGTTTGAGGTGCTCATGAGTATGTTTTAAAGAAAAAAGAAAAAGAAAATACTGTTCATGTGTTGCCATTCACGTGAACAGTTAACATGTGCATGTGAACACTCTTACTGTTCACGTGAACAGTACTATGACATTGTTTGGGAGAGTTTGCACTATCTAAGGTTGTTGATGGTTTCTATTCTTTCGGGTTCCGAGTCTTGTTAGAAGTCTTATTTTGAAGGTTTCTGTTTCTCCAGTGGTCTTATTGAGGAAGTTTTGTTTTAATTAGAAGTTTCTAGATGTTTATTTGCTTAATTAGGAAGTTTATTTAGTACTAGCTTATTTCTAATTTGAAGTCAAGAAAGTCTATAAATACACTTGTAAGGGATGTTCTAAAGAAGATTTGAATGGGTGAAGGTTTGTGGTTATTCTTGAAGTTGTCTGTCTTGCTCTGTTGCAGCCCTGGTTTAGGTGCCTTTTCTCTAGTACTGGTTTCTTTTTTATTCCTTATGGAAATGCAGTGATTGAAGCATTAATCACTGGGTGGTTCCCAGGTGATTCCTGATACATGCACTCATCTTCCTCCCTATTTCTTCCTCTAGAATTAGTGTTTGCAGCTGGTTTTTTGGGAAATTCATGTTCCTACTTGCAAATCCTGTACTTTTGAAAATATATCTAGAATACTTTGTTCTTGATTTATTTTAGTTACTGCTACCTTGTATGATCCAGTAGGACTGGAAATTTGTTATGGAAGCTGATATTTTTTTTATCGAAGCCCTTAGCCACCATCAATGTAATAATTCAGCTATCAGACTTGTACTCGACTTTCAAGAACTATTTAGCCAACCAATCTTGTTTTCCAGTATGGAAACAGTTGCAGTTCATGTTTATAAATGGACCATTGGTTTTAACAATTTTGTGGCATCAACCATCACTTTATAACTCTTATTTTCACAGATGGCTCAAGTTTGAGAATTTTATATTTTGCCCCTAAATGATGCTGCAAATTGGTGCTTCAGTTTTCTTCCTAGAAATGTAATTCCGATCTCCAGTTTTAATTGCTATTAGGGAAAAGGCAAAAACATTGAGATTCTAAAACTGGTGTAACAAACCAACACACAACCCAAGATCTAGAGGGAAGAACTGACTATTCATCACACGTATAGATCTAAGCCATTCATCATATATGGAATGGCTTAGACAGGCGATATCAAATTTCATGCCCATTGGATGTTTCACCTATGTTTCTTTGGTAAAAAATCCCAACTATCCATTTTTATTAACATTTTTCAAAGAACCAAAACAAGTGGTTAGGATTATCTAAATGCATTGATTTCTCGTGGAGTACTTATTTTTGGTGAGGTAAACTTGATGAATGGGTTATATCTAAAAAAAAAGAATGAGTTTGACCTTACATGAAAAAGGGAATGTGGACTTCTTCCACGCTAGAGCATGGACCCTTACTTTTTTTATGCAGCTATGTTTGTAATGAATCATATGGTGGTTCTGATCCATATTCATGTAAGTTCTAAATTTGTCTGCAAAATAAACACATCATTATTAGTTACAGTGGTTTTCTCTTTTATTGAACAAGCTAAACTAGTCATATTATTATATTTTCTTTTGGTGGTCTCTATCATTATATTATTTATAGCATTTAGTCATTTTTGCCATTAATATGATATACCAGGCAAATATCTCCAAGCAGAGGTGGACGGAAGCTTTGGACGCGATGTGCTTGAGTTCTTAGTTAAAAGGGATGTGGTTGCCTACAGAGCTATGGCTACAAAAGTAACATATGTTTACCCCTTCACTACGGCTTTCGGTGACTCAAAGGGACAGCAGGAAAGGATGAAGAAACTCCTGGAAATTTTGGGCTGGGATGAGCCGAGGTTTGAGTACATGGATTAATCTCGTTCATCTTTTGTGTAAAAATTCCTTGACGTATAGTTCCGTTCCATTTTGTGCAATATTCATTTGACATCATTAAATTAAAAGAATCAATATTCATTTTCCACACACACGTGGGTGCGTGGGTGTGTGCCTGCCTGTGTGATTTACATATGTACACATTTCTTCAAGTAACTAATGGTAGGATCTAGTTCTTCACTCCATCAGATGCAGAAAAAAAAGCAGGGCAGCCCGGTGCACGAAGCCCCCATATAGGTGGGGTCCGGGGAAGGGGCAGACAACGAAGGGTCTATAGTACGCAGCCTTACCTTGCATTTTGCAAAAATGCATGAGGCTGTTTCCATGCCTTGGACCTGTGACCTCCAGGTCACACGGTGACAACTCAACTGTTACGCCAAGGCTTCCTTCTCTTTAGGCCTTCAGAATCAGCCTGTTAATGAGCTTGTACATGTTACTGTTCTATACAGTAAGACTGAAAGGTGCTCGAATTTGAAATTAATGTTAGGAACTATTCTAATCTAAACTGAATCTGATGTAAACATTTGGTCAGTTCTGAGCCTAGGTTCAAAGAGTGGCCTTTTTCTGATATTGTTCAAGTGGATGAGTATGAGTTTAGCATAAGCCACCAAAGTTCTGTGATCAGTCCTGTAACTGGTTGAGGAGCGAAGTTGTTGGAAGCTTTGAAAGTCCTGCAAATTGGAAATGAATCATATGCATGAACTATTGTTTACAAGTGAATAGAATCAGATTTTGTTCTCTTATAGCAATCTAGTTATTATGGAAGTGACTTAGAAAAGCATTCAAGTTATCCACTAATATCTTTGTTAAGAAGCTTTCCCGTTACTCTTGGAAGTTGTAACAGGTAAGCAAGCAGTCGGTGAAAAATATATATGTCTACAATTTCTTAACAGAATTTGTTATGTCAATGCAATAGAAAACCATTACAAAAGACAGATTCAGACTAGCTGATGCATTAACAGATCTATAAACACAAACAGATTTGAAAAAGACTGCAATCCAGGAAAAAATTGAAGATTGGAAGAGGGAAAATCAGTGAATGCACCACAATTGGGAGATGAAAATAGACTTGATGTCTCTCAATCTATTTCATATAAACTTCAATTTCCTAATTACATTCTTCCTTAAAACCATAGTGTCAAAAAAGTGCGGCATTATGTGGTTTTGGTGTGGTTTGCATTAAGCAATGTTGTTCGTGTTTTGACAAAAACCAGAGCTTATACCAGCAGAAATCTTCTGCCGGTAAAGATTCAGTGCTTCACTTAAATTGAAAAAATAATGAACAGAATATTTTTTACCACTCCCGAATTTTCATCCTCATTGAGACACGTTGGACGCTTTTGTTTGAAATTCTGCATTTTGGAAATTTCTGCTTTTTGATACCATGCCAGAAACACCCACATGCCAGTTCGCATATAGATTCCTTCAGAGTACAGCTTTTACATTTTAAAAGCATGACTTTTAAGGGAAATGACAGACTTATAGGAGATATGAGACCTTTCAAATTCCTCGGCAAGACGCTAGGGAATGCACTTCCACTTAATATAACTAGAGAACTATTAAGGGAAATAAGTATTCTTCAAACCACTTCTAGAAAACACAAATTATTCAACTTAACTAATATCTAGGACCAACAATAGAACACTTAAACTAATAAATACATTAAAACCCAAGCTTGATACCGTAGTACATTACTGCAGTAAAAACATGATAGTAGCTTTCTTTCTTCTTTAATCACTCCATCACTAGCTTATTGTGAATCAGTGCCTGCTGTCCTGAGTAGGAGCCAAAGTGGTCAGCCTATTAATTAAAGGTCCAAGATACCTCATCTTGAAGCAGTAAGAGATCTTGACATGTGAGTGGTGGTTCTATTTAACCTAAGCTGAAGGTGTTTAGGTGGCTACGTAATCCATGATTTGGTGATCCACCAACTGATACATGTTTAATTCAGGGTTTGAATCAGTTTTTTAGTGCACAGAAGATTTGTTTGCATTAGAGGGGTCACTTGTATGGGCATTGATGTGATTTCCTTATTTGTGTAATGCATCGGGGCCTTTGTTCATTGTCTAAGATTGTATGCTTTGTTAGTTTTCTTTGTTTCTTGATCATGCTTGAGATTCTATTAATGGGGTCATTAGTAGCAAGTGGGTCATTAACTTAACATAATGCTATCAATGAGGCCATAGAAGTTGCACTTATTGAAGTTCTAGTTGAATCTTCTCATAATACTATACTTCACTTTGCTCTCCAATTTCTATCATAACTCTGAAAGAACCAACAGGATATGGTCAAGATGCTAGGGACATTTGGCAAGGGGATTATGTTATGAAGATGCAAAAAATTTGAAAAACAAGAAACATAGAGATTTATGTGGTTCCCTCTGAATTGAGGTATTTCAACGGGCTCATAGCAATGTCACTATCTCCACAGCTAGAAAATAGCCACCACAACATGATGAAGACATACATACATACATACATACATACATACATACATACATACATACATACATACATACATACATACATACATATAGACGCACACACAAATATACACATCATCATCATCAAGTCCTTATCCCGATTAGGGGTCAATCAAATGAATCTTGTTCCTCCATTCTCGTCTATTAACTATTATGGCTTCATGTACACCTGAAGTTTTTAAATCTTTTATGACCACTCTATCCACATTCTTTTGGGCTTTTCCCTTGCCCTTTTAGGACCTTTGACTTGGATCACGTCACTCCTTCTAACTAATGCCCTTTTTTGTCCCCATTGTACATGTTCAAGCCATCTAAGTCATCTCCCTCATCTTGTTACCTATTGGTGCCACTCCTAAGTTTCCTCTAATGTTTTCATTTCTAATTCTATCCTTTCTTGTCTTGCCACTCATCCATCTCAACATTTGCATTTTGGCAATGCTCATCCTATGTACATGTTTTTCCTTAGCTGTCCAACACTCTAATCCGTAGAGCATGGCTGGCCTTTTTCCTTTTAGTTTAAGTGGCACCTTCTAATTACACAAAACTCTAGAGGTGCATCTCCATTTATTCCAACCTACTTGGATTCTTTGAGTAACCTCCCTCTCAATCTCTCTACTCTCATGAAATTATCAATCCTAAGTATCAAAATTGTTCTTTTTGGGGGACTTCTTAGTTATCAATTTTCATTGGTGCTCTAATCCTTCTCCTCTCCTTACTAAAATTTCATTTCATATACTTTGTCTTAGTTCGACTAATGTTAAATTCTTTAGATTCTAATGTATTTCTCCATAACTCTACCTTTGTGTTTACGCCATCCCTTGTCTTATCAATCAAAACTATATCATCTACAAATAATATGATCCATGGAATCTCCTAGTGTAGATGTTTTGTTAACTAATTTATAACCAACGAAAAAAGTTACGGGCTCAATGCTAATCCTTGGTACAATCCTATAGTGATGGGAAAATCACCAATCTCTCTGCTAATGGTCTTAACGTTTGTTACTGCTACCTCATACATATCCTTAATTATGTCTATATACCCTAGTGAAACCATTTTCTCGTCCAACACCCACCATATTAACCCTATAGGGACCCTATTATAAACTTTTTCAAAGTCAATAAAGACCATGTGGAGGTCCTTCCTCGTTTTCCTATATTTCTCTATCAATTTGTCTAAGTAGTAAAATAGCTTCCATGGTAAACCTCTCAAGCACGAAACCAAATTAGTTCTCTGATGTACACATTTCATGTTGTAGCCTCTTCTCAATAACTATTTAAAAAGTTGCATGGTATGACTCATAAGTTTGATCCCTATGTATGTCTCCTTTATTCTCATAAACTGGTATGTGATAGAGCTCTTCGTCAATTCATCTAACATTTTCTTTGATTTTACAGTCTTGTTAAACAATTTTATCAACCAAACTACAACATCTCTCGTATACTTCTAAACCTCTATTGGTATACCATCAAGCCTTAGGGCCTTTCCTGATTTCATCTTTTTCAAACCCTCTTTCATTTCAAGTATTCTAGTCTTACGGTCGTATTTATCATGTCCAACATTATTTAGATTAACGATACTTTCAGTTCCTATATTCTCATGGTAATTGTCATTTAGTAATTTTTGAAAGTAACTTCCCACCTTTGTTTGAAAGTAACTTGACATGGTTTAAGTCCTTACTCTTCTGTTCTCTTACTTTTGCAAGTTTAACATCGTTCTCACCTTTTCTTGGTCTTAATCTAGTATACAGATCATCATATGCCTTGAGTTTGGCCTCACTACTCTCTTAACAACCTTTTTAGCATTCTTATATTGCTTAAAGTCTTCGTTATTTTTAGTCCTCTACCATGTTTTAAAACACACTTATTTATCTTTAATAACTTTTTGCACTTTTTCACCCAACTACCAAGTTTCCTTTATTGGTTGCCTTTTACTTTTAGAGACTCTTAGGACATCTTTTGCCACTTTCTTAATGGACTAGGCCATATGCGTCTATATGGTGTTTACTTCTATTTCATTGTTCTAATTTCCTTCGACCATCAACTTGTTTGTAAATGATGCTATCATCTCTCCTTTTAAGTTTCACCACTTAGTTTTTGAACACCTATTAAGTTCATTTCCTTTCTTCCATATTTTAATGTAGATATCTATAACCATTAACTTATGTTGTGAGGTTAGACTCTCACTAGGTATCACCTTACAATCCTTAATATTCCTAAGTAGAAAAAAGTCTATTTGGTTTTTATATAATTTACTTTTAAAGGTTAGTAAGTGTTCATCCCTCTTCTTAAAGGGAGAGGCCTCAACCAAAGGAGGAGAACAATAGTGAGAACAAAGCAAAGATGAAGATGACCGTGGGACTGTAACAACGAGAAACAAGGGATGAATGTGGTGCTTTTTGTTTAACTGAAGGAGAAGAAGTTTCATACATAGGACATTGAACAGGGAACAAAAGAATATAGGGAGAGATTGACGGGTGTGGCTGGTATGGTTGAGAGAATGGCTGGAAGAGAAAACTGAACCTGCAAGGGAGAGCAGCGATGATAGCAGAGGATGGTGCTGGGAAAGCTGATCAAATGGGTTTTCTCCCTCCAGGTCTCTCTTCTTCTTTCTCTCTAAGTATACTCTTCTAAGTCTTCTTATCCATCGTCCGCCCCCTTCTTTCTTATTTAGATTTTTCCTTAGAAGTTGTTTTTCATTCCAAATCAACTTCTATGTTCCTTATCAAAATTTAGAAATTGTTTCCTGATTGTTTTCCAATCTCCTTTTTCCAAGTAGTTTCCTCCTAGATTGTGTCTTGCATGATCTGATCTATTTAATTTTATTGGAGTCGACCAATTTTCTTTTGGTTGATTTGCAACATATAAAACTCTATTAGAATCATCTTAATCATGTTGTAATCATTTGATCAGCTCCAATGATCATGTGGCTATTAAATTTTGCAAATCAATGGTTGAATGATCAATTGGAGCTAAATGCACATTTAATCCAAATTTTCAAAATTGACAGATGAGATAAATTATCTAGATGCAAATTAGTGGAAATTTTAGTTAAATTTGAACATTCAACACACCCCCAAATAGCATTTTGCTAATCTCGAGCAAAACATGAGACAACTTAATCTCAAATTTCTAAAAAGAAAAAATCATTTTCAAATCAACTCCCACTTTTTTCTAGAGAATTATCTTCAATAAATCTATCAAATTAAATATACTAATAAAATTAAATAAATAATTCAAAATCCTACTCATATGCTAAATGCATTCCATTTAAGCTCAAATCTCAGAGAGTGTGTGTATAGTTTACATATGCAATAATCTTTATCTCTAAGTAAAGTATAACTTTTAAACTCCATCTTAAATATGTTTTAATATCAATTCTCACCATGGCATACATTCACAAATAAAAAGTCTCAAAAATAAGGTAAAACATATCTCTCTTTTAAATATGTAAGCAAAGAATAAAAGCAAATTTATCTCATATATACTCATGAAGAACGAGAGTTACTATAGAATTTAGTTTTGATCCCTTTATAAAGGATAAGATTCTATTAACTTTGAATACTTAGTCATATTACTCTTTAAATCCTATCTATTTATATCCTCATTAAAACTGTATTTATTCTAAAATTAGTAGGTCTTATATTAGGACAATACATAGGCTTGGGACAAGGTACAAAGATAGGATACTCAAAAAATTTCTAAATAAGTAGAGGTCTTTTACTAAACTTGACAATTTTTCTTTACTTTGTACCAAAGTGAATATTTCTTCATATTTCTGCATTCTTCAAAACAAATTTTTTTATAGACTTATCTCTTTTTTTATCTTCCAGCACTCTTGAAGAGCTTTTCTTCATATTCACTTTCTTACTTCTATTCCAACTTAAAGGTATTTCTTCGTTCATCCCTAACTTATCTTTTGAAGAAAATAGGTAATTGATAATTTATATTGGATTTCTTGGGTAAATGATAATTTGGGTCTAAGAAAAGAAAAAGCTTATATAAAAGGATCAATTTGGCTAACTAGTGGTAAAAATACTTTTTGGTAATCATTATGTCTCTAGGTTAACAACAAGGATGACATAACTCATTTTCTAGGTTTTGTATAACCTATTAGATTCAATGAACTTCTAGAATTATAAAGGTAATGCTCTTATAATTTAGGTAATTAGCCAAAGTTTAAGAATTAATGAGATCAAATTAAACACATTGAAAAAAAATTTGAATACTTTTATAACTTCTCAAAAAGAATGAATGGCTCTAAAACTCACTTAGGTTATAGGTCTTCACTGAATTTCTTCAAGATCTCTAAATTATAACTACTTATCAACTTAGACTATGTATATGCAAGTGTGTGTATAGATGTGATATGAGATTTAACTTTCATGAAATACTATAGAAAGTGAGTAAAATAATAAATTAATCATGTGCAATTCCATTAATAAGCTAAAGTTAGCTAGAGTATACTTCAAAAAATCCAATTCTCATTATAGTATAGGAATTGACATAAAAACTAAGAGATCTCAAAATTTTCATATTTTTTATTGAATTTTTTTAAACAATTAGGGAAATCAACTAAAAGAATTTAGAAAAAAAATAGAATTTGTTACAATTCTACTCCCCGTGACTTGAAAGAAATATTGTCCCCAATGTTTAAAAAGTAAGACCAGAAATGAATATGGGTGATGCAGAAAACAACTAATTCTAAAATGTAAAAATTGGTACAGAGGGATCAGATCCACTCAATCTTAGTAAACAAGATCCTCCAGAGTTGTAGACTCAACTTCTGGTTTCTCATATTCTAAGAAAGGATTTAAATGCTAACCATTCACTTTAAAAGTATGGCCAATCCTACCATCCTCAATCTCGACAGTCCCATATGGAAAAACTTCTTTAACGATATATGGACTAACCTATCGAGACCTAAGCTTCCCTGGAAATAGATGAAGCCTAGAATTATACAGAAGAACTTTCTGAGATAGAGGAAAGGATTTTCTCAGGATATTCTTATCATGAAAAACTTTTATCTTTCCTTTGTATATCCTTATACTCTCATATAGTTTCTGCTTGATATCTTCCAACTCATTAAATTGGAGTTTTCTGTGTAAGCCTACATTATTCATGTTGAAATTAAAGGTCTTTATTGCCTAGGAGGCACTATGTTTTAATTCCACTGGCAAATGACAAGCCTTACTGTATACAACACGGTATGGAGACATACAAATCAGGGTTCAGTGTGCAATATTATAAGACTAGAGCGCATCGTTCAGTCTAAAAGAGACCAATCCTTACGATCAGGGTTAACGATCTTTTGAAGATTTTGTTTTATAGCTCAATTATATACGTCTTGTCCATTTATATGTGGGTGATATGGTGTTGCAACTTTATAGGTGATGTTATATTTTTTTATAAGTGCATTGTTGTTGTTTTAAATAAACTCATAAGTACACAAATCGTTTGCAAGATAGTACGTTAATGAGGTCAATCCGACGAGGAGTGAACTATTGTGATGCTAGTGGTCCCTACTTTAAACTATCTAACCTAGCCAAAATTCAAGTGATTTTTGTCCTAAATTAAGAATGGAATAAAAACATGAAATTGGAAACTAAGCAAAAACAAGAAACATGTTAAATGGAAAAATTTCCTAAAACATGCACTTTCAAAAATTAAAACTTTCCCAAATTAAAAACTTCTAATTTTATTACTTCTCTAAGTAAAAACTTTCCTAAACATGAAACTAAGAAATCTAATGGAAACATGCCTTAACAAACTACTTTCCTAATCATTCAAAACTATAAAAAGTAAGCAACCAAATCAACTAATTTAACAAGTATGACAAATTTGATTACTTTCCAACTAACTTAGTCGCAAAATAATGGAATCTAACTACAACCAAACTAGAAAAACATGAATGAAAGCAATTATTAACAACAATGAAAGGAAAACTACCCAATTAACATACATGTAACCATGAAATGGTATGTATGATTCATTAGATAGGAGTGGATTTGATCAACTACTTTGGAAACCTAAGCATGCAATCTATTTCTGACATTAACTAAGCTATCTAACAATCTAATTGGGCTCTTGAAAAATCAAGTGAACAAGATTATATTGTGCTGGAAATTAACATACCCCATTCATGTAAAGAAATTCCAGTAGTAAGGTAATTGAAACTTTTAACAAATAGAACATGTAAAATATGAAATTAATCATTTCTAATCATTTAAACATTCAAGAACAAAGTTAATTAACTGCTGGACACAAACATGACTTGAAAATTCCAATTAATCTCATTGAATCACATCCAAAAGGTAATCAACATAATACTCCATATACGTAGTCCAAATCTGAAACTTAAATGCTATTACAATGATGTTCACTTAATCCTAATCACTCCAATTACAAGCCAATTTCTTCTTCAATTGTTCCAACATTCACTTATGAACTGACATGCTTGAAATCAAAGGAAAATCCTATGAAAACCTAAGGCAACAACCAAAGTAACTAAAGCAACTAAAGCTGGAAAATCAAGAGGGCTGAAAGAGAACAAAGATGCAATGAAAGGTAAAGAGAAAACTAGATTCAAGATGACTTTCCTTGGATGTCACTCCAAGGGAAAACTAACTTTGAATCTTATTTTAAAAGCAAGGAAAGATAAAGGAAAAACATGGCAAACTAACATGAAAAGAATTAGAGTAAACAAGAGAAGAAATTGAACTAACCTTTGTGTGACGACCTGGGTTTTTGAAACACATTTTATAATATATTTTTCAAAGGCAAGGGCGTCCCCTCAGTAAAAAAAATTTTCGCAAAACAAACCAGCAAAAATTCTTTTATTTTAAAACTTGTTTTGAAAACCCAAGTCACCACTTCATACATAACATAAGTACAATTTGTGTACAAAATAAAATTCCATTGAAGGAATATGATTTTATTAAACTTCCAAGATCCATCCAGTGGTTCACAGTACACAACCCATTGTATCCTTACAATACTTGTCCAAATACACAATTCAAATTACAAAGTTCTAAATACAATATATGCTCTTTATACAATGTTTCAAGGGATATACCCTTATTACTTATTCTTCACTAGTTCTTCAAGTCTTGAGCTCCTAAGTCTCCTTCTCTGTATTTGAGATATTGTAAACATTTGAACATTTACAATATCTCAGCAAGCTATGCTTGGTAGGGGATAAGAATGTAAGTTATTAACAGTAGAATCTCAATATTCACTTATCCCATAATTCATTCTATCATAAACACATTCATAGACCACTATTATTGATAGGAACATCTCATTTCCTTGTCATTTGTGTTCACCTTTATACATACATAATATATAAGAACAAATCCATTAAAATTGTAAAAATAATCAATAATCATTTCCATACAAAACTGATCAACTCCTTTCATTATAAGAGATTTGTATTTCAGCCAGTTACTATACTGGGATTTTCCCTTCTTGGGAAAAATATTGGTAATATACAATTACCTGGCATTTTATCATGTCATTCCTTAAGGCATTTCACTATGCCAATTTCATATGCATCATAATGCAAAATAATCAAGGACTACTATGCTTGCAGTTTGATCCGTACAGCATGCCCGGATAACTGTTCAATAATCCACTTATACCATTCTCAGTGGAAATTACAATATCCATGTCCATATGGGAGGACCATGGCTGTCACAGTGGTGGCCTTCCCATAATTGCCCCACCCGACTTTTAGCCTTTCTTAGGCTTGGTATTCAATATCATCAAGTTTCAGAGAGTGGGTGGCCAAACCCTCTTAACTCTCCTAGCATAGCATCCCCAGGCTTATGCCTATTTAAAACAAAACCACAAGCCTCCAAGCTTGTATGTAAAATAATACTTATACATATCAGACTATCTGTCTGTTTAACTAAGGCTGGAATATTTTCTACTTTCCTATTCACTTAGGGTTGTTCTCAATTCTCAACTTAACCATTTAATACTTATTTTCCTCATCATTTGGTTGGATCATATTTCAATTTGAGGTATTTACCTTAATATATTAGTACCATACATGTCAATACTTCAAAACATAAGATCATGTATTAGACATGTATCTTCATGTAAAGGCATTCTTAATAATCCACCTACCTCAATAAGGTATTCTTACTCCTTGAAATCTGCCATAGTCTCAATCAACATATATCTGTCAAATCATATGTATAATGTCATTTTTCTAATCAAGGGTACATACTACATGGTCTTTTGATTATCCTTATGTAGGATGATCTGAATCTTTCTTCCTTGAATATCATATATCAATAGGTTTAATATCATCTATACAAATACTATCTATATCATACATAACAATCTAATTTACATTGATGTTTCTTTTTCCTTATTGTTTTTGACCATACAAGATCTCATCTTGTTTGATCATCCTTATCTTACTTACTATTTTTATTAGGATTAGATAATTTGCTATCTTTTTATGTTCTTATTATTATTCAACCAGTTAGTGTCTTACTTGGTTGAAGATAATTTATTTCTTCATATTACTAGACAACTCCTCCTTATTTCAGGATGACTAGTACTTACCAGTTAAAGTCTGCTCAAAAAGTGGTTAATACAACCATCATGTAAGGAGGCGTTTAGACCTCTCTTACGTCAACAGGAGGTGAGGGAAAAGTACTTGGTTCTTGTATACCCCCTATAACCACAATGTTCAGAGTCCACTGGAGTGGTACTAGCTCAACCTTTGACAAGGTTCTTATGAGCTCTTTACCTTAAGTCCCTTCTCTAATTGATTTTAATTAATTTCCATGGATATGCACAATGTCATCCATGGATGTTCATTATTTTCCTACTTTGGGCCAAGAAAATGATAAATCATTCTTTATATTGTCCTACTAACTATAGCCCTTATTAAGTCAAAATCATTCATTCATCTTAGTTGTCCATGAATTTCTATATTTCATTAGTTTACATTTTTGGTGATTTATGCTCCTTATATCTTAACAATTACTTAACAATTGAATAAAATTTGACAATAAGTAAATCATCAACTTGAAAGAATAAATCAAATATAAGTTTAACAAATATATACTAACATTCTTCCTATGAATGTAACTTAAGCTAGTGAAATAAAACTAACATGATCCTAAGTTATGAAACACATCTTCTATCATAATGAAATCATGTTTAAATCCTAATTTACACTAACATGATCCTAAGATAATCAAATCTACTAACAAATTACTCATTTAGGGCATATCATACTAAAATTTAAAGATTACACTATCATGCTTTCTAACTTAGAACATAAATCACATTTACACTTCTATATCCAATAAAAGACAATTAAAACTTAAAACATAAATCACATTTACACTTCTATATCCAATAAAAGACAATTAAACTAATTTTATTAAGATTATTATAAACCTTTAAACATGATCCAACCATTAGATCTTAGGTGTTTTCCTTTAGATCAAGGGTTTTAATTACCTTTAGGACTTTTAATCCATTAAGATCCAAAAATCATATCCACTTGATTTTGTCACATTTCATCCATGATCTAACTGGATTCCATCATAATATCATCCCTTTAATCCATCCCAAGGATCTGATCATACTTGATATCATTGATCAAGTGGGTCCCTTTGTATTTTTTTATTTTTATTTTAGGGTTTTTCTACCATAAAGGGTAGATCCCCTATTTTATCCAAGATCTGTCGAAATTAACCATAGATATTACTTTATTACATTATTATATCATCACTAAAATAAATTTCCAAGATCTGATCACCTCAGATCTTGAAGATCTTAGAAATTGGACACTTATTTCCAAAATATAGAAAAATACAGAAATAAATTTTAGAAATATTATGAATTCATTAGAAATAGACATTACAAGCTTTCCATATCTTCTTTCTGATCTCAATTTGGAGTTCATATGACTCCACAATCTTAAATTGAAGTTTTCAGTCGTTCCTAGGGTCCAGATTTGATCTGGGCCCACCAGAATTAATCTCTCTCAATTGAGGGTCCAAACCTTATTATATTTTCTTGAAAATTGTACCCTAGGGGTTTTTGACCCTTATGAATTGATTGGAAAGCTCAGAATTTCAATCTGAGCTCTCTATCACCATAATTTGAAGGGTCTGGTATTTACTTTAATTTTGCCATTTTTCATTCAAATTAAATTATAAAAAAATAAAAATTACACTAAAACATAATAAATATGTATGGGAAGTAGTTCCACTTACCTTATTGGAGAAAAAACATATATTTGATGCTCAATTTGAGAGAATTACCGGTTGATGATAATATAGCCCGATTGTCCCCGTTTTTGTGATTTTCTGTTGTTGAAACCGTTGGATCTTGAAATTGATTTAGGGATTTTGTATATACTGTAGTATAGGAGGTTATGGGCAGTGAAATTTATCAGATTCTACCTGGAACAGAGTGCCTAATTGAATTTAGGTCTCTTGTTCCACTTAGAAAGAGGAGAGAGAAATAAGAAAAATAGAGATTGGGGAGGGATTAATGAGAATTTGGAGCTGAAACTCCAGGGAAGATTTGGAAATTTCGTGGTTAAGGTTGTAAAAATTTTTGGGACATATTTATAGCCAAATTTGAATTTTTTTATCATTTCTTTTAATAAGATATTTTATTACTTTAGAATTTTTTTATTACAAGTGCATTCTCCATTCTCCACTACCAGCAATAATGCACTAAGCAATTATTGTTGCTTCTAGAACGTTGGCCCACTTTGTGGGCCCCACTTTTATGTGAAAAGACGTTTTTGCCCTTTAAACTCCAAAATTGGAGAATAATAGGCAATATTTGTCCAAACTCGGAATCGAGCGTACTTAGTGGCATTGGAATCGTATTTCTAAGTACTTCATGAATATTGAGGTCTTATTTCTTGGATATGGAATATGGATAAAATTACCATTTTGCCCCTAAATGGAGAAAATTAAGGAATTTTCATTTTAACTCAGAATTGAACGTACTTAATGTTGTTTCGATCAGTTTTCCAAGTACGTCCATAATTTATATATTTTAATTCATGATATAATCTCCATAAAAAGAGAATTTTCAATAACCTAATATTCCAGCCCAGAATTTCTAAAAATTCAAACTTTATTAATTTGCCCTAATAAGTTATAAAAATTCAGGGTCATTACACTTTGAAGGAAAAATCACAACAACTAGGTGTGGAACACTTGAAGAATTGTTTCACACCCTAGGGAAAGAAGTGGCAGCCACCCAAACAAAGGAAATACAAAGCAAAAAGAGAGAGAAGGATAGGTTAGGAAGAGAATGTCCTCCTCCAAGTGGAGGAGGCATCTTCTTCCTAAGTGGAAAAGTCCTCCTATGCTTAGACATTTGCTGGGTTTTATAATTCTAGGATACCATAATATTAAGGTGTGGTGGGGATTAAATCAAGCTATTTTGGATGGTTAGGATAAAGGAAAGGCTAGAGTTTCCAATTAGGAAATTGGTAGGAAAGTGAGTGAGAATAGGTTAGGAAAGAAGTGGAGGGTGCTAGGCAGAGAAACTTGGTTAGTTGGGAAGTTTCCTAAGAGGTGGAATGAGATAGAGATTTGGAAATTCGTAGTGCATCTTAAGAGTGAAGTGAAAATTAAGGAAAAAGAGAGAAAAACACTAAAAATTGGTTGCTCATATCCTATTGGTCCACATGCCATCTTATTATTCTATTAGATTTTTCCTTAATTATCTTCAAAATAACATATGGATAACTCTCTTAAATCTCCTCCAATCCTAGCCTTCTATTTAGCTTAGGTTGATGGCTTAGATGGCTAACTTTGAAGGCTCTATTGGCTAAGCTCATAGCTAGCTTAGGAAGCTTCCTGAGCTTAATTTTTTGGCTCCAACCCTTGGCTTAAGTGGCTTATATGGTTTGACTTGAATTCCTTAGCTTGCCACCTTCTTTCATGGTTTATATAGCTACGGTGGCTTAAGTGGCTTCCATGCAAAAGTGGTGGGAATGCATGGCTTACTTCATGGGCTCACTTTGGCCATCTTTAGCTCTTTTAATTACATCCATTACTGGTCCACAAGATGATCTTGGCCTTTAATTTATGTTGAAATGATGATTTTAAAGCTTTGACTCGATCTTTTAATCTTAATCTTTAATTTCATCCCTATCGATCTCGATCATTGGATCACTATCTTACTTCCTACAAAAAGTAAAAAATTCCTAATTAAATCTAAGAAAAACACAATTAATCACATGCTTACCTTAGACTAACTTATAGGCCAACAAAATAATACATTTTTGGGTTATTAGGTCAAAAAATGCTTGTGTTATAAATTTTGGTATAAAAAATCTAATTTACCCTTATAAGTTGTAACACATGGGTACTAATTGGGTGGTTTTTATGCAAAATTAAACACTTATCACCTCCCTTCCCCCAACCAGCATTTTGATTGTCCCCAAGCAAAACATGTGAAAAATCATTTTACAAAAACAAGTACAAAGTGGCACTTTTGTATGTACTCACATTTGTATTTAGCACATGCAACAAGTCCTTAAACCCATAGTGGACGAGTTAGGCCTCATGAGGGTTTGTAGTGAATATACCTAGAAAATTTCCAAAATTTTTGTGAAAGTCTTTTATTCATCTGAGAAAATTTCCTTTTATTAAGCTCATACTAATTCCTAACATTAGCTTGCTAATAAAGATGAACAAAAAGGTTTAAAATCAATGCCCTTATGCTAAAGATATCCCATTGTTTCATTAAACCTCAAAAGATGATGTGTGCTATAGCTGATACATAATTATAGTCTTCAAGTCAAATATAACCTAAATTACTGCCCAAATATATGCTTTGACTTCAATTCTCACTGGATATACTTGACACTTAGAAAGAAGTACAGGCAGCCGAAAAAGGTGGGAATAGCCCATGAAATCAATGCCCCAATAGTCAAAAACTTAAATGGCAAAGATAAGGTTCAAAGGCATCATATTCCTATGTGTTATTCTTCCTAACTTACGACGTTGGTTACAAGCTTTACAGAATACATGCGTGTCTTTAAACAATGAAGACTAGTAGAAACTATACTGCAAAATCTTTGCAATAGTTTTGTATGAAAAAAAGTGTCCATCAAATGCTTTTGAATGACAGAAGGAGATGACACTATTTTGCTCTAGGTCTGGTACACATCTCATTATTATTTGATATGGACAATACTTAAGTAGGAATGGAACATCCGAGAAGGATTACTTAAAATTGGAAAAGAATTTCTGCTTTTCTAATTTTTTCAAATGATCAAGAATCTTCCCTATGACTAAATAATTTGTAATATCAGCAAACTAGAGATGATGGGATACATAAAAAAAGTTGCTTATTAAGGAAAGTGTCTTTAATTGGCAACTCCTCTAAAGGTTCTGTTAGGATTAAGTGGGACAAATGGTTAGCTACAACATTCTTTACTCTCTTTTTTTATCTTTTATCTTTTATCTCAATATTAAACTCTTGCAGTAGAGAATCCATCTAAGTAGTTTGGGCTTAGCATCCTTCTTGGATAGAAGGTACTTAAGGGCCAAGTAATCAATGAATGTGACTATTTTAAAACTAACAAAGTAAGAGTTGAACTTATCCAATGCCAAGACAACTGCTAGAAGTTCTTTCTCCATAGTAGAATAATTCATTTTAGTGCTATTAGGGTCCTACTTGCATAGTAGATGACATATTGCTTTTTATCTTTTCTCTGTGCTAGTACTACTCTAACAACATAATCACTAGCATCACACATGATTTCAAAGGGTATACTCCAATTAGGTGGCTGCATGATAAGTGTAGTGGTTAAATTGTCTTTCAACTTTGTAAAAGCTTCTTGACAATCATCAGTCCACTCAAAAAGTGTGTCCTTTGTAAGGAGGTGACACAACAATCTGGATACAACACTAAAATCTTTAATAAATCTTCTATAAAATCCTGCATGACCTAGGAATGAGCGAATATCCCTAACAGATATAGGGATAAGTAGATTAGCAATTAGATCAACGTTGTCGAAGGACAATTCCCTTAAGAACCATGAAATGACACTTCTTCCAATTAAGCACTAAGTTTTTTTTCTTCACAACGACTCAAGACTTTTCTTAGATTATCAAGATATGTTTCAAATGAATCTCCAAACACATAAAAGTTGTCCATGAAAACCTCTAAGATTCTCTCTACCATATCATTGAAAATGCGCAACATGCAACATTGAAATGTGGCAAGAGCATTACATAATCCAAATGACATTCTTTTGTAAGCAAAAGTGTTAAGGTGGTCTTTTCATGATTGGCAAGTGCAATTTCTATCTGATTGGACTCTGAGTAGGCATCCTACAACCCTTTCTAACATGTGATCAACAAAGGTCAAAGGAAAATGGCCCTTTCTAGTGACAGTATTCAATTTTCTATAGTCAATGCACATACGCCAACCATTGCTAACTCTAGTAGGAATTAATTCTTTGTTAGCATTAGTGGTCATTGTCACTCCAAACTTTTTTGAAATTACTTGAGTTGGACTCACCCATTTGCTATCACCTATAGGATATATAATTCTCACATCAAGCAATTTAAGGACTTCTGCTCTAGCCACATCCTTCATATTAGGATTTAACCTCTCTACAACTAATGACATGCTTTAGGATCATCCTCTAAATCCGAAGTCCTTAAATTGATGGGTGCATATCAAAGGGCTAATACCTTTAATGTCTACTAAGGTCCATCCTATTATACTTTTATGTTCACTAAGAGTTTTGATCAATTGTTCCTCTTGAGATTTTTCTAATTGAGAGGAAATTATAATAGGAATTTTTTTTTCATCTCCTAAATAGGCATATTTGAGGTCAAAAGGTAGAGGCTTCAAGTCTAGCTTAGGATGTTCAATTAAGGATGGAATGAGAGTGGACTCCCTTGGTGGAAGTTCCTCGAAATGAGGTTTCTATCTCTTAGTGTCCATAGGGGGCTCAGAATCCAGGAGGGCAGTAACTTCCTCTATCAATGCATCCTCATTAAACTCATTGAAGTGGGCCAAATAGGCCTCAAGTAGGTCCGACAAGGAAGATTTTATGAAATGATCTTGCAAGTGATCAAAGATTTCTCATGGTTGTTTACAGATATCAAAGATGTTCAATTCTAATGTCATGTTGACAAATGAAAGTTTCATTACTCCATTTTTGCAATTTATTAAGTCATTGGACATAGCCAAAAATGAATATCTAAGCATGACAAGAATTTCCATCTATGGTTGTGTGTCTAAGACTAGAAAATCGATTAGGAAAAAGAATTGTTCTATTTGGACTAACAGATATTCTATTACGCCCTTAGGTATTGCCATTGATCTGTCAGCTAACTCTAGTGCAGTGGATGTTGGCTTGAGGTCTCCTAGTGCCAAGTGTAAGGTAATAGATTGACATTAGTTTATAGATCTAATAAGGCTAGGTTAATCTTATGGTTGCCAATGATGCAGATGAGAGGGGGGCAACCTAGATCCTTGTATTTTTGGGTATATGGTGTTACTGAATTAAACTTACTTGTTCAGTCACAAATGCCTTCTTTTGCACAATCAATTTCTTCTTGATTGTGCATAAATCCTTTAAAATTTTGGCATATAATGAGATTTGTTATATTGCGTCTAAGACTGGTATATTAATCTTGACTTGCTTGAATATCCCCATAATCTCAGTATTAGTAAGACTCTTTGTGACTTGACACAATCTTTGAGGCAATGTAGTAGGAAATGGATATGGCTTAACAAGTGGAATGGGTCCCTTTCTTTATATTTTTCTTTATTTTTAGTGGGTCTTTCTACCTTATTAGTCTTTTGTGGCTCATCTTTCTCAATTATTTTACCACTCTTAAGAATGGTGACAGCCTTAATCTGTTTCATGTTAGAACTTGATGATGCATTAAGTGCATTATTGCCTACCACATGCACACCCTTAGGGTTAGCTTGTGCTTAAGCTGAAAACTTTTCTTTTTCCATATTTTGCATCATTTGACCAATCATATTTTTCATTGCATTCATAGACTATGTGACTTGTTTTAACTAGAGTTCTAATTGAGAAGTTTTACTCTCCTGGTTTTGGATAAGCTGATGTATATTATCCTCTATAGGCCTTTTGGGTGGGGGCAAGTAAGGTTTAGAAATAGGAGATTGATGAGTTTGGTGATATGGGGTTGGAGTAGCGGTCCATGAGTTTGTTGGTATGGGCCTGAGCAGTGTGCCCTTGGTTTTGTTAGTGAGGTTAGCATGGGTCGGGTGGTGAGAAATTGGCAATGGATCAAATTTGGATGATTTCTCCAATTGGGATTATATATCTCAGAATATGGAGAATGCTCTTTTATATTTGTTTAGTGCATTAGCCTAATCATGAAGTACCTTTTGGAATGTTGGAATGGTGAGATATTCTTGAGTAATGTGTGCGGTACT
Organism: Warburgia ugandensis; assembly: GCA_035236585.1. Lineage (NCBI taxonomy): Eukaryota > Viridiplantae > Streptophyta > Magnoliopsida > Canellales > Canellaceae > Warburgia > Warburgia ugandensis. Next base: position 33,524,595 of record CP141130.1, on the reverse strand, counting down.
TTCATAAATGCTACACACTTGTTCATCTTTTTTAGAAATATTCTTCCTTATTTCTATGGCCTCTAATTTACAGGCTAGGAATGATACTATGACATTAAGTTCATCTTTTTAAAACATTGTATACATGCTTCCCCTAGCAGATGTGGTAGTGGGCTTGAGCTTATCTAGGTGTTCTACTCTTTCTGAGTCAACCTAAGTTTGTGCACTTTCAGCCAATCATTCCAAATACTCTTCTGTCTCTTCTTGTTGTTTATTCAAAAAGTTCTCATTGCTCATCATCTCTACGAACTAGCACATGTTGGAATTAAGTCTCTCATAGAAGAAGCTAATGATGTCTCATGATTCATAACCATGATGTGGGCATATGAGTAATAGATTTTTGAACCTTTCCCAATATTGATAGAAGGACTCTTTGTCCCTTTGGATAAAGTTTATTATCTTTTTGCTGAGTGTATTGGTTTTATATATAGGAAAAAACTTTTTTAAGAATTCCCGAGTCATTTCATTTTAGGTCCTTATGGAACCTGCTAGTAGTGCATTGAACCACATTTTACCTTTTTCCTTTAAAAAGAAAGGAAATAGCTTAAGCCTTACTATATCTAAACCAATGTTCTGTTTACATTGGTTACTATATATCTCATCAAACTCTTTAAGATGTAGGCAAAAACTTTCACTGTCAAACCCATGGAATTTGGGAAGTAATTGGATTACTCCTGTTTTCAATTCTAGTGTACCAGCATTCTGAGAAAAAACAACACAAGATGGTTTACTGGTGTGCATAGGCTGAAGGTAATCTCTTAAAGTTCTTCCATGAAGATTTTGATAGAAATCATTGTCCCCATAGTCACTCTATTGGTCCCCCTCCCTATTGGTATTCTTTCTCTAATCTTTGTTTGGTGGATGATTATTCCTCCTTGGTGGAGGCTGATACTCATCATCCATTAGAGGTGATGATCCATCATTCATGATAAGGGAAGGGCCTTGATCACCTCTAATACTTCCATGGGGTGAGTTACTCATAGATTGTTTATAAGTCCCTAATGGTAACTGATCTAGTTGTATGTGGTTGTTGTCGTACTTGACTAGCTTCTCAGTTTTGTCACGTATACAAAAGTGCATACAATGAAAGATTTCCCTTTTTGTGGTATTTTTTTGGATTAAAAAAAAAACTGCCCCATATGATGCAACCTAAATGCTATTGATGGGCAAAGATAGAGCACAAATTCAAACAACCCTAAGGCTAGCAAGAAGATAGTTTGATTGTCTTGAATTTGTATTAGGGAGGAACTTTTAAATTATCCTAATATAACGCTCATCTCTTTTAAAATTGTCCCACCGCTTACTAGCTAAATCCTACCCTAACCAACCACTTTACGCCCTCCTCAACTAGCCTAGGTAGTTTGAATCATAGAATGTGCTAGTATAGCTAGTCATTTAAATACCAGGGCAGTCAGTTAGATAGGGGCAATGCAGTGGCAATAGGTCACCTCTTTTTAAGAGGTTCCTACGAGCATGTGATGGCCTTTATAGGTCTTTTCTAATTGATTTTAAATTAATTTGAAAGGCTGAATTACGCATTTGCGGTGAATATTATAGGTGGGCCAAGAGGGGGTGATAAAATCCACTCTTGGTCTTATGGGGTCGGATGCCCTTACTAATTAATTTTCATATTCTATAGCAGTTCAATCAACATATAAATCACCTTAAAGCAATAAATGTGCCCTATGACTCCAATTAAAAATAATAAACTAATGCAACAATTATTAAGTAGGTTATCTATATGCAATTACACTACCAAACAATGCAAATTGATTTTAATAAATCAATCCCTAATCTAAGAATTATAAGGAGTCAGGATTGCTCATAGTGGGGTTCTCGATAAAACCTTCTCGTATAAGGGTAAGACCATTTACATTCCACCTTTACTTCTAGGTTACGATGGTCCACCCTTGACCTGTATTATTGCAATCCTTTTTAAATGAATTGTATTTAAAAAAAATACAATGCGTCATCACTCTAATTCACTCAAAATAAAATATTTACTATCCTAATTGAGATCCTCCTTGAATTCCTTCTCCAATTTCTTGCCAAATTAAAATAATAGCAATAAGTACCAAAATTCAGAAAATAGAGTGATTATGCACTACAAAATTGAAAAATACACTTAAAAATGCATATAATGATAAAATAATGTAATTCCTAAAAAAATTTAGGTTTTGAAATTTTTATTTTTTTAATTCGTATTAAATTTTATGAAAACTTCATTATAGGTCTTTGGCAATAGTGTAAAAAACTTTTGTTTGTTTTTCGCAAGTGCACAGGCTATTCTAGTATAGTTTGTGAAAGTGCAAGTCAATCACAAGAGGACTCGACTTAAAGAAAATTGAGTTTAAATAAAATTTATATTTTTCCATAAATTAACAAATATTATAGGAATTGAATAATAGTGCACTAGAAACTCAGATCTATTGAATTAAGAAAAAGTACACAACTTCAAATTCAAAAGATAGAAAATTAAACAAAATATCAATTGAAACCCACTTTTCTATGTTGATTGTAGCAAGATTTTTCAATTTCGGCCACATTGGAGTCAATCATTTGTCATCAATCTATCACTTAGGTCTTTGATTAATGATTCAATGGATGGATTATGTAGATCTTCCAAAAATCTGATGATCTAGATTGATGTGAAGAAATCAAGATTGGATGGCTTAGATTGATTTTTTGGACTTCAAATTTAAGATTAGAATAGCTAGATTAACTAGGAAGTGTATTAAGATGAAAATCTAAAAATTAATTAGAAACCTGAGAGGAAAAAGAAAAAATTAACTTGATACTATTAATTAAAGCTAAGCCGTTGATTTGGTTAGGCTTTAATCAAACTGGGACTTAGATTGAGTAATTCATAGATTAAGTGAGAAGTGGACAAAGCTTGGATACCAGAAAACATGAACAATAGTAAGACAAAACTATGAAAAGACGGAATAAGAATAAAACAAAATAGGACTTAGAAGGAATTAAAACAAATGAACTAAGGGCAACATTAAAATTTACCCTAGAAATTCCTTCTTCAACCCATAACGGAAGGGAAAGCAGGGAGCTGCTTGTGTGTTTTGAAACTCCAAAATGAAGGTGGAGAAAAGGGAGTTTACGAGAAAAAAAGAAATTGTGTTTTCTTTGGAACAGGGAAAGATTTTGAAAAGGAAGGAAATTGGGTGAAATCAATGCGCAAATAGTGAAGAAAATACACAAGAAAACAGAGAAGAAAACCGTGAGATCCAGAAGAAATCTGCTATGACGAACATGGAAGAACAATGGTGATGAAGAAGGCTGTGAAACAGCGAGCGAGAGAAATTGGCAGCGAGGGAGAGACTAGAAACAACGAAGGATGGGGAGTTAGAGAGAACAGGAAAAGAAGCTTAGAACAACAAAAGACAAGGAGTTAAACAGAGGAGAAAACCTCTTTGCGTCTGTTTAGGTTGCAAAATGGAAGAGGAGAAAGAGAGAGGCCTCAAGGGAAGAAGGAGAACAATGGTGAGATGGAAGCAGAGACGACGCTTTGACTGTGACGACGAGAAAACAGGGGACGAATATGGTTGCTTTTGGTTCAACCGAAGGGAAAGAAGTTTCCTGCGGAGGAGTGTGAATAGGAGATGAAAGAAAATAGGGCGAGATTGACCGGTGTGATTGGTACGATTGAGAGAATGACTGGAAGAGAAAACAAAACCAAGAAGGGAGAGCAACAGTGATGGCAGAGGATGGTGCTCAGAAGGCTAACCAAATTGGGTTTTATCCCTCCTGGTCTCTCTTCTTCTTTCTAAGTATACTCTTCTAAGTCTTCTTATCCATCGTCCAAGCACCCTCTTTCTTATATAGATTTTTCCTTAAAAGTTTTTAATTCCAAATCAGCTTCTCTATTCCTTGTCTAAATTTAGAAAATTGTTTCCTGATCGTCTCCCAATCTCCTTTTTCTAAGCAGTTTCTTCTTAGATTGTCTCTTGCATGATCTAATCCATTTAATTTTATCTGAATTGTTCTATTTTCTTTTGGTTGATTTGAATCATATAAACCTCAATTAGAATAATCCTAATCATGCTTTAATCATTGACCAGCTCCAATGATCATCTGGCTATTAAATTTTGCAAATCAATAATTAGATGATCAATTGGAGCTAAAATGCAAATTTAATCTAAAATTTCAAAATTGATGGATTGGATGATTTATCTAGATGCAAATTTAAGAAAATTTTAGTCAAGATTGAATACTCAATAGAGATCATGGAGCTACTATTACATCATACTCTCTTTTAAGTGGAAGGCTATTTGGAAATCATGTATTATAGACCTACTAGTCTGGTGCATGGACTTTACGAAGTTGTTTCTGGAACTCTCCATAATAGATTCAGATAGGTGCCTGGAAGGTCACTTCATTTGAAGGTGCCTTGTTGAATGAATGCAAACTTTGGCCGGGGCTTTATTGCGAAGAAGTGGGATATGTTATCCATCTGTTTCAAAGGATGAGGTCTGGATATAGATGGAGATGGATTGTAGGGTGCATCTTGTCACATTTCTTCTGCATCCTTGTCAATATTTTGTTGGGTTCTTCAAGATTCTCAAGATATTCACCAAGGGTACCGTTGTCCTGTTACATTGTGTGTGGCTGAAGCCTCAAGAATTCCTTCCAGAGTGGAAGCAATGGGCTAGTGCAGAACTTCCCCCTGGTTCGTTACATCTCTTCCATTCCCCACTGATGATGATACCTCCTTTCTCTGTGGGGACTTCATTGAGCAATTACCCAACTTTTTGAGGCATTCTTTGGTGGTTTGAAGAGGTATCAAAGTTGAGAATAAATGAAGGTAAACAGTTCATGAATATTGAAGTTACTGGATTTTGTTCAGTTTTGGAAGTCTCTGGTTGTAGGTTAGATACCTCCCTTTGGCTTTCAACGGGTCTTGGTATTCACTCCTTCCTATTAGAATTCGGTTATACTATTGGACGTGTCATGTACCTGGAGGTCATGGAGTCTGCTAACCATTTATTTGTTAATTTCAGCTCTAGGTGAATTACATGGCCGAAGATTTTATTTTAGTTATATTAGGTGAACTTTGCCTAACTCTTGATTTGATCTGATTATCAGAGGACTTAATCTAGTGCAAAGAAGCTGATTATCACCTCGGAAGATTTTGGTTGGCATAGAAGGAGAGAACCAACCAGATTTTTAGAGGTAAAAGTATTGCGGGTTCGTTGTTGTGATAGTTGAAATGTTTTGAAGGGTATTCCCAGTGATTACTTATCTTGGGAGCCATTTATTCAGTGTGGTGTGGGGGGTTAGAAACTCTGCTGTGGCCTCCTGGCGACTGGTGAAAGATAACTTAGATATTCCAACTGGGGAAATGTGTTCCCGGTTGGAATTGTAGTTATTAGAAATGAGTTTAAAACTTTCAGTGATTGAAAGATGCATACTTCATTAAATATCAAGAAAGTAGAAAAGATTTACAGTCCATTTTCATTTTTCTTGCTCCCAAAATCTATAAACATCTTGTAAAAGGGTTATTACATATGAAGGTAGGAGGCTTCTTAACCCTAATTTTGAAACACCTGTCTTAGATGTAAAACCAGCCATACCACCTGCAACAATATTTCCTTGACGAAACACATGCCAAAATTCTGTCTAGTTAGCCTTCTGCACTCCCCGATGATATTGTTGAACTTCCATGCTGGAACTTGGTCCGCATTCATTATCTCGATCACCAAATTAGCAGCCATCAAAAGCCCCTTACACGGCCCACCATTCAGCTTCATTATGGTTTTATTTCAAGTGCAAGGCTGAAGGCAGCAAGGAATTTTCCTTGGTGATCTCGAATTACTCCACCTGCTCCAGCTTTATTGGAGTTTTTGATGCAAGATCCATCAAAAGCAATCTGCACTTGGCCCTCTTTAGGTGGTGTCCAGCAAATGAGCTTTCCTTTCTGAAAGTAGGAACAATCTCTCTTTGTTCACAAGCATGCAGCATATCATAATGGTTTTGATGATAAAGGTTACAATCCCTCTAAAGTATTAGAGAAATCAATAACCATTGCCTTCCAAACAATGATAGCACGAGCAACATTAAATTCTTCATTTCTATGAATATTTGTATTTCGAAAGGGCGAGATTGTCCACGATATATAGGCAATTGCAATTTGCCAAAGGATATGCAATCTAGACCTGAATTTAGGATTCATGAACCGGGTTTTCATATTGTTTCCAAGAACATTTGAATAGTTCTGCTGATTTGTGATTCTGCTACCTGCATACGTGGGAATTTTGTGCACCAGGCTGCCTTTTTAACATCCTCCATCTCCTCGTTGTGAAGAGGACAATTTTTTTGTCATGATTCAACCAATACATATTGCATTTGATCAGCATCCTTCAATGAGAATTTGCCATAGAAGAATTCTAAGTTGGGGCTGGCTACGAACAAGCCAGAAATTTCTCCAGCAAATTTATATTTTGATTTTTTTTGGGAAGAAAATCATATCCTGGTTTTAAAGAGTAGGAGCCAGATGATGCTGGTTGCTCAAATAAGTTGATCTTTTTGGTAAGGAAAGTAATTAAATTCCATAATTTTCTGCTTGATGTCGATAAGTAACTATGGAATACAGATTATTGCTGAGTTTGTGGGTTCGGTTGGAGATTCTAAATCCAATGATGCTGAGGATCCAGTGGTGAGTACAATGGCGTTCTTCTAGTCGAAAGTTTCTCCTTGCCCCTTAATTTTAGAAGGTGATTGAAGGGGTATGGTTTCATGATTCAGACATGGAAATCTGATCTTTGGCAGTTTGCAAGCTTTGTGGACGAGGCTTAAGTTCGATCAGTTTGATTCTTAAAAAAGAGCAGTCTGGTGCATGAAGCTCCCGTGTATGTGGGCTCTAAGGAAGGGGCAGGGACCACGAAGGGTTGACAGTTTGCAGCTGTACCTTACATTTTGCAAGAAGCTGTTTTCATGCCTCAAACTCGTGACCTCAACGTCACACTACAACAACTCTACCATTGCAGCAAGGCACCCCTTCAGTTTGCTTCCTAGATGGTTGCCAATCATTTAGCGGATGAGGTT